>OZ010578.1:71376966-71529466 GCA_963932145.1 Acanthosepion lycidas
CTTTTATTTCAAATAAAGTTTATGACTGGTAGTAAGATTGTTACCGAAAGAATACTTTAAATTTACATTATTTACATGCAGACTATTGTTGAGGACAATAGCCCATATGTAAATAGTGTAAATAATGATAACCCCTCATTCCAGAAATTGAAATTTCTTCTACGTCACGGAAAAGAACAATAGCGTGTACAGTGGACACAGTATATAAAAAAAGCAACGTTTCATTTGTGTCTCACGAGGGGGTTAATAATTTTATGAGGGTTCTCACCAAATCCTGAAATTAAATCTGTGCCGTTCTAATTTTGACCCTTTAAACTAAAAATTCCATTGATGCGTGCGCCGCTAACCTTGCAGATATATACGAACCTTTTTTTTTTTTTTTTTTTTTTAAGCTTAGCGCCCCGAGCAAGGCATGAAGCCACTAGGATGCAGGGGGGTTGCAGAAGATTTGTAGCAAGAGCAGATAGCAGTGATAGAAGAAAGGATGAAGGGAAGGGTAGTGTGTAGATCAAGGTAACTGGAGATGTCGATTGACATTACATTTGAATAGTTGGAGATTATAGCTATCAGGGAAACAGTAATTGGGAAGGGTGTTCCACAGGCGAGAGGTGCGAGGTATGAAGCTATTGGAGTAGAAGAGACGGCTACATTTTAAAGTTTCTACAGTGTAAGGGTGAGAGCGGGATGCCAGCCTCGTAAGGCGCTTGTATTCATGGAGACTGGGGACCAGGGAAAGCAGCTCATCGGAGCAATTGCCATGAAAGTATTTGTAGAAGAGACAGAGAGAGGCGACGGCGCGTCTGTGAGATAGTGGCTGCAGGCGAGACGCCAGATCAGGGCCAATCACATTACATATCCGTCTCTGGATCTTGTCAAGAACTCCGAGGTAAACAGAAGGTGCCCCAGACCATATATGGCAGCAATACTCCATGCAAGGGCGAATGGTCGTTTTGTATATTTGAAGTATCGATTCAGGGGAGAAAAATTTCCTGGCGCGGCACAGAGAGCCAACTTTCCTCGCGGTGGACGATGCAATTGACTCAATGTATTTGTTCCATCTCAGGTCAGCAGTCAACGTGAGACCGAGCAGACGCAGGGAGTCACTCTCAAGAAGTTGACTATCGGACATTCTAATGGGGGGCAGGTAAGGATATCTATGGTGGTTAATGGAGAGTAGTTTAGTTTTAGAGGCGTTAAATTTGACCATCCAATTGTTGCCCCAGTTAACAACCGATTGGAGGTCCATTTCAAGACGCGCGGCCAGGTTAGTTTTGACCGCGACACTAGATATGGTTTTGAGGCAGGAGTAAATTGTAGTGTCGTCCGCGTAGATGCCAACTTGGGAACCTATGGCGTCAGGAAGGTCGTTGATGAAAATAAGGAAAAGTGTGGGACCAAAGATGGAGCCTTGGGGAACACCTGCGTTCGTGGTATAGGAACTGGAGGAGAAAACGTTGAGAACGACCTTCAATTCTCGATTTGATAGGAATGATTGTATCAGATCAAACAGTCGACCAGTAATACCATAACCCTGGAGCTTACGAAGAAGGCCGGCATGCCAAACCCTATCAAACGCTTTGGAAATGTCTAGGGCCACGGCACGAGCCTCACCATTATTTTGAAGCACTTGGTAGACGGTTTCAGTGATGGCCGTAAGCACGTCAGCTGTATAACGGGCGTAGCGGAAACCGTATTGCTTGTCTGAGGGAAGGTCGTGTGTGGTAAGGTGGTTAACCACTTCTGCGTTGATTAGGGCTTCGAAGACTTTGCCGAAGAGGGGTAGGAGACTAATAGGACGGTAATTAGCGGGGTCAGAGGGGTCTCCAGAGTTCTTAAAGACAGGAACAATGGATGCGGACTTCCAGCAGTCGGGAAAGCAGGATTCCTTGAGGCAGTAATTATACAGTTTAGAGAGGGCGGGTGCTAGCTCAGGCGCGCATTTCTTCAAGACAATGGCTGGTATGCCGTCTCCACCACTAGCCTTGTGGGGGTCTAATTTGGAGATAATACCCAGTACTGATGACG
Source organism: Acanthosepion lycidas (assembly GCA_963932145.1). Taxonomy (NCBI): domain Eukaryota; kingdom Metazoa; phylum Mollusca; class Cephalopoda; order Sepiida; family Sepiidae; genus Acanthosepion; species Acanthosepion lycidas. The sequence continues at coordinate 71,378,992 of OZ010578.1, forward strand.
GGGTTATGCGTAAGCCGCTCAATAGGGCCTCAGTTCTTAGAGAGAAGTCAGGTATGGGTACACCGGTGGAGTTAAGCGTCGAGTTATACGAGAACTTCCGAGCAAGGCATTCAGCCTTGTCGGTTGAGGAGGTCAAGACCTCGAACTGGTTGAATAAAGGAGGTATGGAGGGTTTTCTATTGTTCAGGACACTCTTGCAGAGCCGCCAATAATCTTTGGAGCCAAATTTGCGAGATGCAATACGCTCCCTCATCCGAGCAGCAAATATTGTCTTAGCTTCGTTGAGGACACGTTTGCACTCGCTACGAGCGGAGGCAAAGAGACGTCTATTACAGTCCGACATGTCGCTACGAAATAAGTGAAAGAAGTGGTTCCTATGGGCAATGGCGGCTGAGCAAGCAGCGGAGAACCAAGGGGAGGAGTGCGACTTGACCTTAAATTTCCTTGAGGGGATGAAAGCGTCGATTCCAGCTTTAACCCAGGATGAGACCTCAGAAGCACATTCATGGACAGGGAGTGTAAAGACAACATCCCAGGGGACATCGCGGAGGAAGTCACGGAACGAGTCCCAATCCGATTGTTGGTAGTAGAACGAGGTTCTAGTAATGGGATGTTCTTTGCGGGGTGTGGAGTTGAAGGAAATGTTAACAGATACCACGGCATTGTCGGAGTTACCAAGAGGGCAGAGCTGTGTGGCGCTACAGGATTCGGGGATGGAGGTAAAACACAGATCTAGAAGGGAGGCCATATCTGCCAGGTTGGGGGCAAAACGCGTGGGGAAGTTGACTATCTGCGTGAGGGATTGAGAAATTGAGAAGTTAAGTGTTTGAATGCCAGCCCGGTCAGTAGTAGCATTCTCGAGCCACTTGGTATGATGGGCGTTAAAGTCACCAAACACGAATACTTGAGCAAACGGGTGGAGAGAGAGGGCCTTGTCTATGCTGTCCGATATGCTGTCGAGTATCCCGCAGTCTTGAGAGGATGGAGAGCGATAGAGGAAGAGATAGCTTACGGCATTGAGGAGAGATAGTCGAAGACACATGTACGAATGGTCTGGTGATTCGAGAGACATCTCTCTGGCCAGGGGGAGATGATCCTTGACATAGACACCAAGGCCGTGCATATGGGTTAGAGAGTCTTTCCTGACGATAGGAAGGTAGCCGGGGATCGAGAGATCAGAGGAGGGAATAGACGGGCAGGGTTTGTCTCGCACAGGGCCATTATATCCGGGCTGTTTGCAGCTGTTTCCACATTGCAAAAATTTGTTCTTATGCCACGGATGTTGCTGAACGAAATGTTGAATGGTTTAGGTGATTTTTGAGTGGCTGGTTTAGGTTTTCTTTTTTGGTTCATTTGAGTCTTCATGTAGGGTAATTGCTGGAAGATGAGAAGAAGTAAGAGAAGCAGACGGTTATCGACCTCAACATGAGCAGAGAGGAGTTGGCACAGCCAGCATCATAATGTGGCCTCCGGGTTGCCCACCGGAGGTGACTGCAGGGACACCATGCCATGCGCGACATGGTACTACAAACACCCCGGTATTTTGTTGCATATTGGAAGTTTTTTTGTGTGTGGAAGAAATCCGACGTATGTTGCCAGTGATTATTTCGTGACCGCTAATAAAATCATACGAAAAATGTCACACGAAAAAAGTCACACGCAAAATGTCACGCGAAAAAGTCACAATTTTATGTTAGGCAAAAAGCAACATGAAAAAAGTCACAATTAATTTATAGTGGCCAGTAATAAAGTCACAGAAAAAAGTCACAGAAAAAAGTCACAGAAAATTTATTTAAGTAACGTAAACAAAATGATAAAGCAGAAAATATTTTAAATCATTATTATATTATTTAAAACATTATTATGTGACAATACATCATTTCTACATATTGACAACACTATTTATTCGGTATCTGTCTATATTTCATGCCCAAGGACACATAGCAAAGTGGATAAAGGCGTTAGTTAGATCCAGGGACAGGACCCAAAGAGTGTGAGTTCAATACCTGGTTAAGGCGTCGGAGAATTTGGAGAGGGGAATTAACAGGAAATAACTGATAGCAGACATCCATTAGATATGGCACGTGGAACTAGAACAATCTACCCCAGCGAGCGAAATAAAGGGTTCAGTTCGACATTTCAACCATCTGAAGAAGTCTGGAGCGTACAACGGCCGAAACGTTGTGATAAATATGGCAACAAAGATGAGGACGATAGTCCGGATAATGTAAATAATGAACACCATTTATATAGGATGGCATATCTTTCACGAAACCCAAGTATTGTTGAGGAGTGAGAATTCGATAGTTAACGTCTTTACTAAAGAAAGCCACAGAAACAATTATCCTTTTTCTTTTTTTCCTGTGACTTTTTCTTGCAACTTTTTCTTACCTGGGTTCAATTATTCATTGCAGAGTGTTACGCATAATGGCATATCAATACGAGAACGCTGAAATAATTAGCGATGAATATTGGCTTTTAATAAAACCAGTGATGGCGCGAAACAAATCGAGTCAAACAATGATTCACATGATCTACTTTATTAAATATCTATTATAAAAGAACATTGTAACTTTATATGCGCGTGTGTAATGTGTATGCGTATGCTTGTGTTGTACATGAGTGACTTACATGTGCCATTTACTGTATACACACACAGTTTGACTGAGTTTGAAATAAGACATTGGAATAATATATTCTCTGCCCATTCAGTCTGGACAACCCTTACCTTAGCGTGGGCAATAAAATTTTATAGTTGGAAACAAGAAAAAACAAACATTGAACCCTAAAAATCAGATAATTATAAAATTTTATTGAACATTTCCGAAATTATTCAGTATTAAATAAAATTATATTTTAATTTTGAAAAAGATTTGGACAAATATTTTTAGGTAAGTCATTGAAGTAAAATATACCTACGCACACGCAATTTAAATGAAACTGAAAAGGACATCTTTGTTGTGAGGGGTAAATTATTATTCTGTCTGGGTGAAACGAAAAGAGCAGAAGACAACTCTTTTTCTCTTTTAGTGTTTAAAACTGAATATATTTTCTACTAAATGTAGTTTTTTAAATGGACAAACAATTTAAATTTGAAATTTGATCATCTTGCTGTCACCGATACGAAAAGTACCGAATTAGTATCTCCTCAAAGATTACAATTGCTTATATCGCTGTTAACCAACGTTCGGCATCACTCTATTTCATTTCTAAAATATCAATGCATTCACATGCATCCATCTGCAACATTGCACAGTGCCTCTCTGCGCCTGCTTGGTCTCACACTGTCCGCTGACCTGTGATGGAACAAATACATTAAATCAATTGCTTCATCTACTGCAAGAAAGGTTGCTTCTATGCGTCGTACCAGAAAGTTTTTCTCACCTGAGTCTATCCTTCAAATCTATAAATCAACTATTCGCCCTTGCATGGAATACTGCTACCATATATGGTCTGGAGCCCTCGATGTTCGTCTCAAGGTCCTTGACAAAATCCAGAGACGGATATGCAATGTGGTTGGTCCTGGTTTGGCATCTCGTCTACAGTCTCACTTTATCACAGAGGTGCCGTCACTTCCCTCTGTCTTTTCTACTTTTCACGGTAACTATTTCGACAAGCTATTAGGTTGGTGCAAAATAATGACGTAATAATGTCGTTTTTTGACGTTAAAAATACGTCAAAAAACGACATTATTACGTCATTATTTTTGCACCAACCTAATACTTTCCCTAGTTCCCAAACTGCATGAATTTAAGCGTGCTGCTATGTTGGCATCTCAGTCCCACCCTTTTACTGTCGAAACGGTTAAATGTAGCCGTTTCTTCTGCACCAATAACTTCATGTCTCGCGTGTTGAACTCCCTTCCTCTTACTTCCTTCCCTAATCTCCAACTATTCAAATGGAATGTCAATCGACATCTCCATATGCCTTGATCTAATTCCCCGTCCTCTTCATCCTATCATCTATCATAGCTCTTTACTCTTTCTCCCACTCTCTGTAGCCCCTTGCGTGCTAGTCGCGCTCCCGCCTTGTTTGGGGTGAAATGCTAAAAAAAAAAAAAATAAAATAAAAATGGACCCATAAAAGATGAACAAATCGGATACGCAAATTGAATATCATAATATTGTAGATTATTACATTGACGATCTTTCGGATATAAGACTTAATTTTCTCGGTACAAGTCATACAATGACTGGGGGTGGGGGAGATATGGATTCGTACCTTTCTTGAATTTATTTGCGTTTAAGTGAATATAATGAATTCGACTGGAATTCTAACTCATGTGATATTTGAAAAAAATATGAACTGATATAGTACAAAAACAATATCTCGGCTTATATAAGCCGAAAGTCCTCAAATATCGGACATTTTATATTTAAAATTGCAATGGAAAACAAGAAAATGGCCGAAAATATCGAAAAAAGCTTAAAGAACTTCCGTTACACACACACATACACATATATTTTATTTTCTTTTTTTAAAAATATGATTCCTAAATGATGATAATATTTTGCTCTACTGTTTGTATCGAGCACTGTTTTTTTTTAAATAATTGCTAAGAACACCGGATTATAAATCTCACTGTTCTTTGTTATTATTTTAATATATATATATATATATATATATATATATATATATATATATATATGAAGAAATATAGTCTTAAGGTGTGCTATATTTATGGGATAAAGTGCTCAATATTAGAGATAGAGCGTGTGTAAATATAAAAGTGAACATAGAAGTCAACACTTAGAGGCGACAGTCTGTTTCATGTTATATGCAATCGGTGGCCTGACGATTGCATATAGCATGAAACAGACTGTCGCCTCAAAGTGTTGACTTCTATGTTCACTTTTATATATATATATATATCTGTCTATATTTCTGAGATGAGGTATTATGTACAGTATTTACATTATTCCGACGTGCCATGTTTGATGGATGTCAGGACAATATTCCGAATAATGTAAATACTATATATATATATATATATATATATATGTAAATACTATATATATATATATATATATATATATATATATATATATATATATATTCCATTTACAAGACAATTGTTTATAATAAAATTCTATTCAATCGGTAGACTCATAACGATTGAAAACAATGTTTTTGTTTGAGTTTGGGTTTGACCAATTCGTAACCCCCCCCAAAAAAATAATTAAGACATGCGTGTCCGTCAACCTTAAACAATAATCTTTGTCAATTTTATTTTTCAGTCTTTATGATGGTCGATCTCTTACTTTTACATACCCAGGTAACGCCGGGCTCTCCTGCTAGTATATATATATATATATATATATATATCAGGTTGGTGCAAAAATAATGACGTAATAATGTCGTTTTTTGACGTTAAAAATACGTCAAAAACGACATTATTACGTCATTATTTTTGCACCAACCTTATATATATATATATATATATATATATATATATATATATATATATATATATATATATGTGTGTGTGTGTGTGTGTGTGTGTGTGTGTGTTTGTAATGAAATATACATAACATCTTACATTAATTGCACAATTCTGAGTTTCATGCCGAAGCAATTTTCAAGTGCTGGAATTATTATATTTTAAATATAATAATTCAGCACTTGAAACTCGAATTTGTGCAATTAATGTAAGATATTATGTATATTTCTTAATATGTATATTAAATAGCTCTGTTACGTTTACACTGAGCACTGTTATTCTTACACTATAGAGTATTTATATGTATTTTTATAAGATCGCTCGTTCGTATACCTACCTATATTTACCCATTCAGTTATATATATATATATATATGAATAAACTGTAATCTTCTATTACTACTGAAAACTATTTCTGATATAATAACTAAAAAAAAATAAATCAAACATAAATAATAATTGATAAAACCTGAATGATACAAAATATATGCCCTTAATTTTACGGAAATTTTGTTAATTATTTTGATTAAGAACTCACTAAAATGATTATTCAATGTCGGACTAAACTGCCATCTTGAATCCATATTTGATAATATAAAGAAAAAAAGCAGAGATTGAAATTTTGCACAAACAAATCTTAGAATTGCAAGATAGCAAATTCATCGTAACTCACTCTGGATGAAAAACCGCTACTTGAAGCAGAAATCATAAAACATCGGAATAACCATATAAGATGGAGGTAACTTTAAAAAAAAAAAAATTAAAAAAAGCATATAAAGAACTTAAAAGAAAACAAAAGTTATTATAATTCAAGATCGTAATAAGTCTAATAGTTTTCTTAATTTAAATAGGACTGACTATGACAAAAAAAAAACTTGATTATATCCTAAATTATTCAGACAAATTTAAGACATTAAAGAAAATACTAAAAGTTTCTTAAGACGGAAATAAACAGACGAATTACAGTTAAAAGCGCCGAAATAGTATCAATGAAACTCAACAAAATCGTGGGTGAGTACCATGCCGGTGATTTATACGGAGACCGTGGGTGAGTATCATGCCGGTGATTTATACGGAAATCGTAGGTGAGTATCATGCCGGTGATTTATACGGAAATCGTAGGTGAGTATCATGCCGGTGACTTATACGGAAATCGTAGGTGAGTACCATGCCGGTGATTTATACGGAAATCGTAGGTGAGTATCATGCCGGTGATTTATACGGAAATCGTAGGTGAGTATCATGCCGGTGATTTATACGGAAATCGTGGGTGAGTGTCACGCCGGTGATTTATACGGAAATCGTGGGTGAGTGTCATGCCGGCGATTTATACGGAAATCGTGGGTGAGTGTCATGCCGGTGATTTATACGGAAATCGTGGGTGAGTGTCATGCCGGTGATTTATACGGAAATCGTGGGTGAGTGACATGCCGGTGATTTATACGGAAATCGTGGGTGAGTGTCATGCCGGCGATTTATACGGAAATCGTGGGTGAGTATCATGCCGGCGATTTATACGGAAATCGTGGGTGAGTATCATGCCGGCGATTTATACGGAAATCGTGGGTGAGTATCATGCCGGTGACTTATACGGAAATCGTAGGTGAGTACCATGCCGGTGATTTATACGGAAATCGTAGGTGAGTATCATGCCGGTGATTTATACGGAAATCGTGGGTGAGTGTCACGCCGGTGATTTATACGGAAATCGTGGGTGAGTGTCATGCCGGCGATTTATACGGAAATCGTGGGTGAGTGTCATGCCGGTGATTTATACGGAAATCGTGGGTGAGTGTCATGCCGGTGATTTATACGGAAATCGTGGGTGAGTGACATGCCGGTGATTTATACGGAAATCGTGGGTGAGTGTCATGCCGGCGATTTATACGGAAATCGTGGGTGAGTATCATGCCGGCGATTTATACGGAAATCGTGGGTGAGTATCATGCCGGCGATTTATACGGAAATCGTGGGTGAGTATCATGCCGGTGACTTATACGGAAATCGTAGGTGAGTACCATGCCGGTGATTTATACGGAAATCGTGGGTGAGTATCATGCCAGTGATTTATACGGAAATCGTGGGTGAGTGTCATGCCGGTGATTTATACGGAAATCGTGGGTGAGTGTCATGCCGGTGATTTATACGGAAATCGTGGGTGAGTGACATGCCGGTGATTTATACGGAAATCGTGGGTGAGTGTCATGCCGGCGATTTATACGGAAATCGTGGGTGAGTATCATGCCGGCGATTTATACGGAAATCGTGGGTGAGTATTATGCCGGCGATTTATACGGAAATCTTCGGTGAGTATTATGCCGGCGATTTATACGAAAATCGTGGGTCAGTATCATGCCGGCGATTTATACGGAAATCGTGGGTCAGTATCATGCCGGCGATTTATACGGAAATCGTGGGTGAGTATCATGCCAGCGATTTATACGGAAATCGTGGGTGAGTGTCATGTCGGTGATTTATACGGAAATCGTCAGTGAGTATCATGTCGGTGATTTATACGGAAATTGTGGGTGAGTATCATGCCGGCGATTTATACGGAAATCGTGGGTGAGTGTCATGCCGGTGATTTATACGGAAATCGTGGGTGAGTGTCATGTCGGTGATTTATACGGAAATCGTCGGTGATTATCATGCCGGCGATTTATACGGAAATCGTTGGTGAGTGTCATGTCGGTGATTTATACGGAAATCGTGGGTGAGTGTCATGCCGGTGATTTATACGGAAATCGTCGGTGAGTATCATGCCGATGATTTATACGGAAATCGTGGGTGAGTATCATGCCGGCGATTTATACGGAAATCTTGGGTGAGTATCATGCCGGTGATTTAAACGGAAATCGTGGGTGAGTATAATGCCGGCGATTTATACGGAAATCGTGGGTGAGTATCATGCCGGTGATTTATACGGAAATCGTGGGTGAGTATCATGCCGGCGATTTATACGGAAATCGTTGGTGAGTATAATGCCGGCGATTTATACGGAAATCGTGGGTGAGTGTCACGTCGGTGATTTATACGGAAATCGTGGGTGAGTGTCATGCCGGCGATTTATACGGAAATCGTGGGTGAGTGTCATGTCGGTGATTTATACGGAAATCGTGGGTGAGTATCATGCCGGCGATTTATACGGAAATCGTGGGTGAGTATAATGCCGGCGATTTATACGGAAATCGTGTGTGAGTATAATGCCGGCGATTTATACGGAAATCTTGGGTGAGTGTCATATAGGCGATTTATACGGAAATCGTGGGTGAGTGTCATGCCGGCGATTTATACGGAAATCGTGGATGAGTACCATGCCGGTGATTTATACGGAAATCGTGGGTGAGTGTCATGCCGGCGATTTATACGGAAATCGTGGATGAGTGTCATGCCGGCGATTTATACGGAAATCGTGGATGAGTGTCATGCCGGCGATTTATACGGAAATCTTGGGTGAGTATAATGCCGGCGATTTATACGGAAATCGTGGGTGAGTATCATGCCGGCGATTTATACGGAAATCGTGGGTCAGTATCATGCCGGCGATTTATACGGAAATCGTGGGTGAGTGTCATGCTGGTGATTTATACGGAAATCGTGGGTGAGTGTCATGTCGGTGATTTATACGGAAATCGTGAGTGAGTGTCATGCCGGCGATTTATACGGAAATCGTGGGTGAGTATAATGCCGGTGATTTATACGGAAATCGTGGGTGAGTACCATGCCGGTGATTTATACGGAAATCGTGGGTGAGTGTCATGCCGGTGATTTATACGGAAATCGTGGGTGAGTGTCATGCCGGTGATTTATACGGAAATCTTGGGTGAGTATCATGCCGGCGATTTATACAGAAATCGTGGGTGAGTACCATGCCGGCGATTATACGGAAATCGTGTGTGAGTGTCACCCCGGCGATTTATACGGAAATCGTGGGTGAGTGTCATGTCGGTGATTTATACGGAAATCGTGGGTGAGTATCATGCCGGTGATTTATACGGAAATCGTCGGTGAGTGTCATGCCGGTGATTTATACGGAAATCGTCGGTGAGTGTCATGCCGGTGATTTATAGAGAAATCGTGGGTGAGTGTCATGCCGGCGATTTATACGGAAATGTTAAAATCCATAAACTCACCGCTACATCCCATAATCTCTCAAATTCCTACTCCCGTTTATAACTTATCTAAATTTCAAAATAAACTGATCTAACCATGCTTATCTAATAAATAATGTTTTAGTTCCATCAATGATGTCCATACTAATAGACATAACAACGGCATCCTAAACTCGTTAAATGTTGAAAATCTGTTTACTAATGTCTTTCTGAAAGAAACCATAGAAATACTAATACAAAACTTTTATAATCACCCTAAGCTCATACCTAATATTAGACCAAAATTTTACGTAAACTACTACTGTCATCACACAAGTACCATTTTACAATCACTATAGTAACATTTACACACAGATTGACGGCGTATCGATGGGCTCGCCTCTGGGTCCTATTTTTCCTAATTTCTACATGAATAATGTAGAAAACAAAGTCTTTAATAATTTCAACATATGCCAGATATATGGAAGACATTTTCATGTTAACGGAAAACAAAGATGAATTAAAAACCTTTAAAGAAACATTTGAGAGTAACTCACTTCTACAATTCACATAAATTCAATATTAAAAAATAGAATTCCTTTCCTGGATGGTCTAGTAGATGCCAATAATGATGATTTTATCACTTCAATAAAAAACCCAATAGTAAAAGTTCATGTATCCTTAATTATAAAAACGAATGTCCACACAGGTATAAAATAGGGGTTATAAAAAACAAAAAACAAAAGAAAAAAAAAATTTATCGTGCTAAAAAATAATTTCCTCATCGGTCACATTGTTTTTTTAAACAACATAAAACAAAGAGTTATAAACAATTATCCAAGCCATGTTGTTGATGAAGAAGTAAGATTAGTTTTTAAAACATTTAGAAAAAATAGTATAAACAAAAAAATAAACACTATAAATTAAATTGTTTTATAGTAATCAAGGCAAAAAGGCGATTAAAATTATAATCCGCTGGTATATAAAGGTTTTGATTCTATTAGGTTGGTGCAAAAATAATGTCGTTTTCTCACATATGTTATATTTGCACCAACCTAATATCAAATACCTTAGGTTTTTCATCTATTATGAAAAATTCAAAACGTTTAATGTAATTCTTAGAAATAATTTATCATCTCAAAAATTTGTCCTAAGTAAAAATGATGTTGTTTATGAAATCTTATCTCCTTTGGGAGATTGTATCTCCAATAGTAACAAACAACATTCTTACATTAGCCACACATGCGCACAGTCTCTTGTAGGTTGACTTGTCATTTGTCAAAAGTTAAGGAACAATTCGTGCACATACAGATGAACATATAACAAATAAACAAAATAATATTAATATGAGACACATTTTAATAGATAGGACAAAAACTGATATAGGACAAAGTGTAATGGAAGAGAAGCAGTCAATATTAAATAAGGTATCTTTCTTAAATGGAGGGCCGTATATGAAAGTGTGTTTAGAAACAAACAAGCAAAAAATAATCACACACAAAAATTTTAGTTTTACTGTTTATGAGCCGTTACTTTGATTGACTTGAAATTGGTCCTTCAAACGTGAGGACGCCATAATTAAAAAGAAAGAAACTGTTATTTAATATAAACAAAAACAACCCTAGAAAAAAGTACTCAGGAAGAAAATAATATGAGATAAAAATAAATATGAATTTTGGCAAACTTACTGATAACACAAAACATCTAATTCGGAAATTTGAAAAATTGAATAAAAAAAATTCATGGAACTTGTCCGTATTATTTAACTAAATATGCTATATATATATATATATATATATATATATATATATATATATATATATATATAATATATATATATATATATATATCATTTTAAACGTTATTTTTAGTGGATTTAGACGCTCCAATTATTTATTAAACAGTGTATTCATTTATTTTCATCTACAGGCCTGATTAAAGAAATAAATATATTGTTTAGTAAATTTTCGATAACAAAGGTTTAAAATGACTTTTTAAAAAAATGAAAAAGCATTCCTGAAGCTTTCTTTTTAGCTTTAATTGAAAGCTAAAGGATTACATTTACTATTTCCAGTAAGCAAAATACTCTGGTGTATTTCAAATAGAAATTATATTGATTGGAATATCAACTTTTTGGTCGCCTTCGGAAAATCGATAAAAATCGATAAATATTGGCCATTTAACATTTGCAAAACAAAAGTTAATTCTCGGTTTTAAAAATCTTCTAAAAAATAAAATATACTTTTCTGAAACTTAATTTGGGGAATATTAACCGATTTAAAGTATAAATAATCTTATTTGAAACAAATATTTATTATTTATTAGTTGAAAATAACAGAGAAATGGATTTTCAAAACAAAGAGTAGCGGTGATTTACGCCCATGTCAATCACTTCACAAGTCATGGCAATTGCTCCGAGGAGCTGCATTCGCTGGTTCCCAGACTTCATGAGTTCAAGCGCACTACGAGGCTGGCATCCCGCTCTCACCCTTTCACTGCCGAAACTCCTAAATGCAGCCGTCACTCCTACTCCAATAGCTTCATGTCTCGCACCTCTCGCATGTGGAACTCCCTTCCCTATTCCAGTTTCCCTGATAGCTATAATCTCCAGCTATTCAAATGTAATGTCAATCGACTTCTCCAGTTCCCTTGATCTATCCATTATCCTTCTCCTCATCTTTTCCTCTATCACTCCTATCTGATCTTGCTCCAAAATTTCTGTAACCCCTTGCGTCCTAGTGGCTTCTCGCCTTGCTTGGGGTGAAACGCTTTAAAAAAAAGTGCTAGGAGGTGTTGACAGATTTATTTGTTGTTCTACGGAGACATTATGTGCTAAAACATAATTTAAGAAAATGACGGTTAGGCCCCTTTTTATATATTTTTTTTTAGTACTCAGTAATCTTAAAAATGTTGGAAAATATTGCCCGTAATCTAATTTAAGGAATGTTGATTTTAAATTTACTATAGACATAGCTCTTATTTTCTGATAATGTCGTGTATGGGCGACCATACTTTTAAACAGAGACACGTTACGTAATATTTTATATACATAAAAAAAAGCGTCTTAAGCGTTTCAATTGTTGATTAGTAAATGTAGTTTTCACTTAATAACAATATCATCTATCCGGAAGAAAGTAATGAAGAATTTATTAAAATTGGAAAATTAAAAAATCTATGGAAAATTAATTATTCATCGAAAAAGACAATAGTGTCCCTAATAAATCTTATTTATAAAAGCAATTAAAAGCTTTTCTAATTAAATAATGTCATAGTTTTATTGCATTTTTTATTTTACGATTTGGAGCAGATTTTCGGGAAATAAGCTGTAGTTTGCAAAAGAAAAACTGATGATTTACATTCTCCAAGGAGTCCTGCTTTTAACTAATAAAAAGAAATTCGGAAAATTTAATTTCTAGAAATTTCATGAAATTAAATAAGAAGGACTAACATATGTATAAAAATATTCTTTACAAAGATTTTCTAAAAACAATATTCAAAAATAATTTCATTCTTTTATGAATAAATACTGAAAGTATAATTAAAATCTGGCAATTATTTGATTTTTGCAAGAATTTCCAAATCTTTGTGTTTTTCACCGGAGAAAAGCGCAAAATAACTAATCGCAAATATTACGTCGACTGCTGACATAAAAAAAAGAAAATTTTTAACCCAAATTTCGAACGTGTTACAAAGGATTAAAAATTGAATAAAATAATTTGGTCCTTCCTCTTAATAATAACGTAAATATTTTGACGATAAAAGTTTGTTTTTATTATGTTTGGATCCTTTTTTTTTTATCATGTTATGCTATTTTTTCAGCGAGCAAATGGAGATACCCTACCGTTTAATAAATAAACGGAGCGTTTACCCAAATATGAGTTTCCACTAAAAATAACGTTTAAAATTATAAAATCTGTCGGATTAATAAAAAAATTACAATATATATATATATATATATATATATATATATATATATATATATATATATATATATAACACATGCATATTGTGTATTTAGGCAGCAATCCTTCATTTATGCACGTTTCATTAAAAACGACAGACAAGGTACAACCATAAAACTTTTTATTAAATTTTTCTTGTGTTTGAACAAGTGCTTTCTTTTTTGGACAAAGGGGGTGTAGGAACTGTCCAAATGTTTTATAATTTCGAGCGCTTTCGGGTAAAGTTTTAGTCGTTATCGAGTGTGTGCGTTATGTGCATGTTTTTAGTGTTATAGAGACGTTTTATTTTCCGAACATTGTGACCTTTTTAATGAAACATGCTTTTATATATATATATATATATATATATATATATATATACCTGTGTGTGTGTGTGTGTGTGTGTGTGTGCGTATAGTATGTGTATTTAATATGTATGTATCCATGCATGGAATTGGTTAAATAAATATCATTATGCTTCTAACCTAAGATTAAACTTTTGTGAAATAGTTTAGTGACTCACCTATAGGTCATTTTCATCGAACAAATACGCCTTGCAGCAATAAAATGAGGAAATAAAAAGAACAAATATTAATCACTCGTCGTGCAAAGAAAGGCAGTTAACACAGCATCACATTTACAGCCATTAATACAGTTAGATTTCAGATTTTCACAAAACTTATTTTTGAGCCATATTTTTTGATTACATAATTTTTTATATTGATGGCATTTACTTACCTGTAGCTCATCGAAATTCTCCATTTGTGTAGATAATAATAATAATAATAATAATAATAATAATAATAATAATAATAATAATAATAATACATTAACGTAGTCGTAGGTAAACCGCAGTCGAAATTATAGTCAGTATGAACCCCATGATCTTGCCGATGACTGCAAGGTATACGCCATGCAAGGGATACGGTATAAATATAGAAAGAAAGAAATTTTTCAAAAGGCTCTTGCCGGTTTATTAATAGGATTTAAAAAAAAACCATAACAGACTATGACATCATCATAGGCTTTGATGTGAATTTACAATTGTCACATTTTAAGGATTTCTCCTTGGCAAATTCATTTTGAATCATTATATAGCTTACATTTTTTAAGTTATTTTATTTATTTTAAAAAATGGTGAAAAATAAAGTGTGTTTAGGCAGTGGCTGAATTTAAAGACTGAATCGGCAAATAAATTCTCCGTTCTAATTAAAATGAGATTAAGTAGAAATATCAGAATGCCTATTGAAAAGAAATGGTTTTAAATAAGAAATATTTTTAAACAATCAATTACTTGGTTTTCGAATATATAGGCATTTGTACAAGAGAACTATCAAATTTAAGGGGTAAAAAATAACGGTCTATTCTTTTCAATACCTTTACCCCACCGACCAAAATTCCCTGTTTGTCAAAATCAAAGTCCTAAAAGCTTAAATTTTTCATGGTGTGTGTTCAGAATAAATCTATTATTATTATTATTATTATTATTTTGGTTTCTGGTGTATACTCATTTCTTTCCAGAGATCTAAGGTCAGAAATGGCATCATGACATTTTCCACTGAACAGTTTTGAAAAAATTTCGCACATGTTTTACATAGATAAAGCCCTTCATAAGATGTGGGCTGTACTTGTGAGAACAATTTTTTGTATTTCTTTAATTTCATGGGTTAGCAGTGATTCCTTCACTGAGTCTATTACAATCATTACCAATGTGTCCGAGGGAAACAACTACAACTAGAATAATTGATGTCCTCATGTGCCACATTCTTTTTAGATTTCCGCTTCAAGGTCCTTGTATTTCGATAGCTTTTTGAAGATCTTCAAAGATACATTACAATCTGCAGGGACTGCCATGTTAATCAGAAAGCACATTCTGTTTTTGTGGTCTTTGATTACGATGTCTGGGCGATTAGATTTGATTGTTCTGTCTGTTTCCTTCCCGTAAATGTTGCATCTTTTTGAGTTCAGATATTGGCCCACTCTATCATGTCGGGTTTTAAATTCAGTCGGTGTTAACACTGTGCAACCTGATACAAGATGATTCATTGTTTTTGGATATTTACCATAGAATCTACCTTTCGGGTTGGTAATTTCAAGCATTGATCCTGTGTAGCAAAAACAAAATCTTTGGTTTCAGTTTTTAATCTTGCACTACGTAACCACTGATGTTTACGGGGTTTGTCTACATCAGCTTTTTTTGGTACGGCTAGAACATTGACCATGAAGAGGCTTATCATCGTTTCTACATTTGCCCCATTGCATTTGTTTTTGCTTTCTTTTTAGGCGCTTTGCCACTGCAGTGGGTATATTATGATTTATATGCATTTCTTTATTCATTTGAAATTCCTTTTTGAATTTGCTTGTTGGACTCCTTTATTACTGATTATTACTGATTATTACTGATTATTATTATTATTAGTGATAGTAGTGGTATTATTATTATTAGTAGTATTTAAAACAATTCCAAATGGCCTACGGCAAGCAAAGGATGTGATTTTCTGTTTTTTACACTTAATTAAAAAAGGAAGCTATTATAAAACATAAAGAGGTAAAGCTCTTCGCAGGATATGGGCTGTGCTTGTTATAACTTTATTATTATTATTATTGGAAGAAAAAAAATCTAGTGTGGGAAGAGAAAAACATATTGAAAAGCAATAAAAAAAGCTAAAGCTAAAATGAATCTTATCAATTAACAGCAATGGAGGAAAAGGACAAAGCAATTTCTACGCTTAAATAAAAAACATAATTATTATTGATTTTTTTTTCGTACATGTCCTGGGAGGGTCGATGAGGGATCAAAGATTCTATGATGTGGTCAATGTGTTCTTAAAATTTTTTTTTTTTTTTGGGGGGGGACCCTACTCTAATGAAAATCCAAGAACGAAAACTAAAATCCTTTCCTGTGTTGTCACTTCCGTTTTGTAAGATATGGGTATGAATAAATGAAGATTATTTAAAATATGACTATGAATAATTCTGAACATACCTTTTGTGATCAAATTGCAAATTTTACTTCAGTGAAATACAGTTTTCTTTGTTCTTTAAATGTCAGTTTGGATCAGAAAAAATATCCTTTAATGAAAAAAATCATCCATCTAGCGGAGGTACGAATAATTTGAGGCTCGAGAAGATATGTAGATAAATTGATAGAAAAGCGAAACTTCCAGGTGACAAACTGAAAAAGACATGTGGTAATTATCGATTCTCGATAACCGTAGAAATTATTGATAATTATTTATTTATATTATAAAACTTCATATTATTCCGACGGAGACTTAACGACAATCATTTTAAGCGGGGCCCAGTGAAGTGTCAAGCAACCTACTTGAAATTCGAGTTTTGGTCGTCAAAGCACTTAAGTGTTGAGCTGCACTTTTTTTTAGTTGTCTGAAGGATAGGATGTGACAGGAACAGGGAAATCAGGTTTGGATGGATTGTGTAAATAGAAATGATACAGTGTTTCACGAAAGGGGAGAATGCCTCCCCTAATGTAAATAAAAAGGTTGGAACCCAAAGAGGTAATTAAGTGGTTAGATACAGAGGAAGGTAAAAAAAGATAATATATATATATATATATATATATATATATATATATATATATATATATATATATATATATATATATATATTAGGAGGGGCTGAAAAGTTCTCAGCCTGAACATTTTTTCAAAATCTGTCTTTGAATGAGTAAACAGCAGAATATATTTAGTGTAGTTAAAGAAAGCTGAGATGAGCCAAGTTTGTTTGATATTAATTCATCTTGGTTGAGCCAGAAACTTTTGAACATACCCTCATACACACACACGCACACACGCACACATGTATACATATTAGAGGCACGGGGAAGTAATGGATAGCGGCTTGAGGAATCGGAGAGCCGATTTCGAATTCTAGTCGAATCCATTACATTCATTTACGTGCTAATACCCTTGAGAAAGGTATGAATCCTCTTCTTCTCCCCACCCCAACTATTAGTAAATAACAGGACAGACCGGATTCTATAGCCTTGGATGGCAACTGGTCTACAGCAGAAAGAAATGACAACCTACTGCTGGAAAAAAATCTGACAGTCGAAAGATACATGATCGCCTAAGCGTGTATCACGCATAGCACATAACTGACTCACTGATATATATATATTGATTCTAAACTAGAGTGATGACACGTTTTTTTGAAGCGCCCAAAAATTAACGGATTTTATATTTAGCTGAAAAAAAATGTAAATACTGCTTCAAAGTAATATGATAAATTATAATAATTCGCATTTGTTATTTCTTTTATTCCACTTATTATACATATTATGATTATTATATTTATTTGAATTTATAAATGCATTGTAATGTGGAGGAAAAATATCGTTAAGTTTTCAAATTTTGAATGTGAGAATGGTTTAAAATATTCTGAAAGCTTGCAGTGTAAGGAAAATAAACTATGGGGGACGCTAATTGCATTAAAAGAATAAATAAAATAAGAATTCAAGATTTACTCACATTTGTTTATTAGACATTAAATGACATCACTTGGTGTCCTTCACAGTTTACCTTACATATGGTAAAGTAAACTGTGAAGGACACAAACTTTAAGGATATTTTAGACCATTTTCAAAAACATAATCCGAAAACTTAACAATATTTTCCTCCACGTTACTTCTATGTATAGATAAACGTTACGAAATAATCTCAAGAAATGAAAAGTGTTACGATAGAAAGTTTCCCTTACATATATATATATATATATATATATATATATATATATATATATATATAGATAGATAGATAGATAGATAGATAAACCTAGTGAGCCAGACAAACCTACCCAGGTTTCACCTAAGCGGATCGTCAGGGAAGGTTGGCTCTCTCTCTCTCTCTCTCTCTCTATATATATATATATATATATATATATATATATAAAAGTGAACATTGAAGTCAAAGGCAACTGGCTGTTTCATGATAGGCGTAATCGTCAGGCCATATCTCTGTATATATATATATATATATATATATATATATATATATATATATATATATATATGTGTGTGTGTGTGTGTGTGTGTGTGAAAATATATAGAAAATAGGAAAGAACTGGTTAGGTAAATAATCTAAAGTTCTTTATATTGTTCAGTCATCCAAGTAAATGAAATACTTTTGTTAATTTTAACCCCAAATCGAGAGTGATTAGCAGTATGTTTTTCTCGGTAAGTATTAGGATCTTTAAGGGTCAAAGAACAAATTATTGCATTTTCATTAATTCTGTAGGGAAGATGATAGAACATCTTAAGCGCAGTGATGCTGGAAAAAGGCTATGAAAAAATAGTGGGTTATGAGCAAAATTTTCACCTTTCAGCTCTTTGCATATAAAAGAAACTTCTTTTTGTAAAAAGTGGTGATTATTATTACAGAAAATACAAAAAAGGTCAAAGTATGGAGTTAGTAATTATTGTTGCTGCCTTTGGTTCAAATAATTGCTTCAATTCAGTGTAACATTAAATGAAACAAGGTCCAGATTTTCGCATTAGAATTTTTTTTCCATTCTTCTTGGCAATAACCCCAAACCTCTTGGAGATTATGTGGTTTTCGTTGGGTCACTTATTTCTTCAATTCCCACCAAAATGTTTCAATAATATTAAAATAAGTACTTTGTACTGGTCAGTCATCCAAAAGTTGAACATCATCTAAAAGAAATCTTTTTGTTGTACGTGTATGAGTAGCAAGAATCACCGTCAGGCAGAAAAAAAAATACCGTCTTTGTAGTGTATCTTGCAGTGTTTCTTTTTTCTCACTGGTCTTCTTATATATACTATGGCATTTAATGTAAGTCTATTTTGCGTTTATCCCTAAAGGTTACTTTTTGCCATTTTCCAGCATCCCATAATAGATGTTCTTTTGACCATTTCAATTGTCTATTCAGATGTTTTTTTGCTAATGATGTTTTTTTTTGCTTCTATCCTTACGTTCAAGTTGTTCTTATGTATCAATCTGAAACATTAGTGTTACGATTGCATTCACTCCTCAGTTATGAAGGCTGTTAATTTTGAATTACCTATCGAGATTCTCTCAATCTTTCTTTCATCTCTCTTGTTTAACTTTTCTAGTCCTCCCATTTTCTTTCCATTTAATAGTCGCTAGCAGCAGCTAACGCCTTTTGAATGGGTTGAACACTGTTTCAAGAAATTCCCTACCAACCAGCTATCTGACGATTGAGCCTATCATGAACCTTTGACTTCAATGTTCACTTATATATATATATATATATATATATATATATATATATATATATATATATATATATATATATTAGGTTGGTGCATAATGACGTAACAATGTCGTTTTTTGACGTATTTTTTAACGTCAAAAAACAACATTATTACGT
The DNA here is from genome assembly GCA_963932145.1 of Acanthosepion lycidas. Classification (NCBI taxonomy): domain Eukaryota; kingdom Metazoa; phylum Mollusca; class Cephalopoda; order Sepiida; family Sepiidae; genus Acanthosepion; species Acanthosepion lycidas. The sequence goes on from OZ010578.1 coordinate 71,398,832, forward strand.
CATTATTTTTGCACCAACCTTATATATATATATATATATATATATATATATATATATATATAAGGGAAAATTTCTATTGCAACACGTTGAGTCATTTTCTCCTTCAAAGTCACAACATTCATTTTTGCTTCAGTAGAAATTTTAGTCATGATTTTTAGTGCAAAAAGCAAGCCAATGTTCAGCTATAAGGACTTATAAATGCACGTTACACAAATGTTAATAAGATGGAACAATTCCTACTGAAAAATTTGCATCATCTCACATCTTTCATTGGCCCAATATTTTTGCATGACCCTTTTCAGCTTCAATCTCCTTAAAGTGGTTTATTACCTAGGAAAAAAGCGACAACTTATTTTCCCAGGTCCACACACACGACTGATAAAAGCATACCGTTAAGCAATCTTAACTTTTTAATAAAATAGAGGTGTATAAACATTTTATGTAGTTGACTCTAAACTTTTACACGACATGGTATATATTGAGTGTGGAAAAAGAAATAAAAGGCGAAAAAGAAAGAAAGAAAAATGACTCTAAATGAATAGATAGTTAAAGTATTATGTAAGTCGAAGCTAAGCTCCAGAAGTGAGAGTCAGCGTAGCGCTCTCAGCTGGAAGCAGAACAGTGGCAAAAAAATAAAAAGAAAAGAAAAAAAAAATGCAGTGGAAGATTAAATCTAATGGCCACGATATCCGGAACAGACGTCCACTTGGGATACACTCATGTGAGCAGAACGTTCAAGAAAAATGACAGTAAAACAAAAACACACGGATACACATATGTGCAAACATAAAATATACGTATATGTATATGTATGTTCATTGTTATACAACCAAGAGAAAATAAAAATAAAATGTTAAGGACTTACAATTGGGGCCTGTCAATCTCATCTATGCTTTTTTTGTAAATTACATCATTATCAGTTATATATAGATGTGTGGAAATAATTATAAGACGCCCAATAAATTTGCTCCTAAACTTTTCTTTAGCATATATAAAATGGCGGCACAAACTAATGACAAAAACAAACTTCAGGACAGATTTAATGAAAGATTTTACCAATTTCTGACAAAAATCGAAAATAATAGAGGTTGAGAATTCTTTATCCGAAATTCTTGTGACCGGTAGTATTAGGTTGGTGCAAAAATAATGACGTAATAATGTCGTTTTTTGGCGTATTTTTAACGTCAAAAAACGACATTATTACGTCATTATTTTTGCACCAACCTAATACTTCGCTTTTCAGATATTTTCAGATTTTGGAATACAGGCTATTTAAGTTGCATGTAGCATCTATATATTATAAAATGGACTAAGTCCGACAATTATTTTAATACGTTATTTTCATAGATACAAATATTTAAGTAAATGCTCTGTATATAATAAACAGTATTGACAATATTTACCGGTCTGAATGTCCGAGAAATTTCATAGAAAATATGTGTCCTCCGACAGGAATCGAACCTGTATCCTAAACGTAACCGTTATATAGCCTGACGTGCTATACCATTTAGCTACAAATATCATGGCAAAAATTTGTTGTTTGAAAGCAGTAATTCAACCTTGCTAACTAGACACTTCCTATATGTATATGTATTTATATATAAGGATCAATATTGGGGAAATATGTATGACAATGTGGAAAAAGTTTTCTTTTGACGCGTTTCGTCCGTTAACTTGTATATATATATATATTTATATATATATATATATATATATATATATATATATATGTGTGTGTGTGTGTGTGTGTGTGTGTGTGTATATATTCAGTTGTATGGATATGAGTTTGTGACCCTGGGTTTCACGGTTTTGCGATCATCAGAACAGACTGGTTTATTTTTTAAAATTGGAGAAATATAATTTCGTTCAATTGAACTGTATGAATTGAAATTAAAATTGAAATGAATTGTATGTTTTCCATACAACAAAACCGTCAGAAAAAAACATCGATAGGATATTCCTAAATCTAATAAAAAAAAATTTCCCTGTAACAAACCCCTTAGCAAAAATATTTAATAAAAACACCATAATAATTAGTTACAGCTGCACTAAAAAGATAACAAAAATAATAAAAAGCCACAACAAAAAATAACTTGCTATAGACCCCCAATGCAACTGCAGAGAAAAAACTACATGCCCACTACAAGAAAATTGCCTACATACGAACATAGTGTACAAATCTAAGGTAAACACAAGCAACACTAAAATGTACTACATTGGTGCCACAAAAGGAACATTCTAGCAAAGAAATTACACCCACGACCTATCATTCTCCAACAGAAAAATACTCCAACAGCATCACACTATCTACATATATATGGCAGCTAAAAGACAGAAACATCGTACCAAAAAATAAGCTGGGAAATCATGAAGACCGCACCTGCTTACAATAACATATCAAGAAGTCTACTTTGTCTACACGAAAATATATTTTTCCACACTCAACAAAAGAATTTACTAAACCAATGATCGGAAATAATTTCAAAATGCAGACACGAAAATAAATATCTACTATCACAGTTCATACCAAAACATCTACAACAAAACTGAACACAGCCAGGAATGAAACTACCGACAAAAACGGTAGAACACTAAAACGCAAGAACACCAAAAACCACCAAAACTAACCACCAACACCTATCATTACCACTACCTTCACTGTTACCAACACTACCATCACGCCCACTAACAACCATTACTATAACAATCAATACAGACCGATAAAACTACCAACACTGGTACCTAAACTACCATCAGCCCTACAACTTTAGGATCAATCAATTCATGATCATCTCCTCTATCATTAGTACTGCTTTTAAACACTGTCATTGTTTTTATCAACGTATTACCATCATCATTATCATGGCTGCCACAAATTTTATCATAATTACGATTGCCAATATTATCCACTCTGTTTTTTACACTTTCGTTTCCATCATCATTAAAGCTAAATTTACCGTTAACACATCAACAACTATTATTAACATATTAATAATAATTAATATCAGTTATAATCACAATCGTCAACAACACAAACAGTTAGCGTTGAAAATACAAACATCATCATCACCATGTCCACAAACAGAAACCAGCTTAACGAAAGAGCCAGACCAATAGGATTGTATGTGTGCGTTTACACGTATGTATGTGTGTGTGAGGAAGAGTAAGTTTCTCTGACAGCGAAGGCGGTCGATCTGAAAAACGTCAAGAACACCCGTACCCGCTCCTTGTTGAAAGGAACATTGCTACATATATAAAAGCTACGGTTTCGACACCGAAATAGAATCACAACTGCTCATGTATGTATGCCCGAACGCATGGATATGTATCTGCACTTAGCCTCGGATTGTTTATATGGATATGTTCGTGAGAACCAAAATGCGTACACCTGTATGTATGTGTGTCTATGCGTATGAGAGTATCACCGCAAACAAACAGAGTCAAACAAGCATAAATAGATCCAATTTAAAAAAAATAAACCAGTTTGTTTGATGATCACAAAAGCGTGAAACCCAAGGTCACAAAATCATATCCATACAATACGTTAGCTCTATCACTGATATTGAGCACTTTTCACTAAGTACTGCGCATATAAAATAACACACACACACGCTCACACACGCACATATATATATATATGTACGCAAAATAACACACAACTATATACGCCTAAATGTAATGAATTAAAAGTAATCAAATTAATCTTTCAATTTAATAATTCTTCAGCATAAATTTAAGTAGTAAGTAATCAATTAATCTAAATTAATTAAATTAAATTATATACAAATTAAAAGTATCAAATTAATATAATCATTCAATGATGAAATAAAGGCTCAAATCAAATACATTTTAGTTTTTCGTTAATGCGTATTAAGTATAATTTAATGTTTATCTTCTGGTTAGTTTTTTTAAGTTTCTTCTTTGTCATCGCTTATGCTTTTGAGTTTTGAGCTGTGGATCAACTTGTCAAAATCTAATCCTCACGCTCAAATATAAAACAATGTTCAATTCATTTCATGTAGGAAGCGGGATTAGTAGCATTTTCAGTTTTCATATTATATGTTCTTATTTTTATTCTATTTCGAACATTTAAGACATTCTCATCCAGAATTAATCCTCGTGAGAGAAAAAAATTATTCATAAAGAGTGTATCAACATCTGACAAAGTTAGGATTTTTGGTTTGTTTTGAAAGTTTTTACAAAGCTTGAAAAAAATAAAAGAAAATAAAAATAAAAATTCAGAAATGCTTGTTTTGAAAAAAATGTGGATGATGTAGAATTACCAATTTCCTGGCACGTTCTTGCGATTTTCAAAACTCGCAGATGTCAAGTGGAAAGGTCATAGATTTAGGAATAATTATTCCAGGCGTTTTTTTAAATACTCTTGTGGCGTATAAATAGTAGGTATGTGTTAAATATTAGGTTGGTGCAAAAATAATGTCGTTTTTTTGACATTATTTTTGCACCACCTAATAGTGGGACAGGCTGGGTTTTGTAGCCTTGATTGGCAAGTACTTTACCGTAAAAAGAAACGATAATATATATCAATGATGAATCGAAAGAGACATGATCGTCCAAGCGTGTATCACGCATGGCACTTAACTAACTGTAGCGTCTAAAGTGAAAGAAATGCTTCCTTTATATATATATATATATATATATATATATATATATATATATGTATATGTATATATATATATATATATATATATATGTATGTATATATATATGTATATATATGTATGTATATATATATATATGTATGTATATATATATATATATGTATGTATATATATATATATATATATATGTAAATATATATATATGTATATATATATATATATATATATGTGTGTATATATATATATATATATATATATATATATATATATATATATATATATGAGTGTGTGCGTTATGCGCATGTTTTTAGTGTTATAGAGATGTTTTATTTTCCGAACATTGTGACCTTTTTAATGAAACATGCTTTATATATATATATATATATATATATATATATATATATATATATATATATATATATATATATATATATATATATGTATAGGTTCGTCAATATCTTGGAGTTGAGTCATACTTTTCAGTAAAGTTGTCTTACGCCGATGAATCTCACAAATTGGTTTCGTGGAACTGCTACCATATTTTTAGTCTACTTTTACCAGAAATAACGAAATAACTGTTTGCTTGGGGATATGGGAACATAAAACCAATTTCCCTATTTAGGAAAGACAAAACCAAATAAAACAGGATATTTCTATCATACGTTCAGCGAATGTTGTTCATTTAGGTGTCATTGGAATCATTATTGGTGAAATTGCTTTTTATAAGTTAATGAATTAAAAAAAGCTGAAGTTCATTTTTTCCCTCAAATGTCGCTGTCGACAAAACAATTGATTTAAATTCCTCATTCACTAATAAAATAAATAAAGTATTTTTTAAAGCCTTAAGATGGATTTAATAATTATATACCCTGTCTGATTGGAACTGGTTTTGTTTAATAAAACAAAACCAGTTCCAATCAGACAGTTTATTCCACAGAACCTTGTAGAATAAACTCTCTCTCTCTCTCTCTCTCATGTTTCTTTCACAATTCTAATCTTAGCCTCTCTAAGAGAGTATTATCAGGACAAGTAGGATAGATATCGGTTGATCCTGGACTTAATCAACCGATATCAATCCTACTTGTCCTGATAATACTCTCTTACTCCCCCCATTAAAATCTTACTCAGTAATCCTCTACCTTGAGTGACTCTTGGGCCTTGTATTATATGAACTATCAGTAAATAATAAAAATAAGAATGAGGATACGCAATAAGAACTGAACTCGGTACTCATGATCTGTGAAAGTGGCAGGAAATAATTCCTTCACTTTTTAAAAAAAATGGTACCTTTGAGGTTCAAATATACAGGCCAAGACGATTATTCTCTTTTGGAGAAAAATTCATCTGCAACATTCTTATTCCAAGCACTCTTTGCATTAAATCACTGGTTACCAAACTTTTTGAAGTCGGGGTGCACTTGAAATCCTACCAATAACTGTAGGCGTACTATATACAAATTTCGGGAAAATATGTTATAATGAAATCAAATATTGTAGAAAAGAAATAATGCAATAAAAAAAAAAAAAATAAAATGAAACATACCTTAAGTTTATTCATTCTTGTGTTTATTAGAAACATGGGCCTGATGAATCTTAGCGATTTCTTCAATGTTTAGGCGTATATTTGATAGGCAAACTCTCATTCCCGCGTCAATACATTGAAGTGTTCCTTCCTTTTTGTACTTAATTGTGTTGAGAGCAGAAAAGCCTAATTCACATAAATATGATGTTGCAAACTGTAATAAAATGATCAGAGCTTTTTTAGATACTGACACATATTCTTCTTTTATAGAAATCCAAAAAGCTTCAAGAGACAATTCATTATGTTTAACCATCAACCCACGATCAGTGGATATGATAAAGTAACTCATTTACTACATTTGCTTATAAACAAATAAATGATAAATTAGGAATGATAAATTACTATGAAAGTATAAATAAGACAATCCTAATCCTTGTCATTATTTTATGTTACATAATACATCTTTTAGCAATCAACTTTCTCGAACTAGCATGGAAGATCGACCAGCAATTCCTACCAGTTCAATACAGCAAAACAAAAGCTTCCTATCATTGAAGCTTTCCTCGAGGGCTATCTGCAAAGAGGCGGCTACCTTAGTATAATAAAGTAAATATATATATATATTTCTTATATTTGGAAACATATTACTTTGGAATGCCAGGGCGCACCTAGACATTTCCCAGACACCATTTTAGAACCACTGTATTAAAGAATAAAATGAAACGCTCTGTCCTCGAATGCTCACACCCTACATTATGGGATGGGAAAACATTTCCTGGATATTTAATAAAAGATCGGTTGGATTAAGGATGTTCCGGTTGGATTTTACTCTGCCAAAAAAGAATAATTCTCCTCGCTCGTCTATTTGCAACATAAAGGTATTTGCATCGTTGTGTGTTCACAAAGTGTGTGATGATTCCATCAGTTTCCCATCGAATTTAATTCAAACGTATTTGTTATTAGGTTGGTGCAAAAATAATATCGTTTTGTGACGTATTTTTTAACGTCAAAAAACAATATTATTTTTGCACCAACCTAATAGAAATATATCTGACTTTTCTTTCCATCTTTTGGACAATATTTTTCTTTATTGTTATTGGATAAAATTCCACTTTGTTTTTCTCAGGGTGATTAAATAAGGCATTATTTTACTTATGAAAAACAATAACAATTTCTTTTTATGTTCTTCTCTATAAAACATACTAATTAATACATTTATAGTAATCATAATAAATTTTTTTAATGATATAATAATAATGATAATATTTTGTAATAATAAGAGATGTTTTTAATCTTGTTTTATAGAACAAAGTGGATGTTTATCATTAATATATCTGTTTTTACTTATAGATTCCGTCTTTTTATTTAAAAATTTATTTTAATTTTTGAAACTAATTATTTGTAATTTTTTTTTCAGATGCAGTCTGCACTTGCTGTTATTAATATTAATATCCGTAAGAGTAAAATAATAATAATAATAATAATAATAATAATAATAATAATAATAATAATAATAAGAAGAAGAAGAAGAAGAAGAAGAAGAAGAAGAAGAAGAAGAAGAGAATGTGGTTTGTTATTGACATACCAATCCCTGTAGATTCTGAGGTACCCTTGAAGATCATCAAAAATACTATCAAAAACCAAAATACAAGGTTCTTGAAGTAATTCCAGTTGTAGTTGGAGTGCTCGGATTGATTGGAAAAGGTTCCGATAGACTAATTGAAAGGTTTCCTGGTGGCCCTTGCCTTAAAATATATAGATGTGTGATCTTGGATTTTTTTTCTTTATTTTTATTTTTACAAATAATGATCATTGGAAAATTTCATGAAGTCATTTCTGACCTTAGGTCTCTGGTTGGGACCCGGAAGGAAAGGAGTATACAACAGAAATCAAAGGAAATAATGATAATAAAAAATAATAATGCAAAAAAATAAAATTAAAATTAAGTTAATGACTAAATTAAAAAAATAAACAAATAATTAATTATGTTTGCACAATGTTTGCTCAAAGATATAATTTTAATTTTACATTTTCATTATTTAATGAATTATTAGATACTAATTTTTAATTGAATTAATTCGCACATCTATCTATCTATCTATCTATCTATCTATCTATCTGTTTTTATATATCTCCATCACTCTATCTCAGTCTGTCCAGTCATTCATTTCTATCTATCTATCTATCTATCTATCTATCTATCTATCTATCTATCTATCTATCTATCTAAGTCTGTCATTTTAGATTAATCTGATTACCTCTATTACTCGTGTACACTTTGAAATATTCTTACGAATCGTCATGCTTGCGATATTTCAAACCATTTTAGACTCCAATCAACCGATAAACTAATTAAAACTATGATAGGAACAAAGAAAAAGAATTTGCTGAGATCAATATCATTGACAAAGGCCATTATAATGGGTGGTTAGAAAAGAACATAGACTCAATAGAAGTCCGGCACTATTTGTTGAAAGAAGACCACCCTTAGGTGTGTATGGAGAATGTGAGTCGATTATCCCCTCCGGCAGGTGGACGCCGTAGTTAAATATCACTTATTGTCCATTTTGTAATGTTCTGTTTTTTTTTTATCTGTGATATTTTGCCGCTCTAGCTAGCCCGGGTGGCCAAACGGGTGGCACATTTTTGATTGATCAAAGTGTTGCCATGATAAGTCACCGCAAAAAGTTTAACGTACATCTCCCGGCCATTTGTCGGTTAATTATGATATTTACTGATAAAACAGAAATTGCTAAAAAGCTGACGACTTCAAAATAGAAGGTTGAACAGGCGGACAGCTCTAAGCCTTCAGTAATTGAGAATAATTCCATTTAATTTTTCTATGCAGTATCTTATTTAAGATGTAAATAGTCACATTATAAGATGCGATCATCTTCCCACTCACACTTAGGGTAAAGGATAGATCACTTGAAAAGAAGTTGATTTGTAATGATTCAAATATGTACTGGACTTAGATGAGACCGAGATAGATTTGTATTCAGTGTTATAACAGTGCACCAGAGAAGCCGAGTGCATTAGTGTCCTAGCTACAAAGCGCATATTCCCTCACCATATCGCTGGCTGTTACATACATGCAAACAGGTGTTCGACGCAGCACGACACGTGGGGCAATTTTTATATCTTAATTTAAAAACAATATATATATATATATATATATATATATATATATATATATATATATATATATATATATATATATATATATATATATATATTGAGATAAATACATTGAACATTGAAAAAGGTCTTTGTGACGCGTTAGCTCTTCATCGGACTGTACTTGTTGATATTGCCACGTCTACACAAGCGGATGAAACGCATGACAAAGACTTTTTCCAATTTGTTTTACTATTTTTCTCAATGGTGTTTTCTTGATATATACAATTGTATATAGTTATGTCATACACACACACACCCACACACATATATATATATATGAAAATTTCTCAGAGTTAACCTGTAGAAAAGACAATATTTATAAATATAAATGACAATAGGAAAACTGTAGTTATTGCTGACGCGTTTTGTCCAAAGTGGACTTTCTCAACGCAAAAAACGAAATGAATTTTATTAAACAAAGTTATACACGTATATACATACACATCGCCGTGTACCTACATACACACTTACATATATCCATGTACACATACACGTAAATCCACATATTCACACATACATACACACATACATATACATACACACACACACATATACATATATCTGATTCAATATCTCAGATACTAAGCGCTTTCTAATAATTACCGCGCATATGATAAAGAAATAATTACACCTACATATATACACACATACACACACACCTCCATATATATATATATATATATACATACATACATACATACATACATACACATACACACACATATATATATATATACATACATATTACAACATATTAAACAATATACGGGACATGACAGTGATGAAATGTCCTGTTTGTTACTGTTAATTGACATCTTTGATAATGGCTTAAGTAAGCCGAAAGCTTAGATTGTATTAAAAAATATGGATCACTATTGTGAATTTCTTTCTTCTTTCAACGATAATGTTATTAAACTTATCAGAAGTTACGAAAAAAATTTACATAAAATAAATAGACAACACTTGTCTATATTATTTAATGAAACGTGTATGAATATATATATATATATATATATATATATATATATATATATATAGGGTGCGATGGATAAATTTTATCGTCTAAATTACGCAGAAATGAAAATAACACTGGCATCTCATTTTAACAGATATATTTACCAAAATTATACAAAAATATCTGGAAATACTAAAGAGTAAATTTATCTAATAAAATGAGCATTGGCTTCGACCGTGGCCTCCAGACAACTTCGAAATCTCCTGCAACTCTTCGAGACGGTCTCTTTGATAAATGCTACCGTAATCCTTGCCCTCAGTTCATCTTTGGTGTTATAAGGAGTTTTGTTGGTGTCTCGCTGCGCCTCACATATAAAAATCAAGGGGGTTGCAGTCTGGAGAGTTAGATGGCCAGATGTAATGGGTGATGAAGTTGCAGACATTGTCTGACTACCATGACTGGGTTCTCCTGTTTGTGTGGCATGGTGCAGCGTTCTGTTGCTAGACATAGGGTCTTCCAGCAGCCACCCTCTTTACCCAGGGCAGCATTACATCCTCAAAGGAACTTGATGCAGGTATTTATCTTGCGTTTGAGGGCCTCAGAAACAAATTCAGGAGTTTTTTTTCCTATCCGATCAGTGTGAGCTTTTCGAGCTGCCGTGTCTTCGTAATCACCATTAGACTCATCCGATTCTTTCCGAATCCTCTGCACTGTTTTCAGAATGACACACAAACACACTGAAATGTTCGCATTGGAGCTTCTGGCGCGAATGCCAAGCAACACAGCATTCCGTTTCCAAATTTCTAGCGGAGTGAATCGCTTCATGGAGCTTTTTTTTCTCACAGACGGTGCTCATCTGACACTACTATACTGTGCAGTTGACAAAAAATAACAAACAAGGCCCATGCGCGAAATCAGAAAATATAAAATGGCGACACACACACACACAGACACATACACATACATAAATATATGTATTTTAAGAAATATATATATATATATATATATATATATATATATATATATATATATATATTAAAATTTATCCGATTTAACCAGTAGAGAAGACAATATTTATTAATATTTGATAAAGTCCACATTGGACGAAATGCGTCAGCAATTACCAGTTTTGCTATTGTCATTTTTATTCATATATATATATATATATATATATATATATATATATATATATATATATATATATATATATATCGTAAAATACATCTATTGGATGCTTTGATACACATAATTAGTGATGTTTCTAGACGAGGTTCATTAAGGGTTTCGGGTCTTTGAACATCATACCCCCTCTCCACGGTGACCCAACCGATACTGATCGGGTATCGACTTGTGTAACTTCCGTTAGCTACAATTTTCTCTATCTTCCCAATCACACACTGCGACTCCTCAATTTATAGTTCAATCACGAATAACTTTCGATTTGTAAGTAATGAACGCTCTTCAATATATATATATATATATATATATATATATATATATATATATATATATATATATATATGTACACACATGAAAACCCACTCATGAATCACATTCTGCTTACTCTTATCCCATTTCCATTCACGTTAGTCATCAACCCGAAAAAAAAATTTTGCTCCTCTCCCTGTGTCAATTGCGCATACACATATAACCATATACATATACACTTATCTACATACACACACATATATGCACATATAAATATACAAAACTCATACAAACATACCAACATATACATCTACAAAACCGTAACCCTGGTAGTGGGGCAAACAGGAGCTAGGTCTTAGCCACAGTTCACTCGTAGCTAACAATGGTTCGGGGTACCTTAATTCTGTCCTCTAGTCGAGACTCCATTGTCGGGTGTAGTTTTACGTCATACCCAAGAGCTAACCCCACCCTTGAAAAAAAAAAATAATAAAAAAAAAAAATAAAAAAATATCAACCGCAACTTCCCTTCATCTCCTTACTGACTGCCAATGATTATTTATTAGTGATCTTTTAAGTCATTCTAGATGCTTCATATGCTGACATTGTTATTGAGCGAATAGCCTTGTTTTTTCCAAATCGGTTATACCTACTTTTGGCAACATCTTACATAATGACCGCCCAGCAAAGCCTCTGCATCCGATTTCGATCAGTACGCTCTGGGCTCGCCAACCACGCCTTTTGCATTCCTCTACAGTCTGTAAATATTTCCCATATTTCCTTTCGTGGGCTTCGTCCGTGTTTTCTTCCCAAGGGATTGTTAATTCTAACATGACGACTTGCTTGGTCTTTTCAGAATAAATAATCATGTGTGGACGAAACTTTTCACTGGGAATTTTATCTTCCTGCCTATATCTACTCACATTTGCTAGTCTTGAGGAGGTATGGTTACTTCTTCTGTAATGTCTTTACAAATTTCCCCGGGTTTTGACAAAATTCATCATCATCATCATATTTGGTTCATAGAGATTTGCTTAGAGACTCCTTGAGACTATTGTTGCAATAGTTCCTACAACTTTGTCATGGCGCCACCGGTAACACTTAGCACCTTGGGGTAACCGCTCAATAGGTGTTGGAGGGATCCTTTCTTCTGGCACAACGGACAAAGTAGAGACTCACTCTTTCCTCACATGTGGAGGTTTGCCGCGCTTGGGCATTGTATCAGACATTGCCTTGCCCAAGGAAGCTTGTATTATGGGGATTAGTATACCAGAGATCCGTCCAGGAAATCTTTCTTTTTCTAGGTTTCCCCATTTTGTCTAGGCCCCTTGTTGACCTAAGGCCACCATTTTACTGGCTCTAATTTCCTCCACACTTGCTCTCACTTCATATTGAAGACAGTATTTCCGATTTTTCCTTTTTTTCTCTTCTTTGTGGATTGGATGAGTAACCTAGGCCTGATCTGCCAACTGCCACTGTTCCTACTAGTGCTTTCTTTCTCAACCTTTTCTCTGCTGTATTGAGCTCATGTGATGCCTTTTACTATCTCCCAGTTCAAACCTTTATTCCTTCTTTTGCAACTTTAGGACCTTTTGAATCCCTATATAGGATTACCTTTCCTGTCTTCTCAACTAATCATCTGAAGTGGAGTTGCAATGTGTTCGATACTCTATTTGCACTGCTCAAAACTCTTCGGTATTCCGAGCCATCTTCTCAAATATCTGCTCACTTTTTTCTCTATCTTCTCAATTGTTGTCAATGCCACTTCAGATAACGTCAGGGTCCACGGAATCTTTGACAAAATGGTATATTGATATATCCATGACTTAAAATGGCCTGGCAGCTCTGACTTGTCTACTTTGCTCAATATTGCTTCGAGGGCAGAAAAACATTTCTGAGTAGCATCCGTATCTTTTAAATTAGCATTGAATGTTTACCCAGACACTTAACTGTTTTTTTTTTAGTTTTTTTTTATGACGAAATAATGGTTTCTGTAATTTTGAAACGTAACTTTTCTCCCACAATCCCTCTCGTCAGTACTAATGACCTCGATTTTGTCGGTTTAAACTTAATTCTTGCTCAAGTCATTATCTTTTCCCTGTAAATATCCATTGACATCCAGAGAGAGTAGATGTAGTAAGTGTCAGATCGTCTATATATATAAACGAATTGGAGGTTGTCGTATTCCGTTTCTCATCACTGGACCTCGACGCTCAATCTCTGCTGATTTTACCAACATGTTCATGGTTAAGGTAAATAATACCAGAGATTGTACATCCAGTTATAATTCCCCTTTCTAACCGATGCCAATCGAAAGATATCAAATCAGAGATTGTTTTTGTGCTAAAATCTTTGTAATAATCTTGTATGAGATTCCTTACACAAATAAGGACATGGTATCTTAAATCTTCCCCGACCAATTTGTATGGAACGGATTCATATGCATTAGCAAGTTTTAACATGTAGGTAGGTGTGTTTTTAAGGTATTTACAGCTTGATTGACAATAGGAAATTTAACTAAGTTCTTAGTTCTTCACAGTACGACTTTGCTTCTGCTATCACGCCAACATGACCCAGACAACCTGGGATGCAGGCAGTTCATCCCTTCTGTATTGAAGTGTCTAAGTAATTGTTGGCAACTAGATAATACTGAATTCGTTGGGACAAAATGCTGAAGAAGATTTTATTCTCAGTGTCCGGCAAAGAAATCATTCTAAACTGTTGAATTCCTTTTGAATTTTCTTCTCTAGTAATTCATACTCCATTAGCGAACATTCACTGTTTTGCAACTCTATCTTTTCTCTAAGTTGCTTTTAATATCTTCCAGAGATGTACCTGAATATTCGGACATTATACTAACGTCTATACAAGACATTGCCAGAATAATCAAGCTGTAACTGTAGTAAATTTATATCCAACGTACCTAAAATTCAACAAAACATTAAATTACGGAGAATACTTTACTAAATATTTAAGATTACTGGGTAATTAAAAATTATTTAAAACATGGCGCTCACGTTTTAATTTTCAAGTAATTTTTACAGATATCCCCCCCACCTAAGAACTTAATTAAATTTCTGATTGTCAATCAATCTGTAAATACCTTAAATACACAACTACCTACATGTTAAAACATTTCTAGTTGTCAATAAAACTGTCAGGCTGTCAATAATTCTGTCAACACCTTAAATAAACACTTACCACCCCGTTAAAAAAAAATCTGCGATATTTTGAACTAAAAGTAAGTAATATTTGTTTCAAATCAGATTAATTAAATCATAAATCAGCTAATATTCCTCAAATAAAGTTTCAGAAAGTTATATTTTATTTAGTAGCCCCTGCTGTATATCTCCAGATTCTTGACAAAATTCAAAGCAGAATCTGTAATGTAATCGATCCTGACTTGACATCTCGACTTCAGTCACTTCTCACTGACGTGACGTGGCTTCCCTTTGTCTTTTCTACAAATATATCTATGACAACTGCTTTTTTCCCTGGTACCCAGAATATATAAATTTAAGTGTATTACTAAATTGGCAATTAGGTCCCACAGTTTTATTGTTGAAATAGCTAAATGGAACCGCCACTTCTACTCCAACAGTTTCTTTTATCGAACTTCCAACCTGTGGAACTCTCTTTCGTTTCCTTGCTTCTCTGGTAACTAGAATCTTCAAAAAGTTTAAATACAGTGTCAGTCGTTATTTTCTGTTCATCTTTTGTTCTTTCCTCAATCCTCCCTATTCTTACATTTCTTTTACACTTTCACGCCCTGTAACCCCCCCACACCTGTATACTACTGGCATTACTGTCTTGGGGTGAAATGACTAAAAAAAAAAAAAACAAAGAAAAAAAAACAAACACGAAGCACCAAACTGTAGTGGTAGTTCTGCGCGTCGATTGAGGAAATCTGAAATGAGATGCACATTAAGTTTCTGTCATCATCAGCCATGTCATGCTACCTGCAAGTCGCCTATTTCAAGCTGATAGACAGTGGCAAAGGTTTGGTTAAAAGGGGGCGACCTAACAAGACTTTGTTCCCAACCACATGTCTCACGTTGCCCAAGAGGAACTGGCCGAAAATTTAGTGACCTGTGACCTAGCTTTAGTGATTTGGATCCTCTAGACTACCATGATTGGGGAGACGTTGAGAGGGAAACCAACCAGTAGTTCCACACTACCAAGGACTCTTTGAACGCCAACCTCGTGCGCCTCATGGTCAGCATTAACAGAACTACCTGCTCATAGCAGGGTGTCGCTTCAGAGGCAGCAAACAAGGCCGATTTTATCGAATAACACCTTTTCTTTTTTTTTTTAAATATTCTGATGTTATCTGTTGAACGCATTTGTATTTGCTCTTATTATAATTTTTCCTTACCTGATACACGCTATATATCACACGCAGGCACGCACACATACATACGCACACGCAAACCTGTTTTCAGTCATCTATATTTATTAATGTAGACGCACACACGCAAGTGCCCAATTCTAATAGTAAAAAGAGAAAAGAAACTCACATTTGGGCACCGATTAAACGAAAGGCCGTCAGTGCATAGCATTTGTCAAACAGATAAACAGGTTATCTATTGAAAATCTCCATTTAATCCCGGAATTACTTACAGGGACAAACTGGGATTAGCAGGAAGTCAAGTGGGCGACTCACAGACAGATACAAGTGGACGGGGAATCCGATGGAGTCTGAGTTACGTTCCGTTTCAATTCGATCATAGAAAATTGGCCCGCCATTCCATGCAAAAAGCGGGGACGAGTCCAAGAATGTGAGAAATGGCTGTTCTTCTTGAAGTATTCTGTTTGTGTAGCGGTCAACTTTATAACAATGTGCGCATGCGTACGCTGTTGTATTATTTATTTTATATACACGTTTGTGTGTGTGTGTGCGAATAAATAGGAAATGTAATGTAGATTAAACTGGATATTAGAAAATGAAACCGACAGAATGGTTTAAAATTTAACCACTTGTATCAATTCGTATTGAATGCTTATAATATTGACAAGAAACAAACTCGTTGCAAGACTTAATAACAACTTTCGAGAAGAGGAAATTATTGAAATGGCTTGGTCACGTCATTTTATAACTAATTTTTTCTATAAATTGCCACCTGTGACAAAAGAAGCAGACAGAGGAAAATATGGGTTGACCACCTCATTGAGTGGACTAGAAGATACTTTGGGACTAGCTGCGGTCTGTTCCAGCTAAACAGTCGAACTCTCTGCCTTCGGTCAGAGAGGAACCCGGACGAGTCTCGTTCGGGGTGGTAGACTAACCCTGAACCCGTTTAGACGGGTTTGAAAGGGAATATTTTTGGCCGAGCCTACGGGCTCGGAGAACCTACGTTAAACTGGCCTTGTGCCACATGCAACCCTCGTGGGGTGGGTACCTAAATATACTAGAAGATACTTCGTAGAGACTCGGACATAAGAATGAAACCCAGATATATGGAAAGAGCTGGCCAGGTACTCAACTGCACAGCGGTACGGCGAAAACATCCGTTTATGGAACTGATGATGATGATGATTTAAATACGGATTGAATTTCCGTATTTACTTTTGTGACGCTTTGGTTATAAATGTCAATATTTCAAGATGGCCTTAGCAAATATTGCTACTTGGTCATTTAGTGGTAAAACATTTAAAAATATGGTTTTCTTAATCTTTTCACCAGTACTCACAATTATATTCTTTAGGGGCTCTTCTAAGAATCTTAATCTTTGTTTTATTTATAATAATAACAATGACGTCAGATTATATATATATATATATATATATATATATATATATATATATATATATATATAACGTGAGATGAAAAGCAGCCTAATTATTATTTAAACCCATTAAACATTTTGTTTTTTAGTTGTTCGTTGTTAGCCTAAAATGTGTATGTCTATATCCTGTTGGGATGCATCAATCATGGCCATTCTGAGATGTGTCTGAACAAGCGGACTACATTGAAATTAAATCATATCTTCCTTCAAAATTTTGTTTATAATTAAAACATAGCAACATATGGTGAATCTCGGTGTCAATTTCCCTAAATGAATTGTATTCCTATCAGTTACAAATTCTTTTATATTCATTACGACTTTTGTCTTGGCGCTATTAAGATTTATTTAGGTTTTGTAACATTTGGTTTTGCAACACTGGTTATTTTATTATTCAATATAAATGTATTGTGTCACACTTTTTAGGTGGTTCGTTTAGTATAAATCTTGTCATGAAAAAATTCCGTATAAATAGTTATGCATGTCCGACAAGGGTTGGTGGTATTTTGGCCAAGTTGGCAAACAAGTAGTTATTCTATCCAATTATGGTTGGTTTTTGTAAGTTGGGTGCAATTCTTTCATTATAATTACTTCATCAAAAAAAGTAAGCATTTCCAATGCCATATGTAGACATTTTTTTTTACTGTTATGGCTATATAACTATCACTTAGAAACTTTATTTTGTACAGAAATATCAATAATAATTATTTTTTAAGGGTAGAAATTCCTTTCACATTATCTCTTGTTAAGATTCATTATAGCTTTATGTTTTGTTGTTCTTTTTCAATTTCTATGTTTCTTCCTATACTAGATGGGCTTGTTCAAATAATAATAATAATAATAATAATAATAATAATAATAATAATATTAGGTTGGTGCAAAAATAATGACGTAATAATGTCGTTTTTTGACGTATTTTTTAACATCAAAAACGACATTATTACGTCATTATTTTTGCACCAACCTAATAATAATAATAATAATAATAATGAGAAAAAGATTTCGTAAATAATATAGGTAGTAATAAATACATTATCGATAAAAATAAACATTAATAACAAGATGGTGTACTATTTTATTGAATTGGTTGATATCATTAACAGAAGGGATCTTTTTAATGAACAGTATCAAAGTTACTGCTATTCGCTTGGAAATTGGTGGATTTTAGTCTTTTTTAGTGGAACAGACTGAATTTGAACGAAAGCAGTGACTGTTTTTGTTTAGATTCAGTCTGTTCCTCTGCTTAATCAGAATTAAATTTGTGTAGCTAAAACCAATTTCACCCATGGACGAAATTGAGAATACACAGAAAAAAGAGGCATCTACTTTACTAATACTGGTGCTATTTAATAGTAATATTAACACAACTTCAATACTCATTAGGTTTTTACTTTTGAACAATGATTTAACTCCGAGATCCATTCTCTTATCAATGAGTATATTGTGGCGTCAGCGGTACAAGAACAGCTCCGTGTTTCAGCATTTATTTGCTGCACAGTCCACCATTACTAGTAATAATGCTTAATTATAATAAATTTATATACCTTGGTATTATTGATTTTACGCCTATCAGAAAACAGAAGTTTATTTTACGCCGTTTAAGTGAAGCATTACTCTGTCTTCTTACAATTGATGTTCTTTCTTTTCGTTTTCCTCTACTTCTTTAGGGAGTTTATTGCAGTTTCTCTTTTGTCATCTGTTTCACATGTTAAGATTGTGTCCACTGAGAATAAATCCTAGTAGGACTTCTAGTCCTCATATGATCACCTCATTGTAGGGATTAAAGAAATTAGTAACATATAACCGCAAGAGGGACTTGGAATATTAGAACATTTTGCAAACATATATATATATATATATATATATATATATATATATATATATATATATATATGTAATATTAGACAGTGTAGGAAAAGGTGGGGGAATTTTATTAGCTTGATCTACTTGATTGTCAAGTGACAGACAGATTTCTGCTTACCGTGTTTACATTTTACATCTGAAAATAATTCCATCACGAAATAAAGAACATTAATTTCTGCCAATTATTCATCTTTCTTTAGAAAGGCGATGTCTCACTTTAAGTTCCTCGATCTTTTTGGCTGCTCTTCGTATTACACAGAATTTCATATTGGATAAGTGATAACACTTATCCAATAGGAATAAAGAGTCGCTGCCGACATTATAGTTTGAACATAGATCGCCAGTGAGCAAACACAGGCGATCCCATTATTGAATTAAGCTGACCACAGAGGAAACGCATAAGTAGGAAGTCTCGTGGCGTCTAGATCGTTCTGTTATGTCTATTCTATCCTCTATTACTATACGGACCGCTATTCTCTACTCTATTCACTATACTATTTCTCTATTCGGATCACTACAAGAGTTACTATTCGAGCGAGTATTATCGAACAAGTACTTTTAGTGCGTCTGTCACCAGTAATGTTCGACCGCGTTACTATAGTTGTATCTGCGATTACTACTACAACGAGCATTACGAAAGTGACAACGTGTATTCGTTGACATCCCAAAAGTGGCAACGCGAGTTCGTTGGCGTCACAAACATAAGAAAAATGAACAGAATATGCCTAACGCATTTAACAAAGGACATTGTCATCTTTCATCTGAAAGGATATCAATTCTGTAATATTTTAGTCAGCGAACATTCTTTTGATTTCCGCTAGAAATCATTTAGAGACGCAAGTGTATGGGTAATTGAAATGACAATAAGAAAAAAACTCTTACGGGACGTGTTTCGACCTGTGAAAGGGTCTTCTTAAGAATAACGATGGTTTTATTGATGAAATCTTATATATGTGATCGAGGGATGAAATACACCAAATGCCGGTTACAATTTTACATCGAAAACACTGAGACAGCAGCGTTTAGCTTTAAATTCAAAGTTTTAGATTTTTTGCAGTCGATACATTCAGCTTCATTTAGCATTCTACTTCTGATATATATATATATATATATATATATATATATATATATATATATATATATTAGGTTTGTGCAAAAATAATGACGTAATAATGTCGTTTTTTGACGACGTCAAAAAACGACATTATGACGTCATTATTTTTGCACAAACCTAATATATATATATATATATATATATATATATATATATATATATATATATATATATATATATATATATATATATATATGTTTATCGCCATTCCTTTTAAATATCCCACGTTTTAATTTAGTTTTGGAATATTTTTACCGTATTATTATTATTTTGTAAATTCTTACTTCAAGTTTTAAGTTGTTATTATTTTGTTTGTTATTAATTGCATTTCTCAATATTCATAAAGTAGTTATAACAAATTTTATATTAAGTTTGCATAAATTATTTTCATTTGTAGTCGTTATTGAGTTAGTAGGCAGAGGTATTTTTGTTATTTTCCTTATTGAAAATCTTTTTTTTTTTTTTCAATTTCTGACATTTTGTATGAAATGAATCCGTGGATAGCGTAACAGTTCCGGCTGCGTTCACTCTCGGATTAATGCCCTTGCGAAAGGCATAAAGCCATCTTTTCTCCTCCCAGATATTGGTTAAAAAGCAGATTAGAGAAGGCTTTTTAGCATTGGGTGGCAGAATTTCTACAATATGGATTTTCAACGAGGGAGAATTTCAATAATTCTGGGGAGTGGAGAGAAAAATCTTTTACTTTATTTTTTATTTAAATAAATTTTTATTCAATTTCAATACCCTGGCATTCTATTGTATTTTTTGTTTGTTGAAATATTCTTCAGTTTATTTATTTAATAATTAGGTTGGTGCAAAAATAATGACGTAATAATGTCGTTTTTTGAAGTAACGTCAAAAAACGACATTATTACGTCATTATTTTTGCACCAACCTAATAATTAGGTATGAACTAAAACAAATTAATGTACATATATTCAAGTTTTAAAATCGATCGACATATTCTATTGCAATTAAATTGAACTAATATGGAAAATAATGAAGATGTACGTCTTTGCAAAGCGGTCCTAGTTAAATTACATCAATCGGTTCTGCGCGTCCTGGGTATGACGTTAAACTACATCCGCGTCCTGGGTATGACGATAAACTACGTCCAACAGCAAGGAAGGCTTCAGATGGTTTTTTCAGAAAAATAATGTTGCCACCTATACGTTTTTTGGAAACAATAATGTTGCCAGCTATACGTTTTTTTTTTTTTGTTTTTTTTTTTTTTTTTGTGCTGTGCGTTTTTTTTTTTGTTTTTTTTTGAAAAAATAATGTTGCCAGCTATACCTTTTTGAAACAATAATGTTGCCAGCTATACGTTTTTCGGAAAAAAATAATGTTGCCAGGTATACGTTTAATTGTACTGTATATTTAATATATATATATATATATATATATATATATATATATATATATATATATATATATATATATATATAACTTAATTTGGCATTAAATGACCTACTGTGGTTGATATGCCATAAACCCCAACCAACCAATCAATCGGCTCTGTGCAAACGGAAGGAGCATTTTTAAACCTTCAGTCTTTTAGGAGGTTCATGTGTAATATTTTTCCATTTTATACTCACTTGGAACTATTTATTTTTTATTCGTAAATTATATTACCAATAAATATATTTTAATCGGGTTCCATAATTTCCCTCCTCACCTCTTTTTCCATTACTGGGTGAATTGTCCCGTTTGTTTATCATAAACTACGCTAACTTTTTCCTTCCGGTGAAATGTTGGTTGAAAGGGAAAAATGCCTTTGCGCTTTTTTAAATCGGTATTTATATTCTGTGGTCCGTGTTTAATTATTTTCAATAATATATGAGTATTATTTGGAATGCACCTTTTGAGTCGGACAATCTTGAAAAAGGGGTGAATGACATTCTGACTTAACGTGAAAAGAATTCATTGAGCAAAAAAAAAAAAAAAAAAAAAAAAATGTTGACGTCCACGGGTCCCGAAAAAGGTCAAATCTGAATTCACAACCGAAGCTAAGGCAACGTGAAAACACACAACTATCTTTTTTCCCCAAGTTGTCATCAGGTATAATAAAGAAAATGAATCTGTAGAGAAACATGATCGTTTAGTCCTTGAATGAACGGCACATTAAAAAAGCATAAAAATGATTATATTAAGTACTTATAATTACTACTGTTTTCTTTTTTTTTTTTCGAATCAACATTGATTCCTCATGTAAGACAGGTGGATGGATCACTATGTTATAGTTACTAGATCTGATCTGAGGTTTTTACTGTATAATGTTCTATCTGTGATTAATATTCACGACTAAATTAAATGCATTGACAAAGAAGGGGTTTGTGTCAAATATTAAACATTTGTTGTCCAAAATAAATGCTTTACTATTACTGGGCAGCAAATTTATTGATGTACCCAGGTAAGACAACATAAATAGATAAACAGTATGTATCTCAACAAATTTTGGCTAAAAATCTTGTTTTTCTTGCGTCAGCGAGTTTAGTATAGGAAATTTCAGCGTCTTTTTGCGATGAAAGACATTGATTTGGAAGTTCTTGCAAAAATCAAATAGTTGTTGGATTTTAATGAAACTTTCAGGGCTTATTAAAAAATGAATTAAATTATTTTATAAATGGTTTTTTTTTTTAGAAAATCTTCGTACCCCCCCCTTTTTTTTTTTACATCTGTTACCCCTCCACATATTTAATTTCATGAAATTTCAAGAAATTCATTTTTGTACCGCTTAATGTATACACAGAACTGCTTGGAGAATTTAAATCATCAATTTTTTTTTGTGAACAGGACGTCCAGTTTAAGAATACTGGGTAGTTAAAATTATATAAAAAGGCGCTGACGCTATATTCTTCAAGTAAGTTTTACAGATATATCCACCTTAGAACAAAATTAGATGAACTTCAGTCAAACTCTTAGCCTGTCAGCACCTTAAATAAACATCTTAAAAAAGCATTTCTGTGATATTCTAAACTTAAAGTAAATAATATTTCTTCCAGATCTGACTAATTAAACATTAAATCAGTTAATATTCCTCAAATGAAGTTTCAGAAAAGTATATTTTATTTTTGAAAGATTTTTTTAATAAAGAGAATTACATTCTGGTCTAAGATGGTTAAAAATGGCGCTAAAATCAGCTATTTTAGCAATTTCAAACTGAAAACTGTTTCCAGTATATCTAAATTAGTTTTGAAATACAGCAAAGTATTGGAAATATTAAATTTAATCTATTAGTATGAAATTAAAAGTAAATTAAAAGCTTCAAGAAAGATTTTTCATTTTTTTAAAAATTAATTTTGAACCTTAGTTATCGCATTTTTGTGGAGGTACCTAATAAACAGTGAAAAATATTATGTCAATAACTTTTGTATGTTACTATTTGCGCTTTTATTAAAAACAAAACAAAGTAGAGAGTTTATTGATGAGTATTATAATTTTTATTTCGATGGAGCTGAACCTTATTTCGTTTTTAAAATGCTGAACTGACTAACAGCCTCTGAAATAGTTTTTATATCATCCCAGTCCCCGTATTTACAAGCACATAATCCAATTAATGACGACCTTACAGAAGCAAGTACAGAAAAATTAAACTCTCTGGAAAATAATTTAACAGAGGACAGAAAATGCGAGACAGAAATCCGAACGCACATTGGAATAGTGAAAAATGACTTCCAAAAGCTAAGCAAAGTATTAAGAAATAGAAAAATACAATGAAAATATTACTGAACTGATACCCAATATCAATCCTCGTATATGGCACTGAATGCTGGTCAGTTCTCTTCTAGATAAAGAGGGGAATTGAAATAACATAGATGTTGTTGTACAGAATGATGATGAGAATACCAAGGACAGCGCAAGTGAGCAATGAGGAATTTTTAATGAAGACGGGAACACGTACTGAGAATCAGAAAGAGATAGTCGAAATTTCTGTGACCCAATGAGAAAAGAGGGTTGTCAATTTTGACACTCACAGGACATATTTACGGTAAGAGGGGCTTTGGGAAACAGCGAATAACGTATCTAACGATACTGGATAGTAGAATAAACACTGAAGCGATAGAAAGGATGGACACTTATGCAGATCGCCCACGTCCTGAAGTGATATATCACATAAAAGTAAAAGGTAAAGTATGCATCTCTGTTTATTTGTGCAGGACTTAGAAATTTTATTTCAGAAATTTATGTTATAAAATTCAGCCCGGCATTCACTGTTTGCGCATAGCTTTGTTTATCCCTATCTATATTCCTAAAGAAGCGACGGATTTTTAAAATTTATTATCCGACAGATTTTATTATTTAAACTTCATTTTTTTAGTGGATATCCGTATATGAGTAGATACCCCATTCATTAATTAAACAGTACATTTATTTATTTTCATGTACCAGCCTGAAATCTTATTATATATCCTCTCTGGAAGGGTCCAAGTCTGCGTCACCGTTGGCAGAGGAAATCGCCGTTAGATTTGACAGTTTTTAGACCTCTCGGCCACGATGCGCGTCGATAATCAAGCAAAGTTGAATAGTGACTTATAGACACTAATCTTCTATGACTATTAAAATAGATATATCTACTCAGTTTTGTATCCTAACGTAAACAAAGCAATTTCTAAAGAAGCGATAGATTTATTTATTTATTTATTAACCCGAAAGAACGTCATTTATTTTTAATGGATACCCGTATTTGAGTAGACGCTTATACGTGCTTGTGCTATGTAATGTACATACATGCACACGCATACATATACACATACAATTTGACTGTGTTTGAAATGAGACATTGTAATAATATATTCCACTTCTTCTGGACAAGACTTGCTCTGAGATGAGTAACAAAATCATCAAAAAAAAAAAAAAAAATTAAAAATGTCAGATAATTTTATTATATTATTGAAATATTGAAACTTCGAAAATTATTCGGTAATAAATAGAATTATCTTTTTAATGATTTGAGAATAATTATACGTATATTTTTAGGTCTGTCATTGAATTAAAATATACATACGGACATTCATGCATATATAGACAATTAGAATGAAATTGAAATAAACATCTATGTTACAAAGGGCTAATTTCCTTTTCTGTTCGGCAACTATACTTGGGTAACAAGAAAAAATTATAAAGTGAAATGTGCGGTCTTTTCAAGTCTTGCATTTAAACTGAATATATTTTATAATAAATCTAATATTTTAAATGGACAAACAATTTAGATTTGAACTTTGATCGACTAGTTTACACATAACAACCAAAACGCGAACGAAACTCTTCATTTTACACTGTTAGTCTATGGAGTGTTTGCTACAAAAGAATCTTATTTTAATATAATCCAAAAATAATTCAGTGTAGAGACATCGATACTAAAATTAATTTCAATTTTGAAGAGGAAATCTAAAACAGCAAAGGAGCGAAAGTGAGTGCAATGTAATGAGAATTCATTTTATTTCAAACATCTTGACAAAGACACTTACTAAGGGAAAGTAAACTATGTTCATTGCAAAGGGGATGACTTCTATTTAATATTCCCATTTTCATGGGTTGACAGATCAAGAATTTCGAAATAGATTTCAACTCATTTTATTTGTCAAATTAAAAAGGCCTCCTTACTTCACTCACATTAAGATATTCATTAGTTAGTTTGTAATTTCACAGACATGCATTCATACGCGAATATAGACTATTCTAAATATGAAGTGTTTGAGCTGAAAATGAGAGATCTATTATTCGTTGTTACGAGATGAAAATATTACAAAACAATCAGACATTAGACTGTTTCCATTCCAGGAGCTCTAAAAACAATAATACGAAATCAGTCATCTTTTATTTTTTAAAGAGACTTTGAATCTCATCCATCACGAGAATTTGCGAGCACATAATTCTATAGGACATTTGATACGCAAATTTTATTTAATAAGACGATTGATATTTATCTAAGCGTGAATGTGTTTGGTAGTGCAGAATATCCGAAAAACTGTTTACGATGCTATTTTAGCAAAAATAAAACGTTTAAAGTTTCGAATTTTTCTCTAGTGTTATTGCAAATAGACGCCACGCATAAATTGAATGAAGGTAATACACTGACTTATTTTCGTAATCGAACGTGTTAAATTTTGTTTACATTTGAATTCTTAATCCCATCAAGAATATTAGCTTTTGTTAACATAAAAAAAAAATCAGTCGGTATTTTTCAAAATTTTAATTTCACGGTTAATGTTTCTAGTTGCGTTGAATAACAATGACAATAACAGAAATTCTGGAAAGTGTTTTGAGAATCTGCATTGATTTTTTTAATAAAGGCGAAAACAAAACCAATGAAATAGTTTTTTTTTTTGCTATTAAGAGAACAGCCCTTTGATATAAAACTCAACATCATTCAATGAATTCCGCACTTAAAATTCCCGCCTCAAGTATTAATATGAAACAAGCAATTGTATCAAGGAAAAGATGAACAGTTTTATTCTCATTACAAACAATCTTAAGGTACAACTTTTCGATGTTCAGCTTCTAACAGATATTATTTACTCAGCTTAACTTAGTACAATGTTAAATAGGATAATATGAAGAGACGAGGAGATAGCGTTACACCAGTCTTTCAAGTGGAGGAAGCAATCATAACTGTAGATTTTACGTTAGTTCGAACACTGTCCAGAAACGCCGATGATACAGAAAAAATATAAGCTATGAAGTAAGATGTTAGTAACCACCATTATTTAAAATTACAATATGATAAATAGGTTATGTTGTTAGGAGTTAGATGAAAGAAGTTGAGAAATATAGTTTAAAGAGCAAGAGGTAAATTAGTATATATATATATATATATATATATATATATATATATATATATATATATATATATATATATATTAAATATATGTGAAAAGTGTGTGTATATAAATATAAATATAAGTATATGTGTGTATATAAATATAACAGGGTCACAAACTCACCTCAATCCAACCAAATATATATATTAGATATATATATATTGGAATTACAAAATTCGCATGAGGACGAAACAGAACTAGGTACTTTAATCTAATTTAATTTCTGCTGAATTAAAGTTTTTAGCTTCTGTTTTTGAAACATGAGAACTCTTATGTAGCGATAAAATCATATTTTTTAAAAATAATTATTTATATATATATATATATATATATATATATATATATATATATATATAAAGCTTGGTTTAAATATGGCACTGAGGCAAGAAATTGATAGTTACCATTTAGTGTTGATACATATGTCCATACTGCCTATATATATATACATATATATATATATATATATATATATATATATATATATATATATATATATATATATATATATATGTGTGTCTGTGTGTATGTATACACCGGTCCTTTACAGACACACAAACACACACACACACACATATATGTGTACGTGGCCGGTACAAGGGTTTATGCTCTCTCTCACTCGAATCTATGATACTGTGCCCTCGCACTCTTCTACATATCAAGTTTCATAAGGTAGTGTTCATATAAAAAAACTAATCTTATTATAACCTAATTATGAACAATAATGAATCATCTGCAATAGGGAACAATTCAAGTAGGAAAATGAAATAAAAATGTATCTAAATACAAACTGAAGACATGTCATCATAGAAGAGTCCATCTTAAATAAATCAACAATGTCTTGCAGCAATTTTTAACATCAACTTGAGATTTTTCTTTATTTTAACAAATTCAACATTATGGATATAAAATAGTGAATTTTATATCTGGTTTTTTCGAAACTTAGAATGATTAAAACAAACAAAAAAAAATCAAACCAAAATGACGTCAAAATACGTGACAATATTTAATCCTTTAATAATTAGTAGTGCTTACTTTATTTTGTGAGTATATAAATGTAGGTAGAAAAAAGTAAAAGTTGATAAGATAGCGAGGGTCACGAAGTAGTTGGCCGCTGACCGCAATTAGGCCTGCCCCTCCATGGTTGGAGGATTCGTGGCTAGTACGTACCGGCTCACTGTCTCTCTCTCTCTCTCTGTCTGTCTGTCTGTCTCTCTCTCTCTCTCTCTCTCTCTCTCTCTCTCTCTCTATATATATATATATATATATATATATATACATATATATGATTTTTATGTTCATTTTCTTATGCATATAGGAGTGGTCTATTTTTTACTTTTAAAAGAGCTTTTTAATACGTATAATCATAACAGTTGTCATTATTTAGACATTAATATTTTATATATCTATTTATTTATTTAACCATTTTGTGTGTGTGTATATATATATATATATATATATATATATATATATATATATATCAAAGATTGTGTTTCGCAAAAAAAAGTAAAAAACACTTGACAGATATATTAGAAGAAAAATATGGTTGGTGTAAAAAATAATAAGTTTTGAGATCAAGCCTACTGACGAGTGGCTACATCTTTGCGAAACTCAGAATAGGGAGTGACAGATAAGGGAAGACTTAATTTTATTTGTTACTATATATATATATATATATATATATATATATATATATATATATATATATATATGCATATGCATGTATTGTTTAAAATTTGCTATATTTATGAGATAAATGTGCTTAATATCAAGGAAGAACATTCGAAGATATAAAACGGTGTGGACATAAAAATCAACATCGTATATTTTCACACATTAAGCGATCACTAGTCTATGATCTTTTGTAGATGTGTTTCTAATAGTCGTACCTTATGAAAAATTCGGCATAGATCAATTGAAATATATTGATTTTAGAAGAGACAAATTTATTTTTAAAAATTGATATTTAGTGTAGAAATATGGATTGAAACCTTATGCCAAATGAAATAAAAAGAACAGATTTTGACACACAGGTAGAACATTACAAGTAGCGATTAAAGAAAACAGATATAAATCTTTGAATTTAATCTGTATTGAAAAAAAAAACAAAAAAAAAATTATAATATTGAAGCGATTACTTTTATCGTAGGTTCAATTATTTTTTTTATTCTTTAAAACTTATTTACCTTCACCGTAAAAAAGATCAACTTATAGGAAATTGCTATCTTGTTATTTCTCGAATATAAGTATTATAAGTTCTTTTTTTTACATGTGAGTTTTTAAATATTAAAAACAATATTGTTACACTCTTCACTTTCACTGTGTCAGTCTTTCTATTTTAAAATGTGAAAAACTTTTTGAACAGTTCACTAATGTCATAACAAAGACACTACCACGAGGCGTCACCAGTTCAATGGCGACAACTCTAGCACAGAAATGTTAACGGAAAAAAAGTATAACTACTCGTGGCGTATTATCTAAATATATTTAAAAACAATCTGACAAAAATTATTTGAATATAAGTATCAGTCGGTAAATGTTAAAATGAAAACAGATAATCGATCACGATGGTACAATAAACAAAAACTCTCACCTCATTTAAGCTCTTGTTTTAAAATAAGATAAATGTTTACGGTCTGCAGAGAATCACCTGGAAAATGTTCCCAGTTGGTGAATAGATTTTTCTGGATAGGTCTGCCACTGCGCGCCCGACCCCTTGAAGTCATTCGCATTTGACGAGAAAGATGCTGAGGGCACTGGGCTGTGATACCACTTCACAAAAGGACTGTTCATAGTTTGACGTAGCAGAGCTTCGTCTAGCCGGTAAGCCTGCCGTTCTGCCTCTGTGTATGGTGAATAAATAGGATTTAGGGCAGGTGTAAAGGTAGAAAGAGCTTGTGGGGTCATACCTAACCCGGAAGGACCATGCAGATAACCACTAGGGTAAATATTAAGGTCACAAGGATTAGATTTACGACCTCGTCTCCTCGAACGGCGTCTCTGTCGAAAGTCACCCCTCATGAAGTCCTGAACATTAGCCGGATGGATGGCCCAATAATTGCCTTTACCATCTTCACAGCGACCAGCCTTCACAAAACAGTCGTTCAGAGAGAGGTTGTGACGAACACTATTTCGCCAACCTTGGCTCCGGTTTCTGTAATACGGATAATTAGTTTCGATCCATGAGTAGATCGAACCCAGACTAAGTCTCTGTTGCGACGATTCTAGTATGGCCGTAGCTATCAAAGCGATGTAAGAAAGGGCTGGTTTTACGCAATTGACTGAAGAATCTTTGGTCTGGTTACAGTTTTCTTGACCTTCTTCACCGTGTGATTGCGTTGTGGTGTCAACTGTCGGGTCACAGTCTGCTTCTCCGGATTCAGCTTCAGTTTTCGTATTATTCTGCTCGTTTGGGCTACAGATACTCTTGCTGTTCTCGATATCAGCCACCTTATCCAAATTTGGTTTATGTGAGTCGATTGGGCAACCAGCAAGTGAGTTGTTGATATTATTGGCATGAAGACAATCGGTGTCATTCTGATGATGGCCCTGTAAGTGTTTCGGGACTTGTTCATCGATTTCGGGTGGAGGCTGGGGTGGTGAGCAACAAGTGAGATCCGGGTCAAAAAATGGAAATTGTTTTGGATTCTTCTCGAAGCTGAGAGTTTTCAAGCCGAACGGTGATTTTGTTTGTAAGTGCATTTGAGTTTTCAACGGAAATTGACTCATGCTTGAATTCTCGACGATCCTTGCATTTGATGTGTCCAAAGATTCACCGCCAACGTTACCTGCACTACTAAAAGGATTGTAGCGATAGTCCGTCTCAAAACGGGGGTGTTCGTTTAGAAACATCGTCGTACCACTTGGCATAGTCGACAGAGCTTCTTTGGGTGAAGTCAGCTGATCTGTCACTGCCAGTATTCCGTTATTGGTTTCTGATTCATATTTAGGAAACTGGTGATAATCCAAGTGTACACTAATATCCGTCCCTTTCGATAAAACGATATCTTCAACTGAAGGTAGAGATTCATAAGAACTGAAAGTTTGATTTTCGGCACTTTCCGTTCCGTTTCGGAAAAAAGTCAATCCTACCTCCGACGCAGGTTGCTGCGTGGAATTAAAAAGAAGGTGTTGTTGATGGTGTTGTTGGTTTGGAAACACATGTTCATTATAAGAGGGTGGCTCCCGCCTAGATATGCTATTAATTGTTTCGGGTGTCGTTTGGAAACCGGGGTACCTCGATACGTAGCAGACAGTACCCTCTGAAATCGGGGACTGATGTTGGAGAATGACTGAGTCCTGTTCATGTAATTCTCGTCTGTTTATTCGAAACAGGTCAGATTGGTTGTAACTGGACGCAACCGGAAGCTGGCGTGCGTCCATTTTGTAGCAAAATTCGTTTTCTTGTTTAATTTTTCGTACTATCTTTTCAGTAAAAAATGTTTTTGCGTATGTTTGTACCCACTTTTTCCGGTAATTACTTTAGTTTCACCTTCGGGTTTTTGTTTTTCTTTACTTCTTTCTGGAAAAAAAAAAAATTAAGTTTGGACTTGTTTGTGCCAAACTTGCGAAGTGTGTCTTTTTACCCCTCTTGCTTTGGCCGTCCGTGTAGCAACTGACATAGCCGGTGGCGTCCGGAGTCGAGATGTGGTTTCTCTTGTTTGGCAATTGTCTATTAGTAACGGCTCAACGAAGAAATGCTTCGCTACGCCTCTCTTTCTCTTTTTTTTTTTTCTCTCTGGCGTCTTTTTAGTTTTGTGTTTCTCCCTATCATTCTTTGTCCTTTTCTTGTCTGTCTCCTCCTTAGTCTCATCCTTATATTCTGTTCACATCACAGTTTTTTTCCCTTCTTCTCCTTTACCTCCTCCCTGTTTGTTTATCATACTCTTTTTTTTTTTTTTTTTTTTTTATTCCCGTCGTCACTGCATCAAACTCTCCTGATTCTGTCTCTACCCACGGAGAGTCAAGTGCCTCCCTCCCTAAAACTTCGATTTGCTATTTCTTGGCACAATTATAAACTAGACATTGGACGTGTCACGTGACATCATTTGACTCCTTAACCCTTCCATTGCTATTGTTTTACTACTTCTTTGAAACCAAGAAATTATATTTAACGTTTTTTTTTTCTCTCTGCTTCTTATTGTTTACACTTTTTTTTTTTTTTTATCTGCCTTTCCCTCTCTATTTATGATACGCGCGTAACGGTTAGATGCTTGTTTGCAAATATATTTGTATCTGTGCAAGTCTATGAGATGCAAAAGAAGATGAAGGTGTAATGTTTCTGCATCACTATACAAGAGATTCAAATAAGAAATTTTTGTATATAAGCATAGGGCTAAGCATGTAAAAACAAAATGGACGAAAAAAGTGAAGCCTTTTGTGAATGAATTGAATATTTTAACAACAGATACGTAAGCACATCAATGAAGAAGCATTTACTTTACACATCTACTTATATTTTCAAAATAATCTCCTTCAGCCTTTCTCTAGTAATCGCATATATAGAGCATGCAAAAGTTAAGTTTCTGATCAAAATTTAGTCATGTCAAGAGAGGGACACACTGATTCCGGCTCATAGATAGATAGATATGAAAAGACAGACGTATATAGATAGACGGAGAGATATGATAGATAAACAGACAGACAGACAGACAGATGGACAGATATATAGATAGATATGAAAAGAATGAGATATACAAAGAGAAACAGACATACATAAATAGATAAATAGGTATGAAAAGATTGAGATATACTGATATAAAGACAGCCAAATAGGTAGACAGGTAGACATATAAAGATAGATATGAAACGACTGAGATAGATCGACAGAAAGCCAGCTAAACACATCGACAGAGCTAGATAGATATATAATGAAGAAACTGATATATATATATATATATATATATATATATATATATATATATATATATATATATATATATATAGAGAGAGAGAGAGAGAGAGAGAGAAATAAATATATATCTTTAACACTATCTATCTATCTATCTATCTATCTATGGAGGTGGACAGAGTGTATAAATATCTACTTTTAGGTGCAGGAAGAGGGCTGTAGAGCAAACGAATTAGAGTATGTTTAGATAAAGATGCAATCATCAGTCAAAAGTTAGGAGAGATGTGTTAGACAATGAAAAGAAGAATTGATATTTGTACAATTTATTGAAGATTTTACGAGTGATAGACCGAAAGATATCATAACATTGGTTTAAAACAGGAATTTAATTTTAAAGAGAGAAGGTAAGTATTAAATGTTTACGGCCTAAGAAATCGAAAACCTGGGTGAGCTTTTAGGAAATAAAGAAGGAAAAAGAAAGAAAGCGAAGAATGACTAAAAAAAAAGAAGAAAAAAGGTAACAAGAATAACAGAATAGAAAAGATCCAAAGAAGCACGAAATAAAGATTCTAAGATAAGAAAATAAAAACATGGTTTAAGAACAGTAAGAAAATGGTAACAGATAGTTCAAGCAATAAGTGAATTGACGATAATATAAAAACGGGTGATGAGATATATATATATATATATATATATATATATATATATATATATATATATATATGTGTGTGTGTGTGTGTGTGTGTGTGTGAAAAGTGTGTGTGTGAAAAGTGTGTGTGTGTGAAAAGTGTGTGTATATAAATATAAATAAATAAATATATATATATATATATATATATATATATATAATTATTTATATATTATATGCGGGGTACTTATTAGAAAGCGCTCAATATCAGAGATAGAGCTAACATATTTGGTTCGATAGATGTGAGTTTGTGACCCTGGGTTTCACGCTTTTGCGATCGTCAGACAAACTCTCTCTCTCTCTCTCTCTCTCTACATATATATATATATATATATATATATATATATATATATATATATATATATATATATGTAAGCAAATATATGGATATAGATCCGACAGTATGAAGAAAAATATACGGAAAAAAAAAAAAATAAAAAAAATTTTCCGTATATTTTTCTTCATATATATATATATGCATGTGTGTGTGTGTGTGTGTGAAATCCAAACGATTTACCTCATACAGATGATCACTGGAAAATACTTTTTTTAGTAAATGTATTTGCATTGATAAGTCCAGGGAAAAACTATTTTCCCATGGACAAAATGATCATCTGTATGAGGTAAATCGTTTGGATCTCATCAATTGTAATTCACTTATATGCTCTATAATAAAAATTATATTGCACTCGTTCTCCTTTGTGGCTCAGTTTTAAAATTTTATATTAAAATGATCGACATGGATCATTTATTCACGGATTTTTTTACCTATATATATATATATATATATATATATATATATATATATATATAATTGTTTGTGTGTATGTAGAGTGTGTGTGTGTGAAGGAGAGAGAGAGAGAAAGGCATGGTCTGAAGGTCTTTGAGGCAGGAAACTGATCATGCTGTGTTGATTTCTACGCCGAAACTCTCTATCTCTACAAAAGCTATATCCATGATATTTACCAATCACCCCACCACAAATATAACAAATTTAAAACAATATTCACACCAATATATATATATATATATATATATATATATATATATATATATATATATATATATATATGTTTAGTTGAATGACTTTGTGACCCAGGGCTTCACGCTTATGTGATCTTAGGACCGCATAAGCCTGAAACCCAGGGTCATAAACTCATATCCATTTAACTAAATATGTTAGCTCTATCACTTATATTGAGCGCTTTCCAATAAGCACCGCACAGACGTTCATAAACTCATATCCATTTAACTAAATATGTTAGCTCTATCACTTATATTGAGCGCTTTCCAATAAGCACCGCACAGACGTAAATTATACATAGAATTTATATATATATACATATTATGTAACACACACACACACACATATATATATATATATAATCAGAATGTATGTTACATGTTTTGGAATGAGGGGAAATTAAAGAAGAAAAGAGAAAAAAAATGAAGTAAATGGACAAGAAGAAGAAGAAGAAGAAGAAGAAACCGAGGAAAACATTTGTATTTTACATTGGCATGTATGGGTTACTATGTTTTGTCAAATTTGAACCTGTTTTGGGTGTGACTAAGGTAGACAGAGAGTAATTGTCTGAAAGAAAGAGAGGCGATTGCGAGGAGAAGGAATAAAGATCGGAAGAAGAAAAAGAAAGAGAGAAATCGAGAGAAATGAAGAAGTAGAATAAAGTATATTTTGCTGAAGACATAGGTTGAAATATAGCGGCCGAAATCAAAGGAACTTATTATCTTTACATCTTGTGAATAACAGCCACGCACACAAGCACCATATATATATATATATATATATATATATATATATATATATGTGTGTGTGTGTGTGTATGTGTGTCTGTGTGCATACAGAGAAGCAGTTAGTGAAAATGGTAGTAAAGAAGCACAGATGGTGAGAGGGTTAAAGAAAGACAGACAGAGACAGGCAAAATGTTACAGAATGCCATCTATGAAGTCAGAATGTATTTATACTTTTTCCTAATTGAAGATATTTTTAAATATATAAATGCAATATGTGTTATATGTGTCAGTAAGAATGTATATTACCGTTAATATGGGCAAACGGTAGGATACACAAAAATTTCCAAGCTGTATCTACACTTGAACATCAATAACTCACTATTAAAGCTAAACTTGAAAAAGATCTGGTCCAATCATGAATCTTCTTTTAAGCTAGAAAGCCATAGAAATTCTAATAAACTACCCAAATATGTGTGAAAATTAAAGAAGAAAAATAAAAAAAGTCCCGATTGTGAACTGGAGAATTTAAAAAACCTAAAAACTTACAACAATCATAGAAACACCTGCAAAACTTTGTCAAGAAGAGAAATTAGCTATAATGACATTTCCAGACGCCCCCACCCCAAACCCCCAAAAAACTTTTCAACCAGAGATCAGAAATTATGTCCCGTTGTATTCATGCTAAAAAAGTTCCTTTTGAGTTTATTTGAATTGGGCTAAAAAGAACGTATGTATATTTCATTGAATCCTTCACCCATACATTTCCGATATACTTGATATTCTCCTCCTCCTCGTCTTTCTCACCTCCTACCACACCTCACGTTGTGCGCTTATTCAATTATTTATCTTTCTTAAAAATATAGCGTTCATAAATTTTTATTTTTAAAAAAATAAAGCGTTAGGAAATCAATTGACCAAACTCGCCTAAAGATATCGAAAGGTTGAAACCAAGGTAACAGAATCCTCTGATTTCCTAATTATATATATATCTTACTTATTATAAAACGCAAATTGTGTTTGTGTGTGTGTGTGTGTGTGTGTGTGTGTGTGTGTGTGTGTGTGTGTGTGTGTGTGTGTGTATCAGTACGTTTATATATTCGATCGAATTTCCTACATTTATCAACCGATTTCAACAAAACTTCACAGGACTACGTAAAATTACCTTGCAGTGGTTCTGACAGCGCCAAAAATTAGAAAAACACAATTGTTTTTGCCCGAAAGCAATTTGAAAACACGATAAAACACGATTCTGTCGCCAGAATGAAAGGGGGACAACACATATCGAGTTATACTTATTATAAAACCCAGGTTGTTTGTGTGTGTGTGTGTGTGTGTTCGTTTGTATATGGGATCGAATTTCCTACATTTTTCAACCGAGTTCAACAAAACTTCACTTTTTTTGGCAGGTAGTGTTTCTTATTGTCTTGGACACTTTTTTCTTTATTTTTACATTCAGTATGCTTTAAAAATTTACAAGACAATTGTTTATAATAAAATTGAAAAATTCTATTCAATCGGTAGACACATAACGATTGAAAACGAAGTTTTTGTTTGAGTTTGGGTTTGACCAATTCGTAAAAAAAAAACAAAACAAAACAAAAAAACTAATTAAGACATTCGTGTCCGTCAACCTTAAACAATAATCTTTGTCAATTTTATTTTTCAGTCTTTACGATGGTCGATACTTGATCTATCTCTTACTGTTACATCCCCGGGCAACGCCGGGCTCTCCTGCTAGTATATATATATATATATATATATATATATATATATATATATATATATATATGTGTGTGTGTGTGTGTGTGTGTGTGTATGCATTTGTTGAACCCGACCCCCAAAATCTGTCCTTTTAATTTTTATTGTTTTCATATTTTGCGTTTAAGTTGTTATATATCGGGTCATTATATGGAAAAACTGTTCGAAGTTTATAATTTCTTTGTTAGAATATTTGCAACACTCTTCAGTCATTATCACGTTTTGTCAAAAAGTAAATATTTTCGTAGTTCCAACCTGACAATATTAGGAACGCTATAATTCTAATTTAAATATTCGTGTAGCGTATACAGTTGGAGTGATAGAGAAGTAATGAAAAGGATCAATTGAATGAGGGAGAAAAATACCAAAAGTAGAGAAGAGAAAGAATAAAAAGAATCGAAAGAGTGAAAGGGAGACAGATAGATAAGAGAAGGAAAGAAAAGAAGCTGACAAGAAAAAGAGAAAAAATAGAGGTGAAGTTAGAGGAGAGGAATGAAATGATACGAATGAACGAAAGAGAAAAGAAAACAGGCAAATAGGAAAAAAAAAGAAATATAAATAAGTGAATTAGAGAGAGGGAGAGAGAGGGAGAGAGAGAAGTAGAAGTAGAAAGTGTGAATAGTAAATGAAAGTAAAAAAAGAGAATGGCAGAATTGAAAAGTAAATAAAGAAAAGAAGGGAATCAACGAGAAAGCCAAGTGGTGAATAAGGGAGAAAGAAGAAAGTAAACGAATGAATGAGAGAGAAAAGAAAACAGGCAAATAGGGAAAAAAAGAAATGTAAATAAGTGAATTAAAGAAAGTGAGAGAGCGAGAGAGAGAGCGAGAGAAGAAGAAGAAGAAGAAGAAGAAGAAGAAGAAGAAGAAGAAGAAGAAGAAGAAGAAGAAGAAGAAAGTGTGAATAGTAAATGAAAGTAAAAAAGAGAATGGAAGAATTGAAAAGTAAATAACGAAAAGAAGAGAATCAACGAGAAAGCCAAGTGGTGAATAAGGGAGAAAGAAGAAAGTAAACGAATGAATGAGAGAGAAAAGAAAACAGGCAAATAGGGAAAAAAAGAAATGTAAATAAGTGAATTAAAGAAAGTGAGAGAGCGAGAGAGAGAGCGAGAGAAGAAGAAGAAGAAGAAGAAGAAGAAGAAGAAGAAGAAGAAGAAGAAGAAGAAGAAAGTGTGAATAGTAAATGAAAGTAAAAAAGAGAATGGAAGAATTGAAAAGTAAATAACGAAAAGAAGAGAATCAACGAGAAAGCCAAGTGGTGAATAAGGGAGAAAGAAGAAAGTAAACGAATGAATGAGAGAGAAAAGAAAACAGGCAAATAGGGAAAAAAAGAAATGTAAATAAGTGAATTAAAGAAAGTGAGAGAGCGAGAGAGAGAGCGAGAGAAGAAGAAGAAGAAGAAGAAGAAGAAGATGATGAAGAATAAGAAGAAGAAGAAGAAGAAAAAAGAGTGAATAGTAAATGAAAGTAAAAAAGAGAATGGAAGAATTGAAAAGTAAATAACGAAAAGAAGAGAATCAACGAGAAAGGCAAGTGGTGAATAAGGGAGAAAGAAGAAAGTAAACGAATGAATGAGAGAGAAAAGAAATCGGGCAAATAGGAAAAAAAAAGAAATGTAAATAAGTGAATTAAAGAGACAGAGAGAGAGAGAGAGTGAGAGAGAGCGAGAGAAGAAGAAGAAGCAGTAGAAGAAGATGAAGAAGAAGATGAAGAAGAAGAAAAAAGTGTGAATAGTAAATGAAAGTAAAAAAGAGAATGGAAGGATTGAAAAGTAAATAACGAAAAGAAGAGAATCAACGAGAAAGGCAAGTGGTGAATAAGGGAGAAAGAAGAAAGTAAACGAATAAATGAGAGAGAAAAGAAATCGGGCAAATAGGAAAAAAAAAGAAATGTAAATAAGTGAATTAAAGAGACAGAGAGAGAGAGAGAGTGAGAGAGAGCGAGAGAAGAAGAAGAAGCAGT
Source organism: Acanthosepion lycidas (assembly GCA_963932145.1). Classification (NCBI taxonomy): domain Eukaryota; kingdom Metazoa; phylum Mollusca; class Cephalopoda; order Sepiida; family Sepiidae; genus Acanthosepion; species Acanthosepion lycidas. The sequence continues at coordinate 71,438,120 of OZ010578.1, forward strand.
AGAAGAAGATGAAGAAGAAGATGAAGAAGAAGAAAAAAGTGTGAATAGTAAAGGAAAGTAAAAAAGAGAATGGAAGGATTGAAAAGTAAATAACGAAAAGAAGAGAATCAACGAGAAAGGCAAGTGGTGAATAAGGGAGAAAGAAGAAAGTAAACGAATAAATGAGAGAGAAAAGAAATCGGGCAAATAGGAAAAAAAAAGAAATGTAAATAAGTGAATTAAAGAGACAGAGAGAGAGAGAGAGAGTGAGAGAGAGCGAGAGAAGAAGAAGGAGCAGTAGAAGAAGATGAAGAAGAAGCAGAAGAAGAAAAAAGTGTGAATAGTAAATGAAAGTAAAAAAGAGAATGGAAGGATTGAAAAGTAAATAACGAAAAGAAGAGAATCAACGAGAAAGGCAAGTGGTGAATAAGGGAGAAAGAAGAAAGGAAACGAATGAATGAGAGAGAAAAGAAAACAGGCAAATAGGAAAAAAATAAGAAATGTAAATGAGTGAATTAAAGAAACAGAGAGAGAGAGAGAGAGAGAGAGAGAAGAAGAAGCAGAAGAAGAAGATGAAGAAGAAGAAGAAGAAGAAGAAGAAGAAGAAGAAGAAGAAAAAAGTGTGAATAGTAAATGAAAGTAAAAAAGAGAATGGAAGAATGGAAAAGTAAATAACGAAAAGAAGAGAATCAACGAGAAAGGCAAGTGGTGAATAAGGGAGAAAGAAGAAAGTAAACGAATGAATGAGAGAGAAAAGTAGCGATGAAAACAGAAGAGAAAAATGTACGGAAAAGGAATGAAAGAAAGAGAAAAGAACTAACGAAAAAAAAAAAATATGAAAAAACGCGAATGAATAAGTGTGAAAAAGAAATGCAAAAAATAGAAGTATTTGAAAAGGAGACGGAATAAAAGAGTAAGAAAAAACGAAGAGGGGAAATAGAAAAGATAAGAAAAGCCAACAAAAAATAAAAATGGCAAACAGTGAAAAGGAATGAAAAATAGCAAATGATTGGGCGTGAAAATAGTCGACGAATATTGGGGAATGAATGAAAGGAAATAGAAAAATGATGGCAAATAAAACAGAGATGAAATGGAAAGCAACGAATGAAAAAGACAAGAAAAGTAGAAACGAAAATGGAAAAATGAAAGAAAGAAAAAACAACGATTGGATAGCGAAGAGAACGATTGCAGAAAATTGAATGAATGAGAGAGAACAGAAAACGATTGAATAAAGAATACAATGGCAGAAACGAGGTGAATGAAAAAGTTTGTAAAAGAAGGTGGGAACAGAGAAGCGGTACAATAAAAAGAAAGGAATGAATGAAAGAAAAGAAAGAACGGACCAAACAGACGAAATCATAAAAGCAAATGAATGAAAGTGAAAAAATCACGATCTCACGGAGAAGGGAAAGAATGAAAAGATGCGACTGAGTGGGGGGGGGTGAAAGAAAAAAAAAACATATAAAGAAATAAAATGAAAGTAAGCGAATAGAAAAAATACGGCCATAATGAGAAAAGAAGGAAGGAAAGAAGAAGAACAAGGAAGAACGAATGGAAGTAAGAAAGAAGAAACAAGCAAATTAATGAGAGAAGGCCACTTGAATAGAGAGCAATAGAAAGGAAAATAAGTAAAAGAAAGAGAAAGAAAAAAAGAAACGGCGAAAGAGAAACTAAGGAATGAAAAGTAGCAAATGGAAGAGATAAAGAAAAACGAATAGGCAAAATGAAACGAAATGACGCTAATGATATCTCTCTCTCTCTCTCTCTATATATATATATATATATATATATATATATATATATATATATATACAAATGTAAAAGAACGAAGAGTAAGATTTCAGCGTTCAACATACTAATTTAAAACAGGGCTCAATACAAAAGTAGAGCAATAAATATTTATTTATTATGCACTAAAAGCTTTAGTAGCATCGTGATTTCCTACCTGATGAAACGTTAAAATTTTTTTTTTTAACGTTGAAACAAGATGTACAGATTTGTAGTGGGTATGTACATGTAACTGCAATATATATATATATATATATATATATATATATATATATATATATATAAAGTTTTCGTGTGACACGTTTCGCCCTTTAGGACTTAATCGGACTAAGTTTATGCCTTCTGTCTATACAAATATAAATTTATATATAAACTTTTATGTAAACATAAATTTAGTCGGAAGAATTCCCAAAGAACTACACAGACACTAATGTAATATAAATTTTGGAAAAATTTATTAATTTTTTTTTTACTTATTTTAGCTTTTCATTTTTTTATTATTATTATTATTTTTTAATTTTTAAAAATTAAAAAAAAAAATTTGCTATTAATATTATTTCTCCTTTTTTTATTATTTTTAATTTGATTTCATTTCTTTAAAATATTCGGTCTGAACAGAGGAATATGACAATATTCTTGAAATAAATTATAACTGATATGATATTTATCATTATATTTCTCTGTAACTTACATTGAGCAATCATTGGATTAAATTCCTCCTTGGAACAATCCCTACCAATTTGAGCTCTCTAGGGAAAGGTTTTTTTTTTTAAAACAGCGGCTCCTACTGCTATTAAGCATTCATCTTCAAAGATGAATTGAGTTCTACGAGCCGTTAAATCAATCGGGTTTCGATCCCGGCTTGTAGCAATCGTGCGTTTAGCAACACTGACGAGCTGTGATTCAGCGATACAGTCTGTCTGTGGATGCCTATACATACATATATATATATATATATATATATATATATATATATATATATATCGGATTAATTTTGTTATGTTGATAGGACTACACATGCGCACAACAGAGAGGTGCTGGGAATTTTAGATTTTTTTTTTCAGCCGAATTCACCTAGAGTCTTTTTCTTTTACCATTCATCACTTTTGTAAGTAGATGTTCCACACTGTGATATTAGAAGATCTGCCAGGAATGGTGAAAATTTGTAAAAGTCAGAACGCAAGTTTACTGCAGATGACCTTGCGATTAAGGCATTCTCTAGACATTTACGTCATAGTGAATTATTTTCTCCTTTGACCATGGTAGCATTTTTTATGTTAAAGTTGTGGTCAGTCTCGTTCGATGAAGTCCTGAAGTTTTTGTTGATCACTGCAGTAACCAGGTATTGTGAAAAAAAACAGCAATAATTGAGTTAAAGAGCAATAACTGGAAGAGACTTGGCATGTGGAACTAGAACAATCTACTCCGGTTGACGAAATAAAGGGTTCAGTTCGGAATTCCAGTCAACTGAAGAAGGCCGTTCACATAATGTAAATAGTGCAAATAATTACAATACTGGATCTCAGAAATGCACAAACACACACACACACACACAAACACACACACACACATATATATATTTCCCACGTACACGCTTACGTGCAAACGCGCAGTCGGACGCTTGAGCGTCCTAACGCACACACACATATACACACATACACATACGTACACACACACATACACACACACTATGAAAGCCAAAAAAAAAAAAATCAACCTTGCACCAATGAAAAGTGCATATATGAATGAAAAAAGAGAAATAGAAACAGACAATTTCTGATATCTTCTGACGGGTAGATTGTGTGATTTCTGGAGGCCTCTCTACGAAACACTAGAATCAGGAGGCTGAAGGTAACACCAATCAACTAATGACAAGCTTTATATGTTTATTATATATATATATATATATATATATATATATATATATATATATATTTCAATAAAGGTTCAATTAATTTATAAATTAATGAATCATTCATAGAAAAAACAAATACAGAGGTTAATGATTTAATTGGCGAGAATCCATCGTCACAAACAATTCAAATAAGATACATAAGCCCCGAACCTGTACATGAATGATATGATCCTCGTTTACAAATTTCAGTTGCATAAGATCTTTTTTATTTTTACAAGTTTTCGTCTGTTCCTACAGACATCCTCAGGTATGGAAATAGATTTTGTTCTTGTTTTTACTCTCAGTAATAATATTGCACCTTTATTGAAATTAAAATAACTGATCCAAGTGCAACTTTCGGATAATAAGTGCGACATTACTATAATTATTGAACAATATAGTTCATGCCACTTTGACGGAAAATCTACGAGTAAAAAAGAATTCTCTTATTGCTATATTTGTACAAAAGCGCACAACCTTAAAACTTAAATTCAAACTCAGCGTTGCGACTGCACGTTCCAAAAGAATAACACATTTCTCATAGCATTTTTTCGGATTATATCTCTATTTTCGTTGTCCTCTTATTACTGAGAGTAAAAACAAAATCTATCCTGATTTCCTATATAATCTAATATTAATTGTAAAGCATTAAAATTTTTTTATCTCGGGTCCGTTGTCGGGTTAGTTGAATTATCATATACTTGTAATTTTATTGGCCTTTACATCTTACGTAAAAAATATTCCCCCTAGTGGGAGTAGGGGTTGGTTTTGAACTCTTTAAAATCTTTTTTATTTTAAAATCGACACCATCACTTGACAAGACACCAGAAGTTTTGAAACAAAATAGATATTTTTGTAGTAATATAACATACTTAGGTTATAATTTTTAGATAAATATTATTCGCTCTACTTTGTATTGAGCACTCTCTTTAGAAATAGTGTTTTTGGTTAATGGAATTTTATTCCATCTCTACTAACCTTGTATTCGAGTATATGGATAAATATTAAAATAACGAATGAAGAGCAATATAGCTGTCTCTTGCCAAGATTCGTCTGTTTTGGAAAGAGTTACTACACCATATTAGTTATGCCCTTTATTCAAGTTGCAAATATCTAACAAGTTTGTTGTCTATTGTATTTACCATTATGATCACTGAACAAAACTCAACAGACTTCAGTGAATGTTATTACTGTTATTTTATTATCAGGTATTAGCATTAACCTTTCTTCGTACATTCAGAGATGCAACTGATACAGATAGAATTCCAGCAACCTAAGCTGCCTCGGTGATATTTCATTGCCTAAGGTGCCTCGGGGACTTTTCATTGCCTAAGGTGCCTCGGTGACATTTCATTGCCTAAGCTGCCTAGGTGACATTTCATTGCCTAAGGTGCCTAGGTGACATTTCATTGCCTAAGGTGCCTCGGTGACATTTCATTGCCTAAGCTGCCTCGGTGACATTTCATTGCCTAAGCTGCCTCGGTGACTTTTCATTGCCTAAGGTGCCTAGGTGACATTTCATTGCGTAAGGTGCCTCGGTGACTTTTCATTGCCTAAGGGGCCTCGGTGACATTTCATTGCCTCAGGTGCCTAGGTGACATTTCATTGCCTAAGGTGCCTTGGTGACATTTCATTGCCTAAGGTGCCTCGGTGACATTTCATTGCCTAAGGTGCCTCGGTGACTTTTCATTGCCTAAGGGGCTTCGGTGACATTTCATTGCCTAAGGTGCCTCGGTGACTTTTCATTGCCTAAGGGGCCTCGGTGACATTTCATTGCCTAAGCTGCCTCGGTGACATTTCATTGCCTAAGCTGCCTAGGTGACATTTCATTGCCTAAGATGCCTCGGTGACATTTCATTGCCTAAGCTGCCTCGGTGACATTTCATTGCCTAAGGTGCCTCGGTGACTTTTCATTGCCTAAGCTTCCTCGGTGACTTTTCATTGCCTAAGCTGCCTCGGTGACTTTTCATTGCCTAAGGGGCCTCGGTGACTTTTCATTGCCTAAGGTGCCTCGTTGATATTTCATTGCCTAAGGTGCCTCGGTGACTTTTAATTGCCTAAGGGACCTCGGTGACATTTCATTGCCTAAGGTGCCTCGGTGACATTTCATTGCCTAAGCTGCCTCGGTGACTTTTCATTGCCTCTGGGGCCTCGGTTACATTTCATTGCCTAAGCTGCCTCGGTGACTTTTCATTGCCTAAGGTGCCTAGGTGACATTTCATTGCCTAAGGTGCCTCGGTGACTTTTCATTGCCTAAGGTGCCTTGGTGATATTTCATTGCCTAAGCTGCCTCGGTGACATTTCATTGCCTAAGGTGCCTCGGTGACTTTTCATTGCCTAAGGTGCCTCGGTGACTTTTCATTGCCTCAGGTGCCTAGGTGACATTTCATTGCCTAAGGTGCCTAGGTGACATTTCAATGCCTAAGGTGCCTCGGTGACTTTTCATTGCCTAAGGTGCCTCGTTGACATTTCATTGACTAAGCTGCCTCGTTGACATTTCATTGCCTAAGCTGCCTCGGTGACTTTTCATTGCCTAAGGTGCCTCGGTGACATTTCATTTCCTAAGCTGCCTCGGTGACATTTCATTGCCTAAGGTGCCTCGGTGACTTTTCATTGCCTAAGGTGACTCGGTGACTTTTCATTGCCTAAGGGGCTTCGGTGACATTTCATTGCCTAAGCTGCCTCGGTGACTTTTCATTGCCTAAGGGGCCTCGGTGACATTTCATTGCCTAAGCTGCCTCGGTGACATTTCATTGCCTAAGATGCCTCGGTGACATTTCATTGCCTAAGATGCCTTGGTGACATTTCATTGCCTAAGGTGCTTCGGTGACATTTCATTGCCTAAGCTGCCTCGGTGACTTTTAATTGCCTAAGGTGCCTCGCTGACATTTCATTGCCTAAGTAGCCTCGGTGACATTTCATTGCCTAAGCTGCCTCGGTGACTTTTCATTGCCTAAGGTGCCTCGGTGACTTTTCATTGCCTAAGGGGCTTCGGTGACATTTCATTGCCTAAGCTGCCTCGGTGACTTTTCATTGCCTAAGGGGCCTCGGTGACATTTCATTGCCTAAGGTGCCTTGGTGACATTTCATTGCCTAAGGTGCCTCGGTGACATTTCATTGCCTAAGGTGCCTCGGTGACTTTTCATTGCCTAAGGGGCTTCGGTGACATTTCATTGCCTAAGGTGCCTCGGTGACTTTTCATTGCCTAAGGGGCCTCGGTGACATTTCATTGCCTAAGCTGCCTCGGTGACATTTCATTGCCTAAGCTGCCTAGGTGACATTTCATTGCCTAAGCTGCCTCGGTGACATTTCATTGCCTAAGGTGCCTCGGTGACTTTTCATTGCCTAAGCTTCCTCGGTGACTTTTCATTGCCTAAGCTGCCTCGGTGACTTTTCATTGCCTAAGGTGCCTCGGTGACTTTTCATTGCCTAAGGTGCCTCGTTGATATTTCATTGCCTAAGGTGCCTCGGTGACTTTTAATTGCCTAAGGGACCTCGGTGACATTTCATTGCCTAAGGTGCCTCGGTGACATTTCATTGCCTAAGCTGCCTCGGTGACTTTTCATTGCCTCTGGGCCCTCGGTTACATTTCATTGCCTAAGCTGCCTCGGTGACTTTTCATTGCCTAAGGTGCCTAGGTGACATTTCATTGCCTAAGGTGCCTCGGTGACTTTTCATTGCCTAAGGTGCCTTGGTGATATTTCATTGCCTAAGCTGCCTCGGTGACATTTCATTGCCTAAGGTGCCTCGGTGACTTTTCATTGCCTAAGGTGCCTCGGTGACTTTTCATTGCCTCAGGTGCCTAGGTGACATTTCATTGCCTAAGGTGCCTAGGTGACATTTCAATGCCTAAGGTGCCTCGGTGACTTTTCATTGCCTAAGGTGCCTCGTTGACATTTCATTGACTAAGCTGCCTCGTTGACATTTCATTGCCTAAGCTGCCTCGGTGACTTTTCATTGCCTAAGGTGCCTCGGTGACATTTCATTTCCTAAGCTGCCTCGGTGACATTTCATTGCCTAAGGTGCCTCGGTGACTTTTCATTGCCTAAGGTGACTCGGTGACTTTTCATTGCCTAAGGGGCTTCGGTGACATTTCATTGCCTAAGCTGCCTCGGTGACTTTTCATTGCCTAAGGGGCCTCGGTGACATTTCATTGCCTAAGCTGCCTCGGTGACATTTCATTGCCTAAGATGCCTCGGTGACATTTCATTGCCTAAGATGCCTTGGTGACATTTCATTGCCTAAGGTGCCTCGGTGACATTTCATTGCCTAAGCTGCCTCGGTGACTTTTAATTGCCTAAGGTGCCTCGCTGACATTTCATTGCCTAAGTAGCCTCGGTGACATTTCATTGCCTAAGCTGCCTCGGTGACTTTTCATTGCCTAAGGTGCCTCGGTGACTTTTCATTGCCTAAGGTGCCTCGTTGATATTTCATTGCCTAAGGTGCCTAGGTGACATTTCATTGCCTTAGGTGCCTCGGTGACTTTTCATTGCCTAAGGGGCCTCGGTGACATTTCATTGCCTAAGCTGCCTCGGTGACATTTCATTGCCTAAGGTGCCTCGGTGACTTTTCATTGCCTAAGGTGCCTCGGTGACTTTTCATTGCCTCAGGCGCCTAGGTGACATTTCATTGCCTAAGGTGCCTAGGTGACATTTCAATGCCTAAGGTGCCTCGGTGACTTTTCATTGCCTAAGCTGCCTCGTTGACATTTCATTGAGTAAGCTGCCTCGTTGACATTTCATTGCCTAAGCTGCCTCGGTGACTTTTCATTGCCTAAGGTGCCTCGGTGACTTTTCATTGCCTAAGGTGACTCGGTGACTTTTCATTGCCTAAGGTGCCTCGGTGACTTTTCATTGCCTAAGGGGCTTCGGTGACATTTCATTGCCTAAGCTGCCTCGGTGACTTTTCATTGCCTAAGGGGCCTCGGTGACATTTCATTGCCTAAGCTGCCTCGGTGACATTTCATTGCCTAAGATGCCTCGGTGACATTTCATTGCCTAAGATGCCTTGGTGACATTTCATTGCCTAAGGTGCCTCGGTGACATTTCATTGCCTAAGCTGCCTCGGTGACTTTTCATTGCCTAAGGTGCCTCGGTGACTTTTCATTGCCTAAGGTGCCTCGTTGATATTTCATTGCCTAAGCTGCCTCGACGACATTTCATTGCCTAAGGGACCTCGGTGACATTTCATTGCCTAAGGTGCCTCGGTGACTTTTCATTGCCTAAGCTGCCTCGTTGACATTTCATTGCCTAAGCTGCCTCGGTGACTTTTCATTGCCTCTGGGGCCCCGGTTACATTTCATTGCCTAAGCTGCCTCGGTGACTTTTCATTGCCGAAGGTGTCTCGGTGACATTTCATTGCCTAAGGTGCCTCGGTGACTTTTCATTGCCTAAGGTGCCTCGGTGACTTTTCATTGTCTAAGGTGCCTAGGTGACATTTCATTGCCTAAGGTGCCTAGGTGACATTTCATTGCCTAAGCTGCCTCGGTGACTTTTCATTGCCTAAGCTGCCTCGGTGACATTTCATTGCCTAAGGTGCCTCGGTGACTTTTCATTGCCTAAGCTGCCTCGCTGTCTTTTCATTGCCTAAGGTGCCTCGGTGACTTTTCATTGCCTAAGGGGCTTCGGTGACATTTCATTGCCTAAGCTGCCTCGGTGACTTTTGATTGCCTAAGGTGCCTCGGTGACTTTTCATTGCCTAAGGTGCCTAGGTGACATTTCAATGCCTAAGGTGCCTCGGTGACTTTTCATTGCCTAAGGTGCCTAGGTGACATTTCATTGCCTAAGGTGCCTCGGTGACATTTCATTGCCTAAGCTGCCTCGGTGACTTTTCATTGCCTAAGGTGCCTCGGTGACATTTCATTGCCTAAGCTGCCTCGGTGACATTTCATTGCCTAAGCTGCCTCGGAGACATTTCATTGCCTAAGCTGCCTCGGTGACTTTTCATTGCCTAAGGTGCCTCGGTGACATTTCATTGCCTAAGGTGCCTCGGTGACTTTTCATTGCCTAAGGTGCCTCGTTGATATTTCATTGCCTAAGGTGCCTCGGTGACTTTTCATTGCCTCAGGGACCTCGGTGACATTTCATTGCCTAAGGTGCCTCGGTGACTTTTCATTGCCTAAGGTGCCTCGTTGACATTTCATTGCCTAAGCTGCCTCGGTGACTTTTCATTGCCTCTGGGGCCTCGGTGACATTTCATTGCCTAAGCTGCCTCGGTGACTTTTCATTGCCGAAGGTGTCTCGGTGACATTTCATTGCCTAAGGCGCCTCGGTGACATTTCATTGCCTAAGCTGCCTCGGTGACATTTCATTGCCTAAGGTGCCTCGGTGACTTTTCATCAAAACATGGCGTCGTAGAAAATTTAGGTATCGGTATATATCTAAACTCATATTACGAAGCTCCATGAATAACAACTTTAAAAATGGTGTAAGTTGTGATCTAGCCCATATATTCTAAGCAATCTAACCAAGGCAAGTTACTTTCAGCTACAAAGACACTAGTATTTTATAAAATTATTTTCAGTACCCTTATTCTATTAGCTATTCTCCTACTGAAATATTTAATTTCAGTAAGAAATAGCTAATAACCACGAACTAAATCAATACTAAGAAGAGAGCTACTAAGTCCATAGTAATTGTAGGCTTTTTCCCTAAATATTCTTTGCTAATAGTTGCATATTATATGCTATTGCGTATTATATAACACTAAGTACTGTAATTGTTTTTTTTTATTTTCATTTCTTGAATTGGAATGTTAGCAGGACTAGAATAAGTCGACTGCATCCCCTACAGAGAGGTAATATAAATACCTGACTGCTCATTTCCAGTACACTCGTCTGTTAGGGTGGTTACCTACTCCTTATTGCAGACATCTGCTCAAGCACATTTGTATATCTTCAACGGCTACAGAGGTAATTTATACTGTAAACATTCTGAGCAGAACCTGGAAGAGATCGCATAATTTGGTGCAGTTTTGAGAAGGCCAGTATGCTCCAACCATCGTAATTTTCCACGAATTCCTATTCATTTCTAACAAATTTAATTCATAATCATACAGGTTAACCTGTGCTATGGTCTCCCAAAACTGATATTACCAAGAAGTCGCCTCCTTGTGGAATGGTGAGGTTTGATCTCAGTTCCCATGGTAGGAACGCTAACGTTCGAACCAATCAGCTATTAGAGAGAGAAGACTTCCTTGCTTCAAAATGGCCACCTACTGATGGGATGCTTGATAGATGCTTGTGGATTCGAATCTGCCTATAGTATCACGTATAAAACCGAACAATGTTTACCATCATTTCATGTATAATAGAAAAAAAAAACAGTTTTCAATATTAAATAATCTAAGATTAATATGCCAAAAATCTACTAACCAACAGCATTTTGTGAACTACACTGTAATTGTATTCACAATATCCTTCATTTTCTCTTCATTTTCATTCTTCCTTCACTCATTTCTTGTCAATCGCTATTTTCCTTGTCAGTTGTTCCCTCTACAATTTTATCTTCTATCTTTCTTTCTTTCTTTCTTTCTTTCTTTCTTTCTTTCTTTCTTTCTTTCTTTCTTTTACTTTGTCCTGCTCCTCTCATCATCTATATAATAATAAAATTCTAAATGATACCTAATGCCCCAACTAATCTAGGAGTATATTGTACATTTAATCCCTGTCGAGCGCAGCTTCAAATTTTAATAAAATTAGACAAGATAAAATTGAGCTAAGATCGTCTTTTTCTGTTTTTATTGCATTTTTAATTGGGAATTCAGTATTTGCTCTCAATACACATTCTTATATCTATCCATGTTCTTCAAGAAACACTTGTATAATATATTGAAACTATTATTAAAAATAATAAACATGCATAATACATTAAAACAAAATTATTAAACAGATTTAAATATGCATAACACAACATATACAATTCAATACACTACCTTAGAATTTTTTTTATAAACAAATATCTCGGATTTTCGACAACTATTTGACAGGTGAAGACGTTATGTGGGTGTGGCATTATATAACTTAATCAGTATGGCTGAAAAATTGTGTCACATGACTTGATGGTAAATAAATAGATGCACGCTGGTTTGTCGCAGTTACATATTTTGAAAAACATCTGAGGAAGAAAGAAGTATATATTATAAAAATATAATTAGTATTAATTTATTATTGCGTTTGATCTAAGTAATATTGTACAATGTAAGTAATAGTAATCATTAAAATAACTTATTGCAAATACAAATCAAAATATTTATAATCTAAATATATATAAAGTTGTAGCCTCTGTCTCCGAGGGTTTTGAAGATAGACCCGCATAACTATATATATTCTGAAACTACATTACCCAGTGTACTTGGATAAGTATATTTTATTCTGATCAAAGGGTGTCCCGTTGGGTCTTCCTAACTGGATTTTTTCCGTTTGATTTAAATTAAATTTAAATTTAAACAAGGGAATGATTCCTATCCAAAATATAGCAGGAGAAAGCCAGAAGATGGAGTTCACATCGGCAAGATCAAAATGAGACAATATGGACGTCAAGTTGGGAAAGAAATCACCAATCAGTGGGTAGTGCCTTACAATGCATATTTGTTGCGACAATACAACTGTCATATACATATACAACTGCCCATCAATTCATTCAATTACGTATTGCATCAAATACATATCAAAGAGGTGAGATCAAGCTATTTTTGCAGAAACGCCCTACTTAATTTTTTTTCCCTTTGATTTAAATTAAATTTGAACAAGGGAATGACTCCTATTCAAAATATAAAATGAAAAAGCCAGAACATGGAGGTCACACCAGCAAGATCATTGAGTAATATGGAAATGCTTCATTTTTCTCCAGAAATTATAATATTGATTTAAAATCAATCATGATTTTCTTACAACCCCCCTCCCAAAAAAAACAAAAACAAAAAAAACAAAACAAACTGTGACACACACCAAGGCGAAGTTAATTCGGATAGTTAATAAGAAAATGGATAATATTGTTACCTCATCATTTTGTATCATGAACTGCTTTTAAAAGAAACCCATCGGATTTCTATAATTAGGTCTAGTAAATTTTCTTTTCTTATTTCTCATTGATGATTTTCTATATATTATGGAACCAATATAATCTTTTTCAGATTTAAACACAAAGCTTATTGAAAAGTGAGTTTCCATTTCCCTTATATTATTTGAATCTCGACTCGTTTTACTTTTCAACTTTTCAACTTTTGGGCAATTCCACTGCATATTTCCATGTTGGTGAACTTCACCGCTCATCGAATCAAATCAATTCCTTTTGACATGTCACTGAATCTACAAGAACAATAATTCACTTTTAAACGCATGTTGCTGATAAAACAAAATATGACCAAATTATTTTTCTTTTGACTTAACAGAAATTAACCAAACAAAGTTGGAGGAAACCACAAATCCTTAGGTGCAAACCACAAATCTTTTAATATCTCGAATTTCCTTATTCTCTTATCTCGGATCATTTATCTTCTTTGTTCTAAGTGATCTACTTTAGACTCTCAGGCGTCTTTATAAAATAGTTAATTAGAGTTGTTTAGAAAATTGTGCCAAGAAAAGTGAAAACCTGTTTTGGATAAAGGAAATTCTCGGCTTTTATTCTTTCTTTGACTTGGTCAAAGATGCATACATTTATTTATTCTTAGTAGCATATCTTCAGTGATTGACGATGACATTATACGTAATATTTTGATGGTAGATCTTTCTTCAGCTACTTCAAATATTACCAAGTAGCTTGATGGCGGCAAGTAAACTGTTTCTTATCATATCCAGAAAGTTGGATTTGTTAAGAAATATATAAAATGGGCGTCTCATGAATTGATTAATAAAAATCGCCTATAGATCATGTTACCATTTCTTTTCTGTTGTATTACCTCGGCAGTAATCCGTTTATGAATTGGATAATTAATAATTATCCAATGGAAAAACGGATTGCTGCCGAGAAGAAAAATGGGCAACTAGGGTATTAATTTCGACTAAAGCAGGTATTTTTAAAAATAAAAATAAATGCTTAAATAAAATTAACCGATTGTAAATCTCAAAGAAATTATATGTTTTAAGGGAATTATATTTTTCAAGGGAATTATATTTTCAAACAAAACCTATTGACGATCAAGTGGCATTTCGTTTCATTGAAATTTCTTAACTAAAGTTTTTGCGTCAAGAAAATATATTCCGTTAATTTTTTTTTCTTTTGTTCCCAAGAAAGCAGTTTAATAATTAGATTCAGTAAACGATGCAAAAAGTTCGGAAAGTTGTATTCAAATTTTGATTTATTAAATTTTAATGCTTACTTAAATTTCTCTAAGTGTTTTAAACTAGGTTCATTTTGTTTTAAATTGGTTTTTCGTATAAATAATCAGGTGCAAATATTTCACAAATTTATATATATTGGGTTAAAGTCATTTTTATATGCTGGTAGCGTAACGGATATCGGCGTGGAAAGCGGTAATTGATGAGTCGAGTTCAATTTCCAGGCTGGTTTGTTTCGCTCACGCTTGGGAAAGGTGTTAATCTGTCTTACCTCTCTCCCGCATCTAAGGGTTAAATAGTAGCACAGGTTCAGTTCTCTAGACTTGAGTTTTTCTTCTCAATCTAGGAGAAGGAGAACTCCTGATTCAAAACTAGCATATTCTTGCCTTAGACACACCAGTATCTCCTACGGCTAAAGTGCATGTAATGCCCCTTACGATATTCTTCAATTTTTATATCGTATAAAGTTTATGAAAATTGAATTGTCTTTCATATAAGCTATTTATATAGACTCCTTCACGAGAGTTAATCTTTCAACCACCTGAGAATATTCTGTCTGGGGCAAGACTTAGACCAAACGCAATGATATCATCTTTATAATAAAATCTCTTCTTTCTCGGGCACGGATAGACAAAGTTGAAGCATATTTACACACTACATATATATACATATATATATGTTTATCCATAAGCGTACAAATGTACAAGTCTGTGTACGTTCTCTTACACACCCACACGTGTATATATATTGTGCTGTTTTCCTTGTATGCTAGTAGATATTAGTGTAGACGTGCGCTCATTGGTAGGTCTATAAATGCATACCTGTATATCGTTGCGTATTCGTATGTGTATCTTAACGATTGTGAGAATAGAAATTGCTTTTCTATTTACCAAATCGCCACTGTTAACGATAATATAAAAAGGCGTCATCTTCGACCGAATATGTTTCTATCTGTTTACTCAAAACTCGCGTGCAAAAATCGCTTGTGTGGCATTTGACGAATCTTTCCACGCATAGCTCCGTTGCAGGCCATCGGTGGCCATTAAGCAAAAAGCCCGCCAATCCGAATGTCCCTCACTTCCACTTGAAAAATGGGCTCATATTCGTCGCTTATGGGTCTCTATTTGCTCGGGGTTGGGTGGGAAGTGTCGTGGTCGCAATTGTTTGCAGGTCAATAGAAAAAGATTGCCAAAACTAAATCATCATCTGTGTGGGTAAGGGCTCCCTGATTGAGCGTCAGCCTGGAGTTGGTAGGTGGAGTCAGGATGATCGCGGTCTTAGGGTTGGGCAATTTGTTCGTGCTCCCACTCTTATTATTTCTTCCTTTTCTTAAACTTCTTTATAGTAAAATATGAGACGGCGAAGAATGGCTGGCCCGGTTCGGCCAGTGTCTCCACCTATCGGTGAAAGAATGTAACAATTTATTTCACTATCACAATTATTATCGGACAGTCGCCATTTTCTTTTTCTTTTTTTCTCGTTTAAATAAAACTCAAAAGAAATGATTGGATGGACGAGAAAACAAAGAAAGAAAACTGAATGTTTAGAGATTATTTCCTTTTTTTTATATATTTCTCTTACTACTTTTAATTCGTGTCTTTATTGATTCAGTTATTATTTCTTTTCTCCAAAGGTTTATTCTGTAGATCTTAAATACAGATTTTTGAGTCTCGACCTTTGAATGGAAAAACGTTCTTTCTCTGAAAATTGAATTACTTGTATAATCTCAGTACATAATGACAGACTATCATCCACACGTAGTTTAATTTTTAGTAGGGTATCCAATGATAGGATTTAAATTTTAAAAGTTTTCTGGCAATATGAATACTTGAAATGATTCTTTTATGACCTTCTTATGTCAAGGTCATTTATAAGTTAAATGAACAAAACTCAATGATATACATTTCTTCTTAATTTGATTATTCTTATATCTTCTTTTCTTAAAGTACCGTAATTTCTCGAAAATAATACTCATTTTTTTTATTGTAAATTACAGATGATAGTAGGGTGCATATTATAAATAGGTTTAAACAAAAATATTTTTTCGTTATTGATTTATAATATTAGGTTGGTGTAAAAACAATGACGTAATAATGTCGTTTTTTGACGTTAAAAATACGTCAAAAAACGACATTATTGCGTCATTGTTTTTGCACCAACCTAATAATAAATACGTACTTGTTCTAAAATAAGAAAGATAAATATCCCAATTTTCATTTTAAATCCAACAAAAATGTTACTGAACCGATTCTACCTTACATATTCACAGGAAAGGAATGACTATATTGCATCATAAACATATCCGGATAACTTTTGAGAGAATCTGAACTCAGTTTCATTTTTCCGTTTGTCGCACTGAAAACCGTTTCGCCATATGTACATTTATCTATTCAAGTGAATTCTTTTTAAAGTTTTTTTTTCTTTTCTTTTTTTTTTTTTTTTATTAATAATTATCATAAGATTAAGCCTGGTACAGCGTATTTTAAAAGTATTAAGAAAAACAATTTTTAAAATCTCCTTTATAATGTAATTAAGATTTAATTGATTTTTTCTCGAAATTGTTAGATCTAAAAATTTGTATGCTTTCTCGGCAATAAATAGATGATCAATCAAAATAATAAAAACTGTACTCGAGAATTTAAACGATATTGCGGTGTTTAGTCATGCTATTGTTTTAAAACAAAATACCAATCATCAAATGTATATAGGGGGGATTAAAAACAAATGCCTGATCTTGATTTTAAAAATATTAGAATTCCTATTTTTTGTTGGATTGTTTTTGTTTTAACAATAAGTTGTCCTGAAGGAAACTTTGTGAAGTTCCCTTCTATTTCCCCAGCCATATTCATCATTAAAAAATGACTGCCCTTTTGAACACATGCAGGAAGTAAGGACCGTCATAGAATGTCTCTTTTCTGAAGAAGAAAATGCTGTAAATATTCATAGAAGGTTAGTCAATATGTATGGGAAGTCTGCACAGTAAAGAGGTAGGTCAGTAGTGCTAATGACAATCATAGAGAGAAATGAGAAACTGACCTTAGTGCCAGCTCCTGCTATGGCAGGCCATTTGCTTTTTGTGAATGTCTGACACTTTAATTATAGCAGATTTAATATTACAAAACCCAGTGGAAGCTTTCGGTGAGCAATGATAGCGTCTGCAGTTAAGTGCAGTGTTTTGGCTACTCAAACATTTGTTTAAGGTGGATTATTAGAAGGCTTATAAGCTCATCGAATGAGCAAATTGTTTATTGCCCAATCCTCGTAGATGAACTTCGTGGGAAATAAGGGGTTATTTTTCTGTTTCTTTTTTTTTTTTTTTTTTTTTTAATATCAAATAGTTGGCGAAAATAAGTTATTAGGTTGGTGCAAAAATAATGACGTAATAATGTCGTTTTTTGACGTTAAAAATACGTCAAAAAACGACATTATTACGTCATTATTTTTGCACCAACCTAATAGTTGTTGAACTACGATATAAATGAATTTGGATACTGAATTAAAAGACGATTAGTCCAAAACAAAAACAACAACAACAACAACAAAAAAAAAAAAAACGGATGTGCGGGTGGGGTATTGATGGATAACAGCTAAGAACGATAACTCGGTTCGCTGTGTCCGAATTTCGGTCGTTAGATTTATTTTCGCGCAAATACACTTTGGATAGCAATGAATACATTCCTCCTCCTCTCAGCTATGGGTTAGATAGGTCAGAAATTACTGTTCAGACTTGGATAGTATCATGTCTGAGATTAGGACAACTTTAAATTCAAAATTGTATGTAGTCTTAATATAACCCATACTATGCGCCAATCATCAAACGTCTTTATAATATCATCTGCATAATGATATATAAGGGGCGGCAGAAATACCTCCTTTATTTTAAAAGTTGACACAAAGGCCAAAGTAACTGCTATTAAAAATTGATTTCACTGTTGTTTAATCACAGGGCTACAGTTTTTATTCATTTGGTTTTTAAAATGGCATCCTCTAAATTTAACCTTTATTTGTCATACACTGTTGTGGATGATTTTTAAAGTTTTCCATCACCCGGAATTTCGAGCGCTTCGAGGTCTTCCAGGTGGCTTTATTTTAATCGCTGAACCTGTAGCCCTGATTTTTTCAATCCATAGCAGTATTGATTTATAATCCGGAACTGCATGATTCTGACGTAACATGAAATGAGTACGAAAAGCTATTTGTGTTGCATTTACAGATTCACCAGTTTTAAAAACGTTTAAACAGCAAATGCTCGGTTCAAGCCATGATGGCAATTAATGATATCGAAACAAAAACTGGTAAGACATTAGCTAGATGAAAAAAGCTTTGTCACTTGCCTAAATTCCCTAGCACTACACAGGTGATAGTTTAAATTGTGGGAGGTATTTCTGACGCACCTTGTATTATAAGTAATAAAATATTCTATAAAACAATTTATTGTCACTTTATTTTTGAAAAGATTTCTAAAAATTAATTGTATTTTACTTTAAGTAAACTGTTTTTGTGAGAATGATCTTGCTTATTTTGGGAAATTATAAATGTTCTCAATGTAAAGTGTTAACTCATTACAAATCCTTCAGATTAATCTAAGCTCTTATCTGATAAAATCACTCGTAGATCGAGAATGTCCTAACATGTCCAGTTTATTTTCTTTCGCGTTTTCCCCTAACTTCAAAACTGACACAACTTAGCAACCTTGTTTTAAGACGTATTGAGTAATTAATAAACTGTCGACATGTGCGGCCTGACAGCCCACGTGGGTAGGTTTTTTTTTTAATATTCCGCCTATAATAAATAAATCATGTCTCTATCGTAAATGGGGAAGGGGAAATGTAATGTTCAATACGTCAAAATCCAAGCTGGTATCATTTCATCATCACTAATCACATCTTGACTTTTTCTCAGTCCATAAGAACGGTTGCACCCTCAATGAGATTCTATGCTTTTAATGATTTTTGGGTCTCAAGTTCATTCCACGTCTCAAGCTCATTCAAGGTTGCAAGTTCATTCCAGGTTTCAAGTTCTTTCAAGGGCTCATGTTCATTCCAGGTCTCAAGTTCTTTCCAGGTCTCGTTCTTTCCAGGTTTCAAGTTCATTTCCCGTCTCAAGTTCATTCCAGGTTTCAAGTTCATTTCCCGTCTCAATTTCATTCCAGGTTTCAAGTTCATTCCACATCTCATTGCACGTCTCATGTTGAAATCTTATATAAAATCCGTTACTAAAGATGATGGATTTATCGTTAAAAGAATCAGATTAGACCCAAACTGGAGTCTTCTTGCAATATCTGAGTTGTTCAATCCTTATTTGCCATTCTTGAAAAACTTGAGGTTCGTTTACGAGAAGTAGTTGGGGAAGACTTATTCTCCTCTTGCCATCTTTTTTTTTTTTGCAAACGTAGCATCGCAAGCCTATCATTATTTTCGCTGTAAATTTTCAGATGGGCTGCATTCTTACGTTCCGCCAGGGGAACCTCAACGTGGTGTAGTAGTCAGCAATCTTGTCTCGCTAGAACAATGGTAATGTGTTCGATCCTCATTGGGTACCCCATAATTTCAGCCACATCTATGCTACAGCTAGAAAATCATCATTCATCATCAGTTAAGAGCTTTACAGCTAGGACATGCAATCGGTTCTTCGATAGAGTTGAATCAGTCTTATTTGCGCCATATTTCAAACATAAACAGAAAGTTCTATTCAGAGAATCTTTTCCCAAGAATTGCTATTTTGTGGAATACTTCTTGAGTGGCTCTGGAGCCTTCTATTGGAGGAACATTTGTCTAAAAAAAAATTGATTTAAATTTTTCCTTATTTTTGATGATACAATTCATTCGTATAAACTTAAAGTATTATTCACTTACCAAGGGATTTATCCTATTTTTTATGAACTTACGTTCCATCTAATTAAATGATAAAAAAAACATATTTATTTTTAAAATAAAAGAACAATTCTAGTTTCGATTCGATGAATTCTTTAAAGGTTTTAGAAATATTTGGAACTTGTTCAAACCACTGACCATATAATATATGTTTCTGGAGTAAAAAAAATGATAGTCTTCCTATCTCAGCTTGAGCTTTGGCATTTAGCAATATGATCATTCAACTTTGGTTCCCATAAAAAATTCTCTTCCAATATGCCATCTAATTTTTTAAATTAAAAATAAGGTAAAATAGACCTTAAGGTTATTTTGTTCAGGTTACCAGAGACCACAAAAACAAAATGAGTCTTCTTGTTGACATGACAGTCCTTGTGGACTGTAATGTATCTTTGAAGATCTGCAAAAAAAAAAAAAAAAAAAGAAAAAAAAAAAGAAGAAAACTATTAAAATACAAGGACCGTAAAATCGAAATCTAAAAGATGTGGCGCATGAGGACACCAAATTGTAGTCAGAGCCCTTGGATTGAATGGAAAAGGTTCGGATAAACTCAATGAAGGGTTTCCTGGTAGCCCAAGCTTTCATGAAATACAAAAAAATTATACTCACAATTACAGCTCACACCATACGAAGGATTTATGTAAAATGTGTGCAATCTCGTTTTTTTTTGTTGGGGAGGGGGGGGGTAAAAAATATGCTCTGGGTCTGGTTGGGACCCGAAAAGAAATGAGTATACAACAGAAATCAAAGGAAATAAAATAATAACAATAATAATAATAATGAATCTATTTCCAGGTTCCTGTCGATTGATTTCTTGCAAATCAGGAAATAATCAAGTTAATTTTTAATCGTGCAAAACCGACAAGAAACAATTAATGAAAGACATTAACGTAATTGAGAAAGAAACAAAAAAAAAATGTCTCCTCATTGACGTGTCTACTCCCGGTGATCATAATATCATGGGCAAAGAAATTGTGCAGCTCAAGAAATACATTGAGCTTTGGATTGGGGTTGTTCAGGAAACTATTATCACAGCTATCATTGTGGCTTTGGGGGTGGGAGTCTATTAAAATCCTTCATTACAAAATTGGAATAAAGCTTCTTATCTCATCGCTTGGCACTGAAAATATTCTCGAAAGGAGCTTTCTGTCTAAGGTCGCACGACTTGATGGAGACCAGATTACCGCTTCAAAACGAAAACCGAACTAAAGTTCAATAAGAATAGAATTTCATTACGGATACCAAGGAAGATTATGGAGATTTAAAGGAAACTACTGTCACTTGATCTCCTGCAATGATTACCTGTGACCACGAGTGTGAAAATACAAATATTAATGATAATATTATGAATACCACTTGACTTTCGAAAGTTGAAACCCAGCTATAACGTCAATCGTTGCTTTATGGCAATCTGTTTATTTCTTTGTATGGCGTTTTTATTATTCTGTTATTTATTCTCATTTGAAATGATTAATATATGGCCCTTTGTTACTTGCTTTTCAAAATTCAATTATTCACTATACAATTCGTGTACATCTGATATTGACCTTTACAGATGTACTTTTATTGGCGAGATTAAATAGTATTAGTCGACTTAAAGAAAATGTTTTCTTTTCTTTCCACTTGAATTTCTGAATCGAGATGTTGTTGCGATTATAAATTGATTGTTTTGAACCGAAATAACCAATGTTCAGATATGCCAGAAATTCTGATGGAAATTACTAAATCTGTATGGACACGACGTAATAGAAAAAATAACTGAGGAAGGTCAGCAGGTACAACGGCCGAAACCTCATGTTGATAAACGAAAAAACTAAAGGCAAGGAAACTGATCTGAAAATGAATATCTGAAATATCTTATTGATTTTTAACTTTTTCTATAATTACTTGTGATATATTCTTACTTCTCACTAAACGTTTAGTTCATGATAATTTCAGTTAAACCACAGAAGAATAAAAAACGTATTGGATTTCAATAATTATTTGAAGATATAGATCTGTGGGGTTAGCCCATATGAATGTCATATATTTTGTTTGCCGACTGTTAACAAAAATTGATGAAAGTTTATTGGAATAAGTCATATTTTTACGACTCATTTATTACTAATATCTTCGCTATTTTATTTTCAGGCGGTTGTTTCCATAAAAAATATTATTCATAGCCCTCAGAAAATGATATTAATTAATGTCGACTAATCATATTATTCGAGTTCGAATTAAGCTAGAATATCATAAATGCTCAACGAAACATCGTCGTGGCATCCGGCAGTGGTATTAGGTTGGTGCAAAAATAATGTCGTTTTCTCACATATGTTAATATGTGAGAAAACGACATTATTTTTGCACCAACCTAATATAATTAATACTAGAACTATGTAGAGATCGTTTAAGAAATTGAATTCAGAAGATGAGAGCCTTGAAAATGAATTAAATAAAAGATCCAATTCACTCATAAAAATGAACAGCTAAATGCATTGATTAGATAAAATCCGAAAAAAAAGTATCAACAATAAGAAAGCTTTCGGGAGAACCTGGAATATTTCGCATGTAAAAATAAACGAAACAACTTAGACTAAGGAATAGAGATGTTCCAATTCTAATCAACGGCAATGCATACCCTCATACTTCACGGCCCATCGTTCAAAAGTTGCATATCCTTGATGACGGGATATGGGAGCATTCACATTATTCAAAAGACATTCCTCGCACGGATTTTCCCTCATTTAAATACTTTGAACTTTCCATAAGCAATAGAAGATTATTGTTGAAGTGAAGTAATAGTCGAAAAATTTGAACACTTTATTAAAGCAAGAGATGAAGTTTTGAAATAATGTTGGAAGAAAATCGTAGAACAAAACAAATATTATTTTGATAAAATAGGATGCATTTTGATTAAATGAAAGTTTTTGTTTGTGCTATTCAGTAAAATACATTCCATCTATGATAAACTAATACGTTTTTTAATTTTTTCGCATTACAGCTTCGAGCAAAGAATTTTTTATTCAAATATGTGTAGGAAAATAGCTTTAAATATTGTTGAGTGGAGAGTAGAAAAAACGAACCAAAAATAATAAGAGAAAAACAATTTGCTTATATTTTAGTTACAAAATTTTTAGTATTCACCAATGTACTTTCAATGTGTTCCTTCAAGTCTATAAACTATTAAGAAACAGTGAAATATCGTTAGAAACAAAGAAAAGAGTACTGAATTGTTATGTAATATCAGTCCTCCTATAAGGCAGTGAATGATAGAAAATTTCCTCTTAAACAAAGAGGAGACTTGAGGTAACAGAAATTTGATTCTACAGTAGGATGCTGAGAATACCATGGGCTGAACATAAACAATGACGAAGTTTTAGAGAAAATGGAAACAAAAAGGTAAACTTAACTGAAATGGGATATGGGAACATCCACATTATTCAACAGACATCCTTCGCACGGATTTCCCCTTATTTAAATATTTAAACCTTCCATAAGCAAAGAGACAGTTAAAATTTATTGTGCACATAATGAGAAAAGAGGGTTGGGAAAATTTGACACTGACAGGACATATTGAAAGTAAGAGTGGCAGGGGAAAGCAGCTCGTAACCTACATAACAGGTTTGCCCAAATGGATGGCAGAACAGAGATTAGGAGAGATAGTGAAAAGACAAAATTTACTATGAAGGGCAGGGTATTGTATTGCCATGATCTCCCATGTCCTGAAAGAAGAAGAAGAAGAAGAAGAAGAAGAAGAAGAAGAAGAAGGACGACGACGACAACAACAACAACAACAACAACAACAACAGTAGTAGTAGTAGTAGTAGTAGTAATAATAATAATAATAATAATAATAATAATAATAAATATAAATATAAAACCCGACATGACAGAGTGGGCCAATATCTGCACTGGAAAATCTGCAACTTATACGGGAAGGAAACTGAAAGAAAATGGTATGAACACCACCGAGACCCGGTTACGGAGATAGGACCTGTTACAATTCTATGGGACTACACAATACACACTGACAGAACAATCAAAGCCAACCGCCCAAATATTGTTATTAAAGACCACAAACAAAAAAAGTGCCTTATTGATATGGTAGTCCCTGCAGACTGCAATGTATCTTTGAAGATATTCAAAAAAAGCCGTCAAAATACAAGGATATTGAAATAGAAATCTCGAAAATGTGGTATATGGGAACATCAACAATCCCTGTTGTAGTTGGAGCCCTAGGACTGGTTGGAAAAGATTGCAGTAGACTTATTGAAGGGATTCCTGGAAGTCCATGCCTCAAGGAGATACAAAAAATTGTTCTGAGAAGTACAGCCCACACTTTACGAAGGGCTTTATCTATGTAATTTTTTTTTGTCAGTGGAAAGTGTCATGATGCCATTTCTAACCTTAGGTCCCTGGGCAGGACCCGAAAACAAATGTGTAAACGCCAGAAATCAAAGAAAATAATAATAATAATAATAATAATGCAAGTTGTTTCATTCAGCCCAAGGAAAGAAGAGATACAAACCTAATCACATAGTAATGCTATAAATAAAGCATTCAAAGATTATGAGCCACTGGAGGAAACATAGAAATAATTGCTTATATCGAGAAAAACAAACAAAAAATCACGAAAAACATACAATATAAATTTTCTTTTTTAAACGTTATTTTTAGTGGATACTCATATTTCAGTAGACGCCCCTCTTATTTATTAAACAGTATATTTATTTATTTTCGTTTATAGGCCTGAATATTCGAGAAATCTTAGTAAAGAAAACAATCTCTTCGTGGACGAAACAGTCTTTAATCTAATCTAACGACTGTTCTCTAAACCAGTGGGGACGCAGGTTCGCATCCTACCGAAAAGTGTATATTTTTCTTCAAGATTTCTCGAATATTCATGTCGGTAGACGAAAATAAATAAATCTACTGTTTAATAAATACACAGAGCGTTTACTCAAATACTAGCATCCACTAAAAATAACGTTTAAAATGATAATGTCTCTCGGATAAATAAATAAAAATCCTTTAGTTCTTTAGAAATAAATTTACTATATATTTAAGAACATTAAATGCATTTGGTCTTTATTTCATTGTGTAATTTTCTGTATTTTGTTCCGTATCTTGGCAGAGTATATCCTTTGCATCATGTCAAGAATCTCATCAGGGATCCATTCGTTTTTCTTTCTTCGTCTATCCTACTTTGGGGTGATATCGTTTGCTGATGTCACTAAAGCTTCTCTTAATGCTTACCATTACCATTGAAAGTCAGGACTTTTGGCAGACCAATCTTGTAACACTATATAGTCATCATTAGTGAGAATCATATTGTTAATCGCAATGTGTGGCATTGCGATCCATCATGGGACTTTTTACCTTCTACTAATTCTGTTAATAGGGAGCTTTAGCAAGGTAATATATTTTTGGCTGTTTAGTGTGTCATCGATTTTTATCAAATATCTTGCAGTATTGCTTTTCACATAGACATTAAATTCATACCATTGAATTTCACTTTCTTTCTTACATTTGTGGATTGTTTCTTGTGCAAATTGTCTTCGGATATACTCTCTTGGATTAGAATTCAGTTCTGTTTTATTTTGATTAATATAAATCACTTCTGTTCATTTGTTCCTATAGCAGATCCCATAGATTCTTTTGTTCTAATCTTATTTAATGTTTTTTGGTTAATGATGTACCTTTTTGTTGTAATGTTGCACATTTAGATTACTTCTCACTGCATGAATTGGCAACTGAGTAGTAATGCTTCTTTCATCAATGACTTGAGATGTTAATTTTCGGTTGGATACTCTGATAAACTCACTAGTTAACATTTATCTCTTTTATCTAATTAATAATGTCTACCATTCTTTTTTGTATCCAGAACGCTCCTAACATCAACATGCTTCTTCTGAATGATTTGGAACGCATACCTTGGTATTCCAAGTTCCCAAGCGATTTCATTTTCTTCAAGGATACATTATCCAGTGAATAATGGATCCAGGGACTTGACCCAAAGCGTTGTTAGTTAAATACATGGTTATTGCAGTGATGAATAAAAACTTGGAGAGTTGAGTTAAAAGGGAGATAACTGAGACATCCGGAAGAGGCGTGGCACGTGGAACTAGAACAATCTACCCCGATGGATGAAATAATGCTTTCAGTTCCAATCACCTGAAGCCCCCAAGTGTACAATGGCTGGAACGTCGTGAATATGGCAACAAAGGTGAGGACAACAGTTTGAATAATGTAAATAACACAAACGATTTCATTTTGATTTATTATTTGTGACATTTTGATAATTTTCATCCTCTTCTCCAAACTCCCTCTTGCCAATTTGAAACTTAATAATGATTTTCAATTTGAAGTTTAATATAATGCATTTACATGCATATCTTAATCTGGGGGGAGGTTAATCTGGGCAAATAAGTCATAACTTTTGTGGCTTATTGCGTTGAATTCTGTATTTCAACTTGTATTCTGTTCGTACGAATACAACTTGCATTACAGTCCTGAATGTCGAATAATTATAACTTTTTTTTAAATGTAAGTAAATTAAATATTTAAACCTGGTGGATCATTTCTGTTGCTTGGTACATTCTAATATATTAATTTTAACATTACCATATATGTACTCATTTAGTAAATAAATTAAATATAATATCTTATGTCGGTACGAACAAAAATGTAAATATTAAAAATGTGACTAAATAATATTTGAATGCCCTTTTGAAAAAATCGTAATTGAAATTTATATAAAAATAAAAATTAAATAAAAACTAAAAATGCCAAATGTATTGCTATCGATAGCTAGACGATGTGTTGGAACAGACACTACCACAAATTTCTACTTAGAAATAGGAAGTTTGTATCAATAGACAGATACCACAGCTCCCACCTTGACTTGACTAATTTGATAGATTCAATGCATTAGATACATGTGTTTTGTAAATAAGTGAAATCTTAACACCCCTAAAATAAAAAAGATGGGATTTTCCTTAACACCAACATCTTAAAATATCAAATTTGTCTGGACTTATAAATTAAGTGAATCAATTTCTTAAAAGTTATTCTTAGCATCGCTTGATAATGGAACGGGACTTTGTATTTTAGGTGTAATTTGCATGATTGAATTTAAATCGAAGTTTCAGTTTTAAACATGGGAATTTCGATGTTGCGATGATTATATATTAAAAAAAATAATAATAATATATATAATTCTCTCTACTATTTGAATAGCTATTATATTCCTACCGTAGTTGATAATGTATTTTTTTAATTCCATGACTCTTGAGAAGGTATGCGATTATGGTTGTCCATAAATTCCTCCTTTATCATCTGTCAACTGCTATAATGTCTTTGGAAAATATAGTCGATAGATTTTCCTTTTACAGTTGATGAAATTCTCGATAACCCGAACGATAGACAAAAATCGTATGTAAAATACATGAAAACATGACCAATTTTTAATGTATTTGAAGCCCGATTTATTCATCAAAACAGCAACAGAAGACAAATATATGCAATGAAAATTGCTTCTCATTCTCGACTCTTTATAAACAGATCAGCTATTTACTTGTTAAATAGTTACTGATATTTAGTAAAAATCAGCGTTTTGATTATTAACCATTAAGAAAAAAACAACAACTATGTTTTCAAACTAAATCAAGTGTTAATCATTTACTTTGCAAAAAAATGACTCACTTTTCTGTTGTCATTGTACGGGTTGCCTAGACTAACATATAATACTTCGTACCAATAACTCTATTATGCCTGCACATAATGCAACAATTTTCTGTTTATACGAATATATATATATATATATATATATATATATATATATATATATATATGTATATATATATATATGTATATATATGTATATATATATATATATATATATATATATATATGTATATATATATATATGTATATATATGTATATATATATATATATATATATATATATATATATATATATGTATATATATATATATGTATATATATGTATATATATATATATATTTATATATATATATATATACTTATATATATATATATATATAAATATATATATATATATATTTGTACACCAAACTTTCTTTTAAACGTCTTTCGTTACATATGACGGACAAGGAAAATTTTATTAATTTTTATTTAGTTTTTCCAGCGTTCTTTAATTTTTTTCCGTTTGGTAGGAGTGAGCGAGTACAAAAACTGTCCATATCGTCGATTGTCTCCAAACTCTTTCAGTCATTTCTTTAGCCATTTTCAAAGGGGGTTGTTTTTGGTGTTGTTAGTTTATTTTCATGTTTTGTCTGTCAATGTATTGTTTGTGAATTTTAGTATTTGTGATTCGGAGCCATCATGTGTTAGGCAGGACAGTAGAACTAAATTAAAAATCCATAGAATTTTCCTTGTCTCTCACATTTAACGAAAGATATATATTTCAAGTTTCATAGATTTAATAAGCTCTTTAACTGTTAGTTTAGGTAACTGGTATCATATATTGCTTAAAATATATTAGATAACATTTTTTTCTATTAACTTAATTTAAATTTGTGGGCGTTATTGCATGACATGATCTAATCTGAAAGGTGTTCGATTTCTTGTCTTTGTCATCCCGGTCTGAAGCGATCTGTTCTCTAGTCACACCGATGAGCTTTGATACAGCGAAACAGTCTGTCTATGGATGACGATATATATATATATATATATATATATATATATATATATATATATATATATAGTGGAATTTTAAATCGTGACAAAGTACGAACACTTTTCACAATTTTTATACTAATTTAGTTTTCCTTAATCATCCTTGATGTTTATTTAAGTGATGTTTATACTTTAATATATATATATATATATATATATATATATATATATATATATATATATATGTGTGTGTGTGTGTGTGTGTGTGTGTGTGTGTGTATGGGGGAACGATATAGAATTTTTTACATATCGAGAACAGGTTTGAAATAAACAGTGTATAGAAAACTGGAAAAAGTTTTTGTGACGTGTTTCATCTGTTAGGACTTCAACACACCCAGTCCGATGAAGTCCTAGCGGATAAAACGCGTCAGAAAACCCATTTCCTATTTGTCTCTCTCTCTCTCTCTCACACACACACACATATATATATATATATATGGCTAACCCCAAAGTATAATTAGACACCTAAAAAGTTCGCTGTGTGTTTATCATTAGAGGGCTGTAGTTAAAATAAAAAACATTAAAAAAAAAGACTGATTTCGATTGTATTCTAACAACTATCACATCAGCGTGCATTTTTTTAACCAAATTTTTCAAAATTTGAGCATTTTGGTTTATTGGTTATAACACTGAAGATAGATGAAAATAAACATTTTCGGCATATTATACTTTCTTTAAATTTAAAGACGAGTAAAAATGCAAGACAACGCGAAAATATTTGCACAGTTTATCGAGAAGGTACTGTAAATGATCGAACGTGTTCAAAGTAGTTTATGAAGTTTCGTGCAGGGAATAATATATACTGAATCACTCTCCTCGCTTAGAGGATGATAGCAAATAAATAAATAAAAAAAGTTACTTGAGAGTGATCAACTTAATACAGCGCCGGAAATAGTCAAGAATATCAAAATAAAGCATTTTTGCGCCGGTTTAGTCACTTTGATGTGTGGCGTCCATATAAATTATGTGAAAAACAAAAGGTCTACAGGATTGTATTTAAATGTTATTTTTGGAACATTATTACAAGCGATAAATATTGGGTAATCTACAAGAACATGGTGCATTAAAGATCACAAGACAAGCATAATTAAGCATTATTAACCGATTTCCATAAAAAGAATGTGATACAGGCATTATGGTGGTAACTGAAACAAGCTTTCTTTTATTGAATTCAGTTGAAGGCAACAATAAAAAAATAAATTAACAGAAAGGGAGTATTATTACACCAGGATAAAGCCAAACTGTATGGTTTATTTTGGGGAACAGAAACCAATGTCAAAGATTGATTAAGAAGTTTTTGCGCCTCTGCATTTAGCTGCAGACATTGCGCCAACGAATTATCATTTATTTCATTTTTTTGAAAAATACTGAAAAGGGCAGCTGGAACGTTTTTTTTTTTTTTAAATTTTTTGCTGATAGGAAAACATTATAGAGGAAAGGAATTATGCAACTACCTGAACAATTATCAGACAATAAAGGAACAAAATGGTAGATATATTGTTCAATAAAATTAATACTTAAAATAAAATGAATTAGCCAAACAAACTTTTATATTAACCAAATATATATTAGGTTGGTGCAAAAATAATGACGTACTAATGTCGTTTTTTGACGTATTTTTTAACGTCAAAAAACGACATTATTACGTCATTATTTTTGCACCAACCTAATAGTATTTAGGAAGATATACACTACAGGCTTGGGACCACACTATAAATTTAATAATTAGTAAGTTTCATGCATTCTTTTGTTTAATTAATTCCTATTAAGCTAGGACGCTGAAGCTATTTAACTCATTAGTGTGTGGCATTCATTTTTTTTTTTAGAGGGGTTACCTAAGATCTAAAATCCGCCAATGCTGAGATTACCATTAGCCAGCAAAATGGATTAAGCAAAAAGTTAACATTTTTAGGAACTTTATGCGGTGATCGGTTAATTTCTGTTAATATTATTGAATATGTAATAATACATTTTAGGAAGAGACATTTCCTCTGGCTCGAAGTGATCTTATAAATTAGTTTTGAAACAAAAGACACGCATCTTTCAAATTTTAGGTGATTTTTCGAAATCCAGAAGGTGGCCCCACTGCTTGGCCTATAGTGCATATTTAAGAAAAATGGTATATTTTGTCGATATTTTTCAATTTTTAATGTTTCAAATTAAATATTTCAAATAAAATCATAGTAGTGTTGATAAGTTACGTAATAATCTATTTGGACGAGTGTATTGTCGTTACAATTACAACGTTTTAGACATTGTATATATAGCAACCAAAATGAAGACACTGCTCTAAATAGATTAATGTATAATAATGATAATTGCTCATTTGATAAATTTAGACAGAAAGTAGAAAACAAAAGCCTGAAGAAAGAGCTAAACATTAATTATAAGAAGACAGAATCTATAGCCGTTAGCAAGAGGGACGATCCATGATGCGAGTATCAAATTGGAGATATCAAAATCAAGCAAGCACAGAAATTTACCTATTTGGGAATTGTTTTAACTGACGTTAGATAATGTGACCCAGAAGCCCGAATCATTATTGGAAGAGCGAAAGATGCCTTCCAAACGCTAAGCACAGTATTAAGAAATAGGTAATTTCCATTAGAAACAAATAAAACATTGATGAACTTCTAAGTAATATCAATCCTTTCGGTGACTACTGGACAGTTTTCTTACAGATGACAAGGAGACATGAGACGACACAGATCTGGTTCTACAGAAGAGCATTGAAAATGCTATGGGCTGAGTATATGAGCAATGAGGAAGTTTTACGCATAATTGGAACAGAAAATCATTTGTACTTAGAATTATAAAAAGAAAAAAATTTCTGGTACATAGTGAGCAAAGAGGGCTCGGAGAATTTAACACTCACAGGTCATATCCAAGGCAAGAGGGATAGATGGAAATAGCGAGTAACCTACTTAAAGAGCTTGTGCAGATGGAATGCAGAACATAGGCTGGGAATAATGTAAGGTGACTGGCTGTGCTTAGAGCGACAAATAATAGGATGTTTGGAGAGCCATGCTCTTACACGTTCGGAAGGGTCACAAAGCATAGAAGAAGAAGAAGAAGAAGAAGAAGAAGAAGAAGAAGAAGAAGCACGGACATTTTCATCATACCTTATTGGGAAATGCGAACAGAGATAAAGATTGGGATTAGAATTATCGGTCAACTGAGTATAAATATTGATGGCAGACAGCATCAGGGGAATTTATGAATCCTTAAGCAGTTTTCGTTCTAGTCTTCAAACAGAAACAGTGCGTGTATGTGCAGCCCGTTCAGGAATACTTGCCACTGCAGTGAAATAGCTGTGATAACCATTGTTAATCATGACTGGAGGACGCCATTGCGACGTATTTAAGCGTCGAGTTGCGTCAGGATAAATCAGATTGTAACATGAGAATTCCTTTGACATGTGCGATATAAATCACATGTCATTGGTGGTTATTTGTGAAAGGATTTGGCTATTTGGCGTATAAGATGTGTACATACATATGCGTGCCAACGTGTATATTTTTCAATCAACAAGAATTCACTGTGTGTGTGTCTGTGTGTGTGTGTACCCATGTGGGAAGGCCAAGCCGAATTTTAATAAATGCATAGACCAGAACATAAAATAAATGTATCTATCTATCACAGTCTCTTAATATTCTCAATCTGTTAAATATCTATCTATCTATCTATCTATCTATCTATCTATCTATCTATCTATCTATCTATATACTGAGAGAAAGAGAGAGAGAGAGAGAGAGAGAGAGCGTGAGGAAGAAAGCGGGAGAGAGCATAACTAACAAGTCACTAAAGAATTTCTGTTTGCCAATTCAACTGTGAAGTTTTGAAACACCGGTACCCGTCCGATCACCGAAGTTAAGCAATGTCGTTCCTGGTCAGTACCGAGATGTAATAATCGCTTGGAATTGACAGGTGCTATAAGCTTGGGTGTGTGGGTGTATAATGGTTAATGGCTAGGAATTGTTTATTGGAAAACCGAGTTCCAATTCCCGTTGGGTTCGTTATATTCACTTACGCTCAAATACCCTTGGGAAAAGGTATGAATCCACCTTTTCTCCCCGCAAGCTATAGGTTAATTAGTGAGACTTGTACCATTAAATTATTATTATCCACCCCACCCCACGCAAAAAATACTTAAAATCTGAATATTTTCTGGCTTTATATAACCTGCAAAGTTTTAATAAGCTGTAGAAAACGTACAATTTAATCAATCAGCTGTGAAGTTTGGCCAATATGCCTTGTTCTTCATCAATTTTTGTTTTTAATTTTATAAAAGCTACAATTCTTATACCACCTCTATAAATCAGTCAGTCAGTTATGTGCCATGCGTGATACACGCTTAAGCGATCATGTATCTTTCGATACATGACTGACGAGGCAGATTTTTCCCCGTACTAGGTTTCCATTTCTTTCTGCGGTAGACCAGTTGCATCCAAGGCTATAGAACCTGGTCTGTCTGGGGAGGCGGGGGAGAAGAAGACGATTTATACCTTTTTGATGGGCATTAATGTAATGGATTCGACTGGAAATCCGAGGCGCTATCCATTACTCCACCGTCCGTTAAGTACCAATTTAAACTAAATAAAATCTCCCGACACTGAATGCAAAACATAGCTCATGTTATGAGGTTTATGTAGAGTGCTTGATAGTTTTCATGCAACATTGTCTTCACACAAAAAACTGTGAAAAAAAATCGAGTTTTCATACTACTTAAAATAGAAACTTAAATATATTTCCTCAATTTTTATCCGATTTTCTTCAAACATGTCACAAGAAATTCCCATCATGTAAAAAAATAAAATATTGTGGTTCTATTTCTTCTCGCTTTCCCGCGTATAACGAAAAACCACAAAAATGTTCAAAAAATTCGTTTTGGGGTCATAACTCTCTGATTTTCATCCGATGCTTTCCAAATTTGCCATGTAAATTACATATTACACACAAAATGTCTTCTGTTAATGTTTGGTGTTGATTATTTCAGTTAAGTTGATGAAATCTGTATCAAACTAGGTCCAAAATCGGCTTTTGCCATTTAGCCAATAGTTTCTTCATATGATTCCATCCTTAATTGGCATTCGAACAATCTTTGATACAAAGATTGTTTGAGAAGGGTTATTGAAACATTAAAAGGGAAATATTCTCGAAGAATTTCTTATTAGCCCCAACTTTACAGTAAACGTGCGAAGAATGAGGAGGCGTTTATGCGTTTGCACTTGCAGTTGAATCAAGCTCTGACGCTTCATCCTTGTTTTTGTTTGATTATTAAATTTGTGAACAATTCCATACTATTTGAGAGTTATTATGGCCATAGGAAATTTACTGAGTATCTAAAACATTGAAACAATTTAATCCTGGGCAAAGGCCAAACAAGAAGCTTTTATCGATGGAATTCCTTTATTAAGAGCAATCAAACACTTGCGAAGGACATACTGTAAAAAATATGGTCGGGTGTAGCTTAGTATACCAAGGGATGATGCATGTAAGCGGGAACGCAGAACAGACATTTCTAGACAGGGTGTGCATGTATACAGACGAGGGCGGTTATACAATTGTAGCCATGTACATCAGGGCAACACTGCGTATATATATATATATATATATATATATATATATATATATATAAATAGCCGAGAAAAATAACAGCACATGTGGCCTGACGATTGCATATAGCATGAAACAGACTATCACCTCAAAGTGTTGACTTCTATGTTCACTTTTATATTTACACACGCTCTATCTCTGATACTGAGCACTTTATCCCATAAATATAGCACACCTTAAGACTATATTTCTTCATATTCAGCTCCTGGTAAACAGTAGAGCACTTTCGCTACATTTATAACACAGTATGGACATAGAAAAAATTAACCTCGACTACTCCCTAAAAAACATACCCATACCATCCCCTCCCATATATAAACTAAAATTAATTGAAAAAATAGAAAGTTTCTTAAAAAGAATGAGATGGAAAGTCCACTTTTTAAACCAGGACCTTCACAATAACAATACACTCAAGGAAAAATACGGCTTCAAAACAAAAAATGCTCCCCACAACAAAAGGAATCAGACGACTTCGAGAAACACTTAACTGACCTAGTTAGAAACATAAAATTCCATAAAAAACAAGATGCATTCCCCAAAAAACTAAAAGAAGATATAACTAAAATAAACAACCCAGCAAAAGTATTTATCGCTGCTGACAAAACGAGAAATTTATACAAACTAAGCCCTCCTACGCACAACAAATTACTCAAGAACAACATAACCAAAACATACAAAAAGGCACCCAAAACAACAGAACACGATATTAATAAGGAAGCTAAAACAATCACCCAAGAATTAGACCTAGATGACCGAATAAGTTGTATTAGCAAGGCACAAGCCTTTATCACACTAAAAGACCATAAAGAAAATTTCAAAACCAATCCTGCATGTAGACTCATAAACCCAGCCAAAAGCGATCTAGGTAAAATAAGTAAAACAATGTTAGAAAGAATTAATTCTGAACTTAGGAAGAAGTTAGGAAAATACAAAAACAACTATTGACTGGTTCCACAGCATAAATAACAAACAAAATTGCCAATTTCTACAATTAGACATAAAAGAATTTTACCCATCCATAACAGAACGCATGTTAGATAAGGCCATCAACTTAGCTCAGGAACAAATAATAATAAAACCAAGCGAAATCAACATCATTAAGCACGCCCGTAAATCATTATTATTCCACAATGAAGAAGCATGGATAAAGAAAAATGGGATGTTTGACACTACAATGGGAAGCTTTGACGGTGCAATGACATGCGAAATCATAAGTATTTATTTACTACACGAACTGAGCAAAATAATAGATAGAAAGGACACAGGACTCTACAGGGACGACGGTCTCATAATCTTAAGAAACTGTAACAAACAAAACATAGACAAAACTAGAAAAGCA
This sequence comes from Acanthosepion lycidas, assembly GCA_963932145.1. Lineage (NCBI taxonomy): Eukaryota > Metazoa > Mollusca > Cephalopoda > Sepiida > Sepiidae > Acanthosepion > Acanthosepion lycidas. The sequence goes on from OZ010578.1 coordinate 71,473,582, forward strand.
ATAATAAAATTTTTTAAAAATAACGGATTCGACATAGATATAAAAACTAACCTAAACGAAGTAGATTTTCTAGATGTCACCTTCAACCTAAGAAAAGGAACATATAAACCATATAGAAAACCTAATGATAAACCACTCTACATACACACATCTTCCAACCATCCGCCTTCTATAATCAAACAGATACCAAAATCGATTAACCTCAGGCTTTCCGACAATTCCTCCAATGAATCCCTATTTAACAAAGCTAGGAAAGACTATGAAACAGCCCTAAAAGATAGCGGATTCCCAGCAACACTCACATACTCACCACAGAACACAAAAAAGGCTAACAGGAGAAGAAATATCATATGGTTCAACCCGCCGTACAGCAAAAACGTAAAAACAAACGTAGGAAAAATATTCTTCAAACTCTTACACAAACACTTCCCGGAATCAAGCACCCTACACAAAATATTCAACAAAAACACAGTAAAAATCAGTTACAGCTGCACCGAGAACATGGCACAAATAATAAAAAAGCACAACAGGAAAATTACCAACAAACCACACGAACAAATTAAACCCACGTGCAACTGCAGAATAAAGAACGAATGTCCCTTAAACGGAAATTATTTACAAAACAACGTAATATACCAAGCCACGATAAAATCACCAGATAATGAAGAAAAAGTATACATGGGAGTAACTGAAGGACCCTGGAAACAAAGAAATTATACACACAAAACAGCTTTCACAAATAGTAAATATGCGAACAGTACAATGCTTTCTAAGTATATCTGGGGAATTAAAAAACAAAACGCACATCACACCAAAAATATCTTGGAAAATAAGGAAAAGATCATCAGCCTACAACAATCAATCAAAAACTTGCAAACTTTGCTTGGAGGAAAAAATAGCTATTATTACTTTCCCAGACCAAAATAAATTATTAAATAAAAGATCCGAGCTCATCTCAAAAAGCAGACATGAAAACAAATTTTTACTACGTTACTTAAAAATTGAAAACGGAAAAAACAAAATAAAAACAAATAAATAAACAAATAAACAAAATAACAATAAAATAAGCAAAATTAATTAATCCAAACAAATTACCAAATCACACCTGTTAGAATAGACGAAATAGAATAATAATAATAATAATAATAATAATAATAATAATAACAAAAACCGAACCCAAATAAATAAAGTAAATAATCAACAAATTAGCAAACCATTATGACCAAAATATTAGTTAGACTAAAAAATCGAACCAAAAAATCTGACGAAAAAATACCTATAACTGTTATACAACAACAAAAAAATATATATATATATATATAATAATAATAATAATAATAATAATAATAATAATAAAATACTACGTTACTTAAAAATCGAAAAACCGAAAAGAGAAAATATACAAGTAAAATAAATTGACCTAAATTCATCCAAGTAAATAAATAAACAAACCAATCCCGATAAAGTTACTGTTAGAAAAAACAAATAAAGATAGTCAACGCAAATAAACAGAAATTAAAAACTGTTCCTGCCAAAATAATAGTTAGAACAAACTACAACAATCAACCCCAAAATCGAATAAATAGCTTTAATTAAATTCTCAAACCAAAACAAAACTATTAAATAAGTGATAGAAACAAATTTTTACTACGTTAATAAAAACACCGATTAAAAAAATAAAAAATAAAAGAATAAAATAAGAAACAAAAAATAAAAATAAATAAAAAGAAGCAAAATAATTTAACCCAAATAAATAAATAAACGACTTCCGGTAAAATAACCGCCATAATAGACTACCCACAATGCACCACTGACCCGTATATATATAAATAGCCGAGAAAAATAACAGCACATGTGGCCTGACGATTGCATATAGCATGAAACAGACTGTCGCCTCTAAGTGTTGACTTCTATGTTCACTTTTATATATATATATATATATATATATATACACATAATACATGTATATATATATATACATACACATTATACATATATATATTTTATAATATAAGATATATTATTATAATAATATAATGAATATATAATAAGAATAATGATATAATGACATAATCATAATGATAATAAAATATGAACATCAATTATAATGATAATAAAATATAAACATCAATGCAAACTATGAAATCAACGTAAAGAACTAATCACGAAATGTAGACATAGAAATAAATTCCAAATTACATAAGAATACATGTGCATATATATGGTAGCGTATGTGTACGTATAGTGGCATATATGTATGGACATATAGATGTATATATATATATGTATGGAGATATGTACGCAAGTGTGTTGGGCAGCATGATTTATTTCATTGGGTGCTCTGGTATTACCCACATTTCATTGGGTGCTCTGGTATTACCCACATATATATATATATATATATATATATATATATATATATATATATATATATATAATTATTTATTTAAAAAATTATAACATAAATATGTTATAAAATCACTACAAAAATAGCTATTTTGTTTCAACACTTCCGGTTTCTTATCAAGTGATGATGTTGAATATATATATATATATATATATATATATATATATATATATATAATAAAAAGGCTTAAACACTAATATTTCATGGTCATAATTTATTCCATTGGAATCGTAAATACGATCCAATTCATCAGACCTACAAATTCAAAAAGAAAACTGAAAAAAAACCTACTCCGGAAATAAAAATAGAATTTAGAGAGAGTGTAAGTATGAGAGTGTGGGATGAATGTTAGTTCTAAAGAGAGGGGTAATATACGAGTGAATTTAACAAAAAAAAAAAAAAGACCCTCTCTGTTAAATTCACTCGTATATTACCCCTCTCTTTAGAACTAACATTCGTCCCACACTGTCATACTTACACTCTCTCTAAATTCTATTTTTATTTCCGGAGTGTTTTTTTTCAGTTTTCTTTTTGAATTTGTAGGTCTGATGAATTGGATCGTATTTACGATTCCAGTGGAATAAATTATGACCATGGAATATTAGTGTTTAAGCCTTTTTATTATATCCTTACTCTGTCCTGGACATTGAGTTCTACCTGGATTCTATCCTCTCGGAATTTTTTATTCAAAAAAATATACATGTGTGTATATGCACCTGTGGATTTTGCATATATATGTATATTTACCACTAATATTATCTATCTATCTATCTATCTATCTATCTATCTATCTATATATATATATATATATATATATATATATATATATATATATATATATATAAATATGTAATGAAAAACAAACCACTTTAAGGTACCATTACAATAATTTATTTCACCTAAATCCTTTTTTAAGGATTCAGGATTAATTATATATATATATATATATATATATTGTTATGGTCCAGGTTAGAACCAATGAAGAGCAACACGAACACAAGAGTAGAAATAACGAAGGTATATTACACGAAATAATAATACAAGATGTGGAAGGTGTTAGTATGACTGTCAGTCTGGTTTGGAGTGAACTACTATCGTCTCGACTCGATTCGATCGTCTCTACTCGATTCGATCGTCTCTCTTGAGGGGCGTAGCATACATAGTGTTAGGAAGAGTTCATTCTGTAGTTATAGGTAAGGACCCATGACACCCCCTCCCAAGCTTTTACCTCGCAAGGGTCTTTAATATTTTTTCTCTTCGGATTAATCATCAAAGGGTCTGTAAATTTTCTTTTTCTGCTTGATTTCCGCGGTTCTGAAATTGCTTGAGACCTTTGCATATTGAATGTGTCAAATATTGTGTCCATTACTTCCTCCTCTTCCCGAGGTAGACCGTTAGAATCCTCTAACAGCCTCTTTTAAGTGCCTTTTATGCGAGAACTTCGGACCCTAAATTATGTAAATCACGTTCCCGATTCGTTTCTCTATTGTACCTGGCTCCCAATAGGATGTGTTGTTTTTGAACATTTTAAAAAAATTTCTCCCCTGGGCTAAATTTTTTTTTGGATACAAACGACGTTGGTGATTGCTTTGTCTGTTTTGGCAGTAATTTGTCGAATACCGATCTAATTTTTCGGGCGAACATTACTTCCGCCGGCTATAATGCCGATGGCGTAGTACTGTTCGGTGTAATTCTATACACTTGCAAGAATTGTTGTAAAGCCTTTTCTGTTGGTATGTCATAAGCTTTCTTTAGTGCTCTTTTTAATGTGTCTACAAACCTCTCCGCTTGTCCGTTTGACCTTGGGTGATATGGCAGAGATTTGATGTGTTTCACCTGAAAAGTTTCCCAAAATTCTTGAAAATCCGCAGATGTAAATTGTGTCCTATTATCGGTGACTAAACAATCAACCACTCCGAACGAGCAAACAGCTCGTGAAGGCAATTTATTGTCGTCTCAGAAGTAGGTTTTCTACAACGAAACACTTCTGGCTATTTGCGGTAACTGTCTACTACAATCAAGTAGTAAAAACCCTCTAATAGACCTGCGAAATCTACATGGATTCTCGACCACGGTCGATCTGTCTTAGGCCATGGCTTATGAGTGATCGGAGGTGCCTTGGCTGCTAAGGGACAGCCCTTGCATTTGTCCACCATATGTATAATATCTTGATCCATGTTTGGCCAGTACACGTAACTTCGCATTAAGGATTTCATCCTGTTCTTTCCTGGGTGGATCATGTGAAAATCCTTGAGGATTCGCCTTTTTAGCGTTTTCGGGGTTACTATTCTGTTCATTATATAGCAGAACATTATCACATAACGAAAATCTTCTGATATATGCTTATCTTTTCCTGCAATTTTTGTTTTCGTTTCCTTTATAAATTCGTCATTCACTGCTTCGTTTCTTATTTCCTGTAATGTGACGGGGAGGTTTCGAATTGTACTCCATAATATATAATACTTCTATCTTCCTCATGTCGTAGAGCTGCAATTACGGAATCTTCTAATGGCTCCGTTTTCTTTGGTATTAGTCTCGAAAGACCGTCTGCATGGCCGATTTTGTTTGATGGAAGATACTCCAATTTGAAATTATAATTTAATAAAATCGTCCCCCATCTTATTAATCTATTAGCAGTGTAGACAGGTAGACCTTTCTTTGATCCAAATATTGTTAGTAACGGCTTGTGGTCCGTCTGCAAGGTGAAAAATCTACCGTAAATATATCTGTGGAATCTTGTAATCGCAAAAATAATCTCCAGCGCTTCTTTTTCGATTTGCGAGTAATTTTGTTCGGCTGGTAGTAACGTTCTTGACGCATGCGCGATGGGTTTTAGTGTCCCATCCGGCATTTTATCAAGTATACATGCCCCATCACCATGGCACCCGCGTCCCTTGTGACTAATATTTCCAATTTTGGATCATAATGCGCTAAAAATAAATCTGCTGTTAGAGTCTTAATGATTTTGTCAAATGTTTTCTGACATTTATATGACCATTCCCAAACTTTCTCCTTCTTCAACACTTCGTTTAGGGGTGCGCATAATTTGTGCATGTTCGGAATAAATCATTGATAATAATTTACTAAGTTCAAGAAGTTTTCGAACTAAATAATTCCGTTAAAAGTTTCACGGCTTCCCTGAAAGTCAACTCATTCGTTTTCCTCGGTAGGATGTAGTCTACGAATTTAGTGTATTCGCTTGACCCTAGTTTCCTCAGTAGTAGACGTACTTTTTTCGCGTTTGACCAATTCCCGCAATCAAACTCATATGAATCTTCATATCTTCTGAAGTAAGCCGCGAAGGTTTTGTCTTCGTCCAGGTGCAGAAGTGAAATCTTTGATCTTTGATCATTTTGCGAGAATGCCGCTTCATTTTCAAAGTTTTGTCCTTTATTTGTTACTGCCCGTAGTAGTAATTATTGTAGTTTGAGTTGCTTTTCTTCGTTTTTCTGTTGAATTTCTAATTGTTTTTCTTCGAGCCTAGTCTGTCTTTCCTCATTTTTTTTTCTGCTCGAATTGCATTTTCATTAGTTCCAATATGGTTGTCTTAAAGTCTTCCATTTCTTTCATGTTTACACCGTAATTTAATAACACGAGAAGAGAAAGAAAAAAACTCACTTTTTCCCCTTAGTTTTTCTTTTCGTAATATGTACTTTGTAGCTAGTGTTGTGTACTTGTGTAACGATTTTTCCTTTTTTCTCAGTGTAGACTTCAAGTCTTTGTCGTCTGTTGTTCTGGAACCTTGGTACGTAAAAAGTTTCCTCCGTAGAATTCGATTCTATTCTGGCTGGCAGGTAAAATTCCTGTCTTCGTTACCACTGTTATGTGTCCAAAAAGTTTTTTTATCTTTTATCATCGCGTAGAACTATTTTTTTCTCTCAATATCTCCGTCGGCTCTGTTATGGACGACCGATAGCAAAAAGTTTTATATATATACATTAAGAAATGGACAAAGTCCGACAATTTATTTATTAAAGACATTTTTTATGTTTAACGTTCTTTTTATAGATATAAGTATTTAAGTAAATGCTCTGTTTATAATAAACAGTATTAAATAACATTTACCGGTCTGAATGTCCGAGAAATTTTCATCGAAAATATTCGTCCTTTGACAGGATTCGAACCTGTATCCTATACGGAACCGCCATTTAGCCGGGCGTGCCTAACCGATTCGGCCACAAAGGAGCGTTCGGTTAGCAAGGTCGAATTTACTGCTTATAAACTTCAATCTTCCATGAATCTCGTACATTCATAACTGCTCATGGCGTATCAAATGTAAACAAATGACGTCATACATTAAGAAATGGACAAAGTCCGACAATTTATTTATTAAAGACATTTTTTATGTTTAACGTTCTTTTTATAGATACAAATATTTAAGTAAATGCTCTGTTCATAATAAACAGTATTAAATAACATTTACCGGCCTGAATGTCCGAGAAATTTTCCTTGAGGACACATGGCACAGTGGATAATTTAAAATTTATAATTTATGATTAAAATGTATAATTAAAATTCTATCGTACTTGAGGACACATGGCACAGTGGATAAAGGCGTTGGTTAGATCCAGTGATAGACCCAAAGAGTGTGAGTTCAATACTCGGTTAAGGCAGTGGTGAACTTTCAGCGGGAAAATTAGCAGGAGATAACTGATAACTGACATCCATCAAACATGGCACGTGGAACTAGAACAGTCTACCCCAGTGATCGAAATAAAGGGTTCAGTTCGAAATTCCAACCACCTGAAGAAGGCCGGAGCGTACAACGGCCGAAACGTTGTGATAAATATGGCGACTTTTTCATGTTGAATTGAATATAGTCGAATGTTAATTATGTTTTATGAATATGTCCTGAAGATGGTCTATTAGACCGAAACGTCCGACGTTGACATTATATTAACATTAAAACAGCATAATTGCATATTAGGATTTTTTTTTTCCGTATATTTTTCTTCATACTGTCGGATCTATATCCATATATTTGCTTACATATTATTCTATCTATATTCTAAAAAGTTACTTAAAACAGATTTTTCGAGTAGCAATAAGTACTCTAGGCCATGGTATCGTCTCTGTGTAAAACAGATGCCGTTTAGATACTGCCTAGATAAGGCTTAATAATGACTAATCAAATAACTTTTTGTTCACTCAGGTTCAATTAATTCGCTCGATTGCCCAAATAATCGTAAGAAATTGTTATAAATATACTTACACATGTAAATGTCTTCTCATTCTATCTCTGTACTGTACAAGTTATGTAAGAAAGTAAAAAAAAGATAGAAAGAAAATATGGGAAAATAGAAACATAATTGGTAGTCTTAGAGAAAATAAAAGAAAAGTGACCGGAGAATGAGAAGAAATTTTATTGAAAGACTGACATCAGTTACGAATTCGTTTCCATAAGATACGCGCCCCGGTAATAAATGCATTCAAATATAAATGTTTTTAGTTCTTTATTAACAGAAAAGAAAACTTATTACTCTTATCTCAATCATTTAATTCCTACCTATCCATAAATCAATCTACCCATCTACATTAGGAGTAAAATACTTGCATATTTGCATCCAGAGTTTGATTTAAGTGTTTTTGCTCTTAGACCTCTCCTTGCACTTTTGCATATCGGGTGATAATTTTCTCCGCCGATGTCAATCAGCTGCATGCTGTTCTGTATCTTCCCATCATCGGTTTAAAGTAGTGATAGTATGTTTGAAGGTTCTGCGTGATGTCATTCTTGAACTTCCTCTTATAGGTCTTTCATCTAGTTGTTCTCATAGCCATCTTTGTATGACAGTTGGCTTGTAGAGGAAGGACGTGTACAGCAAAACTTAGACTACACTCAGCTACAATATTTTGCTGACAATGTGACTGTACGCGTCTCAGCACTTCTGCATTTGGGAAGTAATCAGTTTATCTTCATGATTTTTCTATGACACTTCTAGTGGAATACATCAACTTATATGAGGATATACGCTGTTTCTTTCAACACATAAATTGCTGTTGGTATCAATGTTGTAGTACAGGTATATCTTTAAGCTGAAGATCGAAGACATTGATCAGATTTTTTGACACTTTCGAAAGACTGCCATTTCATGGAAATTGGAGATGTCAAAATCAAGCAGATGTAGAAGTTCAAATACCTGACAAGCGTTTTAACAGACAATGGATAATGCAACACCGAGATTTGAACACGCATTGGACTAACAAAAGACGCCCTCCAAAAGCTGATCAAAGTGCTAAGAAAGGGATAAACATTTCGTTAGAAACAAGGAAAAGACGTTATGTGATATCCATTCTTTTATATGGCAGTAAATGCTGGTCAATCTCCCTACATACGGGGAGAAAACTGGAGGAGGTCGAAATATAGTTCTACAGAAGGATACTGAGAATTCCATGAACGGAGCGAATAAATAACAATGAAGCCTTAAAGAAAGCGGTAACAGAAAGAACACTTATATTATGAATCAGGAAAAGTGAGATGAAATTCCTTAGAAACATAATGAGGAAAGAAGGCTTGGAAAATTTAACCTGCACGGGACATATTAAGGGCACGAGAGATAGGGGAAGGCAGTAATCTTAACTGACAAGCTTGTTTGAATAGATGGCAGAACGGTGGAAGGGACCATAGCGGAGGAAAAGTGCTAAGGGCCACAGGGGATAGGAAGTTGTGGAGAAACATGATCGTCTATGTCCTGAAGCAACACAACAAAAAGAATAAGTAGTACATGTACGTGAGAGCGCGTGCCGAAAAGAAATCAAGCATGTGTTTTGTCACGTCTGTTTGCATAAATAAAACATACTTATTCGAGAAAACAAACAAAAACGCGTATCCGTGTGTGTGTAGATAGGCGCGTGTGTTTTGTTTTTTTGGCAGTGATTTATGATAAGTACGTGAGCTTGGCCCAAACTGGCAGTATTAAGGGTTGCCCTTAGGTGTTAAACCCAGGATAAACCCGACTGTTTGTATGTATGTGGAGGTTGTGGGGAGAGGTACGTGTGAGGTGCAATCAACTGGTACAGTGCAAACATAGCAGTGATTTCGTCGTACGACCTTCAAATCTACCCTGTGATTTCCAGCCACAGTGCGTCAACACTCATCAATTACATCAGCGGTATATAACCAACACATGGCAAAGTTTGAACAAATGACATGAATACAGATTACGCGTATATGTGCTTGCACGCCTAAGTGTGTGTGTGTATATATATATATATATATATATATATATAGTACTCACACACTATACTCATAATCTCTCTCCCTCTCACACACAGATACACATACACACACACTCACACACACACACACACTATATATATATAGAGAGAGAGAGAGAGAGAGGGTATAAACACGCACACACAGACACACACACACAAATATAGGCTGGGACAGAAATTCTTCCCACATCTACCCGCCAGAAACACCTGCCGCATATTGGTAAAACATTAGCTAGATGAAGATACCATTGTCATTAATGTCTTACCATTATGTGGGAGGTATTTCTGGGAGGTATATACGAGAGGTATTTCTGTCGCAACCTGTACTTATATATATATATATATATATATATATATATATATATATATATATATATTCTCATAGACTATAAGAACCCTGTATATTGGCTGCATTTGGGTGTTAATTTTTCCTTCATGTAAAATTTTAGTTGAAGTTGTTCGTCTTTATTTAACAATTTTACGTTCAAATCTTCACCGGTCACCCCACCTCCAAAAAAAGAAGTGGTCTGAATTGTATGGCTGGTCTGAATTGTATGGCTGGCTATTTCCGAATATACCCTTCTGCTTGGATGGCTAATTAATCTTTGTTGCAGACCCCTGCTCAGGCACATTTATGTTTGTTCAACACCCGCAGAGTTAACCTGTTCTTTATATTACAACTATGCTGAGCGGACATTAGTTACAGTTTTCCGGGAGAGAGCGCATTATTGAATAAAGCCAGTATGCTCAAATTCTTTCTGCCACGATGGCTTAACCAGATAACCATTTTCCAAACATTTTCATCTACCCAATTTCAGTCATAAGGTTTGGGTCTACCCCAGGTGTAGTTTTCTTATTCTTGTCAGGATCGTCGCCCAAGTCCGATATTATCAAGTAGTCACGCTAATTTTCTAACCATTCGGCTACGCTCCGACAAATTGAATGTAACCGCAGGAAAGTTATATAAGATAACATAAGCAAAGAACTTTTGTTGGTATCCCCCCCATATATATATTAGGTTGGTGCAAAAATAATGACGTAATAATGTTGTTTTTTGACGTATTTTTTAACGTCAAAAAACGACATTATTACGTCATTATTTTGGCACCAACCTTATATATATATATATATATATATATATATATATATATATATATATATATATTCATATCATGTTTAAAATTTACAATATTTATAGAGGAATGTTCAATCAATATCGGGGATAAATCGTTTAAAGACATCGACATTATTAACATAAGAATATTGTCGTATTGATTCCTATGTACACACTATCTATCTATCTATCTATCTATCTATATATATATATATATATATATATATATATATATATATATATATGCAATGGTTGTCATTAAATGTGTCCCAGCCACAATCCAAATATTCGGGGGACTTAAGACATCCTCTAAGAAAAAAAACAGCGCGAGGAATCAAGGTTCTTTACTTTCTAGTGAACTGATTACGAGAGATGTACGTAACATTTCGCGAGACATGGAAAACACTGTCTATCTTGACGAACGCACAGACTGAACTTATTTAAATTATTTGAAATTTTGGGTAGTATTTATACAAAAGTATAACCATATATACTTTCACACATTCATATGTAATGTATGTTTTTAATTGTTTTTTGTCTCATGCATGTACAAGGGTAAGTCAATATTTATCTGCATTCGCGCCATAACATATCTTTATATAAGAGTGCGGATAATTTCTAGCTTCCCCTCGTGTGTATATATATATATATATATATATATATATATATATATATATATATATATATATATATATCGATTTTTTCAAATTACTAATAATACTTCTTGGATCAGGACGAAATTCTGTCAGAAATTATCCAAAGTTCATTACCGAATAAATTTTTTTCTTGTTTATCTGAGAAGGATTTGTAATTTTAAAAATCGATCAATAAAATTAATCGATACAAAATGTCTTTTGTCTTTATTGACATTAGCTTTCAAGAACATTTGCTGTCTAAATACACTTTATATATATATATATATATATATATATATATATAATATGTTTGTGTGAATATGTGTGCATGTGTATGCATGTCTGAACTTAAGCGTCCATTATTGCTTCTGTCGTTAAAATACTTATATTTACAAGAATGTTTTATGAATGCGCATTCATTTCAAACTTTCAGCCTTTTAAAGAATGCCAAGATATAGCCAACAGAATATTGCCTAATATCCAGACATTACATGGTTCTTGAAAATGATAGAGTTGGTCGAAAGTAATTGAACACATCAATAGAACAAACATGAACTTCGGTCTGTTTATCCGCAATTTCCATCCAAATATGCAACACCTTATTCGAAAACTGAAAAAATACAATCAAAATTAAAAAGACACCTTGTCAGTTGTAATGAATAAGAATTGCAACTTAAATATATCTTATATATGTAGGTATGATTGTTTAAGTAAAATATTTTGGAAAGAACCAAATTCGAGAAGTTCTAAGAAATACATGCTATGACTCCACCAAGAGGTGATCCCATTAATAATCCAAATTTTGGTTCATAAAAATCATTAAATGTGAAATAGTATTGATTGGTAACGAGACAGCAGATATTTCACATTTAATAACAAACTACACATTTAGAAAGAACTGATAACAGAGATATGGTGCCCAGTGTGCTACGAAGACGCCAAGCAGACCTCGTTAGGCTTGTATTAATAATTTTCTTACTTCTAGACTGGCTGCCAGCCAAGGTGTCTCTATCCTGCTATTTAACCCATAGCTATTGGGAGAAAAGGAATATAACAAGCTCAGCTCCCCGATTTCAATTTTCGCAACCCATTACACACACACAGATACATGCATACACATACATACGCACATATAGGCACACGCACACACAGGCACATATGCACATTCACATACACACAAAAACACACGCGCATACACATACAAGGACACACATTGGAAGGTCATATATATATTGTAATATAAAATAAGTATGGATTCATATATGTTTATTATTATTAGGTTGGTGCAAAAATAATGACGTAATAATGTCGTTTTTTGACGTTAAAAAATACGTCAAAAAACGACATTATTACGTCATTATTTTTGCACCAACCTAATATAAACGTTTAAAATCCATTTATATATATATATATATATATATATATATGTGTGTGTGTGTGTGTATGTGAATGTATATATATATATATATATATATATATATATATGTGTGTGTGTATGTGCATGTATGTATATATATATATATATATATATATATATATATATATATATATGTGTGTGTGTGTGTGTGTGTCTGTGTGCATGTATGTATGTGTGTATGTCTCTGTGTGTGTGCAGATATGTGTAGATATTGTTTGTATACTTTTTTTTATACTTTTGGAGAATCATATGTATACGTCCAGACATAATATTGCATTTGTGTGAGGACAAAGACAGACTTCCACCCTAGGTTTGACTCCGCCTTTTTTCTGTGGGCTTGTCAAAATGTGTAGGTAGTATCATGCAGTTATTTCCTACCTTTCACCTTTTACTGGTCCTCATAATGAGAGAAATTATCAATGCTGGTGGAACACAAGTCTAACTCTTTCAACGATTTCTTAATACTGAAACGAAAATATTAAAAAAAAAAAAAGGCAGGAAAATAATATTGTATGGAACGAATGGAGACAATCACAAAAAGAAGAGAACAGATTTTAGAAATTATCTAGTCTGTGTCCGGCAAAAAAAGGAAAGAAAGACGATGAAATTACCTGAACCAATTCGGTGTTGTTTATCATTTTTTTCAATGGTGTTTCGAAATATCCTTCTCTGTAGCTTCATATGCTCAGTTTCAAGTAAGTAGAATTTTGTTAGCATTTATTTATACTTTCTCAACGTGATGGAAAATATGCAGATGTGCATGGTGTATTAAAACGGGAATTTATAAGCTGTACTTAGATTGTGAACAAGTTTTTTTATCTGAGTATATGTAATATTAGATTCGATTACTTGTAAAATCAGTAGACGATTAGCTCGAAAGATAAATGATAAAGAGTAACTGAAATGTGATAAATCGTTCAATAATGTTTATATATTGTGTAAATTCGTGACTAACTTTTCAATTTGCAAAGGACATTGAAAGTTTTATAATTTGTTAAGCTATAATTTTCTTAGTAAAAATAGTCAACGTTAGAATCACAACCGCGAAACTCTGGATCGGTTGTCAATATAGTTTATTTGCCAGTGAAGGATTTGACTTTTTGATAATATAAGCCAATAGAAACGATTCCAGCATGAGGTACTTTTGAAAAGTGCCTGCAAACAATACCACTGTTTCATACAAGGTTTATGAATGAAACTGCTTAGATGAAATTATTTGGGATGCGTCAAGTCATCGTGACCGAGGTAACTTTTAAACTGTTGATTACGCCAGATTATACGTTCACTTCAAGAAACTATAACTAAGCTCCGATCCACATAATTACAGTTTAAAACAGATTTTAGCTACATGGATGTGGAAGAAACACAAATGTGCCTAATTAGGCATCTGCAAAAGGGATTAGTTAGTCGACAGTTATACTTGCAAACGAATAACCAAATATTTACTTACTAGTAATATCCAAGAGAATATGCTTATGGCCACATCATGTTGAAACATCGGTTGCTGTACGATCACCGAAGTTAAGGAACATCGAATCTGGGCAGTATCTAGATAGGTGACCGTTTGGGAATACCAAGTGTTGTAAGATTGAATGTGCGGGTGGTGTAATGGATAATAGCTGGCAGTTGTTAATCAGAGAGTCAGAGAGACGAATTTCAATTCCTCTTCTGTTCGTTATACACACTTACTCGGAAATATGTCTCTTTTCCACAGCTATGGGTTAATTAGCAAAACTTGTATCATTAAACCATTATTATCTAAAAAAACTTACAATTTAAAAAATATTTTCTGGCTTTAAATAACTTGAAAGTGGTTGATAAGTCGTAGAAAACAAATCACTCACTCTTTTAACATAACAAAAACATATGAACACCTTTGTAATATTTCAAAGATATAGGAAAGCAAAGATGTTAAACTTTCATTGCTTTGAAGACAAATACAGTAAATATTATATTTACAAAGCAATATTTCAGTTCTAGATTGCGTAAAGAGCGTTTAGTTTGGACTTTTAAAAGTTTATTGTAAACGCTTATATCAGCGTGCAAATTTTCTTTAATTGTCAAGATTGGTGCATATTTGTTTATTGATTATAACATTGAAAATAATAGAAAATAATCATCACTTTCAGCATATTGAGCTTTTTATGTTAATACTAGTAAAAATCCAACGCTAGAATAAAATAATAAAAGTGTTGACCTTCATGGAGAAGGTGCTTTACGAAGTATGGTGCTGGAGATTTCTTAATGAACGATGCGCCACGATTATGTCAACCAGTTGAAGTTAAAAGATTGGTTCAAAATAAGCAACTATATACTACGGAGGAGAATGTAATCAAAATATTTAAATCAAACGCTGAAAATCATTTGCACAATCATGCTTATGTTAGCTGTTTGAACTAATAAGATAACGAAAAAATTCTATTGAATCATATTTCCGAATGTAAGCTTTTATTTCATTTTTCTTTTTTTTTATCACTATGAAGGAGATGAAAAATGGATACTTTACAACAATGCTAAATGCAAATGATCGTAGAGAAAGCGAAACGAAACAATACCAACCGCACCAAATTTAATTCAAAGATTGTGTTGTGTATATGGTGGGATTGTAAAGGAGACCTCTATTATGAAATCCGTTTGGAGAACCAAGGACTTATTTCAATTAGTACTGCTTCTTAATCAAACCAAATGAAGAATTGTCTTCTTTTTCCAAATGAATCACTATGTTGACTTTCAAGTTGAAAGTAGAAGACAAAAATAGAAATTAGTATGTTTATCGTAATTATAAACCCACGTCGTTACAATTTCACTACTTTTTGCTGTCTTTGGGCTAGCTTCAACATTTCATGCTCCCAGAACTTGGCATCTTTTTAGGTGATAAATTGGTCTAAGCAATTTTTACAGGCTTCCAGAGAATTAAAATTCTTACTATTAAGAGAATCGCAGATGAAAAGGCGGTTCATTTTTTGTTAAATCGCAAGGCATCCAAACGTCGTTGCTATTCAAATATCGAAGTGTTTTCAAATGACTTACAACACCGATATGAAATGTGAAATAGTCTCTCTAGAATATTCTGTGTTCTTTCACTTGGATTATCTTTAATCAGCCTTCTCGTTTTGGCCAACATCAATAACTGATGGCGTGCCAGAACATTCTCAGACTTCCAAATCAAAATTTTCACTTCTGAACATAGCGGACTATTTATGAACAGTACACTTAGCTATGCCACCATCTCCATAAACGACACATATAGTTTTTGCTGTTTGTTCAGCATTTTCTTTTCCGGAAACAACAGATCAAATGACAAAAATGTATCTCATTTTCACTTTTAACATGAAATATTTAAAATTCACAATCCACACAAACCGAATCTAGATAAACTCGTTGAAATGTCACCTTTCAGAAATTGATTGTATATCATAGGTTTCAGTCACGTAGAGAACGGAATCATGTGTTCAAACGCTACCTATTTTTGTTCCAACCCAATACTTTTGAGATTTGCATAATTGTACAAATATTAGGTTGGTGCAAAAAATAATGACGTAATAATGTCGTTTTTTGACGTATTTATAACGTCAAAAAACGACATTATTACGTCATTATTTTTGCACCAACCTAATACTAACAAAGCATGACTGTTTTACCTGTCTTGTGAGAACAAATTAATAATATGAAGAAACAATGATATAAAGAAATGTAAATTCAGATATCGAAAATGAAGAATGAAGTTTATATTTAAAATAGCATATTATTAAATAAAACAAAAAAAGAAAAACATTTTTTTTTAAATTTTACCTATTATGCATAAATAATAGCTTAATCTTGTTCGTGTCGTTAAGATAAATATAGAAATATTTTCAGGCACATGTTTAATGACTCTGTCGTCTGTTTCTTTCAAATTATGTTCCATTTAGTGAAGTATCGATTTTCAGTTTTGACACTTCATTATGATAAATGGAGCCGCGACTTTCCACTTGTATTTGATAAGGGTTAAAATACTAAGTGGAATTTGAATTTTCTCAATGCTAAGAAGAGGCTTTAATGTTACTATGCACCTAACAATGATTGACTAAAAGCGATTATGTTCCCTTCATTTAAATCTTTACTTAATTATATGTTTGAGCTGCCAGTGAAACTAAAAGGCTGGATATATTAGTTTGTAACAAATTAAACGGTCGTTTGGCATTGCATTAGTGCGAGCGATGTTTTTGATCGTTCCATTCTATTGATTTATTTTTTTTTCCAATCTGATATGTAAACTCAGTGATTATATTCAAAGCCTTATATCTTTATTTCTCTGGTCAGTGAGACGAAGTGATGGTCAATATCCAACAAGTTCGTCTATGTTGGGCGTATTTTACACGACATTGCTCGATGCATTTTCTGCAGACGACTTTGTTGTGTAGTTTCTCATATGTTCATATAGTATTCTCCAAAAACTGTTGCTAAAACAGAGTGTTCAAACATCATAAAACTCAAAAGATATTTTGTTTTGGAAATCATTATATCGACATAGACATGGCTAGTGTCAGCAAGTAGGATTATCTTATAACTTATAACCTCCACTTCTGTGTTCAACTCTTCAATTGCAAGTAAAATTAGTATAATAACTCATGAATGTTGGTTGTAATTGGAAATAAATCTTGTAACTTACAATAGCTCAAAAATCAAACTAGTATTATATCACTATTTACATTATTCGGACTATTGTTCTCATCTTTGTTGCCATATTTATCACAACATTTCGGTCGATGTAGGCTGTTCTTTTATTGAACTCAATACCTGGTAAGGCAGTAGAGAACTTGAAGAGGATAATTAAAGGGAGATAACTGACAACTGACATCCATTATACATGGCACGTGGAACTAGAACAGTCTAACACAGCGAGCGAAATAAAGGGTTCAGTTCAACATTCCAACTACCGGAAGAAGACCAGAGTGTACATCGGCTGAAAAGTTGTGATAAATATAGCAACAAAGATGAGGACAATAGTCTGAATAATGTAAATAGCGTACATAATAACTCATTTCAGAAATATAGACAGTATTATTTCATTATCAACTACGACACCCAGGATTTTCTTCAGTCACGATAAACGGTGGCACTGGATGCAACTGCATAATATGAATATCCATAGGATTACAAGATCACTCCAGGCCTCAGATGGGATTTAAATATACGTCCATTGCTTAAAATGTTGTAAAAAGGGCATTCTATTGTTTCAGGAAGTATCTGACTCTTGCTTTGCTTTACAGTCACATTTCTTACATGATCTAATTCTTGTAAATGATCAAATTAAACCAGAAATAGAGCATTGCTGCTATATCTGAGCTGGAGCTGCTAATTCCTCACTTTCCAGCCTTAATAGAGTTTAATATTGCTTACGCAGCCTCGTGGAGGAAGTTTTATTCGCCACTTTACACCATCTTTCTCACATTTGAAATCCTATCGCTACTCTATCGATATATGGCAAATGTTCAGGTGAGCGCCCCATTCTTTAGCTCCACCAGTTCAAACCTTTATAGCTAAGAGCACACCAGGCTACTTCCATCGAGTAGAATCGTCTTCATTTTCTTTGTGTTCCTCTCATACAGCTTTTTCCCAAGAAAGGTTTTGTGGAACAGACCCCTGCGTGGATGCTTTCCTGAACACTATAATCTTAATCTCTTCAAGTCTAAGGGCAGTCATTATCTATTCTCCTTATACTTATAATTTTAGTTTTCTCCTTTTACATTCATATCTCATCTCACTCATCAGAACAGTAACCCTCTGCCTTGATTGCCTCTCGAGCCTCATACTGTGTAAACTTTAGTGTGTAAAAATCCTATTTATGGCAGTCGTTTTATCTTTCAATAACTTTCAACGTCTATTAACTACCATGCGGAAGAATTTCAAGTGAAAAAAATAATTATATTCTCTTGGAAGTCATCAGAGGTGATAGATAAAAGAAGAGAACATTATACACTTGGGAGTCAAATAAGAGGTTTATTTGACAGTGGTGGAACTCAAAAGATTACCCATGGAAGGCTGAAGGTTACAGTGTTCGAAAAATTGTGATAGATATTACAGACCATTAAATTGATGCCAAAGAATCCTATTCCTCTCCCTTAGTCCCATTCCCCTGTGAAGAATTGGGATACAGCTTCATCACAAGTGTTGCTGCTGTGGTTTCTGTATCAAATAGGTTTTTAAGAAGTGCATTTTTCTAGCCTTCTACAGAAGGACGTTAAGGATATCAATGGCCAAACATGCAAGCAACAACGAAATTTTGGAGAGAATGAAAACAAAGAGAAAACTTATACTTAACATTAGAAAGAGGCAACTGAATCTTCTGGGACACATAATGAGGAAGAAGGGCTTGGAAAATCTGATACCCAGAGGACGGATAGAGGGAAAGAGGGACAGGGGAAAGCAAGGCGTGATATAGTTAATGGGCTTGAGCAAGTGGAAAACAGAACTGGGAGAAATAACAAAATGACAAATTTTATTAAGAGCTACAAAGGACAGGAGGTGGTGGAGGGCCATGATCGACTTACGTCCTGAAGTGACACGGCACATAAAGAAGAAGTTGTTAGCCTCACACCCAACCTGATTTGAATCTAGCGTTGCCCTTCTTCTCGGCTGTTTACCAACTAAGGCTAGATAAGCAAATCTTCCGGAAGAAGGAAACAGAGCTGTGTTCGTACCTTTCACAGCGGTATTTGTGCCAAAGTAAACGAAACAAACAGCATCGAATTTTTTTCCCCAAAATTTCAGTGTCTAAAGACTCATTATTTGATTAGCAGTTTAAAAAATATGCAATGGTATGATATCTGGGATATCAATAACAAAAAATATGGAACTAAAATTAAGGTAGCAATTTTTTTCATTTGGGATGATCAATAAACCAAAATTGCGAATTGATGTTTGGTATTTTTGTATTAGAAATGCTCAGACTGTTCACTATTTACATTATTCGGACTATTTCCCTCATCTTTGTCGCCATATTTATTACAACGTTTCGGCCGTTGTACTCTCCGGCCTTCTTCAGGTGGTTGGAATGTCGAACTGAACCCTTTATTTCGCTCACTGAGTAGACTGTTCTAGTTCCACGTGCCATGTCTGATGGATGTCAGTTATCAGTTATCTCCTGCTTAATTCCCTCTCCAAGTTCTCCACCGCATTGACCAGGTATCGAACTCACACTGTTTGGGTCCTGTCACTGGATCTAACTAACGTCTTTATCCACTGTGTTCTTGAGGACATCTGTGTATGAAGAAGGCCGAAGCGTACAGCGGCAGAAACGTTGTGATAAATATGGCGACAAAGATGAGGACAATAGTTCGAATAATGTAAATAGTGTACATAATACCTCATCTCAGAAATATAGACAGATGCTCAGAATGTTTAGTTTTCATTCACTTGAAATATGTCAAATATTTTCTTATCGTTGAGATGTTGAGTGTTTCCGCGTGAGTGTATTGAAATAAGAACAAACACATACGTAGGGAAAAATACTGGTATATTCGAAGAGGTATTTACAACAGAGAGATTAGTAGTCAAACGAACGCAGGTTAGTCAGTAACAATAAGAAAGAATATAAAGTCCAACTGTATCTTCCGGTAGAGAGACGGAAGTGTGATGGTCACCTGACTTTTTCCTAGAGCTCTATAGAACTGTGCTATTAGGAGTAGAGAGATCAGTCCATTCTGATGAGAAGGTGGGTGCGCCCCAACAATTATAAAAGGGGAAATGTGTTCATATGAGAATGTTCTACGTAGCCAAGAAGAAATGAAATATGAAGCTTGCTGCATATAAGATAAAAATAGCTATTTACACTATTTATCAGGTTGGTGCTAAAATAATGACGTATTAATGTCGTTTTTTGACGTTAAAAAATACGTCAAAAAACGACATTATTACGTCATTATTTTAGCACCAACCTAATACATTGTTCGGACTGTTGTCGTCATCTTTATTGCCATATTCACAACATTTCGGACGTTGTACGCTCCAGCTTCCTTCGGTGACTGGAATTTCGAAAAGATACCATTATTTCGTCCAAAGTGGTAAATTGTTCTAGTTTCATGTGCCCTGCTTCTTTCGAATGTCTCAGTTACCTCCCTTTAACTCAACTATTCAAGTTTTGTTCACCATACCTGGCTACTGTTGGAAGTTCGAATCGAAACCTTTATTTAGGTGATGGAGGTAGATTCTAAGAAATGTCACCTGAAGAAGGTCGGAGCGTACAACGGCTGAATATAGCAATAGAGATGACGGCACACAGAAAAATGTAAATAGTGTGAATAGTTTCAATATCTCATTCCAGAAAACAATACATCATCTCAGAAAATAGAAGGTAACTTCAAATTTACAATCCAGTATACCTTAAATGTTACAAAATTAAACACTTCTGTAATTTTGTCATCCGGCTTTTAAAATAAATGAATTTTATCATTTCGGCTCTGTGAAATACATTCAAAATTGTGATAAAACAATTTAAATATAGGCATAGTTACTTGATCATATCCAAGCATGCTTACCCACTTGGGTAGCTAGCTAATCCCTGTTGCGGACGCCTGCTCAAGCATATTTGTGTTTATTGAACACCAACCGTGTCAATATGTAGTTTATATTGTAACTATGACGAGTTATCATTAATTAAAGTTTCTATGAGACAGCGAATAATCTGATCAGGATGCGCAAATTCCCGGTCAAGGTGACTTTTGACATCGTGCATGCACAACCATCGGCTGCTTCCGAATAGTTTAATTTCCCCAGTTTCACTCGCAAGGCATTGGTCAACCCATTGCATGATTTTCAAGCATTTTTCAAAAATGCTGCATGCTGGAATCGTCTCCCCAGAACGATAATAAGTCACCTCGTTGACAAATCGACCATAGAGAGATTTGAAACCGGTTTGGAAAGCTAACGTGAACTCACCTGTTCAAACCCTCGGTCATGATGGCTTGTGACTTTGTGCTAGCACAACCACTGACGGCTTCCAATATATTAATACGCTTTCATTTAATCAATTTTAGTCACAAAGCTTGGGACAATGTCGTTTTCAGGCACACCCGTATTGCTGGGATCGTTTCCACATCGACAATAGCGAGATTCAAACCCGAGTCATATCGTCGGAATGTTAAAGTTCTAACTACGTGCTCGCTATAAGATATAAAAGACTTTTAAAAACACATAAAGCGGCCATTTTTTTTTTCTGAATTTCTGTGATTTGATATTATTACAATTATACACTGAATATTTCAAAATGTATACCGGCCGAAACATTTCGATTCAAACAATAAAGGCAAAGTAATTGGCTCGAAAGAATCAATGAATAACAGAAAAACAAAAGTTAGGCATAAATAAATTCTGTCAGTAAACTGATCTGGTTTTGACATTTAGAGAGAACATAATAATTCCATAATTACTTTTTACACTAAATCAAACCTACGTTGAAAATGGTTTCAAAGCAAAAACAATTTGGAACATTGTCTAACAAACAAAATTTATTTAACTGAAAATATACAACAAATTAAAACTTTTCCCAGATTTTGCATAAGAAAGTTTCAAATGCTAGCGTAGTGGTATAACACCTGTGGGATCGCAAGCTAAGTGATAAAATGATAAGAGAAATAAGTAAAATGAAAAAAAAAAATCAAAAAATATTTTTTTCGAGGACTGAGTAGTCAACAGAACACAGGTATTAAAATTGTGTCAATTTCGTAAACGGTTGATAGTAATTTCAGCTCTCACATAGTATTCCTTTCAATAACCTTTGTAGGAAAATTGTAGGAATATTGGAATATTGACGTAATATAAATATAAAAATCAATTAAATCTGGTATTTTGCTGTTTCGGATGTTTAGTTGGTGTAACGGATATCTGCAAGGTAAGTCGGATCAGCATGCGGAGTTCTAATTCAGGTCTAGTCAGTTGTGTTCACTTTCACACAAAAGCTTTTAGGAAAGAAACGAATCAATATTTTGTCATTGTATTAGGTTGGTGCAAAAATAATGACGTAATAATGTCGTTTTTTGACGTTAAAAAATACGTCAAAAAAGGACATTATTACGTCATTATTTTTGCACCAACCTAATAACTGTTGGTTAAATAGTAGAGTAGTCTAGTCTTCGATGACAACCAGCCTAAGAGAAGGAAAACCGTGGAGAAAGCAACGGTAAAACACTTCACAAATTTGGAACATCATTTAGAAATATTAAAGAATCTGTGGAGAGTCATGACTGCCTTATTTGCTTAACTTTTATTAAAAATTGTAATGAAGAAATTATTTCTTAAGAGTGTTTATAAATGTAATACTTTTAAAAGGAATAAATAAAGAGTAAAAATAAAGCAAATATGAAAAAAAGTCAAAGAAATTAATGTCAGACTAATACGCTTTCATTTGTCATATTTTGTATTGCAATATTTCTGCTTTTCCATTGAATATTCTTTCTAGATTGTTCAAGAGGGATATTTCCTTTTCATCATAGTTTTTGTTCACTTTCTGCCTATGATCGCTTTGAGGGATACTTTTTTTTACAGTGATGTTCAACCTGTACAAGGCCCAAGAACCACTCGAGGTAGAGGGTTACGGAATAGGAGGCAAAATTTATGAAGATATGTGGGGAAGATAACGGTTGATCCTAGATTTGAGAAAGTTAAGATTTTATTGATCGGGGGAACAACTTCTTGGGAGTCGGTTCCACAAAGCATCGGTTCGTAAAACTACAATAAAACTGATACAATCCAAATTTTATTAGTTTGATTAAAATAAGATAACAAGATCTTTGATAAATAAATGTCTTTATCGGATTGAATGCTATTTTTCTTCGCTCCCAAAGAGATTTCTGTAAATATCAACTAAAAAGAAACAAAATCTTTGGTAAATAAATGTCTTTTTCGGATTGAATGCTATTTTTCTTCGCTCCCAAAGAGATTTCTGTAAATGTCAACTAAAAAGAAACAAAATCTTTGGTAAATAAATGTCTTTTTCGGATTGAATGCTATTTTTCTTCGCTTCTAAAGAGATTTCTGTAAATGTCAACTAAAAAGAAACAAAATCTTTGGTAAATAAATGTCTTTTTCGGATTGAATGCTATTTTTCTTCGCTTCTAAAGAGATTTCTGTAAATGTCAACTAAAAAGAAACAAAATCTTTGGTAAATAAATGTCTTTTTCGGATTGAATGCTATTTTTCTTCGCTCCCAAAGAGATTTCTGTAAATATCAACTAAAAAGAAACAAAATCTTTGGTAAATAAATGTCTTTTTCGGATTGAATGCTATTTTTCTTCGCTTCTAAAGAGATTTCTGTAAATGTCAACTAAAAAGAAATAAAATCTTTGGTAAATAAATGTCTTTTTCGGATTGAATGCTATTTTTCTTCGCTTCTAAAGAGATTTCTGTAAATATCAACTAAAAAGAAACAAAATCTTTGGTAAATAAATGTCTTTTTCGGATTGTCTTTCTGATGATAAAATATGATTCTTTTTCGCAACCAAACGGCTTGGAGAAAAACTCCACCAGTATTGGAAAGAACTATAACATTTAGTGGACATAAAATGTCGAATTTCACGAAAAAACTGTCTTAAGAAAAATATTCTATAAATTTCAACTGACAATAACACAAAATGTTCGGGCAATAAACATCGAATATTCCCTGCATGGAAGCGGCTATTCTTACCATTACCTCGACCTTGATATGCCCTAGGTCTTCTGTGGGCACATCCAGCTTTCGGAAAGTCAAATGAATAACTAAGTTAATTGAATCGTATTCTGAGGACGTAACTAACTTGTTTAAAACTGCACGAACACGTGTATTGTTATCTTTTAGGCATTTACTATTCAATTTATTGCTATCAATTTTCATCATTATAGGATGATCTGATGCTTATGAATTATAGCAATTCATTTTTTTAACAGATGAATCAAGTAAAAATGATAATAATGTAATTTAGTGACATCTCATGCAGTGGGAATTTTATAAATGTAGCAAAAGTCAGAATTAGCAAACCTTATCGCTGACTTGGGTGACATGAACACGAAATTATGTATTTTTCTTAATCTTCCAAAATATTCAAGAACGGAAATTTGATCCTAGAAATATAGTAATTTTATCTGTTTACGTTTTATTGCTGTCTTTTGATTATGCGACATGTCAGTAACAATAATTGAAAAAAGAACTGAAGCAAGATAAAATATCTCATTTAAATTACAGGTTGACATTTTTCGCTGTTAACTTTCAATGTATTTTTTTCCTCAGCGTGAGGTAATGATCTGCAAGTTAGCCTAGTTGAATATTACTATCGAGGAGTGAATTCGATCCCCACTGTGTACATCTAGCAAAGTTTGACATTAAATAATTAAACAAAGATTGACATGTAATCTGCTTATTTGGTTCGCTAGTAAAGTATGGATTAATTCCTGAACATTGAAAATCCTTTTTGTCTTTATTTTCAATGTACAAAATTGGTAAAATAAATTTTAGCCAAAATATTCTAAACTTCTGTTGTTAAATGTAACTTTGATGCACTAACGTTACGAGGTTGATTTTGGTTCCTTAACAAATCTCTGAATATAGTTCACAGATTTTTCTCATATTTATATAATGATAATAGATTTAATCATCAATATATTGATTTCGTACCAAAATCATTAGATATCATATTCTTTTAACCAATTGACTCCAAGCAAGCCACCACTAAGACGCAAGAGGCTACTAGAAGTGAAAGAAAAGGAAAAAAACTTAGAAATAACCAAAAGCTCAATCCTAAACAGGAAACAAGGGAAAACCTCTACTCCTGTCCAAAATACTGAGAAGGAGTTTGAACTGGGAGATAAGTGAACTCGTCTAATCCTATTTACGTAATAATAACAAATTTAATTATTAGTATATCGATTTCGTACTAAAAGAGGGTGATACAGCAAATTCTAAAAGATTTCAATCTTCAACATTTAACTTTCTGTTGACAGTATGAATACAATAGCGTTTTCCAAAGTCTTCTAGTTGCTTAGGACATTTTGTTTCTTGTTAATAGTTACTTTGTTTTCAATAAATTCATTTCGTTTTTTTCCTTGAAAAAGTCCACATTGGACGAAACGCAATTTATGAACTTTCTTAAGTTTAAAAGCCTTGATAAACCAATGACACTTTTTTCCTTGTATATAAACACGTTCAGCAAAATAAATCCTTACATTTGCTTTGATAAAGTCCCTCAGAGGAGGAATCGAATCAGTTTTCCTGTTGTCTTTTTATTCATATTGTTCCTCTTGTAATTTATTCCTTTGTTCCTTCGTAATTATTTTCAGATAGAGTGTATCTGTAAGATGCACTCTATCTGAGAATAATTCACACACACACACACACACATATATATATATATATATATATATATATAAGTGGACAATGAAGTCCACCAAGAGGCGACAATCTGTTTTATGCTAAACAATATCCTCAGGTCAGGCACGTTGTACTTTTACTCGACTACTTATATATGGATGTTAGTGATGCATTGTGGGTAGTCTATTGTATTATTCTAACAGTTATTTTTGTGGCCGTTAACAGTTTAGAAATATTCTGGAGGCCATTGAGTGGGAAAATACTGGATTCGAATGTAGTTTTTGGCCTAGTGTTGTTAGTCACCCTTTTTTAAAATTATTTATTATTGATTATTTTATGTTTTTTTTGTGTGTTCGTTTATCCATTCGTACATAGTTTGTTAATTTGTTTATTATTTAGTTAATTAATTTATTTATTTGTTTGGATTTATTTATTTTACTTGTTGTTTATTTCTTTTCGTTTATTCTTCTTCGTTTTCAGTTTTTGATTTTTAAGCTACTTAGTAAAAGTTTGTTTTCGTGTCTGCATTTTCAGATGAGTTCTGATCATTTATTTTGCACGATATACATGTTTTGGTCTGGTAGGGTAATTATAGTTATTTTTCCTCCAGACAGAGTTTACAGTTTTTAGGTCGATTGTTTTAGGTTGATGTTCTTTTTCCTATTTTCCATGATATTTTTGGCATAATTTATTTTTGTTTTTAATCTCCCAAATATGTTTAGAAAGCAATCTTCTGTTCGCGTATTTATTATTTGTAAAGGATGTTTTGCGTGTGTAGTTTCTTTGTTTCCAAGGTCCTTCAGTCACTCCTATGTATATTTTTTTCGTCATTTGCTGCTTTTTATAGTGACTTGGTATATTACATTGTTCTGCAAGCAGTCTTTTCAATTATAAAATCGTTCTTAATGGGTAAGTCCCTGAAAATAGCTGTTAAGACTGTCTCCACTCAGTGTTGATATCATTAATCACACTTATATATATATATATATATATATATATATATATATATATATATATATATATATATATGTGTGTACACACACACACATACACACACACACACACACACACACATATATATATGTGAAAATATATAGAAAATAGGAAAGAACTGGTTAGGTAAATAATCCAAAGTTCTTTAGTATTTTTGTTATTATTTTTAAAAAATAGTGCTCGATACAAAAGTAGAGCATAAATATAATTATTTATTTAAAAATATGATTCCAACACGCTACATAAGAGGTCTCATGTTTCAAAACAAGACCCGAAAACTTCAATATAATTATTTGAATTAAATTGAATTAAAGTAAGCTCTGTTCCATCTTCAAGCGAAATTTTTTTTTGAATAACTTATTTCTGAAATTTACGTGTTTTAATAGTATATTCATAATTGAAATCAAAATTTCCATGGTAATAGCCAGGGCGAATTGTTTAAAAAGGGAGGGGTGTTGGGTGTTAATAATTTGTATCAGTATAGGGTTACTTTCATAGATGTAAGGTGGGGTTGTCTAAATTTAAAACGGAAGATGTTTTCGCCTAGTCTGGTTTACGTGTCTATGGAGATTTATTTATTTTTTTATTTTATTTCTTTATGAAAGGGATTTGTGCATATAAAAACTGCTGTAACATTTGTTTTTTGACGACTTCATAAAGGGTTATCTTTTTTTGTAGGGTATTTAAACTATTTATTTGGGCTATGGATTATAAAAGTTTTTTATTGTATGTTAGTTTTTAAGCTAATTATTCAATGCATAAATTTGATGATGTCGGAAAAACCGTTAACTCATGTCTATTGTTTAATAGATTTTTATTATTTAGAAACTTAATAATGTGCAGTTTCTCATGTAGGCATAAAGGGCATGGGTCATCCCAAGTTTTACAAGTTCTAGTCCTGTTTATAATTTTCCATTTTACTTTAGGTGTCCTATTTATTTCCTTCAGATGCCAAAAATATTTAGATAGAGAAGTCTGATTTCTTTTATTTATATTGTTGAAAGAGCACTTAAGTTGCCTCCATCTGTCTTTAAATTCATTCTTCGTGGATCCAATGTATATCATATTAGTATTAGGACTCTCAGTGGAGAGTCCTAGTTTAATACTAACCATTTGGTTGAACGGAGGGGTATACCAAATGATTTTCCTTTTCCTGTTTTTTTCCTCTGGCCAGTGCAATTGTCTCTATAGTTAATGTTTGCATTTTTGTAACCACTATTTTTTAGGGCAGCGTTATAGAAGCTATTGTGTTGTAGGAATATTTCTTTGTTAGCGGAGTTAATGCTAATTCTATTTTCTATTGATGAGGGTATATGTTTAGTTATGGATGGAGGGTGGTTTGACTTCGGGTGTATATATAAGGGGTTAGTATTTGGTTTTCTATAAGGTTGGTATGTGTTGCTAGCTTAATCTAGAGTTACGCCGAGGAAGTTTACGCTTTTCAATTTGGTACAGACTGTTATCTTTAAGTTTAGATTTTTAAATTCACTAAATATAATTTTTCTGATTTTCTCTATTTTAAAACTAGTAGAACTCCTCACCACCATGAGCCCGTCATCTCTATACAGTCCGATGTGCTTAATATTAATTTCGCGGTGACTAGGAGGACTCTTACTGGCTGACCTTGGTGGTTTAAGAAGTAATTCATTTCCTCGGAAAGAGCCGGGTTCCCAAAGATGAGAGATGTGAGTTCAAATCTCGCGGGGAGTTTATTCTTTATGTTTTGCCGCTTTCTCGTATTGAAATGTAGCAAAAAGCCATTATCGCCAATATATAATGATTTACTGAAAATAAATCGAAAACCCCTGCATTGGAATAATATAAAATGTCAGCGTATAATAATATCAAGCTTTTTGAAGGGGAAAAGACTTGAAATAGAAGAAAGATTAAGAATTAAAAGCTATGTAGATGATAAAATAATTCAAGAGAACTTTAATAAAGAACTCGATTTTGTTAGGTTGTCAACAAGGGAAATTTGACATCAACAAATAATCGCGCCATAAAACTATTTTCTTACAATTCAGCCACAGCACAAATCAACATTTCTTTTACATTCACAGTGAAATCATTCAATTTACTTTTGTTATTCGATAAATCCGTTGACGTTAAATGAAAACTGATATTTATCATTGGGGTCGCCAAATATTTACCACACTGTATCTTGTATAAATTAAACCTTTGTATTTTTACTCTATTTTCTCAGTATTTGTTTTGTATGTCTGAGATTGACCAATGAGAAAAGGGCTTTTTGTTCTATACTTGAAGTTAGAGATAAATCTAAATTTCACATACATTATCGCATACATTAACACCTTAACGTGTTTAACGAATGTTACGCAGACATTATCGCATACAATAAGGCCTTATGTGTTAAGATTTAACCACAAGGACAAAGAATAGCTCGTGAGCAGTGCAATTTTTGTCAAGATTTTTTAAAATTAAGTTTAACTGATTGATCTGTTTTCACGGTTAAGCAGCCATTTGTGGGTTATTGTTGTAACCTAGAAAAGGTTAATGAACAGAATAATCAAACGAAGGTTGCTAATGAATGATAATACTTAGGACAAGAACAACACATATAAGGTTCGCCAGCGGCGTGTAGAAGTGAATCAAGTGAATTCCACAATGAATCTCTAACTGTAGGATATCTACCAACCGCCCTATGCCGTCAGATATGGCACAAGGTTGAATTTATTGTGGGTTATCCGAGCCCGTAGGCTCGGCCAAAAATTCGTCGAAGACCTCGTATAAAACGGGTTCGGGTAGCTGTTTCCCGAGACGAGACTCTGCCCTTTGACATAGCCTCGTCTGGGGATCTTCTCTGTCTACAGGCAGAGAGTTTGGCCAGCACAGTTGGAGACGAATCTCTAAATGCAGACCAACATACAGTATTTACTACTGTATTTATGTGAATAGGGACATAAGTATTATCGTCCGTAGGTATGCTACAACAGTTATTTAAAGCCGAAACATATTTTTGGACTGTAAGAATAATTCTTTTTTTGCTAGTGATTATTGCATTAACTATTTTGTTTTATAATAGTGATTTTTCCACCTATAAGTTGGGGTAGGAAGAGATGAATTCATACCTGCCCTAGGAGTGTTTGCCTGTAAGTGAATGCTATGAACATGACTGGAATTCAAACTCGGCTCTCCGCTTTCACATTCCGAGCCACTATCAATTACAACAC
Source organism: Acanthosepion lycidas (assembly GCA_963932145.1). Taxonomy (NCBI): domain Eukaryota; kingdom Metazoa; phylum Mollusca; class Cephalopoda; order Sepiida; family Sepiidae; genus Acanthosepion; species Acanthosepion lycidas. The sequence continues at coordinate 71,503,872 of OZ010578.1, forward strand.
CCGCACATACTTTGAAATTAAAATTATCATTACAATATGACTTTGTTTATGTCTCTGAGATGAGGTATTATGATTACTTACATTATTTACATTATTCGGACTGTTATCCTCATCTTCATTGCCATATTCACAACGTTTCGGCCGTCGTACACCCCGGACTTCTTGAGGTGACTGGAATTTCCCGCGAACCCTTTATTTCGCCCACTGGGGTAGATTTTTCTAGTTCCACGTGCCATGCCTCTTCCGGATGTCTCAGTTATTTCTCTTTAACTCTCCAAGTTTTTGGTTTACAAATGCTATGGCCTGGTACTGAATTCACAAAACTTTGAGTCTACTTACTGGATCTAACCAACGCCTTTATCCACTGGGCCATGTATCCTTGAGAATCCCAGTGGATAAAGGTGTTGATTAGATCCAGTGACTAGACCCAAAGTGCTGTGAGTTCAATACCAGGCTACAGCAGTGGTGAACCAAAAAACTTGGGGAATTGAGTTAAAGGGAAATAACTGAGACAGCCGGAAGAGGCAAGACACGGTGGCCAAAATAAAGGGGTCGCTTGGAAATTTCAATCACATAAAAAGAATGGCCAGATCGTGCAACGACCGAAGCGTTGTGAATATACCAATGATGGTGAGGATAACAGTCTGAATCATGTAAATAATGTAAGTAACTATTAGGTTGGTGCAAAAATAATGACGTAATAATGTCGTTTTTTAACGTTACGTCAAAAAACGACATTATTACGTCATTATTTTTACACCAACCTAATATATGACTTGTTATTCGGACCAGCATGTTTATCTTGGTTGTTATTCTCACATCGTTTCGGCAAAGTTGTGGGTTTTCCAAATGGTTAAACTATTAGATATTCTAGATTACAGAAATTAAATAAAGAGAATAGATCTCGCTTTACTAAAACTAATCTATCTATCTATCTATCTATCTATTAGGTTGGTGCAAAATAATGACGTAATAATGTCGTTTTTTGACGTATTTTTAAGGTCAAAAAACGACATTATTACGTCATTATTTTTGCACCAACCTAATATCTATCTACCTATCTATCTATCTATCTATCTATCTATCTATCGCTAACTGTTTATATGATCCGTTTTTTTTTAGGTTCCCCACCTTACTTCATCAGTCCACCAGGACAAGCAGATGTGGTCTACATATCAGAGAATATGTTACCAGGAACTGCAATATACTTTGTGAAAGTTGATGATCCCGATCCTGGAGATATCTTGACTACAAACTCTACAAACACACCGGATTTCAAACTAAATGCTACCATAGTACCACGGGAATTTATATTGACTTCAAAACGATTTTTCACTTATTCCGTTCCTGCTGACCGTTTTCACGAAATCATTATTTCGTATGTATTTTGATTATTTTCAATTTCTTACTATATTCCGTGCGTTCAAATGTTTCGTTTTCACGTTGTGAATAATAAAATATTTTATGTACACTGTGGCAAGAGTTACACAGTCTTTGTCATATGTGAAAACTTATATTCTTATAATTGAAACAACAAAAGTAATTAATTCAATCTCGCATTATTTCATTGGGCCATACTTCTAAGCAAGTCCATGTGTTGATTTTCAAGTAATTTTTTTGGCCAAATCAGATGCTTAAGAGGCACTCAGTTCTTTAATAATGTCACAACCAAGTATGAAATGTAAATAAGTTCGCAATAAAAGCAATAGTATAGGAGAAGTAGTTGAAAAGTGTACGAAAGAAAATCGCCGATCAAATTGATTGACACAAACATCAAAATTTCAATTTAACTTGCAGCATTCAGCACTTTATCTATCGTAGATACGTACATGTTTAATAGTAGTAGTAGTAATAATAATAATAATAACAGAATATGCCATCTTATTGACATGGCAACCGCTGCAGACTGTAATGTATCTCTGAAGATCTTCAAAAAACTATCAAAGTACAAGGACTTTGAAATCGAAATCTCAAAAGTCTGACACGTGTGGACATTAACAATTCCAGTTGTAGTTGGAGCCCTCAGTTTGATTGGAAAAGGCTCCAACAAACTCATTGAAGGGATCCCTGGTAGTTCAAGCCTTAAACAAATAAAAAAAAATATACTCACAAGTACAGATCACATCTTACGAAGGTCTTTATATATGCAGAATATGTGTGACGTTAGATATCTTTTTTTTAAAATGCTCATTTGAAAATGTTATGATGTCATTAGGTCTCGAGTTGGGACACGGAAAGAAATGAGTGTACAAAGAAATCAAAAGAAATAAAATAATAATAATAATAATAATAATAATAATAATAATAATAATAATAATTTGGAGCCCTAGGACTGATTGGAAAAGATTCCAGTAGACTAATCGAAGGGATTCCTGGAAGTCCATGCCTCAAAGAGATACAAAAATTTGTTCTGACAAGTACAGCCCACACTTAACGAAGGGCTTTATTTATCTAATTTTTTTTTTTTTTTGTCAGTGGAAAGTGTCATGATGCCATTTTTAACCTTAGGTCCCTGGGCGGGACCCGGAAAGAAATGTGTAAACGCCAGAAATCAAAGGAAATAATAATAATAATAATAATAATAATAATAATAATAATAATAATAATAATAATAATGATAATAATAATAATAATAATAAATTTTGTATAAAAAAAAGAAGTGGAGGGGAACGCTACTAAGGCAAGCATATTTTCGATTAAGAAATCGAATATTAATAATAAATAAATGGATGAAAAATTTTAGACTTATTTCCTGACTCCGAGCTTCGTAGAAATAAGACAAGGCAAGTTGAATCAACTAAATTTCTTAACAGATAAAGTTTAAAAACTTTATATTAAAAAAAAATCAACAAACAAACAACAAAAGAAAACAAAACAAAAATCTCTTAATTTTTGAAGTCAACTTAATTTTAAATGTGTTTTTTCTTAAGGACGCTATTAAGTGAAATAATCTAATCTGAAATTCCATTATTTGTATTCGATCATTTTTTTGTTATAGAAAGAAATTTGTATAAAAATCATAAATAAATATTCGGTTGGTGCAAAAATAATGTCGTTTTCTCACATAGTAACATATGTGAGAAAACGACATTATTTTTGCACCAACCTAATAAATATAGAAAATTCTAATTATTTATAGTTTATATTTTCATAGGATTCAAAATTATTAAAACTTTCGGAAAATCAAGGTATTTTAAATAAGAAGGACATAGTTATATTTGTGCAACTCTAATTGAAAGATAAGTCTTTGAGCTTTTATTTCTTTACTAATTTTAATTATATGGATAAATTATTGTGATTTAACTAATTATATTTCAAATCAAATCTTACGTATTGAAATGAAGAAACATCAAAACATTTATCTCGACTCCAATTTCATACATTAAGTTTATATATTATCTCGGATCAAACTTACGCACCACACAATACATCTTGTAAGTATTAAACGGAAAACACGAATCCACACCTTTTTCATTCTTCAAAGAGCTGTTTTTCCTTCTTTGTAGAATGTTAAAGCTGAATAATATTCATAATTATATTAAAGTAAATGTTTTGATAGCACTCAGCCGAGTCGTCAGAGAGTTAATGATGAGATCATGAGACCCAGGTTAGTCAAGGAGGCGACCATTGAGAAGTGCTTGAAAGTCATACCACAGGTTAGCCGTAACCTTGAGAGGGAAATTAGACAAAAGAATCTGTTAGAAAGCTGTCTAAGGTTGTGTTAGGACGAAGTCAGAAGTTCTCACCGAATGAGTAAGCACTTTAGCTTTAGTTGGCAACCTATTTACCCCCCAGCAGCCAGGACACTCACGGGGATATATACATACACACACACACACACACACACACACACACACATATATATATATATATATATATATATATATATATATATATATGTGTGTGTGTGTGTGTGTGTGTTGTCCTATTGTCCTAATATATATATATATATATATATATATATATATATATATATATATATTGTCCTAATATATATATATATATATTGTCCTAATATATATATATATATATATATATATATATATTGTCCTAATATATATATATATATATTGTCCTAATATATATATATATATATATATATATATATATATATATATATATATATATGTGTGTGTGTGTGTGTGTGTGTGTGTGTGTTGTCCTATTGTCCTAATATATATATATATATATATATATATATTGTCCTAATATATATATATATATATATATATTGTCCTAATATATATATATGTATATATATATATATATATATATATATATATATATATATATATATATATATATATATATATATATATTGTTCTAATATATATATATATTGTCCTAATATATATATATATATATATATTGTCCTAATATATATATATATATATATATATATATATATATATATATATATATATATATATATATATATATAAATGGGTAGGGTAAAAAATCTACAAATCTGCATATATACTTGCACGTACATATGAATATATTTCTTCCTCAAGTGTTACAAAACAGAGCGATACACATAAATTAATGAATATACCTAATATCCAACGTCGATAGCCAGACTCGAAGTTTTATGCAGTTCTTGCAATCTTCAGGTGCGGAGATATTCTGACCATTATATAGTTTACGTTCTTGTGGTGATGATTAAAAATAGTGTGTTAAAACTTGTTTATGTAATTATTTTTGCCTAAAATATTAGAATTTAACTATTAATAATTTCTATCATTCAAATTCATAAGTTCAAAAGGCGAAGAATGAAAAAATAAAAAATAAATAATTTTTTTTAATCATTTAAATTTAAATTTTATTCAAAAGTAAACACTATATCAAGGGGAGTAACTCTTGTTTTTTACATAAAATACCCGAGTTATATTGATTAACTTAAACTAGAACACAGGTTAGAAATATAATATAAGGATGTAAATATAAGAAAAGAAAATAATAGGACGGGGCTATAAATCTAATTTATGTATGAAGGTGAAATTATATATATATATATATATATATATATATATATATATAATAAATTAATCGAGTACAGTAATATTAGAGTGTATGGGTGTATAAATATATAAGAAATGTTATTAAGGATGTGTTCTAAGAATATTAAAAGTTGTTGCATATTATATTAATATTCGTAAAATCTATTTTCCAATCTCTTTTAATCGGGGTCAGTGTGTTTGAGCAGGTACTTGCATTTATGGATACATGTAGACATTAATTTGTATTTTGTATTCAGCAAGTTAGGATTATTTAAATGATTTAATATAATAAGCTTCTCCAACGACCACAAGTTACATCTGTTTCCCTTTCCATAGTATGACTTCGTGATTATCTCACAGCTAATGGTTTGTTTCTTATAGTTGTTTTTTAATCGCCATATATATATATATATATATATATATATATATATATACAAGTGAACATAGAAGTCAACACTGCTAGATGCAATAGTCAGGCCTGATGATTGCATCTAGCATGAAACAGACTGTCGCCTCTAAGTGTTGACTTCTATGTTCATTTTTATATTTACACATGCTCTATCTCTGATATAGAGCACTTTGTCCCATAAATATAGCACATCTTAAGACTATATTTCTTCATATATATATATTTATATATATATTCATACACGTTTCATTAAATAATATAGACAAGTGTTGTCTATTTATTTTATGTAAATTTTTTTCGTAACTTCTGATAAGTTTAATAACATTATCGTCGAAAGAAGAAAGAAATTCACAATAGTGATCCATATTTTTTCAATACAATCTAAGCTTTCGGCTTACTTAAGCCATTATCAAAGATGTCAATTACAACATATTAAGCAATATACGGACACAACAGTGATGATAGTCTGTCAATGTTTACATAGACGATTTCTAAGCAACGATAAACACGCGCATATAAGACGCTAGAAGCAAAAATCGCACCGCATCTCATGACGTCACCAATGTTACCAATTATAGACATTTAAGAATATTTGTAGAGATGCCATAATTGCCAATATATACGAGAGGAAAGGAGGTTTTATTTAAAATTTGGCATGGCCACCACATTTCGCTACCAGCTTCTCGGGTCGCCTAGGAAAAGCATCAACTGATTTCACCAGGAACTCTTGTGGCAAGTCTTGGTGTGGTATAGTAGACTTGCTCCTTTAACCAAACCCGAAAGAAACAAAATCACAGGTTGTTAAGTCAGGACGTCTGGTTGACCACTCATACATAAAATAGGGAGTTACTTTTCAATCCCCATATATATATATATATATATATATATATATATATATATATTGTCTTAACAAAACTCGCATTGAAAAGCTATCTACTGTTCACCTGATTACTCTTTCCTCTTCCCGCTTATTATTAATGTTTCTGTTCTTAATTCTTCCACACACTGTAATCCTTTGTTTCTTAGTGGCTTTGCTGCCTTGCATGGGGTGATGTCGATTAAATGCTGGTGGCTGGTTGCACTTATCCTAGTGTGCCTGTCTACTAATCCCTGTTGCAGACTTCTGCTCAGGTACATTTATGTTTGTTCAACACCTACAGAGTATAAACCTGTCGTTTATACTACAACTATGCTGAACGGATCTTAGTTACATTTTCCGGGAGTGAGCGCATTATCTGACGTGATCAAAGTCATTATGCTGAAACCTTCGTCCATGATGACTTACAACTTCATACTGGCAAAACCACAGACGACAAATATTTCTGTCTACCCGATTTCAATCACAAGGTTTGTGTCAACCCGTGGTATGGTTTTCATGCACTTAAAATAATAAATGATAAATCGATCACGATGAAAATCGAACCCGGATCTCATGGTCGGAAAGTGAAAGTTCTAAATACTTGGCCACCATTTAAATATGACTAAATTAAATAACATAATTAATCAGTCTCGTATTCAATAGAATAGATTTTTTACTTATTCTGTTCCTGCTGACGAAATCATTATTTATTACGAATTTTGATTATTTTAAATTTCTTGATTCCGTGCGAGCGAAGCGTCACAAGTCATTTTTGTTTCGTTTAAATTTTTCGTTTGCACATTGTGAATAATAATATATTTTATGAACATTGTAGCTAGAGTCACACAATTAGGCTTTGTCAGATGTGATAAGTTATATTGTTATAACTGAAACAACAGACTTATTTGCAGTATCATATCTACGACTAAATTGAATAACAATCTGTAAATTAGAAATTTGCACAAAAAATATAGCATTCAATAAGTATTACTTATTAAATTAAACTTGTTTTTAAACACTAAGTTTTTTGAACGCGAGAAAGATATCTTAACAGTATTTATGTATGAAATAGTTTAGAATATTTACAGAAATTAAAAACTAGTATCATTAACGTATATTTTTGGTATGTTTGATTCATTTTTTACAGCTTATCAACCCTTTGCAGGTTATTTAAAGCCAGCAAATGTTTTAGCGTGTGAGACTTTTTTGAGATAATAATGATTCAGTGATATAAATCTTACTAATTAACCCATAGCTGGGGGAGTACCCAAGGGTATTTGCGCATAAGTGAATATAACGAACTAAACTGGAATTGGAACTCGGTTCTCCGATATTCAATTCCGAGTCATTATCCATTACACCATCCGCACATCCAAGCTTACAGCAACCTGGTATTCCTAAGCAGTCACCCATCTAGGTATTTCAGTGATCGTACGGGGACTGGTGTTTCGACGTGATATGGTTGTAACCCGTATAATTTGCGGGGACGTATATTTCCTATTAGGACGGAAAACAATTAAGGTCACTTACATTTAAGAAACAAGAATATTACATTGGAAACAAAGCGTTATCAACTATTATTATGTTGGTGCAAAAATAATGTCGTTTTCTCACATAGTAACATATGCGAGAAAACGACATTATTTTTGCACCAACCTAATATATAATATCAATTCGCCCATATGGCAGTGAATGCTGTAAATTTTCCTCATAGCTGAAGCGACTTAAGTCTAAAGAAGTGTAGTTACATAGAAAGATACTATGGACCCAGCATGTGAACAACAAAGACATTTTAAGGAAAAAGGGAGCGAAAAGGGCACTTTAACTTAGGATCAGAACGTGGCAGCTGAAATTTTCCGTGCGCTTAATTAGGAAAAGAGGCATAGAGAATTTAACACTCACAGGACATATTGAAGGAAAGCATGGAAGAAGTAAACATACATAACGAGCTTGTGTAAATGAAAGGAGACAAATATTGCTTAGGGCTACAAGAGATAGGAAGATGTGGAGAGCTATGATCGCCTACGTTCTGAAAGGACCTGGCACATGAAAGGCAAAGAAGCTTTATTTTCTTTAGTTTCATTTATGAAATCAAAACTTTTTGCAAGCAAAATATACTTTAACCTTGGCGAAAACTAGCAGTAAAAGCTTGCTAATAATTATTTTCGAAAAATAATGCCATAAACCCAAGAAAGACTACATTTCGAGGCAATGATTGTGTAATGACTACCGTAAAGTTTAAATTCAAATAATCCAAAATTCACTACCGAATTCTTTATTGCTGGCTTTATTTTTTTTTTATTGCCATGCGTGATACATCTTTCGATACATGACTGACGAGGCAGATTTTTTCCCGCCGTAGGTTGCCATTTCTTTCTGCGGTAGACCATTTGCCACCCAAGGCTATAGAACCCGGTCTGTGCTGCTATTTATTCATAGCTGGGCGGAGAAGAAGAGGATTCATACCTTTTCCAAAGGTATTAGCACGTAAATGAATGTAATGGATTCGACTAGAATTCGAACTCAGCTATCCGATTCCTTAATCCGAGCAGCTATCCATTACTCCACTGTGTTGGCAATGTTACAATATTCGATAAACTCCTGTTGGGGAAATTTTGAAGAAGTCAGTGATATAATTTTTAGTTTTTCTTCGTTGGTATTCACTTATCCCGCTTTTTGACGTAATTATAATCCCTTGAACGTCTATAAAGCTAAATAATCACTGGGGAGCTAAAGGGAAATACAATTGAGAAATCGGATTAAGATAGTGATTTAGGGGCAGAAGTACGGATTATACGAATGGATGCCAACTTGAATATTTGACACTTACAGGGTAGTTATTGAGATGGTTGTGGTGGTAATTCACCAAAACATGACAAGACAAATAGCATTTTAAAATATGGTTATTTGTCAAAGTCAAACATTTGTCATTGAAAGAAAAATTAGCATTATAGATTTATTTTCTTTACTCACACACACATATATATAGACACATTAACATACATACAAAACCCATACATATTCCTCACGCACACACAAGTGTATATATATATATATATATATATATATATATATATATATATATATATATATATATATATATATATATATATATATATATATACACACACACATATATAACGTCATCCACAAACAGACTGTTTCGCAGCTCATCAGTGATGGCTAGACATCCGGTTGCCTCTAGCTCGGATCGAAACCCGACTGAATTGGTGTCAGTTGGAGATTTCTACCACTAAGCCGTCGGCAGGGATGTAGGTGGATTTTTAGCGTATTTATTTTTAGAAACAAGCCCAGTGACTCGCGAGAAACCACAAACATTTTTAGTTATAATGTGGATATGTTTTAGTGTATATATTATATTTTATTCGTCATATTTTTGCTACACGTGTTTCCATTGTTGTGATCTTCTTCAGACAAATTAAAAGATTAAATTTTTAAAGGAATAAAATTTCCTTATGTTCTTTTTAATGTTTCATTGCTTTTGTAGTGAGCCGTGATCTCATTTTTTCGACTGTTGGCAAAAGTGAATTTCTGCCTAAGTGGCAATAAAATCATTAGGTTTGATCTTAGTGGTGGCGACGACAGTTGTGTTGATGATAGATAACCCCCCACCAGCCCCTCATCACCCTTGATACTCTCATATCCAAAAAAACACTGGATAATTTTTAAAAAAATTGAATCTATTCATGTTTGTGTTTGGTTATGTCTGGTGGTGAGAGGAGGAATTCTACTATGTGACCGTTTTGGGATGACACACAGACATACATACATACAGATGTACGCATGTACACACAAACACACCCATATACACAATCCGGGATTAGGCGCAGATACACATCCATGCGTTCGAGCATACATATACTCGCAATTGTAATCTTATTTCGGTGTCGAGTCTGTATGTAGCGAAGTTATTTCAACAAGGGGCAGGTTGGGGTGTTCTTGGTTCTTTTTAGATCGGCCGTCTGCGTCGTCAAACAAATTTACACTTCATCACACACACATACACATATGTAGACGTGCAGATACACTCCTATTTTTCTGGGCCTTACATCACCACTTTGGTTAAGTGTTAAGTGGATTCTGTTTGTGGACATGGCGATGGTGATGTATTGCATTTTTAAAGCTGACTGCTTGTGTATTATTGGCGATTGTGATTATGTTGATATTACTAATAATTGATATTATAATCGGTAATAACAGTTATTGATGTGTTAATGGTAAAAAGCAGTACTAATGGTGTTAGGGAAAGTTATGAAGTGATTGTGGTAAATAGTATTTTCGGTAAGTGGCAACGCAATATTAGTAGCGAAAATAGTAGTAGTTATAAAATGATATTGAAGTGTTAGTGGTTTATCCCTTCTGATGGCTGAAGATCCAATACGAATATTTCAGAGTGTTTAGGTTTCAACTTGAGAGCAGTGCAGACGATTCCGAAAGAGTTGGGTGAGTCTAATGGTGATTAAGAAGTTACGGCAGCTCTGAAAACTCACTCTCATCGTTCTGATAAGAAAAGAACGGAATTTGTTGGTGAGGGCCTGACTTAACACGGAGGCCTACACCAAATGCCTTGAGGAGGTAGTGCTACCCTGGGTCAGCACCATGCCACGCAAACAGGAGACCCAATCGTCAGACAATTTCTCCGATCACATCATCATTTACATCTGGCCACCTAACTCCCAAGACTCCTAACCCCATTGATTATTAAGTATGAGGCGTAGTTGAGCAAGAGACCAACAAAATTCTTTGTAACAACAAAGATGAACTGAAGGCAAGGATTATGACAGCATTCACCAACTTAAACAAGGAGACCGTCCAGAAGGGTTTCAGGAGATTCTGAAGTTGTCTGGCGGCCGTGGTGGAAGAACAAACGTGATTTTATTGAATAAATTTAGTCTTTAGTATTTCAAGACATTTTGTTTAATTTTGCTAAATATAGCTGTTAAAACGTGATGTCGGTGTTATTTTAATTTTTGCGTAATGTAGGCAATTTATCCATCACAACATATATATATATATATATATATATATATATATATATATATATATATATATATATATATATTCACGAGTGAGTGGTGAAAAATTCTCAGCCTAGCCAAAAGGGATTCCCAAATAATATTTGATCATTGGAACAGATTTTATTAAGTGGTCCTTTTTCACGCTTAACGACTTTTCAAAATGTGTGGGTGTTTTTTCATAGTATTCACCTGATCTGTTCTTTACACATTTAAAAGAAAAGGATTTTTTCAACCTACTGACAGTTTGAAATAATTTCATTCTTTTTAATTTTACACTTTTAATTTGTAGTTTCTTTTCCCTACATCGATCTCGGGAACGCTATTAAAATCCCCACTCATTCTGAAAAATCGCTAAGCGTGAAATAGCCATGGAAATGGATAAATGAAAGAAGATTTTTTTTTTTCATGTGAATTTTTTTTTTCTTTCATTTACCCATTTTCGGGCTCTATTTAAAAAGATTTTAAAAGTATTTTTTAACTCTTTAAAATTTTTAAAATAAAGCCCCAAACTCTCTTACAAGTAAATAATTTTTTACTCACAACGAAATACTTTTATTACATACTAGCAGAAAATACAGTTGCTGGGTTAATGCTTAGTGCATAATCGAACGGCGTGTTCTACGTGCATAAAGTTACCCTCAGATAATAATTATGTCTTATATCATGTTTAATTTGCAATAATAGTCATGCGTAATAGGTTAAGAGTCCGTTAAACATTTTGCGGAAGTGTTTATGTTCATATCCTGTTGAAAGCGACTGTTTATTCTAAAAAGTTTCCATTAGCTAAACCACTGTTCCCAACCAGAACAAACTCTATTTTATTTGAACAATTCCTAAACAAATTGGACATAACCACTTCTGATTGTCAACACTTGATATACGAGTCTATGTTTGTGCATGCATAAGCAGGTCAAGACGTTGGTTAATCTTTGAAATATTTGATAGACCACCAAAATCTCTTGTCAAGATTATCCAATTCAACGAGGAGCAGTTTTAATAAATTCATTATTTTAATCGGTAAGCAAGGCAATAATGTTACGAGAACACAGAGGGTTACAGGGAGTTAAAAAGTGAATGTGAAATATTGAGGATAGGAAAATAAAGGAACAGGGTTCAAGGAGGCAGAAGATGGGGATTGACGTTGCATTTAGATTTTTTGAAGATTGTAGTTATCAGGGAAGCAAGAAATCGGAAGGGAGTTCCACGGGTGAGAAGTGGGAGAAAAGAAACTCTTAGAGTAGAAGTTGCGGTTGCATCTATATCTAGATCAACAACAAGACGGCAAGATGTAGTTGCCAATCTAGTAGCACGCTTAAATTCATGTAGTTGATGAACCAGGGGTGGGGGAAGCTGCAGAATGGAAGTCACGTGACGTCGGTGAGAAAGTGATTGAAGTTCAAATGCCTGCTCAGGATCGATTAGATTACAAATCCTTCTTTGAATTTTGTTAAGAATCTCGATATATATATATAATAGAAGCACCAGACCAAATATGGCAGCAATATTCTATTCATAGGGTGAATTACGATTTAGTTGTAACTCTCTCTTCGGCATAATCCTCGTTGTTCCTGAGATATAAATTTATGTTTATATCCATGCATGGTTTATTACTATTCGACATGTAACGTTTGAGAAAAATCTGAAAATACGCAAGATACCGTCAGATACCTATTTACTAACAATGTTGAAATTGAAATGCCCAGTGGATTGATATGGCAACAAAGTACGGATCGCTTCTTTTTTTTTATCGTAAATTTCACTCAATTCAAAATTCGAGAGCAACTCAAACCAGAGTGATTAAAATCCGTGGGATCTGGTGTGGTGTAGCTTATCCAAGCTGTAAAGGGCTGAACAGATGAGACTAAAGAATGAAGCTAATCTGAACATTTTCCATAAAAAATATCGACAGTGAAGAAACTTAGCTACAATTCTGCATCAATGTAAAAGAGGTTGTAGAGTGGAGAATTATTCTTCACCCACAAGACCAAAGGGGGTACTTCTTCTGCCCAAGATCGCAGTTGCCAGCACGAGTGTAAAGTTTTACTGATCGTTTGTGACATAATATCTCTTATTTTAATTAATGCAGTTTCCATATAATAACAATTTACAAGAGGTGGCATATTTTCTATTGTAGAACAATTCTAGAACTGCCGGCTTGAATGGCCGCTAAAGTAATTCTTTCCGTCAAAAAATTCTAGGAATGGTGCTTTGATAGATTACCAATTAAATAAAATTAAGGAAGAGATTATGCATATTTATCTCGTATTTGTAGTAAAAGTATGAAAAAGCAAATACTTATTTCAGTTATATAAATATATATATAATAAATTTTTTTAATTCTTTAGCTTCCGTCCGTCCATTCGTCTGTCAAACCCTCTAAAATAGCCATACATTGACCTTTTGAAACAAAATTTTGGGGAGAAGAATTAACAATTAAAGGGGTACAAAGTACAATTGGTTTTACTAAGTTTCGTAGCTTAGTACAACAAATTTACATTAATTTCTTTTGAAAAATTAAAAGTTATATTATTTAACATACGCAATACATCCCACTATTTAAAATAGTTTAATGATTAAAAAACAAATACTTATTTAATAAAAATGCAGTATTATTTTTTGCATATATTTTCTTTAAGTTTTTATATTTACACATGGCCAATTGTATGTTGCATGCTCAAGAATAAGAAATCATAAAGATTTATTCGTTGTTAAAAAGGAAAAAAAAATTCTTAAAAAATATTGTTTACTATGAAGTCCTATAAAATTAAATTAAATTAAAGAAATTAATAAACGGCGAATGGGGTTTTTCTTAAAGAATTTTTTTCAAACAAAACAGTTTATTCAAATTTCATCGATTGGTTTGTGAAATTGAACGAAACGTAGGGTTTGTAAATGTCGACAAAAACGTTAGCGATGACTTCAACAATAATAATACTGTGATTATTTTTTTTTTTTGCAACGCGCTGATGCCATTAACAATCAACATCACCTGCCTATCCACATCATGAGAATATATTTTAAAAATTCCTCTTTTAAATTAAGTCAAATTCAAATGTTCTTTTTTACTGCTAAATCGTATTTTGCGTAATATTCTAATGGATATAATTCACATTCATGCAAAAATAAATCTTAAATGAAAAATTCAGTGACAAAAGTATTGTTTCCGTGAACTGAATTTTTCCGATACACGAATGATAAAAAAATGTTTTTTTCTTAAAATGTTTGATAAATTATTTATCATTGTTCCTATTTAGCGCCTTCGACGGAACAACAATTGCCACCGTTAATCTAACAATTCAAGTGGTACCATCAAACAACCAGATTAGCACCATGAGTGGAAACTTCACTACTGTACTTCCAGAAGAGATGCCTGTCGGGACTGTGGTTAGATTAAATAATTTGAAACTTTCAAAGCCCTATGCTGGAGATGTCCGAATGTATTCCTTATCAGGTAAGCACACACACACACACACACACACACACACACACACACACACACACACACACATACACATATATATATATATATATATATATATTGTGTATTTAGGCAGCAGTCCCTCTTTTATACATATTTCGATAAATACGACTGGCATGGTACTACGATTAAGACTTTTATTTAATTTTTCTTGTGTTCCTGCAAGTATTTTCTTTTCTGGACACAAAGTGTGTAAAAACTGTCCCAAAATTTTGCATGTCCGACCGCTTTCGGCCATACCTTTAGCCATTATCAAGTATGATTTTACTTTTATTTTTTAACTGAATGTATGGTTTGTGTTATGTATGTATCTAGACTTATAGGAATGTTTTATTTTTCAAAATATTATTATGCTTGTATTGTCAACTGGTATGTTTTGGATGGTGTCTGGTAGGTTTTTATGTGTGTTTAAATGGGTTCTAATGGAGCTGTGGTCAGTAGGTGTAACGTAAGTCGTTTGGATAGGCATGTAGTAGTGTGACCAATGTAATTATTTATGATTTTGGTTTAATCAGGAACACAGTTTCTTAAGGGGACATTTGAACTCGTAAATAATGTTGGTTCTTAAAGAAAATGGCAACAGAAAGAACATTTCTACTCAGAATCAGGAAAAGACAACTGAAATTTCTTAGCTGGGGGAAGAAGAAAAGGATCCATACCTTTCTCAAGGATATTATCACGTAAGTGAATGTTTTCATTCAGTCAGATACGTGCGTGATACAGGCTTAGGCGATGAGGCAGATCTTTTCCTGCAGTAGGTTGCTATTTCTTTCTGCGGTAGACCAGTTGCCATCCAAGGTTATAGAACCCGGTCTGTTATGCTATTTACCCATAGCTGGGGGAAGAAGAAAAGGATCCATACCTTTCTCAAGGATATTATCAAGTAAGTGAATGCAATGGATTCGACTGGAATTCGAACTCGGCTCCCTGATTTCTCAATCCGAGCCGCTATCCATTACTCTACCGTGCTTTCATTACGATTATAAATTTAAAAAGTAAGTCGGCTACTATTTCAAATTTATGTAGTCTTTTTTTCCTTATCTATGAATTATCTTGTGATTCGTTTCTAAATTGCAAAGGCACAATCAGGTGTTGCCAGATGCAACGAGAATAATAATGAGGCATTGTTACAAATTACTAATACTGCCAATGGATTATATTTTCAAATCTTTCGAGCGTGTATGAACATTGAGACACATCTTAATGGTTGAGAATGATATTCGACTTATATAAATTGCCATGTATCAACATCAAATCAACAAATGCCTCGTTCACATGCTTATCATTGTAAAAGGTAATAATATATATGAGTATATATCAATAAGACATTGTACCACTCCACTAAGTAACCTGACACCTCATGCTATTCTTTACCATTATAAGAGTCAGATCAATCCCAAAATGGAGTCCTGTTGTCATATTTGATCGAGAGCTGCCCAGTCATCGCTTTCCAGTCTTTATAAAGTCCAAAAAGCGTCTCTGAGTCTTTGTTGGAAAATAATTATTTTCCACCCTTCAGCCTCTCTAACACAGGCGGAATGTGGCGAAACTCTCGCTGCCCTATCGCCATTTCGATTGAAAGTGCTCGGACGAACTACATTCCTTGGTTCAGCCAGGTCTAACCTTCACGGCTAGGGCCTGCCATGTCACTTACATTATAGCAAACCACCCACATTCCCTTCGTATTTCATCGGTGAGAAGTAAGTTCCAGTTGAACAGCTTCTTCCCCCGAACCAATACTCTGTGGAATCGACTCCCAAGAGGATGTTTCCCCAATCAATACAGTCTTAACCTAATCAAGTCTAGAGTTAGTCGTTATCTTTCCCTCTTATCCATATAAATTACCCCTTAATATAAACCTCGTGTTAGATATCAGTAATAAAGCCAACTTGCTAAATAACATTTATTTTAAAAAGAAAACAATCGATGTATAATTCGACTTATCTTTAAAAAAAAATCAAACATTACCTGTCCATACCAAGTTGGTTAGTTTACTACGACTAACACCTGTTCATCTAATGCAGGAACAAAACGATAACATTTCTGAAACATAGACTTTGATTGCTAGAATGTAGGAACTCTTCAGGATTGTGAAAACACAAACTGCTCAGAGCGTAGAAAAGCTCTTGTAACCACAGAACTGCATCCGCCTGAACATTAATATAGCTGCTCTATCAGAAAAAACAAAAAAAAATTGTCTGATGAGGATCATATCTCTGAAGTGTCATCAGGATACATTGTATTCTGATGTGGTAAACCAAATGGCCAGAAACGTGATGGTTGTTGAGTTTGCCATAAGAACATCTGTGGTGGACAAAGTAGAGCTGCCGTTCAGCATGAATGATCGGATAATGAACGCGTTCCCTTAGCAGGTGACCATTATCTGTCATTCCTCTCAATCTATGCATTAACTCTTGTGGCCAAATAAAAAAAAGCATATATGTATGTATGTATGTATGTATGTATCTTTAATACGAAATTTTGTGTGCCATTCAAAGGATAAGAAGGATCTATCTATCTATCTATATCTATCTATCTATCTATCTATCTATCTATCTATCTATCTATCTATCTATCTATCTATTTGATTCGCTTTGTCTGATTCACTTATCTATCTATCTATCTATCTATCTATCTATCTATCACATTCTGTTCATTATCTATCTATCTATCTATCTATCTATCTATCTATCTATCTATCTATCTCATTCTGTTCATTATCTATCTATCTATCTATCTATCTATCTATCTATCTCATTCTGTTCATTATCTATCTATCTATCTATCTATCTATCTATCTATCTATCTCATTCTGTTCATTATCTATCTATCTATCTATCTATCTATCTATCTATCTATCTCATTCTGTTCATTATCTATCTATCTATCTATCTATCTATCTCATTCTGTTCATTATCTATCTATCTATCTATCTATCTATCTATCTATCTCATTCTGTTCATTATCTATCTATCTATCTATCTATCTATCTATCTCATTCTGTTCATTATCTATCTATCTATCTATCTATCTATCTATCTATCTATCTATCTATCTATCTATCTCATTCTGTTCATTATCTATCTATCTATCTATCTATCTATCTATCTATCTATCTATCTATCTCATTCTGTTCATTATCTATCTATCTATCTATCTATCTATCTATCTCATTCTGTTCATTATCTATCTATCTATCTATCTATCTATCTATCTCATTCTGTTCATTATCTATCTATCTATCTATCTATCTATCTATCTGATTCTGTTCATTATCTATCTATCTATCTATCTATCTATCTATCTCATTCTGTTCATTATCTATCTATCTATCTATCTATCTATCTATCTATCTATCTCATTCTGTTCATTATCTATCTATCTATCTATCTATCTATCTCATTCTGTTCATTATCTATCTATCTATCTATCTATCTATCTATCTATCTATCTCATTCTGTTCATTATCTATCTATCTATCTATCTATCTATCTATCTATCTATCTATCTATCTATCTCATTCTGTTCATTATCTATCTATCTATCTATCTATCTATCTATATCATTCTGTTCATTATCTATCTATCTATCTATCTATCTATCTAATTATCTCATTCTGTTCATTATCTATCTATCTATCTATCTATCTATCTATCTATCTCATTCTGTTCATTATCTATCTATCTATCTATCTATCTATCTATCTATCTCATTCTGTTCATTATCTATCTATCTATCTATCTATCTATCTATCTATCTATCTCATTCTGTTCATTATCTATCTATCTATCTATCTATCTATCTATCTATCTCATTCTGTTCATTATCTATCTATCTATCTATCTATCTATCTATCTATCTCATTCTGTTCATTATCTATCTATCTATCTATCTATCTATCTATCTCATTCTGTTCATTATCTATCTATCTATCTATCTATCTATCTATCTATCTCATTCTGTTCATTATCTATCTATCTATCTATCTATCTATCTCATTCTGTTCATTATCTATCTATCTATCTATCTATCTATCTATCTATCTCATTCTGTTCATTATCTATCTATCTATCTATCTATCTATCTATCTATCTATCTCATTCTGTTCATTATCTATCTATCTATCTATCTATCTATCTATCTCATTCTGTTCATTATCTATCTATCTATCTATCTATCTATCTATCTATCTCATTCTGTTCATTATCTATCTATCTCATTCTGTTCATTATCTATCTATCTATCTATCTATCTATCTATCTATGTATCTATCTATCTATCTATCTATCTATCTATCTCATTCTGTTCATTATCTATCTATCTATCTATCTATCTATCTATCTATCTCATTCTGTTCATTATCTATCTATCTATCTATCTATCTATCTATCTATCTATCTATCTCATTCTGTTCATTATCTATCTATCTATCTATCTATCTATCTATCTATCTATCTATCTATCTATCTATCTATCTATCTATGATCATGATGTCACAATATTGACAAAGTGTTATTTTTTTTGTAGGAAAAGATGCCAGCTTTTTTTCTATTAACCGCTTAACAGGTGAAATCAAAATTGCCAGAAGGATTGACCGAGACAGTGGTATCTACAGAACCAGTGACCTACATCTGTTTGCCTCGAACCAAACTGGCTATACAGCAACAGCTTCTTTGCTTGTAGTATTCCAGGACATTAATGACAATGCTCCTGTTTGCAATCCTTCAGCCTATTACGTTAATGTTGTCGAGAATGGAACCAACGGTGGGTAAATTCTTGCTCTTTCCGATTTGTCTATTCTCAGATCCATTTTAAATTAATTATATTCACATTCTCATTCTTTGTGTTAATCTTGTATTTCTTCCGACCTCCGTCAGGGTTTTCACTTTTTTTACCCTAGCATCTCCTCTCTGTGTGGGGCAATTGCAGAACCAATACTCATAAAAATACCATTAGCATTGTCTGCTACATGGTCACAATATCGGAGGCACCTTGGACGAGGATCGAACTCACCGGCGTTGTAATGGAAACAATTACCAAAATGCCGTCTTACAATGAATATATTGCCATGATTCCATGATCTTTCTCTAACATTAGCATCCATTACAAACATATACATGTACTTTTGAGAAAATCATTGAATGTAATACACATATAGTTATGTTTATTACTGTTTAGTGGATACCCTTGTTTGAGTCGACGTTCCGTTTATTTTAAACAGTATTTATTTTGTCTACCGTACTCGAGAAAACAAAATTATGAAAATGTACGCTCCCTCAGGATTCGAACCTGCGCCCTACTTTTGTAAGACGAACCACCGTCTGATCCTGCGTGCGAGGATATATTTTGCCTTTAAATCACACTGACTCGTTCAGATTTCCGAAAACAGCATTTTTGCACGTTTTTGTATCCAAACCTTAAACAACGCAATTTTTACAGAGATTAATTTATTTTTTTTTAATCTGACATATTTCTATTACTTCAAACGTTATTTTTAGAGGATAATCCTATCTGAGTAGACGCTCTTTCTCTCTTAAACAGCGTATTATAACAATCTATCTATCTATCTATCTATCTATCTATCTATCTATCTATCTATCTATCTATCTATTAATGAAATCTTAGGAATTTTCCCGTTCTATGTATACTCACACACACATATTTATATAAATATATTTATTATTGTAAAGAGCCATGGCCTGAAGGGTCACGATACATTGACAAAGAAGACAAGAGAAAGAAGGCAGATTTAAGATTGTTCATTAATATTGGTTTGTATGATTTACCTTTTGCATAATTCTCAATGGAGTACACTTAATATTCCTCTTATTTTTCTTATAAAATATAATTACCATTTCAAGTCCTCAATTATCTGGTTGTTATTGCTCGAGACAGAGGGAATGTAAATTTCTTTGATTCTCCAACACTTTCCGCAGTACTCCAGCTGTTTTCAGGAATATTGTCGTCTAAACGGTTTCATTTATTCCCCGGATTACAAGAACCTCTTTCACTTCTTTATTTTATAATTAACATAAACCATAACTCATCTCCATGTTCCATATTTATTTTTCTTCTTTTGGAAATGTTTAAATATTTGTTCAGCATACTTCCGATTTACTTTTTGGGGCAGCAAAGTCAAGAAAGTCTACAAGTTTTTCCTTTCCATGTTTTTCAATGACGACATATCATTGGCTTGGATTCAGTAGTCTATTTCAAATATAAAATCCCAGAGAATTTAATATTCCTTGAATTTGGATTTGAGTTGATGCACATACTATTTAGTTTGTATAGGCAAATCTTCATTGTTGCTCGTTGACTCTTACTGACAAAAATAACGTCCATATTTAGGTTATTCTGCCAGTGCGTTGTACTTGCATTGCTCTGTATTTTTGGCAAATATTCAATACCTTCTGAATATTAAAAACTGAGTAGAAAAACGATATTAGTTAAGAGAACTGAGTTACTTGATAGTTTCGAGTTCAATTCTTGTGTCGAGGAGCAAAGAAAAGTCAATGGAAAAGACAAGCAATATCACAAGGTTGAATTAACTAAAAAGAATTAACTGATCTGAGTTATCTTCCCTTGCATGGACAATTAAATGAGAACAATCTAACCGGGAAGACTACCAACTACGAAGGCCAAAGTTTATATGGACCGTCACATTGTTATGATAACAACCATGATAGAGGCACTAATTCAACACATCAGAGTCGAATATATGGATACATGTTTCTTTTTTATATAAGTGGATTATTTACCTCAAATATCATGTTGTTAAATGAATTTGGGTAACCAAAAGTCAATAACAGTATTCTGGCATTTTTTTTTATTCATGCAATTTTTATTATTAATATTGCTTAGGCATTAAGTAAAAGCTACTTACACATATATTAAATGCATTATTTCGGGGAAGATGCTTACGGCCAAATCATACCTAAAGACCAGTTCTCATTTGGTCACCAGTGTCAAGTTAAGCAGTTTCGAATCCGGTCATTACTTAGATGGGGGATCGCTTTAGAACATCGGGTACGGTAAGTAAAAGATCGAGTACAAAACTGGTTGGGTATGGGGGCTAGCAACTTCATCTCGTAAAACCAGGTGATCATGGACCTCCACATCTTCCTGTTCCTTGTAGCTCTTTATAAGTTTTGTCTTTTTGTTATTTCTCCCAATTCCTGTTCTACCATCGATTTCCTTTGCTTATCAAGTATGTTACGCTGCACCCTCTGTTCCTCTTTCTCTCAATCTGTCCTGTGAGTATCGGATTTTCCAAGACCTCCTTCCTCATTATGTGCCCCAGAAATTTCAACTGCCTCTTCCTGATACTTGCTATGAAATCCACAGCAGTAACGCCTCGTGTTGTTGAGAGCTGTGGCCCACTACTCCTCAGTGGAGTCTACGGGACTAAAGGAGGAAATGTGTTTTATGTTTTCAGAGAAACAATTCAGAGTTTTAGATCAGGAGCGAACAAACATTTTTTTAACGATGAGCTTCATTACGATAATACGTATTCCACAGCAACAATATGAATAACAATCGTATATGCGCATGTTATTTGGATACTTGTTTGATTAATTAAATTTTATGAACAAATTGCACAATATACATGATAAATTATTTTAATATTTAGTACATTTCATACAATTAATTTGATTTAATTTGATTTGTAAATTTGAGAACAATTCTCGATAAATATTGTGAGACGTTTATAGCATATCGCTGAAATGACATCTTATTTACACTCAGGCACCTAGATCCCTATGCGCGAACTAAAACAATGATTGAGAATTGACATCGACAAAATGTGGAACGTAACGATACAGGTGTCACTTTGGTAGTACATAGCGAAATATATCGATTTTTCCGAAAGTAAGTTTCATGAGGACTGGAGTTCGTTATTAAATATATATGTGTCGGACGATAATGGGTATGTCTCCATTCACATAAATACAGTAGTAAATACTGTATGTTGGTCTGCAGTTAGAGATTCATTATGGAATTCAGTTGACTCACTTCTAGCAGTTGGCTATCTCTTCTATGCGCTGGTGGCAAATCTTTTATGTGTTGTTCATGTCCTAAGTATTATCCCTCATTACCAAACTTCGTGCGATTATTATATTCAGTAACCTTCCCTAGGTTACAACAATATGATTTCCGTCTTTGTCGTTTTTATTCCCGTTTTGAATACATTAATATTTTGGGCAATATGTAACCAAAAAAAATAAAAAAAAAATAAAAAAATAATAATAATAAAAAGAAAATACCAAAATATAATAATAAATATTTAAAACATATTGTTTGTTGTGCCCATGCAGGTAATATAAAATAATCAGGTAGATCGCATGCGGCCCTCGTAATTTGCCCACCCATGTTTTAGACTTTTTCAGATTAAGATTACGTTAGACATGTTACTGATTCTAGAAAAGCGTTTTACAATCTTAGAGATTTCCAGATTAAGATTAGGTTAGATATTTTTTTGTTTTCAGAAAAGTACTTAACAATTTTAGACTTTGTCTGGTCAAGTCACTGAATAAATATTTGATTGTTATCATACTGAGAAAATAAATTTAAAAAATATTTGCATAATAAATTGTTTTGTTGGCAATAAAGAGGAAGGCATTTTGGTTACACCTCCACATACATGCCTGTAGCTTCAAAGATCCAATGCTAATTCGGATTATAACCTTATATGTAATATCAAAAGAGGTCATAAATCATTGCATGTTTTAAGGCCGTTATTTTGATCAGGCATATCAATTTTAAGCCACACTGCAAAGCGTTAATGATCTATGCTGCACTACTTTGCTGGAATTTTCTTTTGCGCTTTGAATCGAGTTATCGTGATTTGACTTAATAAGACACACTCTATACGTACCCCAATACATACAGACACGCGTACATACAGACACATGCTTGTCATGGCTTCTGATTTTAATTGATTGGAAATCTCAATATGTATATGTTTGGTAATTTAAGAACGGTTACAGTAAATACATCGTCCAGTACCACACATTTGCTTCTCTCTGGCTTGACCGTAACCATATCCTTTGGAAGTTGACGATTTGACGCAGTATGTATCTCTGTTCATGAGCGGGAGTAATTTGAAAGATGAAGAAGAAAGCAAGGTAACTTGAGAGTCACACACACACACACACGCACACACACACACACACACACACACATATATATATATATATATATATATATATATATATGCTATTAGGTTGGTGCAAAAATAATTTCGTTTTCTAACATATGTTACTATGTGAGAAAACGAAATTATTTTTGCACCAACCTAATATATTGCATCTGGCATGAAACAGCCTGTCGTCTCTGAGTACTGACTTCAATGTTCATTTTTATATTTATATTTAGATACGCTCTATTTCTGATATTGAGCACTTTATCCCATAAATATAGCACACCTTACAACTATATTTCTGCACACACACAGAGACACACACACACACACAAACAAACAAACACACACACACACACACACACACACACACACACACACACACATATATATATATATATATATATATATATGTATATGTATATATACCGAAGTATAGGATTGGCATAGACGGAATAAATTCCAATAGCCATTTTGTTTCAAAACATCTGGTATCTTATCAAGTGATAGTGTTAAATCACTTGATAAGACATCAGAAGTGTTGAAACAAAATGGCTATTTTTGTAGTGATGGTATAACATGTTTATATTATAATTTTTGAATAAATAAAATTATATATATATATATGTATATGTATGTGTGTGTGCGTGTGCATGTGCATGTGCATGTGTGTGAAAATGCTCTTAATCGAAGACTGAGGAAACTGGGTTACTCGACTTGAATTAAGCACCGCCTGCATGGTTATGTACTGCTTTTTATCAAAAGCTGTCACCATATCGGCCATATTAGACTAAAGGTGTGCCATTACCCTACCAGTTGATGTGCAAACCTCCAAAAAGGCCGGCATCAAAATATCAATGTTCATCGAGAAAAGCGCCACCGTAAAACTTTGGCATTGGTCACAAGCACTGACTTTCAGTGTCCACACTGATTCAAACTCGCCCCATCCAGATTTGGTTTGCGGAACCACCTCCTATTTATATATATATATATATATATATAAAGAGAGAGAGAGAGAGAGAGAGAGAGAGAGAGAGGGAGGGAGAGAGAGAGAGATAGTGTCTTTCCAACGCGTTTCATTCTGCATCCCTTGTTGCGTATTGTATATCGCAATCTACGTGAAGGCCACCTTAATAAGGAATTGAGTAACTCGTCACTCTTAGCGTCTGAGGATTGTGAGAACAGCATCAACATCTAACCGTTCACATGAAACCTTTAGGCTCAGAGAACAGTAGCATATGATTATTATTTTATTTATATTTTATATTATATTTATTATATATATTGTTGAAACCTACCTATGGGTGAACTGAATAATTACAGAAAAGTTCTTCTACGAAACTCTGAAGTCGAGGTGCTGAATATAAACTTAATCAGCTAAGTAACAAATTATATATATATATATATATATATATATATATATATATATATATATATATGTAATTTATTTATGGATTAAACCCTACAACATTTAATACAGGAAAAAATGAGTTGTTATTTTAACATATTTCGTCTTACAAAGGTTTCTTCAGATACAACGAAATTTATTCAAAGAACCAGTGGAAGCATCAGTTCAGATGCTCTTCTCGCGAGATCAATTACGCCTGAGTAGTGAGTTCGATCTTCACTGGGTGCCCCATACTTTCGGCTGTGTGCCGCATCTAAGCTACT
>OZ010578.1:71534466-71561966 GCA_963932145.1 Acanthosepion lycidas
GTTTTTATTGCACCCCAAACATTATCGGTTGGCTAGCAAATCGAATCATATGCATAACTAACACCGCACAGTTCGCCGTCCAGACTATTTCTTGGTGGCAATTTGTAGATATCGTATTTCTTCATACACAGACGTCCCGGGGTTCGTACCAGGTCTGTTCTAACTGGTCCGCCATTTTCTTCTTTTTTCTTTTAAAGACAGCACACTGGATGTCGTCTCTTTGGCAGACGAGGGCCTGTACCGTTATCATTGGTGGTTTAGCAGTTCATTCTGCATTTCGTTTCCGCTACAATTTATTTATCTTTTGTTTATTTTTTACACAATAGGAGTAAATGAGTTTACCTATCGCCTGGTTCGAACTCATCACCAATCTTTTGAACAAGAGTTTCCAGTTTAGGTTTGGTTTTCCGGTTCTTTCTAAAATTCTACTTCAACTCTAAACTTCTAACGTCTCTGCCTGAACTCATACTACTCTATACTATTATTGAGTTACCGGCTCCTTCTAAAATGTTTTTCTTTCCTTTCACTTCCAGCGTCTTTGTGATATAAACGCCTTACTTGGGGTGATTTAAAAAATAATTCATAAGTTGAGCTCACTTTATTAAAAAGCGTTTCGCTTTCAGTTTGATTTAATGCTGAAGAACGTTATATTATCTTTTGTTAGTATTCGCATTAATTGATTA
This sequence comes from Acanthosepion lycidas, assembly GCA_963932145.1. Taxonomy (NCBI): domain Eukaryota; kingdom Metazoa; phylum Mollusca; class Cephalopoda; order Sepiida; family Sepiidae; genus Acanthosepion; species Acanthosepion lycidas. The sequence goes on from OZ010578.1 coordinate 71,535,150, forward strand.
TAATTTTTCCATGCAGGAAACCTGGTTGAAACGGTCAGATGTACGGACATAGATGCTGGCCCGAATAATATCCTAAATATGATTCTTGATCCAACAAATGGCAACCATATATATTTCTCAATAAACCAGAATGGAGAGATCAGAACTACGACGAAGCCTCTGGATTATGAACAACTCTCTAGTTCTAATTTCCAACTGGATCTGATTGTTTTGGTCAAAGACATGCCTACTAATTATCAGCAAAAAACAGGAACAGCTACTGTCATTGTTAATGTACGCGGCACCATCACGAGTATTATCATCAGTAAAAAAATATTGTATCATTATCATCGATGAACCACAACCACTACCAAGAACACCATCACCATCACCACCATCATCACAACCACCACCATCACCACCACCATCACATCATCACCACCATCATCATCATCACCATCACCGTCACCACCATCACCATCACCATCACCACCACCATCACCACCACCATCACCACCATCATCATCACCACCATCACCATCACCACCACCATCACCACCACCATCACCACCACCATCATCATCACCATCACCACCACCATCACCACCATCACCATCACCACCATCACCACCACCATCACCATCACCATCACCACCACCATCACCACCATCATCATCACCATCACCATCACCACCATCACCACCACCATCACCATTACCATCACCACCACCATCACCACCACCACCATCACCACCATCACCATCATCACCATCACCATCATCATCACCACCACCACCACCACCACCACCACCACCATCATCATCATCATCATCATGATCATCATCATCATCACCACCATCATCATCATCACCACCATCATCATCATCATCGTGATAATATCATGATCATGATCATCATTATTATCTGTTTTATACGTTAACAACAGTTCAAAAATTTTATTTGTTATTTTTATTTTTCATTCAGAAAAGATAAGCTTTGTTAAATTTATATGTAGAGTGTGCGAGTGGGATATAGCGGCTCGCAGTGAGAAGTTGAAGAGCAGAGTTCGAATTCTAGTCGAGTTCGTTACATATACTTACGTGCAAATACCTTTGAGAAAGATATGAACCCACCTCATGTTTAACCTATAGTGTATGTCACAAACCCGGCTGGGATTCCAACGGCTCTCCGAATGAGACAAAAGTAGAAAAAAAGAGAGACAGAGGAAGGAAAAGAGTGGGGGAGAAGGAGGGAGAGATAGTGGGAGTAAACGTCACATTTCGAAACTCGTAATCCGTTAGAGTAGATACCTCTACTTAGTTTCGATACCTAAGGTTTAAAATGAAGTTGTAAAAACGAAAAATCATTCTTGAATCTTTCATTTTAGCTTTAATTGAAAACGAAATGATCAAATTTACTATTTCCAGTAAGCAAAATACTCTGGCGTATTTCAAATAGAAGTTATATAGACTGGAATCTCAACTTATTAGTCGCTTTCATAAAATTTTGACACATTTGTAAACAAAAGTTAATTCTCAGTTTTAAAAATCTTCCAAAAATCAAACATAATTTTCTGAAACTTTGAGGAATATTAGTTGATATAAAGTATAATTAATCGGATTTTAAAATAATAATTAATTTAAGTTTAAAATAACAGAGACATGGAGTTTTAAAACAATCTCTACAAGTGATTACACACTTATCACCGTCACTTGTCACTCGTAGATCACTTAACATCTGTCAACACCTTTACTGTTGTTTTCTCGAGACCCTATCTGTTAAAACATAATTTATGAAAATGATGAGTGAGCTGTTGGAAAAAATTCTCCGTAATCTAATTTTAGGAATGCTGACTTTAAATTTACTATAGTCATAATTTTTTTTTTAATATTGGGGGTAAACAACTTTTAATGAACTTTTCAATTTTTGATTCATGAATATAGTTTTCACTTAATAACAAAATCACTTAACCGGATTGAAATAATGCAGAATTTTAAACAATTTACAATATTATAAATTCTTACAATTAAAATTTTCAAAAAATTAAAACAATTCTTGTAAAAATTCATTATTCATCGAAAAAAAAAAATTCTCAAGATAATAGTTTTCTTAATAAATCTTATTTATAAAAGCAATTAAAAACTTTTCTAATTAAGTAATGTCATAGCTTCATTGCATTTTTATTTCACGATTCAGAGCAAATTTTCGGTAACTGGGTGTCCTGTTTTACAAAAAAAAAAAAAAAAAAAAAGAAGAAAGAAAAAACAAAAAGAAAAATAAAAACTTATTATTTTAATTCTCCAGAGTCCTGCTTTTAATTAATAATACAAATCAAGATTTTCTAGAAAAAAATTTCAAAAATGATTTCATTCATTTGTGAATAAATTTTGAAAAATTAGGTGCCTACATTAGAGCCGTTGGGGAACCACATGTACCGCAGCCAAAGCAGCAGTGGTGTGCCTAGGGCAAAATAGCCTGACGGAACCCAATCCCTCTTTAGGCTTATTTTATTTGAATTTGTTCATATCCTAGACTGTATGCCACCTATATAGCCCATAGCTGGGTGGGTAAGAGATCGATTCATACATGTCTCGAAAGAATTCGAACTCATCCAGCCGATTGCTCTTTTCGAATTGCTATTACACCATCCGCACATCCTAGAAATAAACATTATGAACACTTAGAATGTTGAATCTGTCGCACGAGAAAGGGTTAGCAGAGACAGGATTATCAGTTGGGTGGTGATTTTGTTTTAAGGTTTAATATTTTATCTGATGAGAGTTGATCGAAAATCTGGTCGTTTTAAATACCACGCATTTCTTTTAGAAGTTAATCCCAACGTTTCCGTTTTTTCAAGCTATGTATATATTTTGTACCTTTAAAAAAAACTGTTTAAATTCTTTACTCCGTATATTAATTTTAGTAAATAAATGTGAAACCCCTATATGATGTTTAGTTAGTAGACATGGGAAAATAATTAGACTAGCCCAAACATAAAACATTTATTGTATTGAAGAAAATACTCAACATACAAAGCTTTTACCATTTTATGTACGTGTTCTTAAGTATAGAACAATGAAAATTCCGTTTTCTTCAGATCGGTATGTGTTACCAAAAGGGAGGAACATACGGCCAGTTGTTGCATATTCACTTGTTTATATGTTGGAAGCGAAAAGAGGAAAAAGCAATTGGATTGTGCTGCGACCAATCCTGAACTTCCATACATACAGGGTTCGGTAAATCCCTAAATCCTACTGCAACGTATATATTTTGACCAGCGTGTGAGTGTGTGTTAAAGTATATGCGTGTGCATGTGCGTATATGTTAATTCACTACACCTATTTGACGATTATAATATTTACAGATAAATAATTTTCCTTTCATTGATCGTATCATTATCAGTAATTTAGTAACTTTTAAAAGTTTTCTGTAAAATAGAAAGATATATAAAGAAATCAATGGTACATCTGTTTGATATTTGGTAAGCAATGATTTAATTTTCAAAGAGACATTCAGGGTTTGAAGTTTATTTGCCCGACTGTGTTATTTTCCAGGTGTTGCCAGTAAATGAATTCAGTCCAGAGTGGAGTCAGTTTTCTCCGCCAGTAAAACCATTTAAACCCTTCACTATCCCGGAAAATTTGCCCGTAGGAACTGTAATCATAACAGCAAAAGCCATTGATTATGACTTAGGATTTGATGGAGAAATTAGTTATGAAATGAATACAACTGGATGTAAGTAATCATGATCAGTATCAGAATATATTTGAAACGATTAAAACATTTTTCCCAATGCAGTTTGTTTTATATTACACATTTATTTTTACGTATTTTATTTAACAAGAGTTTTTAGATAAGCTATCATTGCGAATTTTGATTTATTTGAAGCTACATTTACATGATTTTTCAATAATAGGAGTAGATAGGTGCACCTATCGTCCGGTTCAAACTTCTGCTCGGTCTTTTGAACATGAATAGAAGTTTATCCTTTTTTTTCTGTTTAGCATTGAATCTCCGGTTCTAAAGTCTTCTCATTCTCTTAAACTCCCAGTAGGGCCTTGCGTCATAGTGACATTATCGCCTTGATTGGAGTGGATTGATTAAAGGAGAAAATAAAAATACAGTTAATCTGATCTGTCCTCTTACTCATGGGCGTACCTAAGCAATATAGCATCAATGTTATGAATTGAAATTACGTGCCTATCCAAATGTCTGACATATTGACACTCATATTTTACTAAGGAAAATGGTCTTATCGCTAAATGACACTCAGTAATGGTACTATCAAGTACGTGGTCATGTAGCTCTAAGCATTGTATTTTTTATCTTATAGTTCAAATAAGTAGTTTACCAATCGAGCTATCCTACTGTTTCTCACCCATTCTTATATTTTATTTTAAATGTACCTTTCGAACATATGCAATCCTGATCCTTCACAGATACCTTTTCTATTATCTGTGAATTGTTCTGACTTTTTGATAAAGATATTGGAATGGTTTCCTGATACCCCCGCCACAGTTTGAAATTTATAGTTTTCATTCTCTTAGGCTGGTTGCTACTCTTGGCACGAGAGGACAGTCTACCCTGCTATTTAATTTATAGCTGGGGGGATTCTTATTTTATAATTAAAATAAGCGATTTAACAATCTATCTATTCTTAATATTTCTCATCCAGTTTTTTTTTTTAGATAACATATCTTTTCAGCACGTAGACGAACGATCACGACTCTCCACATTTCTTTTCTTTACTATCTGTGAATTACCATGACTTTTTGTTAAAGATATTGGAGTGGAGTTTTCCTTTTCTTGAACTAGTTGTCCCGTTAGGCAAGAGAAGAGAGTCTACCTTTTTGTTTTTCTTAAATCTTATAATTAAAATAAGTGGTTTAACAATCTAGCTATCCTAGTGCTTCTCGTTCGTCCTAATCAAAGACAAATCAAATATCTGAGGATATTTGTTATTATGATCCGAGAGTGGCTTGTCTTATTTTAATAGCAACTGCTTTGCAGTGCTTCGTTAAAGGAGAGTTGAAGGTACGTAACTTACGTAGGCGATCATGGCTCTCCACCTTCCTCTATCCCTTGCAGCTCTCAACAAGTTTTTTCCCTCTGCTTCCTCCCCTAGACCACGTTCTGTTATCCACTTGCTTAAGTATGTCACGTGTTGTTTTCCCTTGTCTCTTTTTCTCTCAATTCGACCAGTGAGTATCAGATTCTCCAGGCCAGCCTTCCTCATTATGTGTCATAGAAACTTCAGCTGCCTCTTCCTGATATTAAGTATAAGCCTCCTCTTTGTTTGCAACCTCCCTAAGATATCATCGTTGCTCACACGCTCTGTCCATGATATACTTAGCATCCTTCTGTAGAATAACATCTCTCTCGCCTCGAGTCTCTTCTAAATATTTGAGGAAATCGTCCAACATTCGCTGCCGTAAAGTCATCTACCTACCGAAAAGCCGCCCTAGGTATGACGATAAACTACATCCGGCAGCAAAGCTTCTCAAAGCGGAGGTTTTGAGGAGCGTGGAAACCACCTCTTGATTTCTGTTGTTCCCAGGTCCACCCTGACCCGGGGTGGTAGAACCTTTTAGGGTTTCAGCTATGAGCAAATAGAGAAGCCCCAAACAGGTGTCACAAACTATGAAAGTATAAAAATTGTTTTATAGTAAAAATACCTGCAATACATTTTTGAAAAAATATTAATACATATTCTAGTCATACGAACCTATCCGCAAAATATTGATTTTCGATATTAAATAACTCATTGAGGTTGATATACCGTAAAACAAAATAAAACAAACCTACCGAAAGGACGTATAAACAAAATGAAAATATTGGTCAGTATAAATCACCAAGATTAATGTGTTTATCTATTTGGTATTGAAAAATATGCTATTAATATTATCTTCATCCTAGGCAACTACAGTTTTTTTTCTATTATTTTTTATTATTTTGAGAGTAATAGTTTGTTTTTTAACAGTACATCAACTCCATATAGGTCATTTAATGCCAAAAGTTTATTTTTCTTAGGAGTATTAGTAATTTTTTTTACAAAAGCAATTAAGAGGTGGTTCTACGCTCCCCAAAACCTTCCGATCAGAAGCCTTGCTGCCAGATGTTGTTTATCGTCGTACCCAGGACGGTAAAGAAATAGAAAAAAGTAGAAAGATATACAAGTAGATAGATAAAGATAGAGAAAAAATAGAAGGGTGAAATAAATAGATCGAGATAATAAAAGAGGGCAACGAAAAGGTTAGGGAGAAAGTGAAGCGTGGATAGGAAACTTAATTATAAACATGATTTAAATATTATATCCAGTCGCACATAATGTACGGATTCTCTCTGTATTTATAATGTTTATTAAACCTCAATACCTTTACGCCCTTTTCAATTGTTTGATAAATGCTCCCTAGATTCGAATCATAGTAAGTACACAATTTTTCTTTTTTCAATTATCTCAAATTTGTTAATTGATCATACCTACTTTTTCTGTTTCTTGCCATCTTCGTTGCTATCATGTCCCCTAGCTATCCCAAATCACAGTAATGAGCGATTTGTTGTATTTTAGATATTAATCTACATCTTTGATGAAAAACATCATCCTAACTTGCTAATTTATTTAAAATATCACTTAAGGGTTTCTAATATATCTGGTTCCTTTCTTCTGGTTACTTTCCTCAGTCCCCTTTCGTCTGGTACCTATCTTCTGGTCACTTTCCTCTGGTACATTTTCTCGGGTACCTTTGCTTTGGTACATTTCCTCTGGTACATTTTCTCTGGTACCTTTCCTCTGGTATCTTACCTCTAGTATTAGATTGGTGCAAAAATAATGTCGTTTTTTTGACGTTAAAAAAAATACGTCAAAAAACGACAATATTTTTGCACCAACCTAATAATTTCCTCTCGTACCTTTCTTCTGGCCTCTTTCCTCTGGTACCTTTCTTCTGATAACTTTCCTCTGGTACCTTACCTCTATTACATTTCCTCTTCCTTTTCCTCTGGTACCTTTCCTCTTGTCCTTTTCTTTGGACTCTTTCCTCTGTTAACTTTCCTCAGATACATCACCTCTGGACCCTTTCCTATACTGCATTTCACCTAGCAACTTTCCTCTGGTCCATTTCATCTGGTCGGCTTCCTCTGATACCTTTCCGCTGGGAACTTTCCTCTAGTACATTTTTCAGGTAGCTTTCCTTTGGTTCCTTATTCTCTGGCACATTTCATCTGGTTCCTTTCCTCTGATACCTTTTCTCTGGCACATTTCCTCTGAACCCTTACTTCTGTTAACTTTTCTCTGGTAACTTTCTTCTGATCCATATCCTCTTGTACATTTCTCCTGAGCCCTTTCCTATACTGCATTTACTCTGGTACTTTTCCTCTGGTAACTTTCCTCTAGTACATTTTTCTGTTACCTTTCCTCTGTCAACTTTCCTCCGGTTCCTTTCCTCTGGTAACTTTCTTCTTGTACATTTTTCTGTTACCTTTCCTCTGGCAACTTTCCTCTGGTTCCTTTCCTCTGGCAACTTTCCTCTGGTTCCTTTCCTCTGGTAACTTTCCTCTAGTACATTTTTCTGTTACCTTTCCTCTGTCAACTTTCCTCCGGTTCCTTTCCTCTGGTAACTTTCTTCTTGTACATTTTTCTGTTACCTTTCCTCTGGCAACTTTCCTCTGGTTCCTTTCCTCTGGCAACTTTCCTCTGGTTCCTTTCCTCTGGTAACTTTCCTCTAGTACATTTTTCTGTTACCTTTCCTCTGGCAACTTTCCTCCGGTTCCTTTCCTCTGGTAACTTTCTTCTTGTACATTTTTCTGTTACCTTTCCTCTGGCAACTTTCCTCTGGTTCCTTTCCTCTGGCAACTTTCCTCTGGTTCCTTTCCTCTGGTAACTTTCCTCTAGTACATTTTTCTGTTACCTTTCCTCTGGCAACTTTCCTCTGGTTCCTTTCCTCTGGCAACTTTCCTCTGGTTCCTTTCCTCTGGTAACTTTCCTCTAGTACATTTTTCTGTTACCTTTCCTCTGGCAACTTTCCTCTGGTTCCTTTCCTCTGTTAACTTTCTTCTAGTAGATTTTCTCTGGTGCCTGTCCTCTGATACCTTTCCTCTCGTACATTTTCTCTAGTACCTTTACTCTGGTCCATTTACTCCGGTACCTTTCCTCGGGTGACTTTGTCGTATCCAGCAATCTTCTACAGATTTTTATAAAGAAACTGTGAATAATACTGGATACGACGTATAACTGATAAGGGAATATCATTCAAAAATGTTATTATAAAAATTAAGACACAAACATATCTCTATATATTTATACATTTGAATTTTGAGCAATGTCTATTAATATTATTTTTAGCCGAAGCAGCCTTCTTCCGATTGGATGCCATTACAGGGGAACTGTCTGTGAAATCCCTCATTGATGCTGATGTGAAAACTGGTGGTAAAGAGATATTTATTTTACAACTGTTGGCTAAAGACAGTGGTGGTAAGAGCTCTCAAAGTACCACTATTTGGCTTATGATAGACGATGTAAACGACAACGACCCCCATTTCAACAGTTCTGTCTACACAGCCTCCATAGTCGAAAATGCAACCGTTGGAACAAGCGTTATATTTCTCAACGCCACTGATAACGACCTTTTCGCTTCCTTATCATTTTCTATCGTCAGCGGAGATGCAAGAGGAAAATTCCGCTTTATCTCGGCCAATACGTCTTTGTTACAGCTGAATGCTGTTATCAAGCCCGATAAACCAACTCAGGACCCTGTGTTTTACCAATTGAAAGTTCGGGTGAAAGACGGAGGAGTACCGGAGCTGACAGCAGAAAGCCATGTTATGATTAATGTTCAACTAATAAATAATCACGCCCCTGTATTCAGTGCTTCCTCTACAACTCTGGTGAGTAAATTGATAGCTGACACTACAATGGAACAAATAAATCTATTAGGTTGTCCAATACAAAATTACTTATGAATGGCAAAAAGAAAAAAAAATACTTTCTTTTAAGCAAAATGCACTTTATTCAATCAAATTAATATCCAATTTGTTCTACAGATTTCTTCCAGCGTAAATTTAAGCTGTCTCATTAAAAGAAAACTCTTCATCGTTTGCCTTAATAAAATGTTAGAGAATTATAAGATAATATTCTATAGCGCATGGGAAACTCAAGGTTTTTCTGTTTATAAACCATAATCTGTGAGAGCGGTATCTGGTATGTAAGGTGGAAACTCTAAAATCTCATTACTAAAGCACTGTTGTGGCGCATCCTGAAGTGTGAGGATGTGTGTATTATCTATCATCATGTAGAATTGGGTCATCTCTATCCATTAGTTTTTTTACGTGAAAGATATTCTATATTTACCTGAAGTTTTTCTACCATGTTTTCGGCTTTTGTCTAACCCATTTAAGTGATTATATTCATGACAGAATTGTATCACCTTTTTAGATCCTTTTCATCAAAAAATTTCTTAAACCACCTAATTATGATATGAAAATAATTTTACTATTTTTTGTAATCAATTCACCCCAAGCAAAACGATAATGCCACCAAGACACAAGGGACAACAGGGAGTGAAAGAGAATAATGAAAAGACTTAGAAGGAACTGGAAACTCAATCCTAGACAGGAAACATGGGGTAAACCTACACTACTGTTCAAAAAATAGAATAGGTGTGTGAACCGGGCGATAGGCGAATCTGTTTACTCCTTTTGAGAAAACAAAATAAAATATAAATATTAAAAAGAAGTATAGAGTTGAAGTAGACTTTGAAAAAAAAAAAAAAGAATAAAAGGGCAACTGCCTAGCCGATGTTTCGTTGAGATTTTGTGACATTGTGGTCTAAATTTGAACTCGTGTCTTCTGAGCCGTCGGCATTGATTAATTGTTATCATTTTCTGAAGCTTACGAATAATATTAGGTTGGTTCAAAAATAATGTCGTTTTCTCACATATGTTACTATGTGAGAAAATGACATTATTTTTGCACCAACCTAATATTTTTAATGGAAACAATCGCCTGAAAATGGCGAAAAAGAATAGGACGGAATAAGCGCTAAAATAATGATATTTGTCAAATTTCCGTGGAAAATCGGTAAATAAAAATATGATATTCAAATCTCATAACCAAGAATGTGTAACGTTTGAACGGTAGTTCGTGAAGTGTGCGGGCGTAAATTTGTGTTTCCCATGCTAAATAGAAGAGTCGCTTGTAGTTCTCTAATATTTTATCAAGTCAATCGACAAAAAGTTTTCTTTCTGAACCATGAAATGTGAGGGTATACATTGTCATGGAAAAGAATTGTCCCATATCTGTTCACTGGTCTAAAGTGTTCCAAGTTCTGAAGATTTTCTGACTTGTCTTCAGATTTTCGGATCAATTTTTACGAGTGAATTGGATCGCTCTCTTGGATCCTTTTCATTTTCGAAACGAGTTTTTTTAAACCAGTTCTGTATAATTCTGACATCAACAATACTATCGTCAGATGACAAGCTGATGTTTTGTTGAGCTTTTGTGACATTGTGGCCTAAATTTGAACTCGTGTCATCTGAGCCGTCAGCATTGATTAATTGTTATTTTCTGGAGGCTACGAATAATGTTTTTAATCGAAACAACCATTTGAAAATAAAATGGCGAAAAAGGTTGGGAAGAAATAAGCGCTAAAATAATGATATATGTCGATAAAACTTTGTCAATTTTCTGTGGAAAATCGGTCAATGAAAATACGATATTCCATATGGGACAGCCTAAAATTACAAAACAAATGTGGGTAAATAATCATATATATACTAACGAAGCAAGTATTGATCATTTAATGTGTGTGTATATATATATATATATATATATATATATATATATATATTGAAATATACATAATCATTGTTAAATTAAGATCTTCAAAGAAACCTTCGTTTTACAACCATTATGCAACCATTTCATTATCAAAAACACTTACATATTATATATTGGATTTCTACCATCAGGTGAACGAAGATACTATTATAGGTGCCTCGGTTGTCACAGTAACTGCAACGGACAACGATTGGGGAGACGATAAGAATATTGTCTACTTAATCACAGGTAAGATCCATACTTAAAACAGTGTAAACATAAACCAGTTTTTTAAGTGTGTAAACGTAATTTAAACCTAAGCCTAAGTACTTTACCTGAAACTATCACAAAATTTTACTGTCACCAACACACTAACATTGTAATTCTATCACTTACCACAAAATGAATAGGCTTACGGACATATGACGCTGAAATACATGTTCCCGTATGGTCGCCGAAATTAAGCAACTTTGAGCCCGGTCAGTGAGCATGGGTGACCGCTTAGGAATACCAAGTGCTGTAAGTTTGGATGTGCAGGTGGTGTAATGGACAACAGCTCAGAATTTGAAATCATAGAACCGAGTTCCAATTCTAGCAGAGTTTGTTATATTCCCTTGCGCGCAAATACCCTTGGAGAGGCTATGGGTTCACCACTTCTCCCCCAGCTATGAGTTAATTAGTAGGACGTGTAACAGTAAATTATTATTATCGCTAAAATTTCTTAGTTCTTCTATATAAATATATCGGCATGACAGAGTAGGACAATATTTGTACTGGAAAATCTGCAGCTTTTACGGGAATGAAACTGTAAGAGACTGACATGAACATCACCCAGGCCTGATAACAGAGGTAGGACCTGTGAAAATTTCATGGGACTATAAATCGCACAAAAACAGGACAATCAAATCTAATCGCCCAGACATCGTAATCAAAGACCACAAAAAGAGGATGTGTTTTCTTATTGACATGCCAATCCCTGCAGATTGTAAGGTATCTTTGAAGATCTTTAAAAAAAAAACCTATTAAAATACAAGGATCTTGAAGTGGACATGAATAATTCCACTTGTAGTTGATGTCGCCGATTTGAATGGAAAGGTTTCCATGGAGTCATGCCTTAAAGAAATACGAAATAATTGTACTCACAATTTACGAAAATGCGTGTGCTCTTGCCTTTCCTTTTATTGTTTACATAAACAATCAGTGAAAATTCCATGTTGCCATTTCTGATCTAGTTGGGTCCCGGAAGAAAATGGTTGTACAGCAAAAATCAAAGGAAACAACAACAACAACAACAAAAATATATATGCAGATATGTAGAAAAATAGGAAAGAACACGTTACGTAAATAATTCCTAGTTATTTAGTATTTTTGTTTTTATTTTTAAAAAACAAAATAAAATCGAATTACCGCTTGAGGATGAAACAGGGCTTGATACTTTAATTCAATTTAATTTTAATAATTATATTGAGGGTTTCGGCTCTCGTTTTTGAAACATAAGAACTCTTATGTAGCGAAGGAATCATACTTTTTTAAAATAATTATAATTTAAGCCCTACTTCTGTATAGAGCACTGTTTTTTTAAAAATAAAAACAAAAATACTAAATAACTCCGAATTATTTACCTAACGTGTTCTTTCCTATTTTTCTACATATATATATATATATATATATATATATATATATATATATATATATATATATATATATGAATTACATAAAAATAAAATTCAATTATACCACGTTTATTTCATTTTATGTAATAGTTTCATTTTTATGTATATGCTCTATAATATATCTATTGAGCTCTCTTTTGTGGATTAGTTTTATTATTTTATATTATTAGCTTTCACTTAGATCACTTACCCACGGTTTGGTTTGTTTTGTTTTATGGCACATCAACCTCAATGGGTCATTTAATGCCGACAACTTTTTTTTTCCTGGTAATATTTGTTTTGTCAAAAATCTATTTCTGTTAATATATTTTTTCCTCCAAAATGTATAGCTGGTAATATTATTTTTCCAAAAATGTATAGCTGGTAATACTATTTTTCTAAAACGTACAGCTGGTAATAAAACGTATAGCTGATGATAATATTTCTTCAAAAAGACGTATAGCTGGTAATATTATTTTTTCAAAAACGTATAGCCGGCAACACTATTCTTTTTAAAAAGAAAAAAAAAAAACAAAAAAAAAACACCCATCCCCGCCCCCCCAAAAAACGAATAGCTGATAATATTTTTACAAAAACGTACAGCTGGCAACGATATTTTTTTCAAAAACGTATTATCAGAGGCCTTGCTGTTGGACGTAGTCTATCGTCATACCCAGGACGCGGATGTAGTTTATCGTCATACCCAGGACGCGGATATAGTCTGGGTGTTAACTATTTGTCTATAGCTGGGACCCTAACAGGTCCTACCACCCCGAGTCAGGGTGAACCTGGGAACACCAGCAATTAAGAGGTGGTTCCAGGCTCCTCAAAACCTCATGATCAGAGGCCTTGCTGTTGGACGTAGTTTATCGTCATACCCAGGACGCGGATGCAGTTTATAGTCATTCCCTGCACAGACTTAACCACGGACTTTTCCCTGAATACATATATATATATATATATATATATATATATATATATATATATATATCAAGTATGTGGTGCAGTTCAATTTACATTACATGAATCATTCATACAAAAAACAGATATAGAAGTCAATGATTTAAATGGCGAGATTTAAATCATTAACTTCTATATCTGTTTTTTGTATGAATGATTCATGTAATATATATATATATATATATATATATATATATATATATATATATATATATATATATATGCATGTATATATATATATTATGAATTGTCCGACAATTATTTTAATATATTTTTTAATATATTTTCTGTTTATATATATATATATATATATATATATATATATATATATATATATATATATATATACGCGGAGTAACTCAAACAGCAAGAAAAGCTCACCATTGTCCAGGCCACATCAATTGAGAAAATGTTACGCAGTGAAAATATACTTTCTAAACCAGAAACCTAAATGTTGCTACCAACAATATCACACACAAACTACAAACAGTTAAATCCGCAAAAACACAAGCTTCATGACGTTTGCAGCAATAGTAGATGGAAATAGATCGGTAAACTGAATCTTATCAAAAGCATCTCCAAATTCAAACTTTTTGTCACTGCAACAGAAGCTATAAGTTTACGCCCAAAATTCGTCACTGGACTGAAGAAAGATGACACTGTCACAAACTTAACCAAAAACCATGAATTAAACAACAACGAATTCGAAAATAGTTTCGTACAAGGTATATCTGCAGACACCCTCACAAACACCGTTGAAACTACGCTACATACGGACACTAAAAAAAAACGATCCAAGAACAAAGACATAATCATAGCCCCATCCGATAAAGAAGGCGGAATAGTTATAATGGACGCCAACGTATACCTGGAAAAATTAGAATCCCGCCTAGATAGCGACAACACCTACCCAAAAACCAATAAGGAAACAGTAAACACAGACAAAGGTTCAACAAAACAGTTAAGAAAATATTAAAAAATGGAAACAAATCCTGGGTCAGATTAATAGAATATCACCCTATCACACACACACACACAATACGGCTTATCCAAAACACAAATTCGACATCCTAATTAGACCCATTGTGTCTGGTATCAACAGTACACCCCACAAATAAGCTAGAGTTATTGAAAAAGTCCGTTCCTTGGAACCATCGACGCAACACATATCAAACACTCTGGTGACTTAATCGAGAGAATACGAAACATAAATAAGGGAAGCATGCTGATGGTGTGTGGGGGGGGCGAGACATTAAATCCCTATAGATCAACACAGACATCACGAAATGCCTCAGCATATTGAGAAACCACCTCAAAAATCTAAAGAAAACTTCCATTATCTGTCCACAAAATTATAAATATATGTAAACTAATCACTAACCACTGCTTTTTCTCTTTCAATAATATTCTCTACAAGTAAAAATTCGGGTTACCAACGGGGCCAGCTATCAATGGTGTTCTCGTTTACTTTCTTTTAGAATTATTAGAATCCGATCCATTTAGACACATCATACCAAACAGCTCTACTTACCTAAGATATATAGATGACGTCCTCTTATATTCCCAAGATACAGACTTATTCAACATAATAATGAAAGTCAATAAGGTTGAACCTACCATTGAATTCAAACTCGAATTTGAAATAAACAATTCTTTATTTTTACGTGACATATTACTAATACGCAACAATGAGAAATTAGAGTTTAAGGTATATCGTAAACCCAAGACAAAAATGATCGAATCAACTTCTATTCCCACCACAACCAAGCCATGAAATCTGGACGAGTCATAGGATTTTATCTTAGAACCCTTAGGATATGTAAACCGCAATACCTAAGTGAAGAAGATATATATTGAGAAAACTATCAAACTTCTCCACTACCCACATTTCATTCTCAACGCAAGAAAAGCTTACAAGATCCACAAAAACAAAAAAGCAGACACCACCAATAAAATTTTTAACAAAAATTACACAAAGTTCATAATCCTACCCTCCAACGCTCTTTCTACTAAACTTACAAACAAATTCGTCATCCATAATACTAGGATCGTTAGCGCCATCGCCAAGTCAATCGGATATATAATTAGAAAGAAAAATAAACCCAACGCCGATTCAAATGAAGGGATTTATCAAATGAATTGTTTAAAATGCAAAAATGTTTATGTGGGGGAGACATAACGTGATCTAAAAGCCCGTATCTGCGAACACAAGAGAGACTTGCATTTGGACATTCGATCTAACTTTCTCGCTTTGCATCGAAACAATGCCGGATATAACTTTGATTTTGCTAATTACAAAGGAACATCATTCTTTAAGGAGAAAATACATTGAAGACTTAATAGTATCATTATTACCAACGATAAACACACGCCTAATACATTACATTACATCGCCATCTTTCATTGAATCCATTCTTAAAGAATCTAACTTATATCTATCTAATACAAAGAATAATTTTTTTAAGGGACGAGCCATAAACTGCGATTGCTCGCTGTGCCGGTTGACTATACAAAGGTGAAGATAAACCCTTCACTTCAATAGACATTACCATCCGTTACCCACACAGATCTACATATACATAGAATTATCCACGGTTTTAATACCTGTGACATGTGTCTGACCAATGAAAACATAAATGAAAAAAAAAAAAAACAGTGTTTTCTGTCTGTTTTCTCTTAATCAGTGACGAAGCTTTAATAAAAGTGAAACACGTTAGATTGATATACGTTTCCTATTTGTTCTCTTATTTTATCACACACACACACACAGACACAGACACAGACACAGAGACACAGACGCACACATATATATATATATCTTCCCCAGATATACACTTAAACTATGCCTCTTACTTTGTAACCCTTTACCTCGAGTGGCTCCCGAGTCTTGTATAGGGTGAACATAAAAAAAATCTATGACAAAGTGGAAATTTTTTCGTCCTTTAGAACTTCAACGGACAAAAGTGATGTGTACGTTGATGTCAATGAAAGGAGACAATGACGTCTTAAATTTAATTTAATTTTGTTTTAACATATGTATTCGGGTAAATAGTCTCGCCGATTCCATTTAGTTTCTTTTTCTTTTTGTTTCTGCTTTTTTTTTTATCACTTTTGTTATTAAATATATCACATTGTAATAATAGAAGATCTGCCAAGAAAAGCGAAATGTTTTAAGAACGAGGATGCAAATTTATTGTGAATGATCTAGTAATCAAAGCACTTTCTATACATTTTCATCTTAAAACCAAATTTATATTTAACTAATACTATTTACTATTAACTAATTTTGCAAGTAGCTTGCATTTATAAAATATTAAACACTTTCTCTTGTATTGCATTTTTTATGTTATTTTTTTAGTTTGATATTTAGGATACTTCCTAAATATAAAAAAAAAACAAACAAAAAAAAAAAAAACAAACAAAAAAAACCATTTGTTTCTGTTTGAATTTCTAGATTGAGGAGTTATTTTTATTTTTGTTTCTTACCTTTAAATTAATGCTCACATCTTTGTTATTATTATCACAACATTTCGGTCGTTGTATTCTCCGGCTTTCTTCGGGTGTCTGTCGATCCGGTTAACCATCAGCTTATTTCGAACTGAACCTTTAATTTAATCTACAAATGTGGGCGGGCAATAACTAAAAGAAACTAGACGAGATATACCAAGGTATGAATAGCGGAATGAAAAATGTCTACTTCCGTAGAGTAAATAAAGTGTTTAGTATGAAATTTCCTGAAGGTATACGGGTCGAAAGACACTTGAATAAGGCCGGACGTCGCAACGCTCCATTTTTTAGTTCCACCAATACAGACTTTTAGTGTTATGTCACTTCCACGGAGTTGAATCAGCTTCATTTCCTTCGTATTTCCAATTGTAAGGTCAGCTTTTACCCAGTTATTGTCACTTTGTGGAACAGACTCCCGTGTATTTTTCTTCTCTGAACACTAGAATCAAGGATTAATCGTTATATATCCTCCTTGTTCTCACACTCTTCACCACTTTCCAATTTTTCTTAGACACTTATCACACATCATTCATCCTTACTATTTTAATAGCCATCATTTACCTTGAAGGGCATTTGGGTGAACTTTAGTATTCAAAAAAGGCAGAAACGCTGTGATAATGACAAAGATGAGGACATAAGTGAGAATGTATATAATTTCAAAAAAAAAAAAAAAAAAAATAACATAGAATAATTAGAAAAAAGATTTAGATTCTTGAAGTCCTGATAAGATCAAGAAATCCCATGTAAAATATCTTTAGTTTGGACACAAGGGTTTAAAATGTATTTGGGACTTAATTGATAGACACTCTGTGGTCAGTGAATATTTTTATTTATATGCCACTTTGTTCGTAGCATTAACATAATGTGAAAACCCTATGATGCCGATATAAGAAAAGTAAAATAAAAAAAAAAAATATAAAAAATGGCCAGAATCTATAATTTTTGTTGATCTTGAAATATAGTCGAAATTGATAGCTTCCCATTGGCTAAGGAAGCGGTTAAGAGGCTTCTATGAGACAGTTGGAAATGTTCTCATTCAAAGTTTGAATACCATCATTGAGAATAAAGAAGACAGTGTTGAAGGCTAGATTTGAAACTTTATTTCCTTTTATGTTCATTTAACTTATGAGCTGCTTTTATTAAATGTGTTGTAATTAATGAAGAACAGACATTATTTTTTTCACCGAACCTCGTATATATAATATTCTGATTATATTTGTTTAGCCGGAAACACGGGCGGTGCGTTTAATATCAATAGAAAAAACGGAATAATTCAAGTGGCTCAAGCTCTGGACTTTGAAATCTTATCCACCTACAGACTGACCATCGTAGCGAGCGATGAAGGCACACCTGCAATGTCCAGCACTATGGTACAGGAGATCAAGATCACAAACATTAATGACCTCCCAGTAGCCTGTCGCGATAGCTATCTATATATCAATATAGCAGAAAATATTTCTGTCAACACAGAGGTGATGTATTCGCAGCTTAATTCTATATTTAAACGTATAATTTTGAAGATATTTAATTGACAAATTATGTTTTGCAGAATATTTTATATGGCTTTTATTTCTTGTTCGTTTTATTTTTTACTTTTTTTCTCGCGCCATCTAAAATTTCTGAAGAGTGCTATCAAACAAAGAAAAACATTTTTTGATTTTTAAAATATGTCCCTTCAAAACGTAGGTCGATCATGCCTATCCACAAATTTACTTATTATCTATAAAGTGATATAACCTCTTGAGAAAGATAATATAGTAGTTTTTAGTTGCCCTCATAGTAACCATTCACTTAGGCCAGCTGCCAACCAGGGCTGGAGAGCCCTGTCTACATTAATATTTAATCCATATTTACAAGTTTAAAAAAATGGTCTTCCGACCCAAATACAATCTCCACAGTATTCAAAAAACGTGATAAGAGAGAAAATTGCTTTCTTCTTTGACAGGAGTGAAGTCAGCCGGGTCGTGCCTGTTTTTGGATCACGAAGATACGACATAAGTTTTAAATTAAATTTACTGACGCTGCCAATTTATTTTAATGACACTAAGTATTACTGTGCATATATGTAAACCACATTTGCAAATATCTGAATGTGAAATTAAAAAAGTCACCCTTTTTCGAGTTATTTATACGTTATTATATATTCAATGTTAAAAGAAATAGCTGCTCTAAACATGAACAGCTATGCCCAAAGAAATATGACTTAAACTATGAAATCTTTTACGCAGTCTTGTTTCGGGGTAGGGGTGAATTTTCCTCTCTACAGCTTCTTCCGCACAGACGCAAGATCGAAAGTCAGTCTGTAAACTATCGCTATTTCTAGGGCAAATGATCAGATGATCCCCATTCTTCAGTTCCACCAGTTGAGACCTTTACAGCTAGAGATGCTACTGCCAAACTTCTTATCGGCCGTGTTTCAAATGTAAGAAACATGTTCCACTCAGCTTTCTCACATAAACTACCACGTTGTGGAAATGACTCCCGCGTGGATGCTTTCCCGAACGCTACGCTCTTAACTTCATCAAATTAAGAATCAATTATTATGTATCCTCACCCAAATAATCTCGACTTCTTACCACCTTCTATTCGACTCATATCTCACATCTAATTCATAAGTAGTATTTCAACTGTAACACTCTATCTTGAGTATCTCTCCAGACTTGTATTGGATGATAATACGCTATTTATGCATAGATATTGTTACGATTGATTGAAATAGCGTGGGAAATATTTAACCGTCATTCCCTCAAAAAACCCACCGTGTACCAAAAGGACGATTATTCCGTTGACACCGCTATTACTGCATACACTTTTTATTCCCTCGACAATGTCTATTTACAAGATTAGAAACATATGAACCACTTATAATGCGATATTTATTATTTAACTTTTACAAAAAAAATAATATTTACTATTTTATAAACTATGAAAACAAGTTTTTCATTCATAATTTTATAAAAAAATATCAATGAACAATTATTGTCTATTTTCAAGAATAAAGAAAATGCATAACTTCACTTTCATATATTTGACTTTTATTAAAATTGTAATCATCATTTTAATGAAGTTAGACAATAAAACCAAATGCGTATATAGTGATAGCGATGTCAAGGGAATAACCCCTCTTTTGATATATCTTGCTTACGCGGATACGAAGGTTAAACATTGCTGTAGTTTGTTTATATTTGACTCTTGCTGTTCAAATATAAAAACCGCATTACACTCTGAATTTTAATTACTAAGCGCTCAACAGAATAAATAATAGTAGTTTCTTATTTGAGTTGGTCGCACAATTTTTGGACTGTTTTAGTTTAATTTTAAAAATAATATTCACTTCTTGTTTAGCTATGACATTTTTTTATGTGTTGTTGAATCCTGAAAGAGTTTGATTTTTGTTTTTCTATTATACAGGTGGCGACCCTCAGTTGCTGGGACAAGGATAATCTGACAACCGTGACGTACAAGATCGGCAGAGCGGGAATAGGAACATTTCAGATTAGTAGTAGCGGTCATTTGACAGTAATTACAGGTGACATTCAAAGACGATAATTTACAAATTAGTAGGGAATATCAAATTAGTGTGATTTAGATTTAACGAATTGATGTATATGTAGTGGAAGCTTGGAATGAGAAGTCGACGATCTTACAGATACTTTCGCACAAATACACCGCGGAAATGTACAAATAAATCTCTTGTTGTCCCGGCTATGGGTTAAATAACTGGAAAAATCCGGTTGTCTAGCTGCAGTTGACAACCAATCAAGGACAGCACTTAATTCAAAAACCTAGCCACCTGTACAAAGATGTTTAGACATAATAAGTGCAGGTACTATGTCCGTAAAAAAACACAATAAATTTAAGCAACTATAGTAGATCACACTGGGTGTGCGACACAATTCTGTTTACACGGACATTGGACCCATGAAAGGTGGATGGATAAGGTTTTAATTTTTTTATAATTTATTATAAACAGCCAGTACTGTTTTTTTTTTTTTTTTTTTTTTTTTTTAGTTTAGTTCTTACTACTGGCATTATTCATTTCAGATTCGGTTGATTTTTCTTGTTCTGTAAAAACCGTATAAAAATGGTTTTAATGTTTTAAAGTTCTCTTAAGAGCAAAGTTTAAAACTGAAATGATCTAATTTAGTGTGGAAAGAACGAACAAGTGAAAGAGTACATTTGTTTGCAAAGTGGCCCACTTAGAGATTAAAGACGAACGCAGTAGGTTCCATTAAAGACTTTATGAAATGGTGGTTGTTTTAAGAACCTGAAAAAATGAATAGGTTCGAATAGGAGTAGATAGTTTCACCTATCGCTCAGTTCACACTCTTCCCCTGTCTTTTGAACAGTAGTAGGTCGGAGTTATACTTTGTTTCCTGTGTAGGATTGGGTTTCCTGTTACTTCTACAGTCCACTTCAACTCTATAGTCCTAACGTGTGTCTTTTCCTACGCTAATATAAGCCAACAGAGTAACCCTCTACCTCGACTGGCTTTTGAGCCTTGTATTGCGTAAACATTAGTAAAAAAAATGCACAAATTAAAATAATTTGCGTTTTTTCACATAAATTAATAACACCATAATTTTCACATTAGTACAACATAATTTAAGCAAGATTACAGGCAAATTACATTCAAACGTAAAATCAATAGATGGTGTGCTGAAAAGACGTAATGTATATTGTCTTCAATACCTTTAAGTAAAAGCCCGACTTAGTTCTGAGAATATCTATGAACACTATGAACATTAATGGGTATGTCCCAATCCTCGTAAATACGGTGGACACTATTTTAAGTGGGGTAATATGCTGTTTAAATAGTCCACCACTAGAAGTGGTTTACCTATTTTACGCCGCTGGCGAGTATTGTATTTTGTTGACGTTATAAAGATTATCATTTCATTTCCAACCTCCGTTTTGGTTATTCCTCATTCAGTAACCTTTTCCAGGTTACAACATGATTTAATATGTTAGATATTATTTAATGTTTCCTATATTATTAAATATACATTATTCAATATATGCATTTCGTAACATATTATTTAATATAATAAATATTAATTTTTATATTATATATTACTTAGTGCATTATTTAATGTAATATAATTTTTTTAATTTTAATGTACATATTAATATATTCACCATATTAAATTCTCTATTATTTCATATATCATATATTATATAGTAAGTAATATACAATAGTGTCTGTTTATGTAACACGTGACATCATAGGTAGAATTAAATATGCAAATGCACTAAAATAATAGGACACAGCCCACTGGCAGTTACGTATTTAGTACTTGTGTAATTTCGTCAAAATAATCTTGAAATTATAATGGTATTTTTTTGTAATCATTTCGCTCCAAGCAAGGCGATAATGCCACTAAGACGCAAGGAGTTTACTGGGATTGAAAGAGAACGAGATGACTTTAGAAGGAACTGGAAGTCCAATCATAAGCAAGAAGCAAAGAATAAACAGCTATTCCTGTTCAATAGACAGGGTGATAGGCGAATCTATGTACACCTAAAAAAAAAAAAAAAAAAAAAATAAGTAAGAGAAAAAATAAATAAGTACGAGAATAAATAAGTAATAAAGAATAAACATTTCGTAGATTAGATGGAGACGTTGGAAATCGAAAGTTAAATTAAGAAAGTTTACTAATTTTCTATAAAAAAGAAAGCTTTAAAATACGCTGATTTTTTTGCCCACTGCATTGAAAGAAATACTCTGGCTTTTTCAGCATTGGATTATGATAAAGGACCCAAGTCTTACACTTTTGATATCAGCGCCTCAGACGGTCTTTACACAACGACAGTACCAGTAATGGTAACCTTGGATCCTATCAATGAATTTGCGCCTAAATTTCTGAATACACATATTACTAAAAAACTGGCAGAAGACACGGCTATTGATTCTTTAGTTGCAACCATTAGTGTGACAGACGATGATGCACCGCCCCATCACGTGACCAAACTAGGCCTTCAAAATGGTAAGCAGAGATAAAGACTTAATTTTTTTAATTTTTTCTTCTTTAATCTAATTTCTTCTTTATTGGTTGTAATAAAATTTGATATATTCTATTTAACATATATATTATTTCGTGTGTTATATACTATTTGTTATATACCGTACCTATGAACACTAATGGGTATGTCCCAATCCTCGTAAATACGGGGGACACTATTTTAAGTGGGGTAATATGCTGTTTAAATAGTCCACCACTAGAAGTGGTTTACCTATTTTACGCCGCTGGCGAGTATTGTATTTTGTTGACGTTATAAAGATTATCATTTCATTTCCAACCTCCGTTTTGGTTATTCCTCATTCAGTAACCTTTTCCAGGTTACAACATGATTTAATATGTTAGATATTATTTAATGTTTCATATATTATTAAATATATATTATTCAATATATGCATTTCGTAATGTGTTACATATTATTTAATATAATAAATATTAATTTTTATATTATATATTACTTAGTGCATTATTAAATGTAATGATTTTTAAAAATTTTAATGTACATATTAATATATTCACCTTATTAAATTATCTATTATTTAATATATCATGTATTATATAGTAAGTAATATACAATAGTATCTGTTTATGTTACACGTGACATCATAGGTAGAATTAAATATGCAAATGTACTAAAACCTCTTAAAGTTTCTATAAATAAAGACACAGCAAATTCTGGTAGAAGAGAAGAAATTGGGTGGCAATAATTAGGAAACGTTGGGAACAAAGAAAAGAGTACTGAACTGTTATGTGGTCATCTGTCATCTTGTATGGGAGCGAATTCTGGACAATCTCCTCAAAGATGAAGAAGAGACTTGAAGCAACAGAAATGTGGTTCTACAGAAAGGTGCTGAGAATACCATGGGCCGAACACGTGAGCAACGACGAGATTTTGGAGAGAATGGAACATCAGGAAGAGGTAGCTGAAATTTCAGGAGCACATAATGAGGATGGAGGGCTTGGAAAATCTGATACCCACATGGCAGATTGAGGGTAAGAGGGACAGAGAAAAGCATAATTGATGCGCTTGAACAAATGGATGGCAGAACAGGGTTTTGGAGAAATAACAAAACGTCAAAAAATTTTAAGAGCTACAAGTGACAGAAAGTTGTGGAGGGCCATGATCGCCTATGTTTTACCTATTTTTAAAAATCTGTATGGAGAATGATTTACTTATTAACAACGCTTAATTTCTTTTTGGCCACGTGCTCACTGATAATCTTCAGGTGTTCATCATTTCGGCTGATATTTTACGAAAGCTCCAAAATCACTCAACAAATGTCCTTCGCCTATATCTGGAAACCTTCAACGAGATCCTCACTTACCATTCCACCGACCGGACAGTGACTACCCCAAGTTACCTCTTTATTTTCGCTCGTGTCGGTATTCACCAAAAAACTGGGAAAGGCCCCTTGTAAGCATAGAAAGAAACGAAAAATGAAAACAAACGCTACGGCGAGAACTGAGGATTCAAACCCTGTTTTTGAAATATTTAGTTGTTTAATTCAAAGCTTCATTTGCAAGATAATTTTCGCTTTGTCCCTCTAACAGACCATCTCTTCTCTTCGATTCTTCAACTCTTGCGAATATTCTGCCCTTCCGCCTCAGAACTCAACTACTTCAATCTCAACTGTGACTGTTGATATAAGACTGCGACCGGAAATTCTCAATGTCCAGTTTTGTTGTCACATGCTCACAAAAGTTTTAATTTATCTATTTTTTAAAGAAATAACAGTTCAACTAAATCGATTATGTCAATATATATTGACCATTACTTACACTGTTAAGATTCTTGTGTTTTTGTAAGACTTTGAATTAACAACAATCATAAATATTTAGTAGAATAATAAAAGTACTAAGCAGCTTGCAAAATATCGATAACCTTGCGTAGTTTGACATATATTAATGCATTCGTATTAATATATGTCAATATATATTCGTATTGTAGGCGCGTAACTAAGTGGCTAGAACGTTAGCATTTTGGCCATGAGCCCCGGTTTCGTATTTTTACTATGGTACGGTGTTAGAAGCATCGGAAAACAAACCAGGGGTTGGTACAGGCCTTGTGAGAGAAATTCGATTGACGAGACTATTCGGAAGCTGCCGATGGTTGTACTAGCATAACGATAACGAGAGTTGGAAGAAAATGATCATGTCCAATTACTGACCACGTCAGATTATGCTCTCTCTCTCTGACTGTTAAATAATAGTTTCAGACTATTATTTTTTAGTGGCAGTGTATTTTGGCTCAGATCTTCTGAGGTTGACTTTTAAGGTCAGATGGTTGACTAAATAAGGAAGTCGTTTTTGACTGGTTAAAACTAGCGTGGGAATGTTAGATAGAAAGTGGTTTCAGGGAGTTAGGTTTTTACACGTCATACACAGTAGACGGGGTTATTGCTCCCCAGTGGGGATGATAGATAGACCCCACTGGCTAGTTGAAAATGTGCACGTCGACGTGTTTAATAAAATAGATAAGTTTTAAATCCCTTTTGTTGAAGTTCTCTTTCATTTCCGGAATCCAAAAACATTTCGACACCCGGCCGGGAGAAGACGAGCGAGAGGAGATATGTTATGGAATCGACAACGTCAACGAGGGGGCTTTATGACACCAGAAACTATGACTAACAACCACTCAGCATAGTTGCAGTCAGTTAGTTATGTGCCATGCGTGATACACGCTTAGGTCATCATGTATTTTTCGATACATGACGACGAGGCAAATTTTTTCCCGCAGTAGGTTGTCATTTCTTTCTGCGGTAGACCAGTTGCCATCCAAGGCTATACAACTCGGTCTGTCTTGCTATTTATCGTACAAACTGGCTCTGGGTGTTGAAGAAACACCGACATGCTTGGACGGGCATCTACAACAGGGATTAACTTGATACTTTTGAAGATAGCTATACTAGGAAACTAACAATCATCATTCATCTGTATTGATATAAATATAACTTCGTTGTCAATCCATCAGATACAACAACATAAGCTTTTACATGTGTCTTTTTTTTTATTTTGATAGTGATATCACCGGCCTTTTTCCAGCTTGAAGATGATACAGGAAATATCCGACTCATCCGAGAATTAGATTATGAAACAAAACAATCGTATACTTTGTTAGTGGTGGCCGTTGATGGGGGCAATCTAAAGGTAACGAACAATGTCTAAGTTTTTCTTAATTTCTTTTAAACGTGAACATGATAAACAAGGTTATGGCCATCTTCGATATCAAATTATTATATACAAATATGCCCATTACAAAATGCTTCAACATATTAAAAAAGCACTTCAAAACATTCAAAGACAAATTTCCTCCACCTCTATAAAATGATGCACTTATGTAAACTAATCACTAACACTGTCTTTTCTCTTTTAATTAATTCTCTATAAGCAAAAATTCGGTTTACCTATGGGATCACCAATAAGGGGCGTCATTGCTTGTCTGTTCCTAGAATTTTTAGAGGCTGGCCCATTTAAACACGTCATACCTAAAAACTTCATTTACCTCAGATATAAAGAGGACATTCCTCTAATATCTCCTCACAATGAAACAAGATGTAATAAAAACAATTAATAACGTAGAAATTATCACTGAATTCATATAGAATCATAAAATAGACAAATCTCTACTTTTCGTCGACATTTTATTAATACGTAACAATAACAATTTAGATTTTAACGTTTACCCCAAATCAACTAACAAAAACGATTTAATCAATTTCTATTCCCATCACAGCCAAAAAATGACTAATCATAGGATTTCACCCCAGAGCCCTTAGGATATGTAGCCCAGAATACCTAGATGAAAAACATTTAGGCTTCTTCACTATCCACAGCATTTCATCCTCAACGCTAAAATGTTCAAAAAAGTCTAATATCAAAAACAAAA
>OZ010578.1:71564466-71616966 GCA_963932145.1 Acanthosepion lycidas
CCTGCAACAGCGTGATACAAAAATGAATGCTTGGCATTCCTGATTAAAAGACTGCTGCAAATGGCGGAACTTTGTGTTCGGATTTCAAGCAAAACACCGCGAGGAACCAAAATTAATTTGTTGCAAGTTTCCCAAATTAAATTCTGAAATGCACTATAAATGTATCAGATATATATAGGTTGGTGCAAAAATAATGACGTTTTTTGACGTTAAAAAATACGTCAAAAAACGTCATTATTTCTGCACCAACCTAATAGAAGGGATGATAAACTAATTCTACATGAATTTTCGTACCATTCAACTTTGGTTCTGCTTTTATTAGCTTCACAGAATTGAAATTTGTAATTAGTGTTTTAATATTTCATTTTTGTTTGATTTTACCGTTGTTTGAATTAAAGCCACCGCGTTACTTTCTCAGCACTCAGTTAGATATTTGGTTGGTGTCGTCTTTTGATGTTAAAAATACATCAAAAAACGACATTATTTTTGCACCAACCTAATATTAATAATGACGTAATAATGTCGTTTTTTGACGTATTTTTTAACGTCAAAAAACGACATTATTACGTCATTATTTTTTGCACCAACCTAATAGATAGTATAACCTCGATTTGAGGAATATCGGATTTAAGAAATCACTTGTAGATCACATGGGACATGTTTTGTTTATTATTTTTAGGCCATTGTATTTTTTTCCTGTTGAATTCGGGGAAAATCATTTAGATCAAGTCTAATATATAGGTACCTCCAAGAAAAGCAATTAATTTTAAAATGCATTTTAAAAAATGAAAAATATTTTTTAAACCGTAATTTTAGTTTTAATTCCAAACTAATAGATTATCCTAATTCCACACATATTCAGATAATATACGCGATAAAATGTCTATCAATTTGTGATTTCTCTTTTCGAAATTTGTCAGCAAGTGGGACAGTAGTGTCTTCTCTGAACTGTAGAGATGCGGATACAGGAGTTTTTGGTAACCTTACGTACAGTTTAAAGCAAACGCCTTTCGGTAGCAACTTTATCGTGAACACAGCTGGCGAAGTTATATTGCAAGGTAAGTGGAGCATTGTTTATTACAATAAGTTTCGAGAAAAAAAAAAGATTTTAACCTTTATAGTTTCTCATATTTTTTAGAGATAAGATTCTGCTATTCATCACTGTTAGGTTTCTGTTTAAAACCTAAAATATGCGCATGTCTTGAAGGAAATATATACTTACTTACTCTCTTGCGATGATCGCTCCCTTTCATGATAATTAATGGTAGAACTGGATATATAAACTCTGTATGTCAGACAAAATCTAGGTAATTTAATGAAAAAAATGGATAAAATTCTATGTGACATGTTTCGTCCTTCAAAATGACTTCTTTAAACTAAATGTATTTATAAGATGGCGTCACTTATGTATATAGTGGGAGGGAACGAGTTATAAACCAACATCAGTGATATATCGAGAGAAACACTGAAAGTGCAAATACGCTTAACTTTAAATAAAAAAATCCTGATCTAATATACAACAAAAATAAAAACAAAAATAGTAGAAGCAGAAATCTGAATGAAGTCGGCTATGTTGTGTATCTAGGTACATTAGACGTCAGAAATTTAAAATTAAAATTAAGTTAAGCGTCCCTGCATTTTCAATGTTTCTTTCGGTTGTTTCTTCTCCCTGCGTATAAACGATTCCATCAATTAAAACGTTATATAGTCTGAAGAAATATTCAGAACAAAACGCGTCACATAGGATTTTTGTATTTTGTCATTAAATTGCCCATCATAATAAAACCATTATTACAGGAAAACGTTCCTAATTTTCCAGTGAGGAATTTCAGATATTTTCTTTCATTACTGTATATTACTAATACTGACCACTGTGTTCCATAATATATCAACTTCGTAGCCGTCCTTAAAAGAGATATTCAAATGAAAGGCATCAGTTTACACAAGCATAATGGATATCGGTGATTACCAGCTGGAAAAAAATAAATAAAAATAAAACAGCAACAAACAATCTGAGGGAACAGATCTTGTGAATTAGGGAGTTCAGAAAATAATTACGTTTTACCAGAAAGGTTATAAAAAATAATTTAAATATTATCAAAAATATGATCACATCCATTTTCAACGACTGCAGCCCAACAGAGCCCAAATCCAAAGAAATCCCCCGTAAAAAGTTTGAAAGATTTTTTTCAACTTCTTCTTTTGTAAAGTTTTGCTACTTCTGGAGGTGCTAAATCTGGTGATTATGGAGTAATGTGGAAGAATTTCCCATGTTAAAGATCTTATTTTGTTTTGGGTTTGTTTGTCAAACATGTCTTTGTATTGTTATTTAGAAGAATAACATCTTTTCTATTTACGAAAGCCGGACACTTTCGACGTAAGGCTTCGATCAAGTTGTGGGCCATAAACCTCATTGGTGATGTTTCTTCCATTTCTTACTAGCTCGAAGTGGATGACGCTTTCATATTTCACCAGATATAAAGCAAGGTCTTCTGTGGATGGAATCCTGATTTGCTGTTCTGTTATAGTACCTATTCTACTGTAATAGACTCTCCCACAGATAATAAGTAGGAGTAGCAGTGGCCAGTTCGGCTCAGTGCCGTCCCACGGTCTTTGACTGCGGACGCCTTCTGTCCAACTCTCTGCGTTAGCAGTGAGGAACTCGGACGAGGCTTTGCCGAAGGGCAAGGTTTCGTCCGGGGAGGTAGACAGGGCCTGAACCCGTCAAGGCGGGTTCAAAGGCCATATTTTTGGCTGAGCCTACGGGCTCGGAATTACCCACATTAAACCGGCCTTGTGCCACATTTGATCCTTGTGGGGGGATTAATAAATACTCAGTGCCGTCCCGCGGTCTTTGACTGCGGACGCCTTCTGTCCAACTCTCTGCGTTAGCAGTGAGGAACTCGGACGAGGCTTTGCCGAAGGGCAAGGTCTCGTCCGGGGAGGTAGACAGAGCCTGAACCCGTAAAGGCGGGTTCGAAGGCCATATTTTTGGCTGAGCCTACGGGCTCGGAATTACCCACATTAAACCGGCCTTGTGCCACATTTGATCCTTGTGGGGGGATTAATAAATACTCAGTGCCGTCCCACGGTCTTTGACTGCGGACGCCTTCTGTCCAACTCTCTGCTAAGGCAGAGAGGAACCCGGACGACGCTTTGCCGAAGGGCAAGGTTTCGTTCGGGGAGGTAGACAGGGCCTGAACCCGTCAAGGCGGGTTCAAAGGCCATATTTTTGGCTGAGCCTACGGGCTCGGAAATACCCACATTAAACCGGCCTTGTGCCACATTTGATCCTTGTGGGGGGATTAATAAATACTCAGTGCCGTCCCACGGTCTTTGACTGCGGACGCCTTCTGTCCAACTCTCTGCATTAGCAGTGAGGAACCCGGACGAGGCTTTGCCGAAGGGCAAGGTTTCGTCCGGGGAGGTAGACAGGGCCTGAACCCGTCAAGGCGGGTTCAAAGGCCATATTTTTGGCTGAGCCTACGGACTCGGAAATACCCACATTAAACCGGCCTTGTGCCACATTTGATCCTTGTGGGGGGATTAATAAATACTCAGTGCCGTCCCACGGTCTTTGACTGCGGACGCCTTCTGTCCAACTCTCTGCGTTAGCAGTGAGGAACCCGGACGAGGCTTTGCCGAAGGGCAAGGTTTCGTCCGGGGAGGTAGACAGGGCCTGAACCCGTCAAGGCGGGTTAAAAGGCCATATTTTTGGCTGAGCCTACGGGCTCGGAATTACCCACATTAAACCGGCCTTGTGCCACATTTGATCCTTGTGGGGGGATTAATAAATACTCAGTGCCGTCCCACGGTCTTTGACTGCGGACGCCTTCTGTCCAACTCTCTGCGTTAGCAGTGAGGAACCCGGACGATGCTTTGCCGAAGGGCAAGGTTTCGTCCGGGGAGGTAGACAGGGCCTGAACCCGTCAAGGCGGGTTAAAAGGCCATATTTTTGGCTGAGCCTACGGGCTCGGAATTACCCACATTAAACCGGCCTTGTGCCACATTTGATCCTTGTGGGGGGATTAATAAATACTCAGTGCCGTCCCACGGTCTTTGACTGCGGACGCCTTCTGTCCAACTCTCTGCGTTAGCAGTGAGGAACCCGGACGATGCTTTGCCGAAGGGCAAGGTTTCGTCCGGGGAGGTAGACAGGGCCTGAACCCGTCAAGGCGGGTTAAAAGGCCATATTTTTGGCTGAGCCTACGGGCTCGGAATTACCCACATTAAACCGGCCTTGTGCCACATTTGATCCTTGTGGGGGGATTAATAAATACTCAGTGCCGTCCCACGGTCTTTGACTGCGGACGCCTTCTGTCCAACTCTCTGCGTTAGCAGTGAGGAACCCGGACGATGCTTTGCCGAAGGGCAAGGTTTCGTCCGGGGAGGTAGACAGGGCCTGAACCCGTCAAGGCGGGTTAAAAGGCCATATTTTTGGCTGAGCCTACGGGCTCGGAATTACCCACATTAAACCGGCCTTGTGCCACATTTGATCCTTGTGGGGGGATTAATAAATACTCAGTGCCGTCCCACGGTCTTTGACTGCGGACGCCTTCTGTCTAACTCTCTGCTAAGGCAGAGAGGAACCCGGACGACGCTTTGCCGAAGGGCAAGGTTTCGTTCGGGGAGGTAGACAGGGCCTGAACCCGTCAAGGCGGGTTCAAAGGCCATATTTTTGGATGAGCCTACGGGCTCGGAATTACCCACATTAAACCGGCCTTGTGCCACATTTGATCCTTGTGGGGGGATTAATAAATACTCAGTGCCGTCCCACGGTCTTTGACTGCGGACGCCTTCTGTCCAACTCTCTGCGTTAGCAGTGAGGAACCCGGACGAGGCTTTGCCGAAGGGCAGGGTTTCGTCCGGGGAGGTAGACAGGGCCTGAACCCGTCAAGGGGGGTTCAAAGGCCATATTTTTGGCTGAGCCTACGGGCTCGGAAATACCCACATTAAACCGGCCTTGTGCCACATTTGATACTTGTGGGGGGATTAATAAATAGTCAGTGCCGTCCCACGGTCTTTGACTGCGGACGCCTTCTGTCCAACTCTCTGCGTTAGCAGTGAGGAACTCGGACGAGGCTTTGCCGAAGGGCAAGGTTTCGTCCGGGGAGGTAGACAGGGCCTGAACCCGTCAAGGCGGGTTCAAAGGCCATATTTTTGGCTGAGCCTACGGGCTCGGAATTACCCACATTAAACCGGCCTTGTGCCACATTTGATCCTTGTGGGGGGATTAATAAATACTCAGTGCCGTCCCGCGGTCTTTGACTGCGGACGCCTTCTGTCCAACTCTCTGCGTTAGCAGTGAGGAACTCGGACGAGGCTTTGCCGAAGGGCAAGGTTTCGTCCGGGGAGGTAGACAGGGCCTGAACCCGTCAAGGCGGGTTAAAAGGCCATATTTTTGGCTGAGCCTACGGGCTCGGAATTACCCACATTAAACCGGCCTTGTGCCACATTTGATCCTTGTGGGGGGATTAATAAATACTCAGTGCCGTCCCACGGTCTTTGACTGCGGACGCCTTCTGTCCAACTCTCTGCGTTAGCAGTGAGGAACCCGGACGATGCTTTGCCGAAGGGCAAGGTTTCGTCCGGGGAGGTAGACAGGGCCTGAACCCGTCAAGGCGGGTTAAAAGGCCATATTTTTGGCTGAGCCTACGGGCTCGGAATTACCCACATTAAACCGGCCTTGTGCCACATTTGATCCTTGTGGGGGGATTAATAAATACTCAGTGCCGTCCCATGGTCTTTGACTGCGGACGCCTTCTGTCCAACTCTCTGCGTTAGCAGTGAGGAACCCGGACGATGCTTTGCCGAAGGGCAAGGTTTCGTCCGGGGAGGTAGACAGGGCCTGAACCCGTCAAGGCGGGTTAAAAGGCCATATTTTTGGCTGAGCCTACGGGCTCGGAATTACCCACATTAAACCGGCCTTGTGCCACATTTGATCCTTGTGGGGGGATTAATAAATACTCAGTGCCGTCCCACGGTCTTTGACTGCGGACGCCTTCTGTCCAACTCTCTGCGTTAGCAGTGAGGAACCCGGACGATGCTTTGCCGAAGGGCAAGGTTTCGTCCGGGGAGGTAGACAGGGCCTGAACCCGTCAAGGCGGGTTAAAAGGCCATATTTTTGGCTGAGCCTACGGGCTCGGAATTACCCACATTAAACCGGCCTTGTGCCACATTTGATCCTTGTGGGGGGATTAATAAATACTCAGTGCCGTCCCACGGTCTTTGACTGGGGACGCCTTCTGTCTAACTCTCTGCTAAGGCAGAGAGGAACCCGGACGACGCTTTGCCGAAGGGCAAGGTTTCGTTCGGGGAGGTAGACAGGGCCTGAACCCGTCAAGGCGGGTTCAAAGGCCATATTTTTGGATGAGCCTACGGGCTCGGAATTACCCACATTAAACCGGCCTTGTGCCACATTTGATCCTTGTGGGGGGATTAATAAATACTCAGTGCCGTCCCACGGTCTTTGACTGCGGACGCCTTCTGTCCAACTCTCTGCGTTAGCAGTGAGGAACCCGGACGAGGCTTTGCCGAAGGGCAGGGTTTCGTCCGGGGAGGTAGACAGGGCCTGAACCCGTCAAGGGGGGTTCAAAGGCCATATTTTTGGCTGAGCCTACGGGCTCGGAAATACCCACATTAAACCGGCCTTGTGCCACATTTGATACTTGTGGGGGGATTAATAAATAGTCAGTGCCGTCCCACGGTCTTTGACTGCGGACGCCTTCTGTCCAACTCTCTGCGTTAGCAGTGAGGAACCCGGACGAGGCTTTGCCGAAGGGCAAGGTTTCGTCCGGGGAGGTAGACAGGGCCTGAACCCGTCAAGGCGGGTTCAAAGGCCATATTTTTGGCTGAGCCTACGGGCTCGGAAATACCCACATTAAACCGGCCTTGTGCCACATTTGATCCTTGTGGGGGGATTAATAAATACTCAGTGCCGTCCCACGGGCTTTGACTGCGGACGCCTTCTGTCCAACTCTCTGCGTTAGCAGTGAGGAACCCGGAGGAGGCTTTGCCGAAGGGCAAGGTTTCGTCCGGGGAGGTAGACAGGTCCTGAACCCGTCAAGGCGGGTTCAAAGGCCATATTTTTGGCTGAGCCTACTGGCTCAGAAATACCCACATTAAACCGGCCTTGTGCCACATTTGATCCTTGTGGGGGGATTAATAAATACTCAGTGCCGTCCCACGGTCTTTGACTGCGGACGCCTTCTGTCCAACTCTCTGCGTTAGCGGTGAGGAACCCGGGCGAGGCTTTGCCGAAGGGCAAGGTTTCGTCCGGGGAGGTAGACAGGGCATGAACCCGTCAAGGCGGGTTCAAAGGCCATATTTTTGGCTGAGCCTACGGGCTCGGAATTACCCACATTAAACCGGCCTTGTGCCACATTTGATCCTTGTGGGGGGATTAATAAATACTCAGT
Organism: Acanthosepion lycidas; assembly: GCA_963932145.1. Classification (NCBI taxonomy): domain Eukaryota; kingdom Metazoa; phylum Mollusca; class Cephalopoda; order Sepiida; family Sepiidae; genus Acanthosepion; species Acanthosepion lycidas. The sequence goes on from OZ010578.1 coordinate 71,571,885, forward strand.
GCCGTCCCACGGTCTTTGACTGCGGACGCCTTCTGTCCAACTCTCTGCGTTCGCAGTGAGGAACCCGGACGAGGCTTTGCCGAAGGGCAAGGTTTCGTCCGGGGAGGTAGACAGGGCCTGAACCCGTCAAGGCGGGTTCAAAGGCCATATTTTTGGCTGAGCCTACGGGCTCGGAAATACCCACATTAAACCGGCGTGTGCCACATTTGATCCTTGTGGGGGGATTAATAAATACTCAGTGCCGTCCCACGGTCTTTGACTGCGGACGCCTTCTGTCCAACTCTCTGCGTTAGCAGTGAGGAACCCGGACGAGGCTTTGCCGAAGGGCAAGGTTTCGTCCGGGGAGGTAGACAGGGCCTGAACCCGTCAAGGCGGGTTCAAAGGCCATATTTTTGGCTGAGCCTACGGGCTCGGAGATACCCACATTAAACCGGCCTTGTGCCACATTTGATCCTTGTGGGGGGATTAATAAATACTCAGTGCCGTCCCACGGTCTTTGACTGCGGACGCCTTCTGTCCAACTCTTTGCGTTTGCAGAGAGGAACTGGGACGAGGCTTTGCCGAAGGGCAAGGTCTCGTCCGGGGAGGTAGACAGGGCCTGAACCCGTCAAGGCGGGTTCAAAGACCATATTTTTGGCTGAGCCTACGGGCTCGGAAATACCCACATTAAACCGGCCTTGTGCCATATTTGATCCTTGTGGGGGGATTAATAAATATTCAGTGCCGTCCCACGGTCTTTGACTGCGGACGCCTTCTGTCCAACTCTGCGTTTGCAGAGAGGAACTCGGACGAGGCTTTGCCGAAGGGCAAGGTCTCGTCCGGGGAGGTAGACAGGGCCTGAACCCGTCAAGGCCGGTTCAAAGGCCATATTTTTGGCTGAGCCTACGGGCTGGGAAATACCCACATTAAACCGGCCTTGTGCCACATTTGATCCTTGTGGGGGGATTAATAAATACTCAGTGCCGTCCCACGGTCTTTGACTGCGGACGCCTTCTGTCCAACTCTTTGCGTTTGCAGAGAGGAACTCGGACGAGGCTTTGCCGAACGGCAAGGTCTCGTCCGGGGAGGTAGACAGGGCCTGAACCCGTCAAGGAGGGTTCAAAGGCCATATTTTCGGCTGAGCCTACGGGCTCGGAAATACCCACATTAAACCGGCCTTGTGCCACATTTGATCCTTGTGGGGGATTAATAAATACTCAGTGCCGTCCCACGGTCTTTGACTGCGGACGCCTTCTGTCCAACTCTTTGCGTTTGCAGAGAGGAACTCGGACGAGGCTTTGCCGAAGGGCAAGGTCTCGTACGGGGAGGTAGACAGAGCCTGAACCCGTCAAGGCGGGTTCAAAGGCCATATTTTTGGCTGAGCCTACGGGCTCGGAATTATCCACATTAAACCGGCCTTGTGCCACATTTGATCCTTGTGGGGGGATTAATAAATATTCAGTGCCGTCCCACGGTCTTTGACTGCGGACGCTTTCTGTCCAACTCTCTGCGTTAGCAGTGAGGAACCCGGACGAGGCTTTGCCGAAGGGCAAGGTTTCGTCCGGGGAGGTAGACAGGGCCTGAACCCGTCAAGGCGGGTTCAAAGGCCATATTTTTGGCTGAGCCTACGGGCTCGGAATTACCCACATTAAACCGGCCTTGTGCCACATTTGATACTTGTGGGGGATTAATAAATATTCAGTGCCGTCCCGCGGTCTTTGACTGCGGACGCCTTCGGTCCAACTCTCTGCGTTAGCAGTGAGGAACCCGGACGAGGCTTTGCCGAAGGGCAAGGTTTCGTCCGGGGAGGTAGACAGGGCCTGAACCCGTCAAGGCGGGTTCAAAGGCCATATTTTTGGCTGAGCCTACGGGCTCGGAATTACCCACATTAAACCGGCCTTGTGCCACATTTGATCCTTGTGGGGGGATTAATAAATACTCAGTGCCGTCCCACGGTCTTTGACTGCGGACGCCTTCTGTCCAACTCTCTGCGTTAGCAGTGAGGAACCCGGACGAGGCTTTGCCGAAGGGCAAGATTTCGTCCGGGGAGGTAGACAGAGCCTGAACCCGTCAAGGCGGGTTCAAAGGCCATATTTTTGGCTGAGCCTACGGGCTCGGAATTACCCACATTAAACCGGCCTTGTGCCACATTTGATCCTTGTCGGTGGATTAATAAATACTCAGTGCCGTCCCACGGTCTTTGACTGCCGACGCCTTCTGTCCAACTCTTTGCGTTTGCAGAGAGGAACTCGGACGAGGCTTTGCCGAAGGGCAAGGTTTCGTCCGGGGAGGTAGACAGAGCCTGAACCCGTCAAGGCGGGTTCAAAGGCCATATTTTTGGCTGAGCCTACGGGCTCGGAATTACCCACATTAAACCGGCCTTGTGCCACATTTGATCCTTGTGGGGGGATTAATAAATATTCAGTGCCGTCTCGCGGTCTTTGACTGCGGACGCCTTCTGTCCAACTCTCTGCGTTAGCAGAGAGGAACCCGGACGAGGCTTTGCCGAAGGGCAAGGTTTCGTCCGCGGAGGTAGACAGGGCCTGAACCCGTCTAGGCCGGTTCAAAGGCTATATTTTTGGACGAGCCTACGGGCTCGGAGATACCCACATTAAACCGGCCTTGTGCCATATTTGGTCCTCGTGGTGGATCGATAAATACTCAGTGGTGTTGAGCGAGTCAGACGATATCGGACATTGAAGTACCAACCATCACAACTAGATTGCTACGTCATTAACTCTTATTTCCAAGTTCCTGACGTTTTGTACGTCGAACCTAATTTAGGACGACTTATTGAAATACAAGCCTCCACTGTGAAAACTACTCTACGACATGTTCGCACAGATTTTCAAGTGGGATTTTCCGTTGACATGCAAAACCCATTTTTCATAGCCTTCAACAGCGTGATACTAAAAAAAAGTTTGACATTCATGGTTAAAAGACTGATGCAAATGTTCGGTTCTCAAGCAAAATATCATTGAGAAACCAGATACCCGCTTTTCCCAATTAAATTCTGAAATGCACCATAAACAACGCACTATCAGATAGAAAAGGTGAGAAACTAATTTTAGACAGATTTTTGTACCATTCAACTTTGGTTCGGCTTTTGTTGGCTGGCTCATAATTCACAGAAGTGAAATCGATAATTACTTTTAGAAGACAGAAATACAAATAAAAGTCTTGACCCTCTTTAGAAAGATGAACTTATAATAACTCATATAATAAAATTAAAAAACTATTGACGCAATAAATTCTACTGCTATTTGTTTTGTTTTTTTACACAGTGGTACTTTTATATCATGATCATTTTATTTTTAACTCGAGAATCTCACATGCTGAATAACCAAAATAAAAAGGATATTGAAAAAGTAGAGTTTATTATTTTTCTTTTATTTCTCTTTTTTTATTTCGGGCTATCCTCTTTTGTTTGAAAGTTTTTCAACAACAATAACCAAACCTTAAGATGCTATCGTACAGACGCCGTCTTTTAAAACGACCGTCAGACTTGTCTAAATATATTCACCATACCACCCATTTAAATAAAAATCTTGCGTGATTCCAATACAAGATTTTCATCATTCACTCACTATCATCCATTATTTTGGCCAGAGACATCGATACAAATAATTAACGGTAATCCGATTCCATCTTACTCGTGTAAACCGTTTTCATGTTATCGAAGACTTTCCTGTTATAAAGTAAAAAGAAAAAAAAGAAAAAGACAACAAAGGCGTAGGTTGCCAAATAAAATATTAAAAAAATAATTAATTGAAAAACTTTCGTTCCTCTTATGTTTTTTTTTTTACAGGAAATAGTCTTGATTTTGAAACAACTAAAGCTTACCAACTGACAGTAATTGTTGAGGACGGTGGTTTTAAGCAGACGGCAGTTCTTCTAATGATTGACGTTCTTGATGTTAACGACGGTCCTCCTAGTTTTCCAAACGCGTCCCAAACAGTTAGTCTCCTGGAAAACATACCTTTAATGACCATTATAGCCAACATGGCCGCCAATGATCCGGATGAAAAGACGAGCCCATACGGTCATCTGATATATGATATTCTTTTGGGGAATAACGAACAAATATTTACCATTAACAGATACTCTGGACAAATCACATTGGCTGGTGAGTACAATATTTTAAATATTTCAATATTTTCAAGTTGTTATTCTGCGTCTCTTAAGGAATCAGATTGGATCGCAGTTAGAAAGTAAGTTTACGTCGAGGTTTTAATTTGCTTTTCTTATTATTGGGAATCTGTTCTGCGATGACAACACCTAACAGCAAGTTATTCTAAAAATATGTTTGCAAATAATCAATATTTGATTAACAAGAAAATGAATGTCACTTACTTGATATTTTAATAATTATTTACGTCTTACTGAGATCATTTATACAAAGACAAATAACCAGTTAATAAATAAATATTTTGAAAATAATACGAAAAGCATCAAACATATGCATCACACACACACACACACATATATATACATATATACACACGCATATATCAAATATTACTTGCATATACATGCGAGATACATCCATCACACATGTAAGTATAAATATGTATGCGTGTGTTCATGGTTATATATACGTGGGATCGTTGAAAAGTTTTCAAGTCGACCGACTGCACAAATTGACCAGATATTAAATATTTTATTGCCTTTTTGGTCGAGTTGAGAATTTTTCAGCACCTCTGTTGGATATTAAATTGAAATATGAAAATCCGTTTACAGTGTTTGCGATACACGCTTTTCATGAATCTACGTCCATATATACAAAAACTAATTTCATAATACAAATAATTGTCTGTGTATGTGGGATATAACATTTATTTCTTACAATAAGTATTTAGTAATGTAGTTATTGTTTGGTCATATTTGTAAATTAATTTTATAGACTGTAATGCAGTTAAATAAATTGTAATCATTTATCATTAATAATCATAAAGATGGTAAAAGCATCTACAAAAACAAATTTGGCAACTAAAGCATCTTCTAGAAATTATTCACCATCTTCATTGCAATATCTTTAGTGTGTTTAGAAATACTGAACAAAGTAAAAGTAGTACCATTAAAAAGTTGTAGCCAATAATATTTAATGAAATATATTATATAATATATTTATACTAATGAAAAATGTAATATTTGAAAAAAGAAGAAACTGACATGGTATAAAAACACCATACAGATAGTCGTAACATTATCAACAAAAATTCTTTAATAATGACTTATTAAAGTTGAAAGAACCTCAACATCATACAACATATATTCAAAATTTTACTGGAAACTAGGAAAAGGGTTCAAAATATAGAGAAAAAAGCATTAATAAAAAATGTCGTTAGTCTTTAAATAAAAATGAAAAATACATCCATTATATATATATATATATATATATATATATATATATATATATATAAACGGGGTGGACTACTTATTTATTAATCCGACATATTTTTATTACTTAAATGTTATTTTTTGTGGATAGCCGTATTTAAGTGGACGGTCTGTTTTTTTTATTAAACAGTATATTTATCTATCTATAAAAGGCAGGATGTGTGTGTGTGTGTGTGTGTGTGTGTGTGTGTGTAACGAATGCACGGCCGCAATTTTTGACGGATTTGCACCAAAATTTACATTGCATATGTTCCAAGTTAGTGGGAAGGCCAAGACCGACTTTGCATTTCCCAACTCCCATCGATAGTGGAAATAATCGATTTTTTCATTCTTCTACGGTAGTTTTCATGTAGTTTGCGGCCATTTTCTACTGGCCAGAGTCAGAGCCTATAGCTGGCTGCCACGAATAGGTAGGAAGATTCTATTGGTCAGCGTGAGAGCCAACAGCTGACTGACACGAATGTTAACTAGCATGTTAGCATGCAAAAAAAAAAAAAAAAAAATCGATAGCTGCATTCGCCACAAGTTGGAAAAATTTAAATCTGCATGGCACTTTACTCCAATTGGCTCATTCGCTTGCTTAAACTCAACGTTGATTCTGATTCCGCAAAACTGGGTTAGGTGTGAAAAAGTATTTCTCGTTAACATTCTTTTTTCATTCGGTTTTTCCAGTTACGAGTCCTTTTTTAAAGCTGATCGTTTTGTGTTCATTTTGTTTAGTTCTTTTTTCGTAACAGATTTAATGTTTAGTATAGAGCTTAGAAAAAATTCGCAGTGTGAGATAGGCAAGAAGTAAGGCATGTAGCTCCATCAGCACGGCAAACTGACACCAAATCAGTTGGGTTTCGATCCTGGCTTGAGGCATTCGGATGTCTAGTCGTATTGAGGTGCTGTAATACAGCGAAACAGTATTGTCTGCAAATGGCACACACACACACACACATATAAAACATTTAAGCAATATATATATATATATATATATATATATATATATATATATATATATATATAGCATACATTAAAACTATATTTTTATCATATATAATTGTTTAATTTTCTTCTAGGTAATCTGAACCGCGAGAAAACGCCCATTTATATCCTGACGATAAGGGCGAAGGAGTCCCAATCACATAATGCAGGCAGTGCAACGGCTACTTTGACAGTCTCTGTTATGGATGTAAATGATAATCCCCCGAACTGTCCATTTCTGTCCTTTTATCGAAGCATCAAGGAAAGCACCCTCCTAGGCAGCAGCAACAGTCATATTATAACTTTAACCTGTACAGACGCTGATACTCCAGCCGTTGGAGGAACTCTTTCTTATTTGATTACAGTCGGAGACCTGTCTGTATTTGCTCTAATAAACAATACTTTGATACTAAACTCACCCCTGGATTTTGACCATGGTAAACGCCAGTATCTTCTCACCTTGACTGTCAGTGATTCTTTGTATCAGGTCAATATTCAAGGGACAGTGGTTGTCACTTCAGTCGATGAATATCCACCTGTGTTCAATTCAGGTAAGTATAAATGAATTCTTCAAAATTCTACACATACGTAAGTAAAATGTAACATTTGTTAATCGAAAAATATCTATCAACTCCTTACTTTCTAAGTCACAAAAGAATGATTTTAGATTTGTGTTTGATTCAAATGCTAAGGTCATTAGTCTCATCAGTGTCTTTCAACAAGATGATTATTCTTTTTAAAGTTAGGAATTAGTGTCGCAACAACTGAAGTAATTAAACAGCATTCCTACAATTTGAAAACAATTCCTAAATATCCGTCAGTATCATTGATCAATGGTAGAGAAGTGAAAATAAGTTTCTTGAATCCTTCCTTAAAGTGATGCTCCATACAAAATAAATGAATGAATAATCAGAAAAAAACAAACAAACAAAAAAACATCGAAAACTTGAAACAAAACTCTTGATAAGTACAAAATAAGATTTAAAATATATTGTGACATCGGTTAGCAAAAGAGTTTTAAAATATATACGAAACTGTATCAGATAAAGCTAATGCCTCGTACGGCAGCACAAAGTTTTTTTTTATATGACGAAAAGGACCAGGAAAACACTATGCAAGCATTTAGAGAACTGAAGTAATTGTTTGGTAGAATTTTTTGCGTGGCGACTAAGTTCTGACATTTTCAGTCACGATTCAGCTCGTCATATATGGAGTAAAAATGGTTTCACCTACGATCTAAAAATACTGGACCGATAGGAAAGAGCAGGTAGGTGTATAATTATGTGTGTGTGTATCTGTGTGTGGGAGGGGGTGCGTGTTTTATCAGTTTTTGGTAAATATATAAATTGTTGAAATCCCCCTCCATTCCTTTTTCTTAGCTGTAACCTAATTTTAGTTCGATTTTATGACGAACAAATCAAAATGTATAAACCGATTCTTGTGTATACAAAATATTTCCCTGAAAACCATACGTTTTATTTATAAGTATTGTTAATTTATTTCAGCTCATTATTCTAAAAAGATTCCGGAAGACAGTATTATTGGCCAGATTGTTTTAACAGTGAATGCCATCGATCAAGATTCTAGAGACACAAGCGATGGCATCGTCACGTATTCCCTGCCAAGCAGCAATATTTTGCCATTTACTATAGATGACACCACTGGGCAGATCTCGTTGGTTTCATCATTGGATTGGGAAACAAAAGGATTTTACTCTTTTCAAGTGACAGCCAGTGACACCAGTCATCAAGCGTCTGCAACTGTCAACGTCACTGTCATCGATGTCAATGACAACCGCCCAGTTTTCGTGAAGGGCTCTTACAGGTGAAGTCATTTCTGCAGAATGTAAAGTTTTTCTCAATCTCTTCCTATCTGGACTATTGTCCTCATCTTTGTTGCCATATTTATCACAACGTTTCGGCCGTTGTACGCTCCGGCCTTCTACGGGTGGTTGGAATGTCGAACTGAACCCTTTATTACGCTCACTGGGGTAGACTGTTCTAGTTCCACGTGCCATGTCTAATGGATGTCAGTTATCTCCTGTTGATTCCCCTCCAAGATCTCCACCGCCTTAACCAGGTATAGAAATACATATTCTTTGGGTCCTGTCACTGGAGCTAACTAACGCCTTTATCCATTATGCCACGTGTCCTTAAGGAAAGATGAGGACAATAGTCCGAATAATTTAAATAGGGTACATAATACCTCAACTCAAAAATATAGACAGATACTATTCCTATCTATCTATCTATCTATCTATCTATCTATCTATCTATCTATCTATCTATCTATCTATCTCAATCTGTTATTATCTATCTATCTATCTATCTATCTATCTATCTATCTATCTCAATATGTTCTTATCTATCTATCTATCTATCTATCTATCTCAATCTGTTCTTATCTATCTATCTATCTATCTATCTATCTATCTATCTCAATCTGTTCTTATCTATCTATCTATCTATCTATCTATCTGTTCTTATCTATCTATCTATCTATCTATCTATCTATCTATTGATATTTTCTGTAATTGCTATTAGGTTGGTGCAAAAATAATTTCGTTTTCTCACATAGTAACATATGTTAGAAAACGAAATTATTTTTACACCAACCTAATACTAACCTAAAACTTCTGTCGTCGTTGTTGGAGATCGTTTTCAAACGAAGTCAACCACTTCCCTTCATGATATAAGAGTTCTCGTCTGGCTGATTAGACAAACACGGGAACGGCACACTTTTCCGCCAAGTAGGTCATCTGAATAGATCCTGAATCGCAGTAGAGGAATGTTTCTGCGCATGATCAACTTTCCTCTGTCTGCTGGATCAACTTTTGTATTTTGAGCACCGTCATCAACTGGCTCGATCACCTGACAACTTTTCTAATTGGCTAGGCTAGATATTAGGCCTTCATGGTGGCCCTGGTGTGTTCTCTCTATCACTTGTACTGATACCGATAACCATTTCGCCTGACTCCAATTCACCCAAAAACATGTCACGGGAGTCGCCCCTCTCGCATGCGGATAACTGAGAAAACATGGCCTCAGTGGTCTTTGACTACAAACGGTTCCACATTCAACATGCTGTACCTTATCGCACCCAAGGATTCATTTTACACAGGACACGTGGAATTGTTGAGTAATGGTGATAATATGGATTCGTAGCCATATAACTGGACTGAAACACACATTGTCTTGTACACGGTGAACCCGGTCTTACTGATGCGATTCTTGTTAATAAGGACACGTTTAGAAAGCTAAATATAGTAAATATTTAGGATGTATTATGCATAAATTGAAATAAATACAACGGTAAGTAACGCGTTAAAGTTTTGGACATATTTCAATAAACAGTATTCATTATTTAATAGTGTATACATTATTTGATATGACGCATTCCATACGTTTGAAATAGTTTAAGTGAAACTTTTTGCAGTAAGTAACAATAATTTTATCCCACCGAGATAATAATAGTCGCCGAATGAAGCAGGCTTCTCGAGATGATATATGAACCTTCATGTTCCTGGACTTCAGCAGGGGCATCTTTCTAAGAATCCCGGAACGCAGTCCTGTTCGGTGACAGATAATTTTTATGTTGTTTACCGATTATTTTTCATCACTTTCTTGTATCTGTTGAGGTAAGTGTACCGATTGGTGATTGTACAGAATCATGTATATTTATTAATTTGTTATAATAAAGCTTATTATTCGGACCACCTAACCAGGGCGTGTCCTGATCTTTCTGTAATCATTCATGTTCTTCTGGAATGTGTTCATGTTCAGAGAGTTAAACCGGTTAGAATTAGCTTCAGCAACTCTAGATCTACATAAAGGCGAGAGATGGTTAGTTATTCGTGTCAGTTTTTCATTAAATTATTCCAATTATCTCTATTAGTGTTTCCCGTTGGATCAGAGTCAATTTCAGAATTTTATGTTAGAATTTCTGAGATTACGAGTTAGTATTATTATAAACCTTGATCATCATCCTAATAATAATAATAGTAATAATAATAAGAAGAAGAATGAGAATAAGGATAAGAATAGAGTTCTGACATAAGCAATTTCGTGGATTCAAGGCTTGTCATTGATGAAGATGAATCAAACGAAGTTAGAGCAGAATTTCTTGAAAGCAATACGGTTGAAATTTCACAAAAACACGACATCATTCAAATAATCTATAAACTTACACACAAATGCCAGTTTCAATAGTCCAAAATGGCGAAGTCCAATAAATATACTGTCCAAATACATTGCGTTGCATTTCAAACAGTATTGACGGACACACCATTAGAAAACATTACAAAAGAGAAAATGTAATATATTTTTTAACTGCTACTGAAAAACTGTCAAGACAAAGGAAAGATAAAACAACAGACAAAAAGAAACTGCTTCAAAAGCAAAATTCAAGGGAGAAATCGAGGAAATAGGATATGAATTATAGATAGTGAACGAGATTTCAAGGAATTCAAATGGTTTGGCAGAGAAAAGTAGGAAGAAATATAAAATTAAAGGAAAATGAAATTGTACCAATCAAGGAAATTCTTAAAGACAAACGGCAATCAAAGCCACAGATGATATGAAAAGCGTTGTAGGTCGACAAAATAAGACCTCAGAAAATTACAAAGGGAAATTGGAAATGATGTTATAGGAGTAAAAAAGCCACCATCTACTGAAGAAGTGCAAAAGTTTCGGGAGAATATTTGAAGGAAGCTAATAATTCCATTGTAGAGCGGATCAAAAGAGAGCAAGAAAGAATGAAGGATATATGCATGTATCCAAATTCGAAAGAGGCAGAGGGGGTTTAGTTCAACTAGAAATGTTTTACAAAACATCAACATTCATCTGTCAAAAATAGCTAGAAACTACTGAAGAATGGATGGATGTCAATGGACATGAAAGAAATGAAAAGGGCCACTTTATTCCGTGATAGAGGAAGCCAACAAATTCAAAAAGGAATTTCAAGCGAAAAAAAAAAAAAAAGAATGCAAAAACAAATGCAATAAACCAGCTGTAGAAAGGATGGCAAAATAAATCTTTACATAATCAATACCCTACCGGTGACAAACAAGCTGTTGCATAGTGCAGGATCAAAAGCTGAAAATGAATGTTTTATTCTTGCCGCACGAGACCAATGCCTGTTAACTAGAAACTATCAAGCAAACATTGTGATGAACCCAAATACAGATTCTGTGATGAATATCCTGAAACAACCATTCCTGTATCAGTTTCCACGGGTTATAAGAATCGGCATGATTGGTTCTACTCTGGAAAATCTGAAACTTTTATGAGAAAGAAACCTTAAGAAATTAGTATGAACACCACCAAGACCCAGTTACTGGCACAGTAACTGTGACAATCAAAGCTATCAGCCTATAAATAGTTATAAAAGACCACAAAACTGAACGTGCTTTTCTTACTGACATGGAAGTTCGTACGGAATGTGTTCACGTGGAATAGTTTGTGTTCGCTGGTTGGCCTAAACGCAATATTGACTGGTGACTTATTGGTGATCATTTTCTCCCAATTGTGGTCTCCAACGGCTATTGGTTATTCCAGTATTATAAAGCATAGTATTATCTGGACCAATTTGCACAGAATTGGCTAGAGGAGCAATCTGGAAATTTCCGAGCGTTGGTGTAGCCACCACATTCGCCCGACATGAGCTTAATCGAACATTTATGGCGCATGGTGGAGAGGTATATTTGGACACAAGTTCTTGCATCTACAAATACTGGGTAGCTGTAGACAGGTATCGATTGATTGATTTGTTTTTTACGGCTTATCAACCTTTTGTGGGTTATTTAAAGCCAAACCATATTTCGGGTTGTATTCGTTTACAATACCGCCATCTAAAGTACTGACCGAGATTAGCGTTGCTTAACTTCGGTGATCGAACGAAAACCGATGTTTCCCGCGAGACAGCGATCGAGATGGTGTGGCTCAACATTTCTTTAGCTACTTGTGAAATTGATTCAAGGTTGAGTTTCCTGGAGGTGGTCCTATACAAAAGTAGACACTTTTGGCACGTCAGGGTATATCGCCTGTCATCCTTGTATTTTTTTAACAAGGAGTAATACTTTACACATTTTTTAAGTAGAATTCATGAAATATTAAACGAAAATGTATAACACAGGACGGATGTATTTTGAGCAGTCAGTGATATGAAACACTATGATTCATAATGGCATAAAACCCACTTTTTATTGTCCATTACAGCCCGAAAATATCGGAAACCGTCCCTATCGGTACTACTGTGGTCAAAGTAAGCGCAACAGATGCAGACGGTCCGTCCAATGGAAATATTACTTATTCAATAATTGGTTTGTTAAACATTTCTATTCATCTTTTAAATGTCGTACTTTTATTTTTAAAGACGTACTTTTATTTTCATTCATATCAACAACAAGAATAACATTTTACTTTTTAAAACTAAAACTAGCGAAAAATCCTGATTCGAAAGTATTAATATATGCTCAAAATACCGCTGAAGAGTTAAGCTCAGTTTAAATACACTTTTACAAAATAAAAACATAAGTCAGCGTTATGATGTATAAAAATGACAAAAAAAAAACAAAACAAAACAAAACACCCCCCCCAAAAAAAAAATCCAAACTGTTGAATTAATTTTAATACGGATTGTATTTTTCATTTGACGATATACAACGGTCCGAAAAACCGAGTCTACGTGAATCAAAGCCGATATTTTTCCAAGTGAGGTAAAACATTGTAAAATGATAGTCGTAAATTTCCTAAGTTATCTAGTTAATTAGTGTAACAATGATACAACAGAGCAATTCATGAACGAAAATGACGAATACATTTTGATGAGTCAGTGATACGCAACACATAAATATGATTCATAATGGCACAAATCCCATTTTATGTTGTCCATTAGATCGGTTACTATCGGTACTCAGTTCAGTTATGTGCCATGCGTGATACACGCTTAGGCGATCATGTATCTTTCGATACATGACTGACGAGCCAGATTTTTTCCCGCAGTAGGTTGCCATTTCTTTCTGCGGTAGAACAGTTGCCATCCATGGCTATAGAACCCGTTCTGTCCTGCTATTTACCCATAGAGGATTCATACCTTTTCCCCGGGGTATTACCACGTAAGTGAATGTAATGGATCTAACTGGAATTCAAACTCGGCTCTCCAATTTCTCATTCCGCGCCGCTATCCATTATTCCTTATTAAGACGGCCCGTCGAATGGAAATATTACTTGTTCAATAATTGAAATGCATTGGTTAGTTTGATAGTTGTTATGTAAATTAATGTGGTGTCTTGGACAATTTCTGACGCTCATTCTACAATCTTTTATCTCACTAAGAAAAATATGAGCAATGATTCACGCACACTCGGTTTTCCGGACAGTTGTATAGTCTGTAAAACAGTTGTTAAGTCTCATCTAGGCAGTACTGGAAATAACATCAAAAGGGCAAACTTGAAATGATTTTAAAAGGGAAAACTTGAAATAATTCAGAAATTATTTAAATAGGAAGAAAATTTAAATAATCTAAAAAGAGAAAACCTGAAATGATCTAAAATGGAGATCGATGAACCCATTCTTTTTTTTTCTTTACATCTTGTTAACGTCTTAATGTCGTTTGATACAATATCTCCATCTTATTAGACACAAAAACCATAATACAGTCAGGTGTAAATTGACGCTACAAATATGTAATTTAGTATGACCAATTCTACAAAGGACCCCTGTGACCATACCATGTTTTTTCTATCCTTTTTTTTTCTATTTGCAAAATTTTCGAGTTTCTATATTCTCGAAAAAACGTATACAGATTTTGAAGCTTTCTCAAGAAATATTTAAAGCAACAAGAACCAACTATATCTAATGTAAATAATGCACATAAAGACAGTATTTATTATAAATGCATGCTCTTAAGATTATGTCATTGTATATTTTCAAACTGATGTCCATTATGACCTAGACATTGCTAACAACGCGACGGAATGGAATCAATCAGCAATCGATATTTCGATAGGTATTTGGTTGCATTCTTGCTCTGTAGAATCTTTCATTTCATTGATTGTTGTTCGCTTTGTAGCGTAGACTTTATCTTTTAAGTATTAAATCAACAATTCGCTCTTGCATGGAGTATTCCTGCCATATATGGTCTGGGGCCCCTTCTCTTTGCCTCGGAGTTCTTGATAGGCCCCAGAGGCGGATATGCAATATAATTGGCCCCGTTCTGGCATCTCGTCTACAGTCACTTTCTCACACTTTCTCACTTTCTCACAGACGCGCCGACGCCTCTCTCTCTCTGTTTTACAAATACTTCCATGGTAATTACTCCGAGGAGCTGCATTCGCTGGTTCCCAGACTTCATGAGTTCAAGCGCCCTACGAGGCTGGCATCCCCGCTCTCACTCTTTCACTGTCGAAAATCCTAAATGTAGTCGTCTCTTCTACTCCAATAGCTTCATGTCTCTCGCCTGTGGAACTCCCTTCCCTATTCCTGTTTCCCTGAGAGCTATAATCTCCAGCTATTTAAATGTAATCTCAATCGACATCTCCAGTTGCCTTGATCTATCCACTATCCTTCTTCTCATCCCTTCCTCTATCACTCCTATCTGATCTTGCCCCAAAATTTCTGTAACCTCTTGCGTCCTAGTGGCTTCTCGCCTTGCTTGGGGTGAAACGCATAAAAAAAAAGTCACAAGAAAAAAAATGTCCGAAGGGTTAAGTTGCGGTGAACGAGTAAGATATTACACACTGTAAAAGTGTGTATACATTTTTTTAGACACGCTGTAGTTGCAATCGGGATAATCGAAGAAGTTATTTGAAGCCTATATACCCACTCATCTGAGATTATAAACCAAACAATTATCACTAGGAAAGTTCATAAAATCTTTTGAAATATGCTATGATTCTGCAGTATTATTTTTGTTACTTCAAATGAGACATTGTAAACTATTATTATTAAATAGTTTGGTATGTGTTGTTTTGCTGACAGCAAAATGATAAAATTTCAAGTCTAAATTGTCCATTTTAAATACAGTGTAACCCGGATATAAGAGAGCTGTCGGGACCGGAGAAGCCTCTTATATCCGGGTTTCTCTTATATCCGGGTTTGGTCTATTATATATACATTAACACAGGCTCCAATTTGGGACTAGGGAAAATCTCTCTTATATCTCTTATATCCGGGTTACACTGTATAAAGCATTTTTGACAGTAAAGAAAGAAAATTAGTTTCTATGTCTGATTATTTTCAGTTTTAAAACAACATACATAAACTACATTTATTAGAAAATAGATTCTGTTTAAATACGGAAGGGGTTTTAAAAATTACTTCTAAGGGTTGCATATATCAGCGTATCCTCTTTGCCTGTTACCCTAGGTTCGTTGCCAAACAAGGAAATGAATCCTCACAACACAAATATTCATCTCAATCTTAATTAAATTGTGCGTGTCTACGTTTGCGCATGTGCCTGTATATTTTAATTCAATGAGAGTGACAGATCTAAAAATATTTTTACAAAATTAAAAAAATTCTATTACCGAAATAGTTTTAAAAAAGATCAATAAAATTTTATAACTACCTGATATTTTAGGGTCCTTTTTTACCTCAAATTTATGATTTTCTTCCTCAACCCAGGATATGGATTTCCCAGACTGAATGAAAAGGGAATGTATTATTCCGATGTCTTAATTCAAACAAACTTAATTCAAATTGTGTGTGAATGTGTGTGTGAGTGTGGGCTTGTGTATACATTAAATGGTACACTCTAATATAAGTCACTCACGGGCAACAGTTATTAGATATTATTCAAAATTAATAATGCTTCATTAATAAGACTATTACTTCTAATAATACTACTATTACTAATACTACTAATACTACTAATACTACCAATACTACTAATACTACTAATGCAAAGAAAGAAAGAAAAAAAGGAAAGGAAAAATATGGTGCCGAGGAAGGTTGTCATATATAATAATTGGTCATGGCTTAGATTTGATTTCCGAGCGAGGTTTTTACTTTGTGGTTAAAAACATAAAACAGACTTCTCTGTGATAGAAGGTCGTGAGTTTGAATCACACAAGATTTTTTATTTGTTTTTAATCTGAGTTTTAATAGATTAACAGCCTGTGTAACGTTACGATTAAAAACAAGTAGAAATTAAGACAACAGTAAATGAATAATGAATTTGTTTATAAAAATGTTGGGCAATCTCTTATTGGCTAATGATCAGCAAGTATAAAATACACTTCACTTGGTAAATTTCTTTGTCCTGACAGCTATAGACATGTTAGCATTGTAACAAGTTTATTTAGGTTAATAAATACTTCGATGTGCATTTGCGCCATAAAACAGTTTCAAACTGATGAAAATAACCACTAAAAGGGAGCAAATACTTAAGCAAGAACTGATTTGTTATTTATATAAAAGTTTATTTACATATATACATAGTGAATTATCTAAACATAATGGATTTTATTTTTTTAATCCGACATATTTTTATTACTTCAAATATTATTTATTTAGAGGATAACCGTATTTAAGTAGACGCTCTGAGTAATTTAAACAGAATTTATTTCGGCTATCTGCCTGCCTACTCGACAAAAACTAATTTTTTTTTTAATCCGACATATTTTTATTACTTCAAATATTATTTATTTAGAGGATAACCGTATTTAAGTAGACGCTCTGTTTAATTTAAACATAATTTATTTCGGCTATCTGCCTGCCTACTCGACAAAAACTAATAAAAAAAATGTGAGCTAAACAGAACAGTACTTTATTGTGAAGCTCTTCGTAGTCGACCGGTAAAAGCACGGCGGATCATACATACATACATATTAGTTACTAATTCGGTACTTGTCACAAGTTATATATATATATATATATATATATATATATATATATATATATATATATATATATATATTATCAATGCTTCGCAAAACGAAGATCAAGAGGGAGTCTGTCCACGTCTATTGCAGGCAAGTTTTTGACTGATACGTCCAATGTAGGACAGAGATATCTGGTCGCAGGTTGCTACTGAAGGTCCAGCCTGAGTACGATGGCATAGCATTGCAGTACTTCCTCCTCTGAAATATATATATCTATATCTATCTATCTATATATATATATAGAGAGAAAAAACATCTAAAAAATTGCAAATTAAAAAAATAATAATGTTTTTTTTATGAAAGTATTTATTTATATTTGATATTTCAGATCGATCTCGATCTTTCTTCAGAAATAACTCATATATATATATATATATATATATATATATATATATATATATATAAGTTTTTTGTGGTACAGAATTTAATAATAGCTAGGAAAAGGCAAAATTTATAAGGCATTTTTTAAAAAAATAAACAAACAAACAAACAAAAAAAACCAACCGGTTTCGTCCCAGGACTTATCAAGTTTATTTTTCTGGGAATAAAAAATATAAATATTAGTGCAGACCGCTTTTCGATTCTATCCAGGTCCCAATCCACATTTCATCTCAAGGTTCTAGAGTCCTTGTATATCAGATCCCGTGGGCCATCCCTTTGTAAACAGAGGGAATGCTTACTGGGTCTGAATGTTATTGGACTCTAGTTTATTGAAATTCATATTTTTTCCTCATTCCATTCGTTAATTTAATTTACACGATTTAATAACTTTATTCCCAGAAAAAATAAAATTGATAAGTTCTGGGACGAAACCTGTTGTTTTTTTTTTTAGCTTTTTAAAAAAATACCTTATAAATTTTGCCTTTTCCTAGCTAATATATATATATATATATACATATATATATATATATATATATATATATATATATATATATATATATATATATATATATATATATATATAAAGAAATATAGTCTTAAGATGTGCTATATTTATGGGATAAAGTGCTCAATATCAGAGATAGAGCGTGTGTAAATATAAAAGTGAACATAGAAGTCAACACTTAGAGGCGACAGTCTGTTTCATGCTATATGCAATCGTCAGGCCTGACGATTGCATATAGCATGAAACATATAGCATGAAACAGACTGTCGCCTCTAAGTGCTGACTTCTATGTTCATATATATATATATATATATATATATATATATATAGGCCTGACGATTGCATATAGCATGAAACAGACTGTCGCCTCTAAGTGTTGACTTCTATGTTCCTATATATATATATATATATATATATATATATATATATATATATATATATACATATTGCTTGGATACCATATCTTAAGCCTTTGTGAGTGAAATATAGTTGACAGAATTGTTCGGAAGCTTCTTGCTAGCGGAAAACCTCGAAGTTTGCGCTAGCAAGAAGCCCCAAGTCATCGTGACTGAGGGTTTAAGCATAATGGCGTTGTTTCATCTGCTGGAAGATTATGCGCTCTCTCGCAGAAACTGAAGATAAGGCCCGATCAACATAATTTCAGTATAAATAAACACTCCGGGTGATTTCGGTGCGGGGTGTTGACACATATATACATGTATAAGAGGGCTCTATTTTTATGCCCCCTTTTTAACATATAAAACTAATATTTTGTTTTATTTGCCCGCTTAACAGCGCTGTTTCACGCTAAGCGATTTCCAAGATGAGTAATTGTTTGTTTTTTTGTTTTTTATTTTATTGGCGCAAAAGAAATAATATAAAGAAATATAGAAATAAAATCATATATTCACTCCAGGCAAACTATAAATATTAGGTTGGTGCAAAAATAATGACGTAATAATGTCGTTTTTTGACGTTAAAAAATACGTCAAAAAACGACATTATTACGTCATTATTTTTGCACCAACCTAATAGATCTTTAAGGTTTTCTTCTTGATTTACTATTATAATGCTCTGTAGTTTACATTGAGCGCTCTCTCTCTCTCTCTGGATTAATATCCTCCTTGGAATTATCCCTACAATTTGGTAATATATATATATATATATATATATATATATATATATATATATATATTAGTATCAAATACAGATCGGATATAGATCGGAATCTGACAGAATGATAGGATAAGGAACAAATAAGAATTCATTATTTTTGCAACATCCTAATATGATAATGCATAATACCAGACGTAATTGATAACAAAGCAGAACCGAAAAGAAGAAAGAATTTACACCGGAGTAACCGGGAAAGAATTCAAGAAGACATATGTAAATAGTATAGCCTAATGTGAAAATACATATGGGAATCGAAAATAAAACAGAAATAGCCATTAGTAGAATGGAGTATAATAAAAAGTTAAGGAAAATATAGGAAGAAATTTCGGAAAATCTACTGATTATAGAATTTAAGAACGAGGATAATCTGATAAATAAAAAGGGTGAAGTTATTTTGAAATGTCGACACACTGGCGCATTCCTTTTAAAATGTGAAAAGGACAATAAATCTCGCGAAAACCATTAAAGCCGGGCTAGTCATTTTGAAAATCGTTTAGCGTGAAACAGCAGCGGAAATAGAAAAATAAGAATAAACAAAGTAATTTTTAAGTAATTACTTAAAAATTACTTTACGTTTCGGATAAAAAATAACACATATGGGTTTCGAAAGAGTTTAATGAGAAATGCACTTTCCTTCATGAAAAAATTAGATAGGTTTGCCTATCGTCCGGTTTTAACTTCTGTCTGATCTTTTAAAGAATAGAGGTTTATCCCTTGTTTCTTGTTTATGATCCGGTTTCCGATACCTTCTAAAAGTCTATTTCAGCTCTATGCTCCTAACACTTGTTCTTTCCTGCGCTAATATAACTCTGCACATAAACCGGCTACATTAAGTGACTCTTGGGCCTTGTGAACCTTAGTAAAAAAAAAAAAATCAACTTCAGTCTGTCGTGTCGTGATTCTTGGATGAATCCGTTTAAAAGCGCGATGGGCTATACGATAACGGCTATACGATACGATAAGGAAGACACAGTTTCGAGTACTACTGAAGGTGCCTTTTCATTGCTCTCGAAAAACTGAAATCGGTAGCCAAAAATATGATGTTTTAAAAAAAGAGGGCCGTCTGTTCAAAAACGTGTATCCACTAAATATAATGTATATAGCAATAACACACACATATATATATATAATTATTTTTTTTTATCAATGTTGCAGCTGGAAATAACGGAGGTGAATTCGACATCATTCGAGGAACTGGTCATATTAGGACATTAAAATTATTGGACTATGATACGATGAGTATTAATAGTTTCACACTCCGAGTGCAGGCGGCCGATCAGAACGGTGCCTCTGGATCCCTTTCCGATACGACATTAGTTACTATTTTATTATCCAATGAAAACGAATATCCACCAGTTTTCTCCCAAAACACTTATCTTGTTAGCATTAAAGAGTCAGAACCTGTGGGTTATCAGTTCCTTCAAGTATCATCTTCGGACAAAGACAGAGGCCCAGATGGGGATGTATATTATTTTTTTACAAACAACACTAGTGGATCTTTTTTTGTTCTGGATAGCATTACTGGTAACTTTTTCCTTCAGCGTCGTCTTGATTTTGAAACGAGTCAGAGATATTCGTTTAACGTCACGGTCTCTGACATGGGCAGCATTCCCAAGACCAGCAGAGCAACTGTAATAGTCAATGTAGAAAATGTGAATGATGAAATACCAGATTGCCCGATGTCGTTTTTTGCTAAGGACGTTCGGGAGGATTTTCCTATTCAGAATACGATCCTAACAATAAACTGTACTGACAAAGATGCTGGAACGTATGGTCAGTTAAACTTCATGATTGAAGAAGTAAATGGATTGATTGGATCGGGATCATTCAAGATCGATAACAGCGGCCAGTTATCACTCATTTCCTCACTTGATTACGAAACACACACAGTTCAGCTTCTGAAAATTAATATTCGTGATGGTGGGATCCCGCCAAAAAGCACTGAAGTTATGGTCAAGATCACTGTACTTAATATTAATGAAGCCATTCCTATATTCAATGTCTTGCCTTCTGTACTCACTATTCCGGAATCATCTCCCATTGGTCATATAGTGGTCAAAGTTTCTGCCCGGGATAACGACACAGGGGATACATTGACCTACTTTTTCACAACTCCCAGTAATGAATTTGAAATCGATCCTGTACATGGCAACATCAAAGTGAAATCATTACTTGATTTTGAAAGCAAGAAATTATTCACGTTATACATTACAGCCGCGGACAGCGGGACTGTCCCTCAAAGTTATTCAGCACAGACAACATTGACGGTAATGCTTAGTGATGTAAACGACTCACCACCAGTTTTCTCTAGCAGCGTCTATCAAAGAAATATCCCGGAAAATCAGCCGGCCGGTTCCACGGTTGCAACTCTTACAGTGACGGATGCCGATTCAGGCTCCAATGCTCAGGCCACATTCTTGATTGTTAACGGAGACACAACTAATTCATTCCAGGTAACAAGAGACGGGGCTGGAAATTGCGATGTGTCGCTAGCCACACCGTCGTTACTTGATTACGAACAAAAGTCACAGTATACGTTACTGATACGGGCGACAGATAGCGGTGGATTGTCTGCAGAGGCAACATTGGCTATACAGGTAAGCATATTTTAATTTTTATTTTGAATATCTGTATAATATTGAATTATTATAGAAACTTAAAAAAAAGTTGGATATAGTTTGATATGTTTTTTTTTTTTTGCTGAAAGAGGAATTCGGTTACTGTAAACTTGGAATCCCTAAACTTTTGTGCCATTAAATTCTTCATGAAATCTTGGATCCTTCATTGGCCATCAGGCACGTACAAATATATCAATAATAATTATTTTTATTTTGGGGTAGAAATTCCTTTGCCCTTTTCTTTATTGTTTCTGGATAAGGTTTATTTTAGCTTTGCTTTTTGTGATGCGGTCTTGAGTGATGCGGTCTTGAAAATCTAATAGATTTTCAAGACCGCATCACTCCAGAAGTCTGCGTTGCTTGGCACTGCAAATATTCTGTGAAAAGTGCTATCTGACTGATGCCATACGACTTGATGGTAGACACACATAATGAAAGATCTCCGGTTGAAAACGAAAAACCGCGCGAAAGAAGAAAATATATTACTACTACTAATAATAATAGCAGCAGCAAGAACAACAACAAAATAATAATAATAATAATAATAATAATAATAATAATAATAATAATATGTCAGAATATTTCATAATTAAAAACAGCTTACAATTTATGTCAAAAAGAGAATAGAGGGACAAGCACATAAGTTTCTAATTCATTCAAAAACTGTTATTATTTAAAGTGAATACATTTTACATTAAAAATTATATTTTAAATGGACAAACGATTCAAATGTGTAATTTTATAATATTCATATATATATATATATATATATATATATATATATATATATAACTTTCCATGTTACCTGACGAGACCTCATGGTTGAAACCCGGGTAGTACGGAAGGTAAAATATTTTCATTTTATATATATATATATGTGTGTGTGTTTATAAATAATAAAATTATTGGTAATCCGTATGGAATTTCCAAGAGGATATAGGTCCTTTGAGAGCTCTATGTCTGAACTTAAAGCAAAAATTATTATATAATGACACTTAAAAAACCATAGGTGATATTTATTTCGTTGAAGTCGATAAAAACGGCTTCAAATCTTTAGACCTGTAAACCAAATGAAAATGAAAAAAATTACTGTAGGTTTAAAAATTAAGAATAGTGATTTCATATTGAGAGAGTGGGGGGGGGAAGAAAGATCTTAAGTTATTATTGTGTAGGAAGTGGGGAAGGAAATGGTGTGTCGTCTCAGTTGTGTTAACTGATATTAGGACCCGTGGTGACTTAATTTAAACAACCGGATTGTTGACATAAATCATTACGTGAAATGGAAATTGAGAATACATTTGAAAAAAGATTTTAAATTTAAAATCGAAATTCTGTCTGGATCCTTCTCCTTGACACATGTATTCAACTTAAAAAGAATTGTTTTAATTTATATTAAAAATAGTGGTTGGTTAAGAACATTCAAAAAACATTCAAAAAATACTCAGAGCCTGTCTAAAGATTTCAATTTAAACGTAAAAAAGATCTATTCAAAATAAAACTATATATATATATGTGTGTGTGTGTTTTCTAATATATAATTATCCACGAGAGTCTCCATAAATAATTAATAAAACACTAAGATCCACAGAAGAAAAATAGATATATAAAAATCTATTTATGTAGAGAAATAATTAGAGATATTATATATAAAAGTAAGTATATAAAATAAGCAATAGTCCCAAAGTTTTATAATTTAAATAAACTTATTAAAGTTTAACGGGATACGAAGAAACTTTAAAAAATAACGAAAGTTAATACGATTTAAAGTTCACAGATTTAAGTTCAATAAGCGTCCGTATCGGTATCAGTACGAGAAACTTTTCGTATAAATTAAAATGCAGTACCTAAGTTGGTCAAACATATAATTAACTGCTCTCTATTCTTAAGACATAGATTTATGACCGTCACAATGGTAATAATAGATTTCTAAATGGGCAAACAAATAATAAATGCATAATGCCCATGGTTAACATCAATACAAACTATGAGCACTATACATGTGTATCTCTATATCTATACATATATAGTTATATATGAATCTATCAAGTAGCACAATAACCCGTCCTAGTTTAAAAGTGGTGTATATATATATATATATATATATATATATATATATATATATATATATATATGTGTGTGTGTGTGTGAAAATATATAGAAAATAGGAAAGAACTGGTTAGGTAAATAATCTAAAGTTCTTTATGATTTTTGTTATTATTTTTAAAAAATAGTGCTCGATACAAAAGTAGAGCATAAATATAATTATTTATTTAAAAATATGATTCCAACACGCTACATAAGAGGTCTCATGTTTCAAAACCTCTTATGTAGTGTGTTGGAATCATATTTTTAAATAAATAATTATATATATATATATATATATATATATATATATATATATATATATATATATAAATATACATATATATATATATATATATATATATATATATATATATATATATATATATATGCAAAACTGCTTTCTATTAATCCCCACAGATATCCTTCCCTGCCCTCCATTAGAATGTCTGACGCTCAACTTCTCGAGAGGAACTCTCTGCGTCTTCTCGGTCTCACGTTGACTGCTGACCTGAGATGGAATAAATACATTGAGTCAATTGCTTCGTCCACCGCAAGGAAAGTTGGCTCCCTATGCCGCGCTAGGAAATTTTTCTCCCCGGAATCGATCCTCCAGATCTACAAATCAACAATTCGTCCTTGCATGGAGTATTGCTGCCATATATGGTCTGGAACCCCTTCTGTTTGCCTCGGGGTTCTTGATAGGCTCCAGAGGCGGATATGCAATATAATTGACCCTGCTCTGGCATCTCGTCTACAGTCACTTTCTCACAGACGCGCCGTCGCCTCCCTCTGTCTGTTCTACAAATACTTTCATGGAAATTGCTCCGAAGAGTTGCATTCGCTGGTTCCCAGTCGTCATGAATTCAAGTGCCCTACGAGGCTGGCATCCCACTCTCACCCCTTCACTGTCTAAACTCCTAAACGTAGCCGTCTCTTCTACTCCAATAGCTTCATGTCTCTCACCTCTCGCCTGTGGAACTCCCTTCCCTATTCCTGTTTCCCTGTGAGCTATAATCTCCAGCTATTCAAGTGTAATGTCAATCGACATCTCCAGTTGCCTTGATCTATTCACTATCCTTCTTCTCATCCTTCATTCTATCACTCCTATCTGATCTTGCTCTAAATTTTCTGTAACCCCTTGCGTCCTAGTGGCTTCCCGCCTTGCTTGGGGTGAAATGCTTTAAAAAAAAATGTATATATAGATATATATATATTATATATATTATATATATATATATATATACATATATATAAATATATATGTATATATATATATATATATATAAATTACGTATATTCATATATATATACATAGAATACCATCATATATATACATTACATATTAAAAACAATCTCATACGCATACATATTCTACGCCTAAATTCATCCATACCCTACATTGTGCTAGATGACTGTTGACCCTACTAGAAAGTTTATCTGCCCTCTAACAGGTTTTGTTTTAAATCCACCTCGGCGTCTAGTCACTATTCTTTACAGAAAAGCCTGGTAGGGGAACCGATTTAGTTGCTGATAACCTAACTATGCAGCCTGTGGTATTGTCACAAAACCATCAATAGTTTTGATTACGCAAAACTATCAAACTTATCTGTTGTCCTCATCTTTATTGTCATATTCACGAGTTTCGGCCGTTGCACGCTCCCGCCTTCTTCAAGTGATATACGTTGGAATTTCGAACCGAACCTTTTATTGAGTTAGATTGTTCTAGTTCCACGTACCATGCCTTTTCTGGCTATTTCAGTTTCAGTTATTGCCTTTTAGTAATTCAACTCTCCAAGTTAATGTTCACCTCTGCTGTGGCCAGGTATTGAACTCACAACCCTTTGGATCATTGGAGTACTTCAACCAACACTTTTATCGACTGTGTCCTTGGAGAGTTGAGTTACTAAAGGGGAATAACTGAAACTGAGATGTCCAGAAAAGTCATGGCACGTGGAACTAGAACAATTCACCCTGGTGGACGAAATAAAGGTTTTGGTTTGAAATTCCAATGCATGTCATCTGAAGAAGGCCGGAGCATACAACGATCGAAAACGTCGTGAATATGACAATAAAGATGAGGGCAACATTTCGAACTATGTAAATAGTTCGAATAGTTACAATACCTCATCTCAGAAATAGAGACAGACCATCAAAGTTAGAGGAACATATGGCATATTTTTAGTTTAACGTTCATTAAAAAGCATTATTTCATTTCAAAATATAAAAATAGATATTTATTACAATCATGCACTCTTGATTATAAATTTACATAATACACACCTAGAAATAATATATCGGCCAGCGAGACTTTCTTTAGTATTCTCGTTTGTTATAATACTATAAATCGTACATATAATTGAACGCAACTTCACATTCGCTAATCATATTATAATTTTTTGGGGCATTTCGACGTGGTGTAAACGTCGTTAGCTAGGACAATTGCGACTGAATAGTGAGTTTGTTTGATCCTTACTGGGTGGCCCATACGTTCAGCCGTATGCCACGTCTAAGCTAAAAATCGCCATATTATAATTCTATTTCTTTCTTCGTTAGTTAGAGCTTAGTTTACGCCATGCCATTACTTCGGATAAATAATGGCCCATTCCTGAATTCATTGCAAGGATAGATATATAAAAAAGCGCTGTTTGGTTTTAGCGAAAGAAAGAAAGAAAGAAACTCGCATGTGTTTAACGTCTGCTTCAGTGAAATAGAAAACTTTGTCACTTTTGAATCTTTTTATTTTCATCGTCTTATTTCTTTAAATATTAACTTGCATTTATACATGTTTCTTGTAATATTTGGTTAAAGTTGTTAAATTCAAATATTTAACAAGACAATAGGGCAATTTTCGCATGTATTTTATAGACATGGAATTCGCAAAGAGCTTATTATTAACTTAAAAATGAAGCTTCATTATTAATCATTTTTAAAAGAGAAAAAACGTAAAATTTTCTCAGATATTACTACTAAATTAATAATTTATCAGTTATTAAAAGTGTTTTATGTCTATTAAGACGATTAAAATTCCTCAAAACCGGAATGATACTCGGCATCCCAAAAAAATCTGTTTGAACCGAGTGTCCAAGATGGCACAAGATCTCTTTCTTTCAGTAGGTAGCAAATAGGAAGCAAATCTAAGTCGAGGAACTTCTGAGAATTTCATTTATTTAAAAAGAAAAAATTAACTGAGAGTTTTACGGTACATAAAGCAAGGTTGATCTGGTTACATTTTTTGTCTTCAGGTGCAACCCTACAATGAGTATCCACCCAGTTTTCAAAATATCAGATCAAGTCTGCCAATTAAAGAGGATGTACCTATCGGAACGACACTCACAAAAATAGCAGCAACTGACCGAGACGCCGGTCAAGACGGTAGGATATTCTATGACCTTACGGGCGGCCTTGGTAAATTTATAATTGATCGTCACAGTGGAGTGATCACCGTTCGTGATGAATTGGACAGAGAACAAGTCGACTCCTATCAGCTATTAATTGTCGCGAAAGACGATGGGGTCAACCCGTCGGCTTTAACGTCAACGCTGACACTGACTATCACAGTCGAAGATATTAATGACAATAACCCAACTTGTGCAGGTCGTCAACAAAACATTGCATTTGTTCGTGAAGATCTGCCCATCGGCACTTCTGTCTTTTCGTTGTTTTGCACGGATGGAGATCGTGACCCTGCGTTAAAGAACAACGTCCTACGTTATGCTATCACCAAAGGTAACAAAGCCGCTGCGTTTGCTGTCAATGCTAGTACAGGCCTTTTAACCACAAAAGCAATAATGGATCGGGAAGTAAAAGACTCTTACGACTTGACTATACAAGTTTCTGATTTCGGAACACCGTCGAGATCAATTGATCAAAGTGTTTACATACAGATTACTGGTAAGTTTTCTATTCACTTCGTTGATTTAGAATTGAAAAGATTTCTTTAGATCTGACTGAAAATTGTTTAAAATATTTTATATTGAGTCGTTTTCTTTATCATAAGATCATGTTGTGTTCGTATATCTGGAATTCACAAAATAGGAGGTATCACTACTCTTTGACAGCGATGGAAAAATTCAGGGGTCGGTGGGAATAAAAAGAAGTCGATTAGAAAAAAAATAAAAAAGGAAGAAAAAAAAATGGGTAACACGATGGCATTAGAACCAAGTAACCGTTTTTTTTTCTATTATTAAAATCATATTTATTAGACGGGCTTTTCTTTCCAAGCACAGAAACAGATTGAAAATTAATGAACTTTAGGTTCTAAGACTTCTTCTCATTGACATCCAACCTAACACTGAGAAATTGATATCCTGCACCAATCACATCAATCTGATTAATATCTGTCTGTATTTCGGAGATGAGGTATTGTACTTATTTACACTATTTACATGGTTCTGACTGTTGTCCTCGTCTTTGTTGCCATATTCACGACGTTTCGGCCATTGTACACTCCGGCCTTCTTGGGGTGATTGGAATTTCGAACTGTACCCTTTATTTCATCTGCCGTGGTAGATGTTCTAGTTCCACGTGACATGCCTCTTCCGGATATCTCAGTATTAGTTATCTCCCTTTAACTCAGCTCTCCATGATTTTTTTTTTCAGGTAACCGGGTATTGAACTCACAACGCTTTGATTACTTCCTGATAAGTAGCAACAAGTCATTGGAAATAATTTAATGTCATTTTTTGAAGAATAAACTCGTTAATAAAACCAGAGATTATTCACGATTCAATCATAAAGAATAAAGATAAAATAATCTAATTATTTCTAATTTTTTATAACTTTTACGTATATAGGACGCTGAAGGTAAAAGGCCTAATGCCCCAAAACCCTCCCGAGGTGATAGAGTAAAGTCCGTCCGAAGGTCGGCTTCTAGGCTAGTTTTAAATAAAAAAAATTTCACACTGTGTTGAGAAGTTTAAAGTTCTACTTTGTGCACGTAATTAAGAAATAAAATAGTGAAATTTTAACTTCTGCTTGTGTGTATAAAAAAGTTAGCAGCAGCAGAAAAAATTAATAATATGATTACGTGTATCAAAGATATGTGTTTAACCTATGAATGTCCACTCTCCTATCTTTGGAATTAATGTGTTATCGATAGAAAACTAGAATGAATACGGGATATCTTAGAAACTTCTTATTAATACCGGATTTGTATAAACATATAATTAATAATGGATTTTTATAAACATATAATTAATATTGGATGTTTATAAAGTTATAATTAATACAGAATCTTTTAGAATACCGAATTTTTTTAGAAACCTATAATTAATACCAGTTTTTTAGGAACCTATAATTTATACCGTATTTTAAATTTTTTTTTTTTTTTAGAAATCTATAATACCGAATTTTTTAGAAACCTCAAATTAATACCGGATTTTAAAAAATAAACGTAATTATTACCGACTATTTGAGAAACCTATAATTAATACTGGATTTTACGGTGGCCATTAGTGATTTAAAACTAGGAGTTCAGAAGGAAAATACAGTTGCTTCTTGAATGTTGCATATTTCTGTGGTAAGCGATCTAGACGAGCAACAAACGCATGTTCTCATAATGATGGCCATGATGATTCTATAATGATTTCTTTTTCAAAAATATTTTTGGCCCTGATTGTATAATAAATTCACTCAAAAAGAAATGGACTTTCTTTGGTTTTTCTATAAACTTCAACTTAAAGCAGCATACATTTATTGCTCTTGATAATTTTCTTTATTTTTGTACTTTTAATGATTTTAGTTTTTGTAACCACTCAGACTGGATTTTCTCTTCGGACTACATGTTGTTAACATATATGCTTGTCTCTAAAATACTAGAATCAATTGAATATTTTCATCTGGTCAGAAGAAGCAAAACTCATTTTTATCTGGTGTATATAAGATGTTTTCAATGGATTTTTTGCGTTTCATTTTATGTTCATTTTTTTAATTTTAAAAGAATTATATATATATATATATATATATATATATATATATATATATATATATATATATATATATATATATATATATATATATATATATATATCCTTATTTGTCTTTCAATACGATCAAATAAAAATGTTTCTTTACTGCAGATGTCAATGATAACGCTCCGGTATTTACGTCCAATAATTACTCGGTTGCAGTGTCTGAGAGTATGTCCACAGCCAATGTTATTCTCAAAGTGACTGCTACTGACAGTGACGCTGGAGATGCAGGTAAAAATCACGAACAAACTTAACAACTTCAAGTTTGGTGCACGAAGTCATTTAAATTCATTTAGTACACTGATGATATTTTTATAATTTTACACTAACTCTTTTTTGTTATAATTTGGTAGATATAAAATGTGATTTAGCATTAAGCATCTTAATTTAGATTTCAATTAAAGCCTAATTTATATTTATGAACACAAATCTGTAGATTTTGAAAACGTACGTAGGGAAAAAATAATTTCTTATTTAAATTTGTTCGTTTGCGATAATAACCAAAGAATTTGGTCTCAATTTTCTTTGTTTTTTCCATTGATGTAAAAGATTTCGAAGAATATAGACATTATTTCTCAGTAATTTGAATAGCTTACCGTGCTGTAAATTAATGTGATATTTTTAAAGCGATGTCTGTTGTTAATAAAGAAAAGATTTCATGAATGTAGTCAGTTTTATTTAATAGAGTTCTAGATTCAATCAGAGGCTTAGGCGATCATGTATCTTTCGATACAAGGCAAATTTTTTTTCGCGGTAGGTTCCCATTTCTTTCTGCGATAGACCAGTTGCCATCCAAGGCTATAGAAACTGGTCTGTCTTGCTATTTACCTCTAACTGGGGGGAGGAGAAGAAGAGGATTCATACCTTTCCCAAGGGTATCAACACGTAAGTGAATGCAATGGATTCGACAGGGATTCCTCAATCCCAACTGCTATCCATTACTCCACTTCAAGGTTAGGGAGTGTATATATTGTCATCAAAACCTTACTTCAACTGATATCATTAATTCCGTCTTAATAAATAATATTAATGTTTGACTAATTATATATTCTATTGGTTTGGCCAAAACTTCCTTCTATTTTGTCTTCCGATGGTATTATCACTAAATTAAAAAAAAAAAAGATCTGTTTTCATTGTCTTGTGGCAGTTATCATATTGGATTCGATTTTTTTTCGGATCACATTTATTGCTCTTAATATATATTCTTGGCACTAACATACTAGAATCAGTTGAATATTTTCAGTTGAAACAGGAAAAAAGATTCCAGGTTTTCGAAAACGAATGTTTGAGAAAGCTCCTCCGCATCTCTTACTGGGAACACAAAACCAATGACTATGCACGGATCATTGTTAAAAGGTCTCGTGGGTCACACGTCACACAGCAGAACACTCTCTGCAAGACGATCATGCAAGGTGATCTGTTGAAGGCGGGCGGCAAAACAAGAGCAACATCAAAGAGTGGACGGGCATGACAATCCCGAAACTTCTGAGAGCCACCGTCAACAGATCATCCTGGTGGAGGGTGTCTGTTTCTTCTGCCCTTAGGGTCTCCCCGACGACTAAAGCAAAAGGACTGGTGATGGTTATTTACAGAAAAAAAAGTTGTTTGTTGAGAAAGATATTTTGGGAATATTAAATTATGAATATATATGAAACGGAGCAGAAAATATTAGGTTTGTGCAAAAATAATGACGGTTTTTGACGTATTTTTTAACGTCAAAAACCATCAAACTGTAAAGATTCTTATCCTGCACAATAAAATTAATATCGAGAAAAATAACAGTGTACAAGTAGTCTGAGTTTTATTTGAGAAATCGAACAAAATAGATCGTTCATACAATACTAATGTAACGCTGTATGGCTGACTGGGATGAGATTTATTGTCCAAAGTAATGTGGTCACCAGTCCAATTATGATAAAATCGGATAAATGACATCATTGTCATTAGGTCAATGTTAGTAGAGTTGAGTAAATAATACTGTTGTCTATTTTAATCTAGACGTATGAAGATGGAACAAAAAAAAAGATGCTCCATAGTTTAGGTAGTGTCACCACAGTTATATAGCAGAAGATTTGTGAGAAGAAAGAGTTATTCTTCATCTATACAGAAAGTCTCGTCAGGCTAGTAGCGAGTGTCCGACACCCCAACGAAACTGCTGTTGGCAAAATAAAAGTGATTTCCCCAGCAAAAATTGCTTATTGTTATCTTCGGTGTGTACAAGTGTATCTTTCCATGACTTCGTCCCCCTGTGAGCATACATCGGCCTTGGTAGCTACGGCTAACACCGACAAGCCACCTTAAAAAAATACGAAACGCAACGTGGGGTCGATTGCATGTTTATCGAATCTGTCGGAAAGGTAGGATATGGCCACACTAAGAGCATTTGAGTAATTATTATTTTTTTAAAGTCTGGTAGAGACATACATTTAAAAAGTGTAACGTATCTACTAAAAAGTGCAATGTATCTATTAAATGTGTAGCGCAACTATTAAAAGTATAATATAACTATTAAAAAGTGTAACGTAGCTATTAAAAAGTGTAACGTAGCTATAATTAATATACTTTGAATAGACGGCAATATATCTGCTTATGTCTCAAAAAGAAAAATGACATCATTGCTATTAAAACAAACATATTTTTCGAAGAACAAGGACAATGAAAAAATCTTATCATTATATATAATGAAATGTTGAAATGCCTCTAAGAAAATACATGAATAGTATAAATGATGAAATCTATATTATATAAAATAATTTACATTTCAGGTGCTGTTTTGTACAGTATTCTGTCCGGCAACACCAACAACCAATTCGCTTTGGATTCGCTTACTGGCGATTTGAAACTGGTCAAAACCCTCGACCGAGAAGCAGTTAGCATTTACACTCTTTTAATTCAGGCCATAGATAGAGGTTCTCCACCTCTCTCAGCGAAGGTCAACATTGTAGTAACACTGATAGACGAAAACGATAATAGCCCATCGTGTAGCTCTTCGTATTACTCCGTAACGCTGTGGGAAAACGCCAAAACAGGCACCCCTGTCATATCTTTACAATGTACAGATTTAGATATTGCGTCTAACGCTATTCTTTCATACTCCATCGTGTCAGGTAATGCCCACAGTTCATTCAATATCGACCCAACGACGGGCAACATTACAGTTTACAGCAGTCTGGACGCTGAAATTAAAACCAAGTACTTGTTGAATATCGATGTTTCTGATAAAGTTCACACCACAAAAGTTGAAGTCGAAATCGTGTTGCTGGACATTAACGAATTCCCACCGAAATTCATGCCCCCAGGTCCATTCGGAACACACGTCCTTGAAAATTCTGCAATTGGTTCTTCTATATTTCAAGTGATCGCCAAAGATGACGATGCTTCGTCCTCAGTGATTTTCTTTTCATTTCCAGCCCCAAACAAATACTTTAGCATCCATAAAATGACCGGAGTGGTCAGTCTTAATGATCATTTGGACAGAGAAACTTCAAGCACACACGCATTGACCATCGAAGTGACGGACAACGGCTCTCCTCACTCATTAAATAGCAGTACGGCACTGATCGTTATAGTCGATGATGTGAACGATAATAATCCCTTTTGTAGCAAAACACATTATGTCGTGTCCCTTCCAGAGGATACGTTAACGTCGACGTGGATTACGAATATATCGTGTTCTGATGTGGATATCTCTTCACCGTTGCTCAAATACACAATCGAAGCAGGGAACAATTCAGGGATCTTTGAAGTTATATCCAGTACCGGCCAAATTTTCTTGAAGAAAAATCTAGATTTTGAAACAGCTCCTTTGCATACGTTGGACATTCGTGTCGATGATAACGGTACACCTTCAATTTTATCAACCCGAGTTAAGTTAATCGTCAAAGTTTTACCAATCAACGAACACACACCGACTTTTAGCATCATCAATAACAATATTATCACAGTCATGGAGAACTCTTCTCTTAGTTCTCTTATCACATGGGTCAACGCGACTGATGATGATAAAGGCGAGGATAACGGTGAGATTGCTTTTGGCATCAAGTCCGGTGATCCGACTGGTCATTTTCTGATCGATTCAAAAACGGGTAAAATCTCTTTGGTAAAAAATTTGGATCGAGAATCCCAAGATCAATACAGACTGGTCGTGATTGTCAAAGACTGTATACGAGGGTTTGGCAATCCTTTGACTGCCTCAATCACAATTCATATCAATGTTGCCGATGTGAACGACAATTATCCTGAATTTAGCCAGACCTCATATGTCGTGTCCGTATCTGAAAATGTGGGAAATGGGACCAAACTGCTGTCGCTTGTTGCTCATGATGACGATTACGGCTTAAACGGTCAAGTGGTTTTCATTATTGAGTCCGGTGATCCGACCAATAGATTTACGGTTAATAACATAGATCTTGAAGTCAAAGACAAACTTGACTTCCTGAAGACTAACTTTTACTTGTTAAAGGTCCAAGCGCGAGACAAGGGTGTACCTCCGCTTTCATCTTACGCTTATGTTACTGTCCATGTGGAATACAAGAACAATTATCCACCGACGATTTCAAAGGGCAATGCTAGCATTGTTTTAAAAGAAAACCACACAATCGGATCGATTGTGTATCGTGTGAATGCAACTGATCAGGATACTGGAAATTCAGATGGACTGAACGTCTCTATAAGTTCTGTTATTCCATCAAATGCTCCTAGTCATTCTTTTGTCCTTGATCAGAGAGGAGACATAGTTCTGGCTGCTTCATTAGACTATGACACACTGCCGAACAAATTTGCCTTGATAATATCCGTATCTGATAAAGGGTCTCCAAATGCAAAGCCATTGACCAGTACAATGACCTTGAGCATCACAATCGAGAATATTAATGATAACGCACCTGTTTTTATACAAAATGTGTATAGCTATTTTGTAGATGAGAACACGCCCCTCAACACATTGGTTGGACAAGTCAAGGCAGTGGACAAAGATTTCAATCTATTCGGGTCTATTACATATTATGTGGTCGGCGGGGATACGAAAGATCAAGATTTTGAATTAAGTCAGAAAGATGGCAGAGTCTTCGTTAACGGATCGCTGGATTTTGAGAGAAAAACTGCATATGTGTATATAGTCGAGGCAGTCGATCAAGGTAACCCGGCGAAGTCGGGTCAGTGCATTGTACGTATATCAGTGCAAGATGTGAATGATATGACCCCAGAATTTGTCCTCTCGAAATATTCTCTGGGAATTCCTGAAGACGCAGCTGTCGGCACGTCGGTGATCAAAGTAGAAGCGAGAGATGCTGATTCTTATGCGAATGGCAATTCTGATATTCAGTTTAGCATGACGGAAACAACGGCTGCAAATAACCATTTCCGAATTGATGCAACCAGCGGATTGATAACTGTGCATCGGAAGCTTGATCGTGAATTTATCAGCAAGTGAGTATCCCAGACGATTGAAAAGATTTATATGTCAGAGATTGATTTGAAAAGAAGCAGAAATGTTCTTCTGAACTGCTGCTTGTTCTCTCTAAACTCCACAATAAATGCCTTGTTTCTTGCTTTCCTGCTTGTTGGAAATCCTCTTCCGTAGTCCCAATCTTTAAGAACTCGGGCTAACCGTCTGATCCTTTTAACTACTAGCCTGTTGGCCTTCTGTCTCATTTTAACGAAGCAATAGAGACTATAATTAGCTAAGCATCTCACATCGCAGGGTTTTCTGTCAGACAAGCAGTATGGCTTTCGCTTCTCTAGGTCAACTGCTGATGTGTTAACATTTATTGCTGAAAGGGTCTATTAAACTTTACATAAGAATGGTGAAACTAGAGCTGTTGATTTAAATATCTCGAAGGCGTTTGACATCATTTGGTATGATGATCTTCTTCACAAGTTATTTCTGGACGAATATTTGAACTGATTCAGTCTATCTTACGAAAAGTTGTCTTGAATGGCCACTCTTCTAGATCTTTTTGTATTAATGCAGATGTCCCCACAGCTCTATTCTTGGGCTTACATTGTTCCTAATTTTCATCAATGACCATCTTGTTGTCATCAGTTCTCAACTCAGTATCTATGCTGATGACACAACTATTTACTCTTGTCTTAATAGTAAGTCTGGTCAGTTCAATAAGCTCAAATTAGCAGCTGATCTTAAAAATGAAATAAAGTGAGAAAGTATTACTTTCTCATGAAACTTTTCATTAATTAAAACAGTATAAAGTATTATAACTTGAAGTATGACTAAAGATTATAACTTGAAGTATGATTTTATATTTAAAGACCATATCTGCAAGAATCATTTCTATCTTTCCTTTTCAATTCTATTCAGAGAAAATAAATAAAATCTTCTATATTAACCTTCTTCCTCTTTTTGGCAAAGTACTAAGAGTTCTAATCAAATCTGAATTGGTTAAATATCTCACCTTTCAAATAAGCAATATGGGTTTTGCTTCTCTAGGTCAACTGATGATGTATTAACACTTGTTGCTGAAAGAGTCTATCAAGTTTTAGATAAGAAATATAAAGCTGTTGCTTTAGATATCTTGAAGGCATTTGACTGGTCTTTTTCACAAGTTGAAATTTATGGTATTTCTGCACAAATTTTTAACTGATTCAATCTATCTTATCAAATCGCGAAATAAAAGTTGTCTTGAATGGCCACTCTTCTAGATCTTTTTGTATTAATGCAGGTGTCCCCCAGGGCTCTATTCTTGGACTTACGTTGATCAGTTCTCAACTCGACATCTATGTTGATGAGACAATTATTTACTGATCTCCAGGAGAGTGACTCAACCTAACGATTGACGCTTACATGAAGTGGTATGATTATATTAAATCATTTTTATGCATGCTGCTAGGAAGGTTGGTTCATTGTGTCATGCTAGGCAATTTTTTACCGCCATAATCTATCTTACGAATTTATAAGTTAGACAGTCGTCTAGGCATTGGATATTGCTGTCAAATGGTTTGATGCATCTGCTGTTTATTTAGAGATTATTGATAAAATACAAAAAAGAATCTGCAATGTCAACTGGCATCTCGGCTTCAGTCACCTTTACATGCTGTAACGTAGACGCTCTGTACCTTTTCCATAAATATTTTCATGGTAATTGTTTTGATGAGCTCTCTTTGCTGCCTAGACTTTATAGATTCAATTGCTGCCAATCTAGTGTTTGCCGCAGTCTCTGAATATGGAATTCAGTGAAGTCCGTAATCTGTTCAATATCAGAGGTCGGCAGTGAAGATTCAGAGAAAGTAGCGGTTGTTAAGTAATTCTTTAAGTCTTCGATATCAGGTTGGCAGTGAGGATAGTTTGGGAGAAAAAACAAAATGGCTGCCTTTATACACGTCGGATTGAATATTTTGAGCTTTCTGATTGGTTAACCCTTCTATTGGTGAACTATAAAATGAGTCAGCTCATTTAGGCTAGCTCACTAGTACATACATATATCCAAAAAAACTGCAACATCCAGAACTAAATTGGCTAGATGTAGCCGTAAGTTCTACACTGACAGCTTATTATCTCGCACTTCTCGCTTGTGGAATTCTCTTCCAGATTCTTGCTTTCCAGTCAAGTTTGATCTAAATGTAATGACACTCATTATCCTCTGTCTTCTTATTCCTGTTCTTTAATTGTTTTCTCTTCTTAATAATTTTTCTTTTCTCATATTCTTTCATACTCAATAACCCCTCTTGCATCTTAGTGGTTTTATTGCCTTACCTGGGGTGAAATGATTATAAAAAAGAAAAGATTTATTTTTCTCGAGGCACACTGTCAGACTTATGCAATTTAAAAGGATCGCGCTTGGATGCCAAGTGTGGGGTGGGAGCTGTAATGAATATCGGTGGTGTCAAAATCAGAAAAAAGTGATAAACGGATTTGGTTGGGAAAAAATAGAGAAACGGTGAGGGGGAGTCAATAATGTGGGTGGTTGGGAAATAAAACAAGTTTTTCACACGACCTCCAAAAATCCATAAATCTAAAAGTGTCCATCAATGTCTTTAAGTAAAATGCTTTAACAAAATCGAAAATATTTCCATGTAGTCTTGCCAATGTTACCATATCGAAAAATGTCCATCTAAGGCCAAAAACTAAAGAATGTACAATGGCTGATGAAAAAGTATCGAGATTGGTATTATAAAAAGAAAACGACAACACATATGAATTTGGAATTTAATCTACCTGTTGTGACCAAGTAATGTTTAAGAAATAACAAAACAAGAGATTGCAGATAAATTGTGTATCGAACAGTAAATACAACAGAAGTGTGTTACACAACTTAGGAGTGTGTGTCGGTTGACCAGGGTTCAGTCTATATCACTGTTGGTATTTAATAGAAACGAGGGTAAATGTGGCACAAGGCCGAGTTTAACGTGGGTCATCTGATCCCGTAGGTTCGGCCAAAAATCCCTGCAGAGCCCGCATTAACGATCTCGGGTCCGTCTACTTCACTGGACGAGACCCTGCCTTTCGGCACAGCCTCGTCCGGGTTCCTCTCTGCTCAAGACAGAGTGTTCGACAGGAACTGCGAACAACCTCAACAACAACAAAAAAAAAAAAATAAAAACTATATCACAGTTCCCGCGACTTTTATTTTTTCTACTAACTTTATAGTAAGTGGAAGAGTCCACACTAGCCACATTAGAGAAAAGACGCCAAAACATTCCCACAAAGTAGTCACCTTCTGTTGCCACACACTTTATTCAGTGTCGTTTTTGTTGATAGAAACATTTCCGGAATATTTTTTGGGGAAGTAAGTAACTGTGAGTCAGTTATGTGCCATGCGTGATACACGCTTAAGCGATCATGTATTTTTCGATACATGACTGACGAGGCACAATAGGTTGCCATTTATTTCATCCAATACTATAGAACCTGGTCTGTCATGCTATCTACCCATAGCCATAGCGGGCAGGAGAAGAGGAGGATTCATACCTTCCCCAAGGGTATTAGCACGTAAGTGAATGTAATGGATTCAACTGGAATTGCGAACTCAGTTTTCTGATTTCTCAATCCTAGCCGCTATCCATTACTCAACTTCGCCTCCTTTAGCGAGCAACTTTGCATTCTTTGTTATTTCCTCGTCATCTTGAAATCTTGTTCCTTTCAAGTGATATTTGACTTTCAGAAAGATGAAAAATGGCTAGGGGCGAGATCTGGGGAATAATGTGATTTTGGAGACTGTTATCCTTGGCCAAAAACTGCTGCACAAACCATGGTCACTGAGGGAACGTCTGAGATGTGATAACGATCACACTTTTCTTCTGATCACTGCTACAAAACAAGGGAAGTGAGCGATAACGTTATAACTTAAGGTACATGCGCAATAGAGTTGAAGGTCTATATGTACCAAGTGGCTTCATTCTGCGTACTTTAGCGCTGTTAACATAGCAACAGTCTCAATACTTTTTGAATCGGACCTCGTGTATCCAACAACTTCCTCTCTCCCAATGTTAGCTTAAAAGGTGTTAATGAAATCGAAATTATTTTTGCGTTAATTTTCCAGGCTTTGTTGACTTCGCTTTCTTCTCAATCAGTTCCTCACTCATTAATAAGCGGGGACATCCTTATAAGCTCTGTAGTGGTGGAGTGAAAGAAAATCCTTATATTAAACGCGGGGGTGAAACATTTATTTAGGACTCATGCGTAACGATATCAATTTATAAGGACGAGGGGACAAAGAAAAGAACAATAAATCTTCCTTTATGCGAAAAGAAAATGATTTAAAATTATATATATTTGATGTCAAGTGAAAAAGAAGCAATATTCACACTAAAAAGTTCGTTTTCAAAGTTTTCAATCAGCACCTGACGATTGCGTTTTGCATGAAACTGAGAGTTGTACTAGCGGTGAGGATATATATATATATATATATATATATATATATATATATATATATATGTGTGTGTGTGTGTGTGTGTGTGTGTGTGTGTATGTCCAGGTATGTAGAAAAATAAGTAAGCACACGTTAGGTAAATAATTCTTTAGTATT
This sequence comes from Acanthosepion lycidas, assembly GCA_963932145.1. NCBI lineage: Eukaryota > Metazoa > Mollusca > Cephalopoda > Sepiida > Sepiidae > Acanthosepion > Acanthosepion lycidas. Next base: position 71,611,829 of record OZ010578.1, read on the forward strand.
TTTTTTTTAAAAAACAGTGCTCCATACAAAAGTAGAACTTAGATTATAATTATTTTTAAAAAAATATGATTCCTTCGCTACATAAGAGTTCTCATGTTTCAAAAACGAGAGTCGAAACCATCAATATAATTATTAAAATTAAAAAGAATAACGTCTAGACAGAATACATATATTGTCACCCACGGACAGATTGTTTCGCTGTATCACGGCTCATCAGTATGATTAGAACAGTTGGAGATTTCCCCTAAGCCATTGACGCACGGTTGAAGGAAAAGCGAATTTTTCAGGACTTATTCTGTGAATATATATATATATATATATATAAAGATTATGTGTGTTAAAAACATCATCCAGTCTACTACAATTAAGTTAATGTAAAATTAACGTTTTTTTGTTATGTAACGTATTTTAAACTAGATATGATATTTCTTAATAAATTAAATTGAATTATATTGCATCTGACGAACAAAGTAATTTCTACGAAACTTAGACTCGGGAGATTAGTCTATGAACTTTATATTTCAATTTATATCTATCTATCTATCTATCTATCTATATATATATATATATATATATATATATATATATATATGGTCCTTTATACCTCTCCACATATTTCTTTTTCTTTATTATTTGCGATTTTGGGAAATATAGTGAAGTTGTTTCCCTTCTTTACAGTTTGGAATTCAGGGTATTCCTACTGTTAGACTGGTTGCTACCTAAGGTTGTTGAATCGTATCTACCATGTTATTTAAACTATAGCTGGGGGTATAAGAACGAGGTTTCGCTGATTCCAATTTCCACGCCGCTAGCAGTTACGTTACCTGCATATTGTGATATACTAAATGAAGCTAAATAATTAATAAGCATGGCAAATTCATCGAGGAATAAGTAAATACGGATATGTTTAAAAAATGATTTCGTATTATTGTGCGTATTTAAAAATGACTTCTTGTTAAACGTTCTGTAATCTTTTATCTGATAGGCACAATTTGATTGTCTACGCTACTGACAATGGCACACCGCGCCTAACAGGTTCAAATAATATCACCATTTATGTCACGGATGTCAACGACAATAGTCCAGTCTTCTTGCGTACTTATCATGCGACGATATCAGAAGAAACGCACATAGGGTCTGTGGTTTTTAGACTAACTGCCTATGACCGAGATGAAGGAAAAAACGCTGCTCTTACTTTCAGTATTCTGAGTGGAAACATCAATGAAGACTTCCGGATAGACTCTACTTCCGGCTATTTATTCACCAATCGATCGTTAGATCGAGAAAGAACATCTCGTTACATGTAAGTCTGATTGTCGAATTATGTTTTCTGTTTTGTCAGTTCAGGACCTTTCTTTTATTCTTGTTTGTTTATTCATTCTTTCATTCATTTCTACCAGAATCCGGATTAAAGCTTCAGACGGAGGATCACCTATCCATTGGGCAATTACTGATGTAACCATTAAGATTAATGATGAGAACGATAACAAACCGTTCTTTCTCTCTTCGAACTACACCTTTACAATAGCGGAAAATCTCCCAGCTCCTGTAAGAGTCGGTCAGTTGATGGCTACTGATGCAGATATCGGTAGAAACGGCCTCCTTAAATATAGGATTCTCTTTATGCTGACAGGACCAAACGATTTCAACATTGATGGTGGAACCGGTGTTATAACATCGAGATTAAAGTTGGATCGAGAGTCTGTGTCTTATTACAAATTGTGGTGTGAAGTGACTGATGATGGAGTACCTTCTTTGACAGGTATGATAGTTGCACCTTTTATTAATTGATTTGCTTGATCTGATCTAGAATCCAGAGTAAAATTCCTTTAACATGACTTATCATTTTTTATGGAAAACCTTAAAAGAAATATATTGGAGCAGAGCAAAGAAATTAGAAAACAAGCAACCCTTTTATTATTTGTCTATATTTATGAGATGTGGTATTGTATCTGTTTACACTATTTACTTTGTTTGGACCGTTGTTATCAACTTTATTGTCATATTCAAGACGTTGTGACCGTTGTATGCTCCGGCCTTCTTCAGGTGATATTTTTTTTGGAATTTCGAACCGTACCCTTCATTTAGTCCACGGGGGTGGATTGTTCTAGTTCCACTTGCCATGCCTCTGGATATCTCAGTTTTAGTTAATTCTTCTTCATAACTCAACTTTGGGTCAAGTCACTTTTGGATCATTCAACTAACTGGGTCATGTTTCCCTGGGGACATTAATGGCTGAATTTTGATCCAAAAGTAACTAAACGCAAACAGCAGAGAGAATAAAGATAAGGACAACAGTCCGAAAAATCTATATATTTTAAATATCTTTTATTATTAATTAATTAATGATGGCTGCTCGTTATATATGATTTAAAGCTAGGAATATATTCCTTAGCACTGTGTGTAATATCAGGCATTGTTATTTTTCATCTTCAATTTTTCAGTTGTTCCATGAGATGCTCGAAATGTAAAGAGACAGCTTCCATTAAATATGGACAAAAGAGCTAAAACATGATATATATTTACGGGTCATTTATTATTTCATATTCAACGCGAAACAAAAGACTCGTAAAGTATTTCAAATTAAAAGAGTGGGCCATTCTGACAAACCCAACGTATCAAAATATATTGTTCCACCGACCAACTCTATCACAACTCTAATTGAAAAGAATTTATCTAAACTTAACATAAAATGTGTTACAACTATTAGGTTGGTGCAAAGATAATGTCGTTTTCTCACATATGTTACTATGTGAGAAAACGACATTATTTTTGCACCAACCTAATACTTCTAAAACAATACAAGCTTAATTAATACAAAACAAAATAATAGGTTTTAAATTTGTTGTTTATATTTTCAGTATAAATTCGCAGTCCGATATGTCGATGAGTAATGGAAAAACGTGCAAAGGTTTTCAAAAAAATGCTTAAAATAAGGAAACAATGCTAAAATAAATTTTATTGAAGGTGGCAAAGGAATTTTTACCCTTAAAACAATTATTGATACTTTTTGTACATGCCTGGGTGGGGGTCAATGAGCGATCCAAGATTCCATGAAGAGGCTATGAGGGTCTGAAAAATTAGAGGACCCTTAACAAATAAAATTCTAATTAAATTTACTATGATGATGGATCAGTAAGTCTAAGATAATTGACTATACATTGAAAATACTTTCAAGCTCTTCCGATACAGTAATTATTTCATATTCAATGTAAAACAAAAGGCTTGTAAAATATTTCAAAATAGAAGAGTAGACCATTGTGACAAACCCAACGTATCAAAATATATTGTTCCACTGACCAACTCTATTGCAACTCCGGTTGAAAAGAGCTTAACGTAAAATTTATTACAACTACCAGTCAAAAGATATGTTTAGCGAAAAGGTAGTTTCACAAAAGAAAGGAATACGTTTTCTCTAATAAGCCTTTCGATGATTTACGCACATAAACGCTAATTTCATTGTTTCTAAATAAACAGGTATGTCTCTTCAAGCACCCGTAACTTCTAAAATATCGTGTACAGCATTAAGATATATTTCTGGGTTGGAAAAATCCATTTATTGCTTATATAATAATTATTTGAAATTATTATTTTTAGAAAATCTTGGTAAAAATATATTTTTTTACATCTGTTACCACCCACTTAATTAATTTCATGAAATTTCAAGAAATTCAATTTTGATCGCAAACTTTGTTTTATTAGTTAAAAGCAGGACTCATTGGAGAATGTAAATCATCCATTTTTTTTTTTCGAATAGTTACTGTTTTCCCAGCAATCTGCCCCGAAGAGTAAAATAAAAAAAAAATGAAACAAAACATTATTAATTATTATAATTTTTAAATTGATTTTTTTAAAATAATATATATTAAGGACATTGAAATCTTAAGAAAAATCTTTTTTTACGATGAATAATAAATTTTTACAAGAATTGTTTTCCTTTTAATTATAATTTCAAATATTTTAAACATTCAGCAAAACATTGGTCGCATTAGCTTATTAAGGTGGAAACTATATTAATTAATCAAAAATTGAAAAGTTGAGTAAAAATCTCCACGCACTAAGATATTAAAAATCATTTTTTTTATGTGTAAACGTGCCTATACATGATATTATTAGAAAATAATTTCTGTGTTATTCTAAACAAAGTAAGTAATATTTGTATCAAATTAAAGTAATTATACTTTAAATCACAAAAGTTTCAAAAAAGTATATTTTATTTTTGGAAGATTTTTAATACAGAGAATTACATTGCGCTGAAAAACAACTAAAAAGAGTGATAATAAGCTAGTTTATCAAAAAAATTTTTAAAAATCGATTCCAATTAAAATAATTGCTGTTTGTAATACACTACAGTGTATTTTGCTTACTGGAAATAGTAAAGTTAATCTTTTATCTTTCAATTAAAGTTAAAATGAAAGATCCAAGAAAAACAATAGCTATTTTTTGTAGGCACTGTCTAATATTTTCTTTAAGTAAAAATTAATTTTGAAAAAAAAAAAAAAAAAAAAGAACAGAGATGAAACAGACATTTCTATATTTGATATTTAATTAGTAATTAAATTCTAATATACTTATTTGTAAAAATACCGTAAAAATACTATTAGTTATTAGAAAGTCGAATGGTATTTTAAATCTATTAGAATAAAATTTAATTAATAAGATTTAAGTATTAATAATGTCTTGCACATATTTAACTAACACTTTTAGAAAATCTTTGTGCATAAAAATATGAATTAAGCGAATGAATGAAAATGCCTAATTTTTTTATCATTGGAAACCCAGACGACTCACTGAAGAATGGAAGCATACGTTTATTGGCAGATACTCCTACCCCGCCTAAACTTTATAAGTAACATATATTGGATACTGTCTAGGAAAATTAAAACCCAGCCACCCCTAAATTAAAATAGATTTTCCTTAACCTTAACAAATATTGTCTGGGCTTATCAATTAAGTAGATTTTTTTGAATGTTTATTCCTATCATCGCTTGACAATGGAACGAGACTATGGATTTTAAGCTTAATTTTAATAATTAAATTTATAAATTTAGTTTCAGTTTTGAAACATGTGAATTTTCTGTGTCGCGATGGAATCATATTTTTAAAAAGAAAATAATTATAATATATATATATATATA
>OZ010578.1:71621966-71719466 GCA_963932145.1 Acanthosepion lycidas
TATCTTACTTCTAGGCCATCGTTGCACGGAAGAGAAGGACGGAATTTTAACGGTTTTCTCTATACGAAATACGCCAATGGCTCGGTGAACGCAATTCATACTTGAAGATTAATGCTTAATAGCAGTAGGAGACGCCGTTTTTTAAAACCTCATTTCCCCAGAGAGCTCAACCGGATTTCCGGGAGCATATATATATATATATATATATATATATAAACAAAATGGACGTCATTTTCTACCTTAAAATCCATTCAACCAACATTTTTTCAAAGGCATTCGTTTGCGAAATACAAAACAATTAAGACACAAAAATATCAACGAAAGAGTGGGGAAAGTTAGAATGCGATTAAAATAAAATAAAATAATTTTATTTTAATCGCGTTCCAACTTTCTCTCCTCTTTCGTTGTTATTGTTGTGTCTTAATTGTTTTGTATTTCGCCAACGATTGCCTGCTTGGACACATATTGTATTAATTCAACACCACAGATCCCAACTGTGGCTTATACTGCAACTATACTGAGTGGACCTTATCTGACGTGATCAACAGTCTGAACAAGGCCATTACGCTCACACCCTCGGTCATGATGACTTCCAACTTCGTGCTAGCTCTCTTTCCTTACCGACCTGAACATTCGAGAAATCTTATTAGACAAATAATGCTTTAACCAACTCGGTTTCGAAGTGCATGTTGATTAATTGAGATTAAAGCACATCGGATCAAACAACGATTTCTACTGCAAAGGAGAATACAGGCTCGAATCCTGACCCCGGGATCGGGGCCGTATTTTTCTCTAATAAGATTTCGCGAATGTTCAGTCCGGTAGACGAAATAGATTACCGTTTAAAAAATAATCGGAGCGTCTGCTTAAATATGGGTATCCATTAAAAATAATATTTAAAGTAATAAAAATATGTCGGATTAGCAAATATAAATCCATCATTTCTAAGTAATTTAATGCTTATATTAAGTCTGTTAGTGAAAAGAGTTCGCCATTAATTACATTAATATTATTTATTGATTCATTGTATGATTGCCTCTTTATAATATATATATATATATATATATATATATATATATATATATATGAAGAAATATAGTCTTAAGGTGTGCTATATTTATGGAATAAAGTGCTCAATATCAGAGATAGAGCGTGTGTAAATATAAAAGTGAACATAGAAGTCAACACTTAGAGGCGACAGTCTGTTTCATGCTAGATGCAATCGTCAGGCCACATGTGCTGTTATTTTTCTCGGCTATTTAAATATATACGGGTAAGTGGTGCATTGTGGGTAGTCTATTATGGCGGTTATTTTACCGGAAGTCGTTTATTTATTTATTTGGGTTAAATTATTTTGCTTGTTTTTATTTATTTTTTATTTTTTGTTTCTTATTTTATTTATTTATTTATTTATTTTTTAATCGGTGTTTTTATTAACGTAGTAAAAATTTGTTTATATCACTTATTTAATAGTTTTGTTTTGGTTTGAGAATTTAATTAAAGCTATTTATTCGATTTTGGGGTTGATTGTTGTAGTTTGTTCTAACTATTATTTTGGCAGGAACAGTTTTTAATTTGTGTTTATTTGGGTTGATTATCTTTATTTGTTTTTTCTAACGGTAACTTTAACCGCCATAATAGACTACCCACAATGCACCACTGACCCGTATATATATAAATAGCCGAGAAAAATAACAGCACATGCGGCCTGACGATTGCATATAGCATGAAACAGACTGTCGCCTCTAAGTGTTGACTTCTATGTTCACTTTTATATATATATATACACAACGTTCTTTTTATAGATACAAGTATTTAAGTAAATGCTCTGTTTATAATAAACAGTATTAAATAACATTTACCGGCCTGAATGTCCGAGAAATTTTCATAGAAAATATTCGTCCTTTGACAGGATTCGAACCTGCATCCTATACGGAACCGCCGGGCGTGCCTAACCGATTCGGCCACAAAGGAGCGCTCGGTTGACAAGGTCGAATTTACTGCTTATAAACTTCAATCTTCCATGAATCTCGTACATTTGTAAATGGCGGTTCCGTATAGGATGCAGGTTCGAATCCTGTCAAAGGACGAATATTTTCTATGAAAATTTCTCGGACATTCAGGCCAGTAAATGTTATTTAATATTGTTTATTATAAGCAGAGCATTTACTTAAATACTTGTATCTATAAAAAGAACGTTAAACATAAAAATGTCTTTAATAAATAAATTGTCGGACTTTGTCCATTTCTTAATGTATGACGTCATTTGTTTACATTTGATACGCCATGAGTAGTTATGAATGTACGAGATTCATGGAAGATTGAAGTTTATAAGCAGTAAATTCGACCTTGCCAACCGAACGATCCTTTGCGTCCGAGCGCTTAGGCATGTCAGGATAAATGACGGTTCCGTATAGGATGCAGGTCCGAATCCTGTCAAAGGACGAATATTTTCTATGAAAATTTCTCGGACATTCAGGCCGGTAAATGTTATTTAATACTGTTTATTATAAACAGAGCATTTACTTAAATACTTATATCTATAAAAAGAACGTTAAACATAAAAAATGTCTTTAATAAATAAATTGTCGGACTTTGTCCATTTCTTAATATATATATATATATATAATTTATATTTGGGCAACGACCTTCAGGTCCATGTTCGAGCCCAGGTAAATGTCAGAATATCGAATGCTGATTTTTCTGTGAAGGTTGGCACAATACAAAATTCTTACTTCCTATTAGCCCCCACCCCTGCCCGACCCGTGTGTCTTTTTGTCGTACAAAGCAACGCTTACTAAAGACCAGGAGAACGATTAGTCAAAACTAACAGTGATAAATTATTCTATTTTTTCAAATAAGATAATTTACTGATAAAATTTTCTGCCAGTGATTACACGCATACACACAGGCGCATTCACATTTATAATATCTCGTATTCTTGACGTTTTTGGCGGGAAATCGCGCATTCAACGCATGTAATTATCTCATAATCATCAAAATATTAGGTTGGTGCAAAAATAATGTCGTAATAATGTCGTTTTTTGACGTTAAAAATACGTCAAAAAACGACATTATTACGTCATTATTTTTGCACCAAATTAACGAATTAAAACATTGAAGTTTATTCTAAGTTTTTTTTCAGCAATTATTACAATTTCTTGTCTCTTACAATAGCCAATGATTTGGAAATAGAATCAGATTTTTACTAAGCAGATACTATTTTGAATAATGTTTAGCAAGAGTCACGCACCATCGGGATAATTTATTAAAAGTATAATTACACATGAAAAAATGATTTATTAGGTATTTAATAGTTATATATTTGCTATTCAAAATGTCGTCTTTCTTTTTCCAAACACATTTCAATTCTGTGCAAACATGATTCATTAACACATCGGAGAGTTTCTTCCTTCATTTTACAGAATTCATATTTAATTCTTTCTTGAAGTTCCTCAATATTTCTTGGGCGTGTCTGATAATGATTTCAAATGGCTCCCACAGAAAAAATCCAAGAGTGAACTCGGTGGCCACTCTACATGGCGTTTTCAATCTATCCATTTGTTAGGGAAATGTTCATTTAGAAAGTCACCCCACAATCAAAGCAAAATGTGATGACGCTCCATCCTGTTGAAAGAAAATGTTCATTCTTTTTGCTGATGGAACATTGTACATGTAATCCAGTATGAATGTCGATAGCATGTGACGGTATGTTTCGTGATTAATTATTTAATCACTATGGTGCGCGACTTCTGCCTCGCGCTGTATATTGAGATAAGGCATGACTATCGTTCTAATTTAATGTTCACATTAATTTCTCTCTCTCTAATTGCAGTCAACCGGTCACAGTCAATGTCTATTGTGTGAAATCGAATATCACAAATGAAGAAGCCAATATAAAACAGCGTAAAGATTTTTGCAGTCGCCAAGAAGTTTTGTCTTTTCTCACAGTGCAGGCAAACGGCGAAATATCAGGAGCACTGAAAGGTTACTACTACTACTACTACTACTACTACTACTACTACTACTACTACTACTACCACAACAACCACTACTACTAATACTACTACCACAAACACTAGTACAAATACTACTACAAATAATAATAATACACTGGTACCTCGGTTCACGAATTTAATTCGTTCCTGAAGTCTGTTCGTATCCTGAAAATGTTCGTAAAAAGAAACTATTTTTCCAATAGGAATCAATGTAGAGATAAAAATTCTCAGTACAATAAAATTGGTAAAAAACAACAACAAAAAGCATGGTACACGAATGTATAGAATACGGCGGTCAATTCAGAAATTATTATTCCGTTAGCGTTTAACTTGGTTCGGCTACGTTGTTCGAGAAGCGAAATTGTGTTCGATAACCGAGGAATTTTCTGTTCGAAAACCGATTTGTTCGACATGTGAGACGTTCGAGAACCGAGGTTCCTCTGTACCTGATCTACGTTTATTAGATTGGATGTTATGATGGGTATATTGGGTTTCGTATATTTGTACCTCAGTGTCTCTTTGTTGGCGTACTGCTTTCTCACTCAATAATAATAATCATAATCAGTGGCTGACGAGCACCGGGTTGAAAGCTGAGACAGAAAGCCAAATTATTGCAGCTCAGGACCAAAGCCTCGCAACCAGATCCTATCACTATCACATAATCAAGGATGGAACTAACCTGAAATGCAGGATCTGCGGAAAATATGATGAAACTGTCGACCATATTATCTCAGGATGTCTGGAACTATCAAAAATGAATATACCCACAGACATAACAATGTAGCGACATATGTGCACTGGAAGATATGTAAGAAGTACAAAATCAAAACTTTTGAGAGATGGTATGAGCAACAGTCAGACACAGTGACCCCAAAATGACGATGTAACTATCCTCCAGGACATGCCAATTCAAACTAACAGGGAAATAAAAGCCAACAGAAATTCAGGATGTGTATGCTTCTTGACATAGCCAATACCATCTGAGAAAAACACCTCCATGAAAATTATCGAGAAATTGTCGAAATACAAGGACCTGGAGATCGATATTAACAGGCTGCGGAGAATGAAGGCTGAGACTGTACCAATAGTAATCGGAGCCCTGGGCCTCGTGAGAAAAGGAACGAACAATTTTACTAACAATGTCCCAGGTAACATCAACATGCAAGTTGCCCAGAAGATCGCCTTACTATGAACATCCCATATACATAGAAAAGTGTTATCAATTAAATGACAATTCTCTTATAGAGCCTAAGGACCATGGTTTGAACTCGGTTCTCCAGGATACAAAGCAGGAAAAATAACATAACACATAAATAATAATAATAATAATAATAATAATAATAATAATAATAATAATAATAATAGTAAATCACAGTTGTGTTGGATTACACCTTTTTTACAGACAGGAAGATTGAAACCAATATGACGGACATAATTGTCAAAATACGAAAAAAAACAAACTTGCCTTCTAATTGATAGAGCCATAAAAACAAACTATCTGCTTTAGTTCTTCCTGCAGACTTGGTAGGTAGAGTGACCATAGCAGAAATCAAAATATAATAATATCTGCATTGGAAAATATGCAAATTTACAGAAAGGAAACTATAATAAATTTATATGAATACCACCCATGATACAGTTGTAGACATATAGGATCTGTAACAGTTTTATGTGACGTTACAATACACACAGACAGAACAATCAAAGCTAATCGCCCAGGCATTGTGATCAGAGACCACAAAAACAGAATATACCTTCTTATTGCCATGGCAGTCCCTGCAGACTGTAATGTACAAGGACCTTAAAATTAAAATCTTAGAAATGTGGCACGTGATGATATCAACAACTCCAGGTGTAGTTGGAGCCCTCGGTTTGATTGGAAAAAGGTTCCGATAGACTCATTGAAGAGATCTCCGGTAGTCCAAGACTTAAAGAAATACAGAAAATCGTACTGCCACACCTTACGAAGAGCTTTATCTATATGCGTGATCGTAGTTTTCTTTCTTTGTTTTGTTTTTTTTTTTTTTCCCTCAAAGAAATGCTAAGCAGAAAATGTCAGGATGCCATTTCTAACCCTAGATCTCTGGCTGGGACCCGGAAAGAAATGAGACTACACCAGAAATCAAAGGAAATAATAATAATAATAATAATAATAATAATAATAATAATAATAATAATAATTTTAACAAAAATTTTAATAATAATAATTATTTTTACAAAAAAATATCGGTGAAAACTATTTCTGACCTTAGGTCTCTGATTGGGACTCGGAAGTAAATGTGTATACAGCAGAAATCCAAGGAAATAATAATAATAATAATAATAATAATAATAATAATAATAATAATAATAATAATAATAATAATAAATGCCTTGATGCTACACCAAGCATGGGTCTCATGGCTTCTGATCTTAATTGATTGGTAGTGTTAACATGTAAATGGATTGTTTTGGTGAAATAAGATGGGCTATACTAAATATCCCATTCAGTGCGACAGATTTATTTGTCAGCAGATTAGAGGGGAATTTTTTGTTTGTTTGTTTTATTTTGAAGGCAACTTGGCAGTCACATCTAGCTAGATTCTTGGGAACACTCGAAACCTGAGACCATGCAAGCGGACTTGGTTACCCGACTTGAATGTATTGCTAACTGGGCCACATTTACAATGTAAATTATCTTATTTCAAATCGAATGTTTTTCAGAATTGCATATAACTTTCATCTACTTTATCGGAAAAGGTAATTTCTTTGTGTGTTACCTTTAAGTTGGAGCATTTCCTTTCTAATGGTGCTGTTGGTAAATCGAAACAAATAGTTATTTCTCATCGGAGCACATTTTTCCCCCTCCCTGTCTTACCATATAACTAAGTATATATAGATACTTCTGATATATAAATATATATCCTGCAATTAAGAAAAAAGAATTATGAATAAGAATTTTAAATAAATATTTTTTTTCAGGCCCAGCCTGGGATTATTTTGCCATTCAAGAAGCAAATGGTTACGGAAGCCCCAATGAAGTAAATTGGGCCTCAACCATCAATGGCATTATTATCATCGTCCTCAGTTGTTTGTTAATTCTTTTTATATGTGGAATCTCCCTTGGTTATTGCTATTGGAGAAGAAAGAAAAATAGGTAAGTAGATTCTCTTATGTACCGTGTCTTTTTAGGACGTGGGCGAAAATGGCTCTCGATAACTTCCTACACTTTGTAGCTCTATCTTTCTACCTTTACTGTTTTAATGAAATATCGGTGAAGACCAATGATAATACGAGCTCACTAATGAATAAAAATGGTCCCTTCGTCTGAAACTTGGGTCTTACATTCTTATCCACGATGGCTGAGAGACTGCCCACATTATTTTTGGAGTGAGTGAGATATAACCTCCTGTAATACGATTCTTTCCCACGCTTGTAACTGCGATTCTGCACGCGTCGGCCCGAAGGTCACCTCAAGCCAACCTGGCTTCTTTGACGGCAAATTCCGTTCTGGTACGAGGGTGGGATGGGTACCGAGATTCACACTACAATATTCCTCTCAATCCAAGTTGTTCTGGCATCCATTTACACAAAAATATTTAGGTTACTCGCTGTTTCCTTCTGTCTACTTTGTCTTCAGACTAACCTGTGAGTGTCAACTTCTCTAAGATCTTTTGATTCTAAGTACAAGTATTCGTTTCCATTTTCCTTAATGAACAATAAAGTGGCTTGATTAGATTTGTTAGCGATTTTAACCCTCCGTTTGTACCGTTGAGTGTTTGGAAACCCTAGAGAACGTTTTTCATCAATATGTAGCAAGTGTCAAGTCAAATTTTCATGATTAGTCAACAGTGGAAGAGTAATTAGATTAGACATAAATTATTTTAAAATATCATCGCTAAATAAATAAACAGAAAATTCGGTTACTTCATTTGTGTGTCAGAAACCCCTCAAATTCGGACTACCCTTGCTCTACATAGACGCCTTTTTGGAATCAGGATTATCCCGGGATTAAAAATCTTCCCTTCATCTGGTGCTTCAACATCCAGCATTGGGATTTGTGTCTGGATGAAGAGGGAACAGTTAAAATTTAAAATTCTAAAATAACAGAAAAAATTAGTGATTTTAAAACTTTTCAATTTTTGTGTTACTTGGTGAATTTAAAATCTTTTGTTTTAAATTGAGTTTAAAATGTTTTTTAAATTTTTAATGTTAAAATGAGAGGTTTCGTCCCGTGAGGTGTTGAGTTCCACAGAGTTTGTATTTTAAAGAACGCAATTTTGGGCCTGAATTGGAATTTCAGCTCAAACCAGAGTTTCCGCACAAATCGGTCTTTTGGTCAGAATTGGACTTATAGCTCGAATCAGGTTAAAGTGAGATTTTGAATTTTCATGAAGTGAATTGAGGAATTCAAAGTTATTTCTTCAAAGATATCATTGCTATTTTCTAAGCTTGACCAGAGGTCCCTTTACTTTTAGGCTGAAGGCCCAATTAGTCCTACGTAGGAACTAGCTTAAAAGTCCGCAAAAAGTCTATTTAAAAATAAAATTTAATTTTGCATATTTAGGTTTTTAGAACTTAGAAATTCATTCTTAATTTCGATTTACGAAAATAAAACCTTTTCTATCAGTTTTAATTATCCTATAAAATTAGTAAGAACACTAGAGACAATATATAAAATGAAAATTAATAACTATATTATATATCTATAATATTTAATTGTGTTTCAGGGTCCATAGAACTAATATTGTGATGATGTCCCACAGTCCTAACGGGAGTTAAATGTAAAAGGTTATTTCTCACTGGGAAGGACTTCGGTTCTTGACTGAAACTGTTTATACAAGTGAGGGATGCTAGAAGATAGAATAAATTCTAATTGTCTGTATTGGAGTGGGGAGTTTCATTATCGTGACCACGTGGAATATTAAAACTAATTTAGTCATATACCCTTACCGTATTTTTATTCAGCTGAAAAACCACGTGTCATAAATATCGTTAAGGGGAGATAACTTCTGTCGATAATTAGTTGAATTTTAATATTTTTCTAAGTTATCTCCCTCTAACGGTTAATGTTTGAGTAAAGGAAAGCTAATGTAAAAGAAATAAGAAAGTATAAAAGAGTGTAGTTTTCTTTAAAAATAGAGATGGAATCGAGTGAAAGTTTGAATGTTTGCTTTAATCTCCATTACTCTTTTACAATGATCGCTAAGTCATGGTCGGGAGACTCGTCTCGCTAATAATTCCGAATAATCTTCTGCTACTACGACTCCGCATCGGATGAAACTGAACTTAAAGCGAGTTGAATTTTGTTATTCCCCATTTTAAAGAGGAGATCAACGTGTAAATTGTTAGGCGTGATGTAGTCAGTTCCTCAAATTTAACTTGGTAAGGAAACAGCACAGATTTAAGTTCTTCAATATAATTTTTGAAACCACAATGATGCGACAAGCAATTTATAAAGAACACATTTTGTCTCTAGTGACTAGAGACAGATGCGTTTCTTATAAATTGCTAGACTCTAGTCATTAGGGGAAGGAATAATTCATCATCATCATCATCATTATCGTCGTCGTCAGCCGCAGCAGCAATTATTGTAGTCCACGGCTAGATAAAGGCTTTTCCCAACTCTTTGTATAACGACTCTCATCGTGTTATTCTTTGAATGTCTTACCAACAGAACCTGCTATCTCATCTCCCCATCTGGCCTTTTTTCATATTGCGTTTACTCTCCAACGGGCACTAATTTACCATACTTCTGCTTTATCTGCTCTTCTTGTTATTTGTACCGTTCACCTCATTAATAACATCTATGTTATCTCTTCCCTACACGCAACTCGTTAGTGACCCGCTGGTAGCAGCAACCCGCGGGCCACCAGTGGGCCTTTTGTGGTCGCCAGTGGTAACATTGCCGAGACGAACACGCCTGCGGTCCGACAGCGGGCCACCAGAGATAAACGTTAGTGATATGCTACCCAGTGGCAGGTTGGTGGCTTGCGTGTAGGGTTGGCTTCTTCTCGGATCCATGTTGACATTTTTCTATCTCTCTATTCCTAGCATTGCTTTTATTTTTTTGTGCGTTTTTTCGATTTTGTTAATTTGCATGTCCCATACCCGTTTATCATAGCTAGTATTATATATTTATTATAGACTTCAGCAGATATGCAAGTTGCTTTTCATTATGCCTCTATTTTTATTAAATGCTTTAGAAATAATCGTTATATGACACTTTGTTTAATTCCTTAATGTTTTCACCGGCCTTAAGTAGTTGTATTCTTTCTTGTTGTTTATCTTCAGTTCTTATGATTTTTTTATGGAGCATTATCATTGAAGGTTATTTTCGTTTCTCTTTATTTTTTATCCTAACAACTCTTTCCTTAATCGAGTTACGTAGCATTTCTTGTTATTCCTCTGATATGTTTTCTATTACTAAAATATCATCAGGAATCGTCGGTGATTAAGACATTTTCCAATTTTCTAGAAAGTAGAATCTAGTGGATATGCTGTAACGGCACGGAAAGTGAAATCTGCGAGCCCAGTTCAGATTCAGACTTTGTCTGTTGCATTTACTTTCGAAGAAAAGCCCTTAAGAAAGGCGTAAACTCGTTCCTACTCTTACGGATCAAATTCGATTTTTACGGCTTATCAACCTTTTTAGGGTTATTTACAGCTAGAAAATATTTTTAGATTGTAAGATTTACTGGCACAAGTCCTAATAATTAACCCATAGCTGGAGGGAGAAGAGGTGGATTCATACCTTTCACAGGTGTGTTTGGGCGTAGGTGAGTATAATGAACCCAACTCAGCTTTCTGATTTCCAATTCCGCGTCGTTATCCATTACACCGCCCGCGCATCCAAGCTTACAGCAACTGGTATTCCCAAGCGGTCACTCATTTAGGTACTGACCAGATACGACGTTGGTTAACTTCGGTGATCGTACAAAAACCGGTGTTTCAACGTGATATAGGTTAAATAACAGGCTAGATTGGGCGGCAAATAATCTAAGAGAAAGAAAACTGAATCCCAAACCGTGAAGGAGGCAATGGGAAAACATTTCTGTTATCTTTCTGAAGAATACAATTCACATAGGGACGTGGCGTTGTTAACAACAACAATGACTCTATATTTCCGAGATGAGGTATTATGCACATTATTTACATTATTCGGACTATTACATTTCTGAGATGAGGTATTATGCACATTATTTACATTATTCGGACTATTCATTTCTGAGATGAGGTATTATGCACATTATTTACATTATTCGGACTATTACAGTTCTGAGATGAGGTATTATGCACATTATTTACATTATTCGGACTATTACATTTCTGAGATGAGGTATTATGCACATTATTTACATTATTCGGACTATTACATTTCTGAGATGAGGTATTATGCACATTATTTACATTATTCGGACTATTCATTTCTGAGATGAGGTATTATGTACATTATTTACATTATTCGGGTAATAAATATGGCGACAAAAATGGGGACAATAGTTCGAATAATGTAAATAATGAACAACAATGACAATTTGAAAATATATCTGCATAGTCAAAAATTGAAATAAATAAAAATTATTGTGAAATATAGAGAATAATCATCTTCATCGTAAACATGTATTCGTTTATGTGTCGTCTTCCTACTGGTCTTGAGCGATCGTAGCTCTCTACAACTGCCTATTCTAAGAAATATTACTATCGCAGCTGATCGCTGTTCTGACACCCATTTACACAAGCTCAGTTAGGTAGGTTACCCATTGTTTCTATCCATCTTATCATCAGTATGCCCTGTGTGTCTCAATTTTTCTTTATTCTTTATATGTTCCAGAGATTTTAAGTGTTTCTTTCTGATTCTGTTTATATGCCAATTTTGTTCCCATTGTCTATAAAACTTCCACGTTTCACGTGTTCCTTTTATGCCAGCATTCTTCTGTAGAACCATATCTCTGTTACTTATGTGAGAAAATTGTCCATCATTCACTGCCCTATAGAGTAATTGATAGTATACAGCACTTAGTCACTCTTTTATTTGTTTCTAATAAAACTTTCCTGTTTCTTAATAATTTGTTTCGATTTTCGAATGATATTCCAATGCGCCTTTGCGTTTCAAATTCACACTAAAACTGATATGTTAGCCTGATGGGTAAAGAGATAACATTTGAACATTCTTTTCGCTGTCAAGTAATTAGCAATTAAACTGCATCGCTCTTGTCTCTTGCCGATATGTAGTCGGGTAAAGTTAATGCAATATTGAGTTATTTGTCTTGGGAAAACATCGATGAGGGAGAAATAATCAGGACTTAAGGTTTTTGTTCTGGAGAAACAATTCATTCGACAAAATACGTAAATAATGTTGCATTTAATTCAACCATAACATATTTTTCTCTTCAAACATTTGGCTTACGAACATATCACGTTGAAACACCGATTGCGTACGATACCCGAAGTTAAGCAACGTCGAACCTGGTCAGTACCTAGATGGGTTACCGTATGGGAATGCCAGGTGCTGTAAGCGTGCGGTGTAATGGATAACGACTCGGAATTGGAAATCGGAGAGCAAATTTCCAATTCCAGTTGGGTTCGTTATATTCACTTACGCGTAAATACCCTTGGGAAATAGATGAATCCACCTATTCTCCTTCCAGCTATGGGTTAATTAGTAAGACTTGTATTATTAAAACGATTATCTCCACACCCTCGCAAAAATAAAATAATGTAAAAAATATTTAGATTTTGGCATTAAATAACCTACAGAGGTTGTTATGCCGCTAAACCAAAACCACCAACTGAAAATTTTTGTGTCACGTTTTATGCCGTCTGCTATAACTCTTCTCGGATAGTTAAAGTCCTCTACTTGCATGATTTTGACGCATCAAGTTACAATACCCGGCTGAATAGTAACAACAGAATGTGAAGTTATCTATCTATCTATCTATATGTTCATCTCTCTCTCTCTCTATCTATTCAATATCTATCTATCTATCTATCTATCTATCTATCTATCTATCTATCTGTTCATCTCTCTCTCTCTCTCTATCTATTCAATATCTATCTATCTATCTATCTATCTATTTACTGTTGATGCTTTGTACATATGTTTAAATAAAATACTATTGATTTTTATTCCAGTTCTGTAGATCCGGCCGGCCCAACCATTGAAGAAAAGATAGCATCAAAAGGTAATATAATCATTTTGAAAGTTTTTCGTAAAGCTCAGTGATATTTAACGATATTTCAGTTATTAGCCCTGTACTCATATCCATAAATAATAATTACATGTTACGTGGTTTGGTCTTCTAAAAACGTTTTGCACTAATAATGATTTTATTGATGGAATTATCAGTAAAACTATTATTAGGACAACCACGTAAAATAGAAGTTTTTGAAATTATGTCATTTAACTAACCTATATTGTTGTATAATTGTATATCATTATTTGTTTTTTATTCACTGTTGTATGTACATACCCACTACAAAACTGTAGATCTTGTTTCAACGTTAATTTTTTTTAATACTTTTCATCAGCTTCCTTTCTTTCTCCAGCTTACTTCTCTTTTCTTTCTTCTTCTTTTTTTTACCTTTTATGGGAAACTTTCCAATGACGGAAGTGGAAGATGCGTTTCTTTAATTGTATTTCAGAATAAAATATTTTAGTAGCATCATGATTCCATACCTGATGAAAAGTAAAAAAAAAAAATTAACGTTGAAACAAGATCTACAGTTTTGTAGTGGTTTGTAACAGTGCATAATATATATATATATATATATATATATATATATATATATATATATATATATATATTAATAAAAAGAAAGAACAGTAAGATATATAATCCGGTGTTCTTATAGATATTTTTATTTTTACAAAATAGTGCTCAATGTAAATTTACAGAGCATTAATATTATAAATTAATAGACTTAAAATATGGTTTTTCGCTACACAGTTCCAACCATGTTTCAAAAATTGAAGCTAAAAGCCCCGAATTTAATTTTGTAATTAAATTAAAGACATTAGTTCCATTTCATCCTCAAGCGAAATGAAACTAATGTCTTTAATTTAATTACAAAATTAAATTCGGGGCTTTTAGCTTCCATTTTTGAAACATGGTTGGAACTGTGTAGCGAAAAACCATATTTTAAGTCTATTAATTTATAATATTATATATATATATATATATATTTGTGTGTGTGTGTAAAATGTCTATTTTACTCAATGTGGTCGTCATACAAGAATCACTAGTAGATGTGTAGCAAACGTGTCCTGACGACCTTTGCTAATGAGTTCCATATTGTATTAACAGGTCACCATTAATTTTAACACGGAAACAGACAAAAGATCGTATCAATATTGGGAAAACCCAGTCCGATTTTTGTTTTTACTCGTAGTTTCTGACTCTTGTTCATCTACAAACAACGTGTATCGGTAAAAAAAGTATTAAAGAAAAAATCATAACTCATGGACATTAAAATATTTTTCTGAATGGGTATTATAAATATTCCAAATAAATTACACAGTTTAAAAATGATGTCAAATGACAGCCACTAAAATTGACGGAAAGATATTTAGGTATGACGTCATGTTAGCAACAATATTTTTAATAGGTTGCTGCAAAAATAATGTCGTTTTCTCACGTTAGTAACATATGTGAGAGAACGACATTATTTTTGCACCAACCTAATAATAGCTTTTCCTTCTATTTCAGCTGTAGCTTTCTTTTTTTTTTATTAATATTTTATTTTTCAGATGACGATGACTTGAAAAAGAAAATATTCAGGACCCCCGTTTTAACTTTACCATCTTTAAACAATAAGGTAAATATTATTTGGGGTCAGGTTTCTGATACTGCCATTATACAAATACATAACTCAACTGAAAATCAATACTTAGAGTATAGGTTCCTGAAATCTATCTATCTATCTATCTATCTATCTATCTATCTATCTATCTATCTATCTATCTATCTATCTATCTATCTATCTTATTGTCCTAATGAAGAATGTAGATATATTACTAAATGAGGTCTGTGTAATTTAAAGTGGGGTATCCTGCCCTAGTCAATCAGACTCCCAAGGATAGGCGGTGCGCGTTCAAATCTTATCGAAGGGATAGTATCTATTTCCGTATCTATTTTCTGATAGCCGTAGAATGTAAAGCGACATAGGTAGAAAGAAAGTAATAAAATAAATGAAAATGAAAACTAGGAAAAAATGATTATGAATAATATCTCATTATTTCAAATTTAAATTTTAAAATAGTTTATCGTCCGAGTTAAAAAACTAAAAAAAAAAATACTTCAGTCAGTTATGTGCCATGCGTGATACACGCTGAGGCGATCATGTATCTTTCGATACATGACTGACGAGCCAGATTTTTTTCGCGGTAGGTTGCCATTTCTTTTTACGATAGACTAGTTGCCAGACAAGGCTATAGAATCCTGTCTATCCTGCTATTTACCCATAGCTGGGGAAGAAGAAGAGGATGCATATCTTTCGCAAGGGTAATTAGCCCGTAAGTGAATGTAATGGATTCGACTGGAATTCGAACTCGGATCTCCGATTCCTTAATCCGAGCCGCTAACTATTATTCCACCGCGAGATTCAAAATTATTAACGCCTAAATAAATCAACAAAATTTACATTTCAAACCCTTGGCACATACTGTCTTTGAAGAATTATGATTATTTGAATCCCGAGGGTAAGAGGGCACTGGGAGAAAGTGAGATAGAGTATGATAGTGTTTGAGTGTGTGAGTGATTATGTGTGGAAGAAAGAGAGAGAATTCTAATTTTAATTTTCCAATTTTCGTTAAAAACGGTCCCTGTAATATTAGGTTGGTGCAAAAATAATAACGTAATAATGTCGTTTTTTGACGTAAAAAATACGTTAAAAAACGACATTATTACGTCATTATTTTTGCACCAACCTAATACAAATGCGTTTAAGAATCAAGCAGCTCTTAATAAATTAATAATTTTTTTTTAAAGTTGTAGTGATAAAAAGAAAATAACTAAACGGTATAAAGTCAAATTAGTACCTGATGATTACAATAAGCATAAAGCTTATTGTACTGTCGGCATAGTGTATTATGTATATTTATCAATATATACTTAATAGGTCTGTTATTTATCATTGAGCACTGTTCTTCTTACACCAAAAGATATATATATATATATATATATATATATATATATATATATATATATATATATATATATATGGAATAACGGTATATAAATTATTATATATCAAGAACAGTTTTGGAGGAAAGATGTGTGACAAAGTGGAAAAATTTTTTGGTGAGACACTTACGACACGGTTTTGTATATATATATATACTAGCAGCATGGCCCGGCGTTGCCCGTGCTTGATTCAAAAATCGTACAACTCATACAGCAATCGCTATCACTTGACTTAAAATATTTTTGTCCATCCTTGCCTTTAAAGGAGTGCCCTTTGCCGTGATGATGTTGCTACATGCCTTACTTCTTGCCTATCTCTCACTGCGAATTTTTTCTAAGCTCTATACTAAACATTAAATTTGTTACAAAAAAAGAACTAAACAAAATGAACACAAAACGCTCAGCTTTAAAAAAGGACTCGTAACTGGAAAAACCGAATGAAAAAAGAATGTTAACAACAAATTTTTCAGATCCAACCCAGTTCTGCGGAATCAGAATCAACGTTGAGTTTAAGCAAGCGAATGAGCCAATTGGAGTAAAGTGCCATGCAGATTTAAATTTTTCCCACTTGTGAGGAATGCAGCTATCGATTTTTTTTGCATGCTAGTTAACATTCATGTCAGTCAGCTGTTGCCTCTCACGCTGGCCAATAGAATCTTCCTGACTATTCGTGGCAGCCAGCTATAGGCTCTCACTTTGGCCAGTAGAAAATGGCCGCAAACTACATGAAAACTGCCGTAGAAGCATGAAAAAATCGATTATTTCCACTATCAATGGAAGTTGGGAAATGCAAGATCGGTCTTGGCCTTATCGCTAACTTGGAGCATGTGCATGTAAATTTTGGTGCAAATCCGTCGAAAATTGCGGCCGTGCATTAGTTACACGCACACACACACACACACATCCTACCTTATATATATATATATATATATATATATATATATATATATATATATATGGATTGCGTCTAGCATGAAACAGACTGTCGCTTCTAAATGTTGACTTCTATGTTCACACACACACATAGATATATATATATATATATATGTGTCTGTGTGTGTGTCAAACAAACACTTTCTGGTCATCGAATCTGATATGGTAATTTAAGTTATGGCCTTTCTTCTCTCCAAAAATCCCATCGCATTTTCCTTACATACAATTTTGTCGTTCATTTTAAAGAACTCGAAACTAATAGACTTTCGGAGAAACGCGTGGTTTATAGTTTTTCCACTTTCTCTTATCATCTATGCTTTTCTTTCGGATACTGTTATACATCCTACAAACATACATATTTATGAATGTATGTATGTATGTAACATTGTCTTTATTGTTGCAATCTTTTGGTTGCCGTCGTCTCTTCGTATATTAACTGCGACAAAATCAAGGCTGCAGTTATCATTAATAAATTCATCATAATCGGCTTTTTGTTTTTAATATCAGATACTTGCTTTGAAAGGCATCAAGCAAGATGTCTCTTGAAATTCATTTGTGCCAACGCCACTAAAACAATAACTGTGTTAATAGTTTTACGATAAATGGAAGCAAGAAAATAATTCTTTCAGTGAGTCATTTAATGTCACCTGTTCGAAATCTTTTGAAAGTTTCTCATCAAGAACTAAAAATCTTCAAAGATCTCACGAGATAGAAAATTCTAATAGTTCTACAAGAAAAATAGCTGACATTGAAATACGGGGAAGTAAAAAGTTACAAATTAGCTGATAATGATTCTGGCGCCATTATTTGTCGTGTTCCTTTAAAAGAGGATAATTTTTCATGAAGGCTGCTCAACAATTTCTACGTTATCATTGTCGTTATCAACATCATCATTGTTGGCTTCGGTATCCTTAGAATTATGCAAATAATGGTGTCCTTGTAGTTGATATCTTTTCCTCACTTCTAATCTCTGATTGACAGTTCGTTTCTTTTGGTTTGGTCGTTTGTCTATTAACTTTTCAGTCATTCCTTTTCATCTTTATTTGCGGAAAAAAAAAGAAATGAGAAACGTTAGCTGCCTCAGCATTTAGGCAAATTTCCCCGATTAAAAACCACGGCAGGGAAAGAAAAAAAAAACTTCATCAATCCATTCTACTTCAGACCCCACAACCACGCCAACCTGCGGAAACAAACAAACAAATACAATGACAAACTTAGCAAAAGTAAAACAACAAACGACCTTCTACAAATACTGCCGTCCTTACCAGGAATAATAAAAAAAACAAGCCAACAAAAAAAAAAAAAAAAAAAAAAAAAACTAAAAAACAAAAAAACAAAAAACAAAACACCACACTCCATGTCAAAAATAAATAGACAAAAAATAATGACATGCTGTAGACAAGAGTTATAAGGATATCTGGGTGGTGAGTGTCCGCCAGCTGGAGTTGTTCATGACCACACCTACCTCCTAACCGCTTTGCTCAAACTTCAGAAGCCATCACTCTCTCACAATCTTTCTTTCGCTCACTTTTAACTTGCTGGGTGGTTGTGGGGTTTAGATGATGTCGATGTTGACAGTCTAATCAAGATGGCCAATTAATAGAACTGACGCCTGGACTCTCTCAGCGTTATACAAAGAAAAAAAAAATCTTTAACATCAAGACGTGTTGCTCTTTACACTTGAGTATTATGAATCAGTTTTTGAAAGTCAATATACAAAACAAATAGGGTGTCTGGAGATTTTAGAAGCTTTCGGTATCACTAATTTTGAATTCAGATATAACATAATTTTTAATGAGTAGTGGGTTTTTTTTAAAATCGTTGATTCCCAAATCAGGAAGTCATTGAAATATTTCATTCTAAATTGATAGAAGAATTTTTTTTTATTTAGTTTCTACTTCAATTTCCCGTCTTTTTCCTTATTATCACTTCAAGAAGAAAATAGTTTCTGCTTATGAAAATACTTTTCTACAAGTGATTGCAATCGTTTATTTAAGGTTGACGCCAAAGTCGATTCTTCTGGTTATTAAATCAAGAGTGATTTATGACGATGAACATAATTATTGATTTTTTGACCAATTAAAATCAGAGACTTTATGGAGTAAATTTTTTGATTCAAAATAACACCAATTAAAATCAGAGATTTTATGGAGTAATTTTTTTGATTGAAACTAACACCAATTAAAATCAGAGACTTTATGGAGTAAATTAAATATCTAAACATTTTCAATGTTTTGATGCGGGTTGAATAAATGAGATTTGCGCTTGATTGTCTAAAAATGTAAATTCTAATTTAAGATTACTTGTATTTTTAAAAATATTCTTCGTTTTCTTTTTCTTCTCTTTCTTTACTCCCCATGCTCCTACTTCCATCCCCTTATTCTTTAAGGATACACTTTCTTACATATATTTTACATATCTTCTCTTTCTCCTTCTCACAATTCTCCTCCTCTTCCTTCTCACACTTCTTCTTCTTCTTCTTCTTCTTCTTCTCACACTCTTCTTCTTATTTTCGCATTTCTTCTTCTTTTCATTCTCACACTTTTTCTTCATCCTCATCCAATTCTCCTCCTCCTCACACTTGTTCTCCTTCTTCTTCTTCTACTACTACTACTAGAGTAATTTTAAAATTGATTATTAATCCCAACTGTTTAAAGTTTGATTCACTACATAGAAATAGTTTAATTTGTCTAATGAAAAACATATTGATGTTGTAGAGAGAGATATTTCTCGTTTCCTGCATTGTATTTCTGATCGGGTTCGATATTCAGTCCCCATAACTGAGTCCTAACAATAGTGAAACGTTTGTACATTTGAAAGTTCAACACAAAATTACCTATCAAATGAAACTGTTTTATTCCTTATCACATGGCAAATTACGGTCATTTTTCAGAACTATCTAAACAATAATCATCACAGTTTGAATAAATTGAAGGACAAATCATTTGATGGTCGAGCAATTGATCCAGGTGAGAAAGGAATATTTTTTAGATTTTATTTAATTCAATATCTTTCATCAATTAATTTTATAATTCTACACAATTTCTGTTATTCTAGAAGAAAATGTTGTAAGTTCTTTTTATAATTTTTTAAAAGTATACAACATTTTGTTTTAATAATTAAATGGAAAATGTTTCTTTCAGATTGGTTAGATGAAAGCATAAAAGAAATATAACGAGAAAATGGAAGATTAAACATTGGTAACATTTAAATAATCTGCATTTGATTGATAATTTTTGATATTGTTCTGAGGACGACGCAAATAAACATCAGAGTTTCATACTTATTGCAATCATCAGGTACTAATTAGAGTTTACACTGTTTCTGTTTAATATCAAATATGCATTGTTTACAATTGTCTATTTTACAATTCCAGTCCCGTCACTTTAAAATTGGTTGAAGATTGATTTGATTTTTACGGTCTATCAATCATGTATAGGTTATTTAAAGCCAGAAAATTTTATTTTTAAAATCTATTTTTCGATTGTAAGAATTTTTTTTGGAGATAATAATGATTTACTGATATAAGTTCTATTAATTAACCTATAGCTGGTGTGAAAATAGGTGGATTCATCCATTTCCCAAGGGTATTTACGCGTAAGTGAATATAACGAACCCAACTGGAATTGGAAATTTGCTCTCCGATTTCCAATTCCGATTTCCAATTCCGTACACCGCACGCACATCCAAGCTTACAGCACCTGGCATTCCCAAGCGGTAACCCATCTAGGTACTGACCAGGTTCGACGTTGCTTAACTTCGGGTATATGTTCGTAAGCCAAATGTTTGAAGAGAAAAATATGTTATGGTTGAATTAAATGCAACATTATTTACGTATTTCGTCGAATGAATTGTTTCTCCAGAACAAAAACCTTGAGTCCTGATTATTTCTCCCTCATCGATGTTTTCCCAAGACAAATAACTCAATATTGCATTAACTTTACCCGACTACATATCGGCAAGAGACAAGAGCGATGCAGTTTAATTGCTAATTACTTGACAGCGAAAAGAATTTTCGAATTTTGTCCCCTTTCCCATCAGAATAACATGTCAGTTTTAGGGAGGATTTCAATTACATATTAATTAAAATATGTAAATTATGTCAGGTCACTCTTCGACTGATATTGCTACCATGTAACCCAGTACCACTTGCCACATTGTCAAGCTATTGGCATTAAGCTGCCCCCCCCCAACCTGGATTTTTCTGTTGAGAACGGTGACTACATTCTTAGCAAGATTAAAAACAAGATCTGTCAAAGGTCGTATGAACATTCTTGTAGGGTCAGAGCCCATCTAGCCCAATGAGACACAAAGTGCATTGATGATACGGCATTGCTTGGTGGGGGGGGGGATTCCTATACTGAAGATGGAATCAACTGTCACGTCTCCGTGACCAAACCGAACTTCAGTTTGTAGGACAATGACTGTAGTCTAACCTGGAGAGAAATGTATTTCGTCAGGTCTAATTTCCCAAGACACACTATCCAAGAACCACTACTTCCCTGGCTTTCAACCCAGATATGTGGTGTGAAATGGTCAGAATCACAGTTGCGCAGCAAATCTTACGACCACACCCGATCATGCAATTGATGATGATGATGATGAATTAGTTTCAGTTTTTTGTATTTGTTATTTGATCGTTTACAATGTGCTATACAAGTTTTAAAAAAAATATAACAAAAAAAAAAACAAAAAAAAAATGATACCTGCCAAGTGCAGCTGTAGAAGAACAGTGGTTAAGATATCGATTATGTAAGTGATTCACTATAAACTCCATTTTTATAATCTCTACTAATCATAGCCCAAGTGAAACAAATAGGGATGAAAAGAAAACCGTATTGTACTTAGCCCATCAAAAGAGAGAGAGAGAGAGAGAGAGAGAGAGAAAGAGAGAGAAAGAGAGAGAGAGAAAAAGAGAGAGAAAAAGAAAGAGAAAAAGAGAGAGAGAGAAAAAAAGAGAAAAAAAAATTAAAAATCAGTATTCAAGGTCTCAGGTGCTCCTCAATTAACGGCATAACGGACATACTACCCCCCCCCACCCTCACTGGACTTACGTGTATTTGACGAATTCGGCGGAAGAAAGGCGTATTCAACGAAGAATCGGAAATTACTTTTTTCACTGTAAATTATTCATTATATCATATCCAAGTATTTTACAAAAATATAGTCGACTTCACAATATCCCAAGCTTAATTTAGGTTCATAGTTTGTAACCATGCAATGAAAAGAGATAACATAAACTGTAGAATTATCTGCAGAATATCATTACATTATTGTTACATAATTATAGTGAAATCATTAATATATTACCAAAAATAAAATGCTTGTCAAAAGTATTTTATTTTTGGTCGTATATTAATTTAAAATATTCCTTTTTAGAGGCTTTATATTTTAAATGGAATAAGATCATTCTAAATTTCAGAATGTCACTATTGTCCATCAAAATGACTCGAAGAATGCAATCTAAAAACAACAATAGAAAAGAGATGTAACAAAGCATAAATGAAATAGTTCCAGTTTGTTCAACTTAGGAAACTTAGCATTGCAGCCAAAGTATTTTAAAATGTTGCCAATAACAAAGAAGAAAATGAAAAATACCTAACAACAAATCGAATATAGTATCAGAATTTATATTATTTTTACTTATTTGTTATGTAACTAAATACATAATTGTCAACAATGTTTCTGTAAAACTTGATATTTCCTTTCATAAATTCTTAATAAATATTATTGTTATTATTTTACTTAAGTGTAAGGTAGTCCTACATTTACAATTCCTTCCGGTTAACCATGAAAAGAAATGTTGATTAAAACTACCTAAAACCTTTAAGCATGTATTGCCGCCAAATTGTTAAATGTTGAATGCGTCCCTCAATCCTCACCCAACCCGTCATTTACAGAATACAAACCGAAGTACTGTACAGAATTGAGTAATGGATAGCGGCTCGAATTGAGGAATCGGAGAGCAGAGTTCGAATTCCAGTTGAATCCATTACATTCACTTACGTGCTTGGGAAAGGTATGAATCCTCTTCTTCTCCCCACTCCCAGCTATGGGTAAATAGCAGGACAGACCGGGTTCTATAGCCTTGGATGGCAACTGGTCTACCGCAGAAAGAAATGGCAAACTACTGCGGGAAAAAACCTGCCTCGTCAGTCATGTATCGAAAGATATATGATCGCCTAAGCATGGCCTGACTGACTGAAATACCGGTCAAGTACAGCTTCTCACTTAGCGACCAAATTCATTTAATGACCATGCTGTTAAAATTGAATCCGGTCATTAAGCTGTATACAAAACGAATAGGACATTTTACAAATTGTCAGTATCAGTCATTTGGAGTTAATGATACCCTACACAAATGCCTCAGTCTCGATGCAGGAATCCACATGTTCGATTTTCATTACGTGCTCTGGAACTGCAGCGTTGTGTCATATTTGACCTGAATAAAAAAAAGCTATATACTCAACATTTAAGTAGTAATATCAGCCATATTTAAAATAAGGAAAGTTTCAAAAGTCAATCGGTAGATGAAGGAAAAAGCGCCATACATTTAGGATGGTAAACGGTTACTCGTGCTCAAAAGTATAAATAATTGAATGAGCCTTCATATTAAAAAAAATATATATATTCTTCTTGTTGATTCATACGAAGTTTCTTCATCTCTTTTACAGTGTCCGGTCGACTATACGAGTACAACAGATTAACAAGCAAAAGTCGTTGGGTACCAACACCAGTAGAGATCAATTCAAAGATGGCCGCAGTGAATAATTTATTATAAAAATATCGAAAAAAAAAAAAAAAAAAAAAAAAACCTCCAAAAAACAAAAGCACATGTAAATTGTTTCTTTTCGTATAATTTTATAATTAAATGTTTTATAAATAAAAATCTTATAATTAAAATATTTGAATAATACAAACCATTCCCCGTAGCTTATCTCCGTAAGAATTTTCTTCTCGGCGAATAAAAAAAAAAGTTGTTTTAAAAGTATTTACTGAGGATATAATTCCCTTAAGAGAATTTCGTGAATGATTGTGGTTTCTTTATTTTTATATTGGTTTGGTGTCTGTTGCTTCTCTGGCGTCAGGAGGATCAAATTTGAAATCTAAATTATTTCTCCCTTTAAAACAGTACACTTATTAGAAAATGCATTTCAGTTTAAATGCAAGAGTCATAAAAATAGCTTCAAAGGGCCGCATATTTTTCGACTTTATGATTTTATTGTTCAGCCCAAGGCAGCGGTTGTTCAGACTGAGAAGGGAGGTGGATGCATTATTCCAGTGTCTTATTTCCAGCTCAGTTAAATTGTATGTGTATGCGTGTGTGCGTGTACTTTTGTGTACATTAAATGGCACAAGCACATAGAGGTCACTTACGCAAACCACAGACATACGTACATACATTACATACGCACCTGCTAATCATACATAGTTTGTGACGGACAGAGAATCAGCTCTTTTTTTATAATATATATGTAAGGGTCATTAATATAATGACGAGAAACAGTAGCAATTGTTCACTACCATATGGATTTCCGTTAAAAAAATTCCGTACGATTGCAAACTACACACATAAAGAGAAGCTTTGAAATTCAGTGGCTAATAAGACATATTTATGAGCCAGACATAAGTAAAGTCGCTAAAATTCACGCTTAGAAAATAGATATTTCGATTGTTACGCGCGTGACCGACACAGAAGACCGCCACCCTACCCCGGGAAGGTCACTAGAAAAACTGTCTTGCATGACACCGGTTGTTAGGGACCTCAAAAAGGTCGCTGTTCTATGGGAAGAAAAACCCAAACAGAAAACCAACCCTTCCTCAGAGGTTGGGGATGGGACCGATCACCCCCACTCTGTGGAACAATTCATTTACGGAAACCTTACAAGAGGTCGTATGTACCAAGAGTAATCCATAAAACGAGTAAAAACGGTCCCGGATTAAAAATATGATTTGGGGTGTTGGTTAAGAAGAGGACTTTTCAGCGTCTATTTTTACTTATTTTTCTAATGGTATTTATCGATTTATCGATTACTGGCTTCTTTTTGAGTCGTTAATAATGTAGATGTTTTAGGCCGTTGTATTTTTGCCAGGAAGACCTTTCTGAAGAATTAAAACAATTTTACGCTCCATATATTTTGCATTCGATTATTTTACGTTCTGTTTCTCAGAATAATAAAAAAAAAAATATGAGCAAAACCTTTCGAAATGACAAACATTCTCTGTATAAAAACGCATCAGGGTTCTCATCTATAACTTGTAATCAAGAACCACTTTCAGAATATTTCAGTATTCAATAATCTTTTGAGAAATAAATATTTATCTATGTCGACTGATTTTTTTTAACATAGTAACGAGTGTTGTCTTTGTTGTCTGCAACTAAAATGTAATACACTTGTATGAACTTTTGGTGAAACAATTTAATATACATAGATACCACCACTGATTCGCTAAAAAATAGCATACATTGATGAAAAAATACCCCAAACTTAATAAAAACAAAATCGTATCGTCAAAATGTCTATGCTATGAGAGACCAAAGAATTTTTTGATTATTAAATAATATTTTTTTATTCTTTTTAGAACGTTCTTAATTTTGGATAAAAATTTTGATTTTTTGACTCAGTCCAGTGATCAATAAGAAATTTTAGCGTCTCTTTTGCAGTGAAAAACATCACTGATTTGGAAATCCTTGCAAAAATCAAATAATTGTCGGATTTTAATGAAACTTTCAGGACTTATTTCCAAATGGATGAAATTATTTGAGATATATGTTTTTTTTTTTAGAAAATCCTGATAAATAAATTTCTTTTTTAACCTTCCCAATAACCACCACCATGAAATTTCTAGAAATTAAATTTTGTGGAGCTTAATGTTTATATTCGTTAAAGCGGAACTCCTTGAAAAAATTAAATCATCAATTTCTTTTTGCAAAAGTTATTTAATCTATTGAAATTAAGACTA
Source organism: Acanthosepion lycidas (assembly GCA_963932145.1). NCBI lineage: Eukaryota > Metazoa > Mollusca > Cephalopoda > Sepiida > Sepiidae > Acanthosepion > Acanthosepion lycidas. Next base: position 71,648,026 of record OZ010578.1, read on the forward strand.
AAATAAAAGGTTCGGGAAATTTCTCTCTTTTCGGAAGTACCTGCTTAATAGTTGGATTTTTATTAAGTTTGAATATTACTAATTGAAGGAAAACTGTATTATTAAATCTCCAAAGAGGTCAGAGACTTAAAAATCAGTATCCGAAGGACTGGTTTTATCTGAGCGGCAACACAATACCAGTTCCTGTTTGGTATCAAATATACAGGGTGATTGAAAAGTAATGCTCTATTATATGTATGATGGACTCTCCCGTCTAACTATAATTTTTACAAGACGAGAGAGTCCATCATATATAGAATAGGGAGTTACTTTTCAATTACCCTGTAGAGATTTTCCAAGCGTAGCTTAGATGTGGCACAAGGCCAAAAGTAGGGGACACCCAGTGAGGATCGAACCCACTACTCAGTCGTTATTTTTCTAGCGAGTCAAGCTTGCTTACCATTACACCGCCTCGAGGTACCCAATGTTTTTTTAAGCGCTGCTTAGATGTGGCACAAGGCCAAAAATGGGGGGCACCCAGTGTAGATCGAACTCACTACTCAGTCGTAATTGTTCTAGCGAGACACGCTTGCTAACCATTACACAGACTCGTGGTGCCCTTATTACTTACAATTGTACAGTTCATACTTATTTTCTGTTCTGCCATGTTAAAAATGACTGAAAAATGAATAAAAGATCAGAATTTTTTTTTTTAAGCGGTCCACCCCAAGCAAGGCGAGAAGCCACTAGGACGCAAGGGGTTACAGAAGATTTGGAGCAAGATCAGATAGGAGTGATAGGGGAAAGGATGAGGAGAAGGATAGTGGATAGATCAATGCAACTGGAGATGTCGATTGACATTACATTTGAATAGCTGGAGATTATAGCTCTCAGGGAAACAGGAATAGGGAAGGGAGTTCCATAGGCGAGAGGTGCGAGACATGAAGCTATTGGAGTAGAAGAGACGGCTACATTTAGTAGTTTCGACAGTGAAAAGGTGAGAGCGGGATGCCAGCCTCATAGGGCGCTTGAACTCATGACGACTGGGAACCAGCGAATGCAGCTCCTCGGAGCAATTACCATGAAAATATTTGTAAAACGGACAGAGATGAATGAGTTTTTCTTCAATGCATTGTTCAGCACAAAAACTAAAAATTCTGTGAATCTGGAATATTTTTTCCTTATCTCTGACTTCCCCGGAGAAATGTGAATATTGCATTAATTATACCGACTAATATCAGCAAGAGTAACAGAGGAAAGTGGATTAATTATTAATTAAATGACAATGCTCACATGTTATCTCCTTCCCCATCCGAACCAAACGTAATAACTAATATCTCTGTTTCAAAGTGAATTTGCATCTAATAATTTCAGTTCTTCAAAAGTCTGTTTTTTTTTTTTACCTGGGCGTGAACACAAAAACCAGCTGAGAAATACATAAGTACCAAACTCATCAAGCAGTCTTATATCTTGATACTTATACTAAATAGTTTAAGTAAGATATAGACTTCTCAGTATCCGAAGATAACTGCTTTATTTTACTCCCATCTTCAATTCATTCTTATATATACGCATATATTATTACTATAAATATTGTTTGTAGCGTCTGGGTAGATATCACGCTTTTTAGGCAGTGAAATCAATACCCTACCAGTCTAAATGTCGTGAATCTTGTTAAAATAAAGCTCACCATTCAACACATTTTTTAAATTTCAGAAACCAGATTAAATGGGACACATGTTCGATTCCTGTTGAGGGGCACATTTCTTTTAATAAGACTTTCGATCTCTAAGCCGGTAGATAATAATTTCACTATTAAAAAAAACGGGAATGTCTGCTCAAACAAGTGAACTCATAACAGATAACGTATCATCATCAGACCCACGACCGAGTGTGATCTTCGTGCCACTGAGCAATTGAGCACCTAGTCAGTTCCCTCAATGTAAATCGGTAGGTATCCATTCAGGCGTAACGTGTCTTGGGCAAAGTAGACCTGACAGAGCCCATCCTTCTCCAGGTCAAACCTCAGCCAATGTCATCCAACTTGAAGGCTCGCCTTGATCATGGTTATTAATTCCATCGAGAGAACCCTCCACCCTAGCTGTGGATTTTAGTCTAGGAAGCCCACCATTCAGTAAGGCCGTGATTTTAAAAAGCCAGTTTAAATACGTAATTTTAATCAATAAATTGAAATGAATAGAACTTTTAAGAAAATAATATGACTTGCTTCTATAACTTTAAGATATTTACAATTATATTTTGTGACAGGATAATTTTTTATATCTGCACAAGAAAAAAAACATACACGGAATGTATATAAAATATTTTTATAAAACAATTACCCCATCCAGGGCCACATCTATAATACGTCCCCGACACCCTACTACATCTCAATCTGAGCCGCTATCCACTACAAACATATATATATATATATATATATATATATATATATATATGAAGAAATATAGTCTTAAGGTGTGCTATATTTATGGAATAAAGTGCTCAATATCAGAGATAGAGCATGTGTAAATATAAAAGTGAACATTGAAGTCAGCACTTAGAGGCGACAGTCTGTTTCATGCTAGACGCAATCGTGGCCTGACGATTGCGTCTAGCATGAAACAGACTGTCACCTCTAAGTGTTGATTTCAATGTTCACTTTATATATATATATATATATATATATATATATATATATATATATAAAAGGAACATATATCTTTAATGAGTTCTTAAATGGCTTCTTCGACTTGCATTTGCTTTAGCAACAAACAGGCAAATGCAACATACAAGTTCGGTGTTATCCCTTACTATATCTTGCCGTAGAATAGTCCAGCTATGAGAACGAAGATGACTTTTTAAATCAGCAGCCCGGTGTAAGGGCCTCGTGGGCCCCGCCCTGAGTTATGATACGGGGTCCCTCACTTTACTACATCTCAATTTTAATAAATTAGTGCAGTGTAACCCGGATATAAGATAAACCCGGATATAAGAGACTTCTTCTCCGGTCCCGACAACTCTCTTATATCCGGGTTACACTGTATCCATATAAAATACAAATTATTTGAACAATAATGGATCATATGCAATATAGGTGAACAATTCAACTAGAAAAATTGAAAATAAATATAATGTATCTGAATACAAATGATTGGAGATATGTCATAATGAATCATTCCATCTTAAATAAATTAACAATATTTTCCGGCAATTTTTAACATCAACTTTTATATAGTACTTTTTCGAGAAGAAGCAAAACAAATCTGGACAAAAAAAAAAAACAAAAAAAAAACCTCCAGAATGACGTCAAAATCCGCCAATATTTTCATCTTTGAATAGTCAGTTGTGATTAGTTTAATTTATAACTTATACAAATGCAGATAGAAAAAAACAAAACAAATGTTGATAAGATAGTATGGGTCACGAAGCACTGCCCGGGTCACCCAATCAGACTTGTCACCGGCCCTGACCCTACCCTATTATTTTCCCCATTTTTATTATTATGGTATCCTCCCATTTTATTGAAAAATGACGGTATTTAAACATAAATGATAGATTAAACAAAACCTTTGAAAAATTGATTAAACATTAGCTTTTTATTTATGATGTCTGATTTAGATTAAATATGTACAACAGAATTATATTAGCTAAAAAAAAATAACTTTTTTCTTATCTACTTGTATATATATATATATATATATATATATATATATATATATATTTGTTTGGATAGATGTGAGTTTGTGACCCTGGGTTTCACGCTTTTGCGATCGTCAGACAAACTGATTATTTTTTTTTTAATTTTGGGTTTATGTAGATTGCGTGTATTGGTTATTGAGCGCTTTCTAATAAATACCGCGCATATAATATATAAATAATTATATATATATATATATATATATATATATATATTGATTTATATTTATATACACACACACCTTTCGCACACACACACATATATATATATATATATATAAGTTTTGTGAGGAAATTCTCATTTTTGTCTTTTTACTTGGGTAATTTTATTTAATCCATTTCTGACTTGCTAATCCCATTAAAGCTTCATCAGAGCCACATTACCAACAGATTTCAAGAATCAATTACATATTGGCATTAGACTGGCTATAAGGGCCGACAGAAAGGATTGTCAAAGTTGTCATCCAACTGCTTTTGTGGCTTCACTCATGGTCTGTATTCAGTTTCCTTCTCTAAGACTGGTTGCCCTGTCAAGGCTAGAGAGCCCAATCTGCCCTACTATTTTACTCATAGCAAGGGAGAAAACGATTTGATTTTCCCAAAAGTGAACACAAACTATCATCTCAGCTAATTGATTCCATTTTATTAGCTGTTCACCGTTAAGCAACTTGCATCTGCATTTAAAATAATTTGGCTAATTTTCTGCATAAAATCAGGATATTCTAATGAAAGTAATCCGTTTTTTCTTATAATTTCAGACAGCTCTTAAATGTGATCTCAGATGAAACAGGAATTATCACACTATTTCTATTGTCATTATTAGAATTAATGATGTAGTTCGAATATTTTATCTCAATTACTGGGTCGGAAAAAAAGTCCGTAGTGTTTTGAAGTGAATTTTAAAGACAATATTTAGATATCTGTGCATAAATTTGTTCAAACACACGTGCTATTTTGTTTCACAACCTTTCGCTATCTTTGAGGTAGATTCCTGATTCTATCTTCCTAAATCTTGGCATTTTTCAACCTAATGCTCTAAGTAGTTTTTACAGACGTTCAGAGAATTGAAGTTCTTCCAATTTAGAGGATTTTGTAGGGATCAAAATAAGGGATAATCCAAATGTGTAAGGTCAAATGAATGTGGCAAGCGTAGTAGGACATTCCAGCCAAACTACTAATTTCAGTCGGGTCTGCTAAGAGATTTGTGGTCCGGTATTGTCGAGTGGACAATTATGGAGATTGGTTTCGTCGATTACTCACTTTAATCGGGCTATTTGTCTCAATTCAGAGTATGATTTTGCGAACGGAGCTCGTAATACACAATATTCTTCCAAACCGGACAGATACACAGCATCGACTTCTTCGGATACAGACCGACTTTGGTAATGATTAACAGTGGTGCATTTTATTTTCGCCGGGACCTTTCTCACTCCACCTTGTTGTAAACAATACATTTTTTCATTTGATAGTTCTTTAATAAAAACACGGATCGTTTTTGCTGCGTCTGGGTAGAGAATTGTAGATGGAAATGCAACCTATTCATTTTTTTCCTCAAATTTTAAGCCACCGAATCACCTAAGTGTTTTCAAATGGTTTATAATGCTCATATAAAATATGTGAAGTATCTCTGCGATGTTTCGCGTCATATGACCAAAATGAAGTTTAATTAGCATTTCAATTAGATCATTATCAATGACTACTGGTCGGAACGTTTTCTGTATTTCAAATCAAAATTTCCATTTCTGATCATAGTGAACTACTTACAAACATTATGCTTAGCTACGGCACCATTTCCATAAACAGCACACACAATTTTTACTGTCTGTACATTTTTTTTTTCTTTCCGGAAATAAAAGAGAGCAAATGACGAAAATGCATCGCATTTACCTCCATTTTCATTTTTAACGTACTGTTAAAATTCACAATGCCAATACGAATCGTATAGAAAGACATGTTGGAATTACACTTTTCAGAATATAAATATATGCCATAAATTTCTGTCATATGTGAAACGAAATGATGCGTCCAAACGCCACCCAAAGCGCTACGAACTTTTATTCCAACCCAATGCCTATCTGTCAGCTAGCAGAATCAGAAATGAACATTTCTCTACGGGGAGTGGGGAAACATATCTGTTATTCAGAACATGGATTTTCTCTTAACAAGAACACTTATAGCGCTGCTTGCAGACAACCATATTTGCCAACGATATCTTCACCAAAAAGGATTTACAAATAGACATGATACACCAGATGCCTCTGTGTGTGCGTGTACGCGTGTGACATGCATGTCGAAAAAGGGGCAAGTTGAGATAGATAGATAGATAGATATGAAGAGGGTGATAGATTAATATACAGTGCTGTCTAAAAGTATGTGAACCCCTAAGATATTAGGTTGGTGCAAAAAGTAATGACGTAATAATGTCGTTTTTTGACGTATTTTTTAACGTCAAAAAACGACATTGTTACGTCATTATTTTTGCACCACCATAATAATACAGTGTAACCCGGATATAAGAGAAACCCGGATATAAGATAGATTTTCTCTGGTCCCAAATTAGAGCCATACTTACCTAAACAAAACAGATAAAAACCGGATATAAGAGAAACCCGGATATAAGATACTTCTTCTCCGGTCCCGACAACTCTCTTACATCCGGGTTACACTGTATTTTTAAAAATTGCTATGACGTGACTTCCCTCTTTTCTACAAATATTTTTATGGCAAGTGTTTTGATGAGGTTTCCTGCTCGGTTTCTCGATTGCATGAATTTATGTGTGCTGATAGGTTGGCATCTAGGTCTCACCTTTTCACTGTTGACCTACCTAGATGCAACCGTATGTTCTATTCTAATAGTCTGGCACTTCCTGCGGAAACTCTCTTCCGATTTCTTGCTTCTCAGCCACCTACAATGCTAAAAACAATTAAATGCACCACCATTTGCCATCTTATGACTCTCAGAACTCTGTTCTTTTATTGTCCTTTCTTTTCACCTCTATTCAATAAAGTTTTCTCATTCTCTTTCACTCCCAGTAATCCACTGCGTCCTAGTGACATTCCTGCCTTGTTTGGTTGAAATGATTAAAATAACAAAAAAATAATTGAGTGACTGCTTTTTATGGCTTGCCAGCCTTTTGCGGGTTATTTAAAAGCAGATTTTTTTTTTAGATTGTAAGAATTCTTCTAGAGATAATAATGACTTACTGATACAAGTTCTACTAATTAACCCATAGCTGCTGGGGGGAAGAAGTTGATTCATACTTTTCCCAAGGGGAATTGCGTGTAAGTGAATATAACGAAACCGATTGGAATTGGAACTTCGATTTCCTATTTCGAACCGTTATCCATTACACCATCCGCACATCCAAGCTTACAGCACATGATATTCCCAAGTGGTTATCTATCTAGGCACTGACCAGGCTCGACGTTGCTTAACTTTGGGAAGCATGACTGGCCAAATAAGAACAATATGGTAAAAATATATACAACTCGCAGATTCTTAGAATAATAGTTTGAAGCTATTTCAGCACCGTGAATTGTACGAAGGCTGTGGTCATTGTGGTTTTTCTTTGTTTTGGACCTGTGAGAGAGCCATTACGGGTTAAACTACAACACCCAAACAAACACGATAAGATAGATTATTGTTTGGAGATTTTCATTAACCAACGGAGCTAGTGAAATTGGAGATATTTTCCTGATAAGAAATACACGCCCTCGACCCACATGACGTCGAGAATGTTCGAGGTTTAATGGTCGATTTGACCTCTTCATGGTGCTTCGTTGAGGCTTTTAGGAAGATGGATACGGGGGGAAAAGTTCATAGACTCTCGAAAAGACATAAAAGATGAAAAGGACTTTCACAGAAGGAGGCGGTTCCGCTGCGATCAGATACACTCTAAAACTAAAAGCCGTATCCCACATTTCTAAAGATCTATAATTCGAACCAAAAATGAAGAGGCAGAAAAAAAAAGAAGGTTTAAGTAAAATAAATGGTTGCTTCTGGAAGGACAATATCTACATGCGAGGAAATTTTCTAACAGCAAACATACATATATACTTATTTGTACGCGAGAGATGAGTTTCATCAAAGTATACACAATTATATAGATTCATTGCAAGTGTAATGTCAGTGCTAGATATTGGGATACTAATTTACTGAACTTTGACTTGGAGTTTATTGTTTTGTTTTTTACGGATTATCAACCCTCTGTGGATTATTTAAATCTGAAACATATTTTGGATTACAAGAATAATTATTTTTGCGAATAAATATTACTATTTTTTTTTAGAATAAATATGATTTTCCCGATTCAAGTCATATTATTTAACCGATAGTTGAGGGAAAAGAATCACACCTTTCCAAGGGATATTTGTGCGTTAGCGGCCCGAAAAGAGAAATAGGTGAGTCAAATTAATTACATTTATTTTCGCACAAATACCCTTGGGAAAAGGCATGAAACCATCTCTTCTTCCTCGAAATCGGGTCGAGTGGAAGGGACATTTTAGATTCAAACCCTCGTAAAATAGAGATAAACCAGTCTGTCTCGGAGAAGAACAAATGTCTAAATTCAAAATCGGTTAAGCGGCCCTAGTGAGGCGTATAACATACACTAATTAACTGCGAAGCAGGTGTGTGGATGCTGTGATCTAGATAGATGTTGATAAATTAGAAGCTCAAGTAAAAATCTGATGCAAGTATTTTATTTCTTAACCATCATTCCTTATAAAAGTCCCACTTAATCAAATTTACTTATGTACTCCATGTTATCCTGAATAGGATTTATTAAACAAATGAATCAAAATGGTGATTACATATATATTAAAATACTAAAAGCATATAGCTATTTTCCAAGCATAGCTTAGATGCGGCACAAGGCCGAGGACCGAACTCACTTTTCAGTTGTAACTGATCTAGCAAGACAAGCTTGCTAACCATTTAACCACGCCGAGGTGCCCACTAAAGGCGTATATAAGAAGCAAGTCGATTATATTTTAATTGTATATTTAGTGTATGAACAGATGCAGGGATTATAATTCAAAAGATTTATTAAAAGTTGATTATTTCCTATGTTCTGTTCAAAATATTAATTTGAGAGGTGTCTCAAAAGGGTTGGGGTTTTTGGTTTCGGTTTTTCTTCTCACAGAAGAATTTGGACTCTCGCACACTTGGTTATTATTCATTGTGATGCAACGAAGACGTGAGTCATTATGAGAAAAAGGACAATCACGAAAGTAATAACTGCACAATTTTGTAAGTTTTTATAAATCTTTTTGCGAAAATTTCTATGTTGCGCATTGAATATCAAAAGAAGAAATTTTGTCACTGGTAAAGAAATAATCTAAGTATTTTTGTGGATAAATATACCGCACAATAAATAAACGGAGCGTCTACTTAAATATGAGTATCCACTAAAAATAACGTTTAAAGTGATAAAATCTGTCGGGTTAATAATTAAAAAATCCATTAGTTCTTTAGAAATTGCTTTGACTAATTTTGGAAATGAAAATAAGCAGATATAATTTAGAGAATCTATAGTGTGGTCCGAAAGTCTTGTCACCCCTAACTCTCTTCCAAACTGTACGAGCTCATGTCAGCCATTTGAAATAGAAAATTATATTGTGTAGGGGTGACAAGACTTTCGAACCACCATGAATGATTGATCGGCAAATGTTCCTCGTGTCCGAGCCGATCTACTGCCGTACTGTATTTTATAAAAGTTTTAAAACGAGAATTAAAAAAAAAATGACGAAATTTTTATCGTTTTTTTTTTAATGACAAAAAAAAAAAAGAAAGAAAATACCAGAACATTCTAATCAATATATAAATTCTGTTTGAAATACACCAGAGTATTTTGTTTACTGGAAATAGTAAAAGTTTATTTTTTAATCATTTAGCTTTCAGTTAAAGCTAAAATGAAAGCTTCAAAAAAGATTTTTCATTTTTGTTTTTAAATTCATTTTTAAAACTTAGGTATCTAGAATTAGTAGAGGTATCTGTCAAAATGAAAAATAAAATGAGAAAAGAAAACTAATTTCAAAAGTAAATGAAATAAAGTTTAAAAATAATTAAAATAAACATTAGGTTTAAAATAAAATAAAGGGTTATCTTTCAAACGCTTTTTTATCAAAATATAACTCACAAAAAAGAATAAAGAAACTTTAAAAAAAATTAAAAGCTAAATAAAAAAAAATAATTTTTCTTAAGTAAAAGGTTTATGAGCCTAAGGGGGACAACCCTTGAAAAACGTGACCTTTTATGTCACATATGAAACAGTATATTTAAAGACAAAGAACATTTAGACACACAAAAAGTTATTCTTAATTACTGTAAAAAGATTTGGTGAGATGCTTTGCAATTTTCGCTTAATAAATATAGTCTTCACTTAATAACGTTGACGATATTTGGAAGAATTTCAAAACATTTTTGAAACTTATAATAAAAAAGAAAACTGCAAACAATTCTAGTAAAAATTCATTATTCATCAAAATTTTGTTTTCTTCAGACTATAAAGTCCTTAATATATTTATAAAAGCAATTAAAAGCTTATCTAAGTAAATAATTAGATAATTTTATTGCAGTTTTTATTTTACGATTTGGAGTAGATTTTGGGAAACCTGTTTAGAGTTTGAAAAAAAAAGATGATTCACATTCTCCAATGAGTTGTTACTCATTATTAATGACAGAAATTAAAATGTATAAAAGTTACAACGATAACAACAATAAAAACTTGAGACATGTGTTGACATAACAAGAATTTGTATTTCCTTTTTGTGGTGTGAATTACAGAATATTGGTATGGTGCGTGTAAAAAATGTTCTGTTTGAGAGTCAGTGCCTACTTGGTTTGTTTCCGAGAATTTCGTTTGTGGGCATGGCATTTGAAATCGTCTGTTTTCAATCATCATGAAACGCTGGCTAGACGGGTATTTTTGTATTGCTAGTTGTCTACTCATCACTTACTACTGTTACAAATATCCTAATCTACTCTACTGACTGTACTGACTATCTTGTGGTGAAAGGGTCGTTCTTATAATGATGAAGTTTAGGATGATGAAACATCCTTACTTTTTATCATCATTTTTGACAAGTTTATTTCTATTTACTTTTAAGTAATAATAATAAAATAAAGATTTTGTTAACGATTTTAAATTCTAGAAAATTTTATGAAATTAAAGTGGGGGGGGGGCTTAAGAGATATAAAAAAATAAATAAAATTTTTTTCAAAAGATAGTAATTTCAAAATAAAATTCATTCATTTGTAAATAATTCTTGAAAGATTCATTAAAATCCGACAATTATTTGAATTTTTGCAAGAATTTCAAAATTAATGTATTATTTTACCGGAAACGGCGGCGAGAAAATGTTCATTAGCGGCTCTATTACACCGTCAACACACATACACAAAAAAAGATTTTTAAAAGAAATTTCGAACGGGTTAGAATGGAGTAAAAATTTTTTAAAAATAGTTAAAAAATACTTTGGTCTTTCCTCGTAACAATAACATACAAATTTTGACAATAAAAATCTGTTTTTAAGTTTGAGGCATTTTTCATTATGGTATGTCCCTTTTCAGCGATTTAGTATATATGAGTATCCACTAAAACTAACGTTTAAAGTGGTTATATATATATATATATATATATATATATATATATATATGAATTTTTACACACATATATGTATGTGTGTGTGAGTGCATGTGTACATTTGTGCGTGTGCATGCATACAGTTTTGCCATATTTATCGAGAAAGTATGTTCAATATCAGTGACAGAGTTTCTAGATAGAGACATTGTGAACAAAAGTGCACATCTGATGCTCTGTAGATCGCATGAGGTGTGAAAGTGACATACAGTGTCTATTTCTATGCTCACAATATCTATCTAGGTCAGTCTATCATCTATCTATCTATTTCAGTCAGTCGTATCTCTCTCTCTCTCTTTCTCTCTCTCTCTTATATATATATATATATATATATATATATATATATATATATATATATATATATATATATATATATATATATATATATATATATCACAGTATATTCATTTCCAAAAAAGACGCAAAGTTTACCAGGATCGACAGACATCTGAAGAAGTCCGGAGTGCACAACGACCGAATCGTTCTGATAACATTAGGCCACATGTAAATAATATAAATAATGATCAGATGTTTCTTTTTTGGCCCCTGGGTGCGCCAGAGAATTGGTGGAAATTAGTGTTGACTGCTTTTGTTATTGCCCCCTTGAGGACAATAGTTAAACAACTGATAAAAATGGTTTTCGCTTTCCATTAGATTCATTTGAAACCCTTCGTTGTATAGAATTTTTACTCTTACTGGCAATTTCCTCTATTGGCACTAATTGTTTATTCGTCTTTTGTTTATGCGACAACCAACAGCGGAGAGATTAACAAAAGCCGGATATACCTGAGCAGGCCGTCATAAAATTTATTTTGAAAATACAATAAAATTCTTTGCTTCAAATTCATTGTCGTTTGAAAAATACGACAAATGACAAAATTCTTTTATATAGAATTTAAGTATCATTGAGTGAAAATTGTTACAAACATATTTTCTGTCTCCAAGTGTAGTATTGATAAAGAATTATGACAGTTGGACGAACAGGGGCGTTTTGTTGTGTTGCCATATAACATGGTCGTCTTTCGCATGCGGAGATGACCTTTACTTTCGAATTCCTTGTTGGGGAAGACTAATGACTCCGATCTTCGCCCTGTTGCAGTTTGGTACATGGGATGCTGGGGCCTGAACCAGGCTGAGAAGCGGAACCCTGTCGATCTTTTCCTTTTCTGGCGTCTGTGTTCTTTGTCAATGATTCTTTTCTCTTCAAAATCAGGCACTCAGGACTTTTACAAGGGAGCGCCAGACGGCACGGTGCTGAGCAGACTTTTCCCTCGTAGAATAGGTAATACTACAATGCTTGAGAGATTTCTTCAGTGTTAGGCACCTTTGGCTTGCCAAGTGAGCGCTTGCCTGTGGATAACTCACCATAGAACAATCTCTTTGGGAGGCAACAGTCGTCCATTCGGCGGAAATGTCCAGCTCGCCGGAGCTGATAGCGCAGTAAGACGGCACGAATGCACTCCATCCCAGCACGCTGGAGTACTTCAGTGTCCGGGATTTTGTCCTGCAACTTGACACGGAACAGGATCCCGAGGCATCTAATATGGAAGGTATAGAGCTGTCTAGCATTTCGGCTGTTCACGTCTTGCACGCATAGAACAGGCATGGTAGGACTGCTGCTTCGTACACGTTGGGCGTGGTGTTAAAGCCCAGTCCTCGTGGCTTCCATAAATTATCCTTTTAGTCTGCCGAAGGCCGCGCTGGCTTTGGTGATTCTGTAGGCCACTTCCTCGTCGATGATGCAGGAGCGAGACAGAGTGCTACCACGGTAGATGAACTTGTCTGCAACTGCTAGTCTCTGTTCATTGATGCGAGGTTCAGGTGCCCTTCAGATCCTCGTAGAATTTTGTCTTTCGTCAAGTCAAGGTTAGTCATGGTGGGAGCGTACGCTCTGATCCGTGTGGCGAACTTCCTTCTGTGAAGCGGGAGGTGGATTGTCATCAGGCGATCGTTGATCCCCTTCGGGCGAGGTACCAGCATGTTGAACAGGTTGAACTTGATGGCAAAGTCAATTCCTTCCTGGTGTCGCTCGGTGTGTTCACGTTCAATCCAAAAGAACGTGTTGCCGGTAGACTGCTCTGTCAAGTGTCCTCCTTCTGCTAGACGGGTCTCGCTGAGGGCGGCGGTCTGCACTTTGTATCAAGCTAGTTCGCTCGCAATTAGGGCGGTCCGTCTCTCAGGCCAGCCAGTCCACGCAAGGTCCACGCACCACCGTAGTCGATTTTGATTTTTTGGGGTTCTTACCGCTGGTATGGGATTCCTGCCAGCCGCGGCAAGTTGGCCAGGGAAGGCTGAATCATTTTAGTTTTAGGACCCTTTTTCTAGTCCCTTCACCAGACTGGAGGGGGAAGCAGTGCTATCCTGAAAAGCGCCGCAGAACTTGAGAAGAAGGGCACGTGATGGGGATGATGTCATGGCTTGCGCGTGAATTGGATTTAAGTGAGAGAGAGTTGCGCAAGATCGTCAGCCTCACTCTCTCGTCTTTGTCCATCTGGGTCAGGTGGCACGACGAGGTCGAAACGGTCGGAGATGGACCAGGGATACAATAGATGACCAACAATGTTGTTTCTGTCTCACTGTGCCCTAATCGCGCTCCACGACGCGTTGCTGGGACTGCATATATATATATATATATATATATATATATATATATATATATATATATATATACACTAGTAGATAACACCAAAATACTCTGTACCACCAGTTGCAAGGAAAGACTTAAAACTCTAAGCGAATGAGCCAATTGGAGTAAAGTGCCATGCAGGTTTAAATTTTTCCCACTTGTAACGAATGCAGCTATCGTTTTTTTTAGCATGCTAGTTTACATTCGTGTCATCCAGCAGTTGGCTGTCATGTTGGCCAATAGAATCTTCCTGCCTATTCGTGGCAGCCAGCTATAGGCTCTCACTCTGGCCAGTAGAAAATGGCCGTAAACTACATGAAAACTGCCCTAGAAGCATGAAAAAAGTCGATTATTCCCACTATCGATGGGAGTTGGGAAATGCAAAGTTGGTCTTGGCCTTCCCGCTAACTTGGAGCATGAGCATGTGCACAGTATTTTCTTTCACCCGGGTTACAAACTACTATCCATGCAACTGAATATATTAGCTCTATCATGGATATTGAGCACTTTTCAATAAGTACCGTGCATATAAAATGCACTCACGCACACACACACACATATATATATATATATATATATATATATTAATATTTGCATTGTAAAGCCAATGAAACAAATACACTAAGCCAGTGAAAGAGCTATCAGATAAGACGTCAATCAGGTTTGAAGATGAGCCGACCAACTCTAGTCGATCGAGTTGCAGTTATGTGGTTGATGGCGAATTCAACTCATCGAATTTAAAGACTAACTCAAACTTTTCTATTTACAACTTGAAATTGCTCTCCCTTTCTCAGGTGGTAAAAATATGATGTCTAAATATTTTAAAAACCCGTAAATGACAAACTGAATAGTTTTCCTTTACAATGTACATTAAAGTGGCCTCGATGAATTGACAGGTAAACATTATACTTCCGGCAAAGACAAAAGGGGAAAGTTCGCAGGTGTTCAAGAGATAATAGGAAGACGGATGCCATAGTTTTATTAGTTTCTGTAAGTTACAACTGCACACCTGATACTATTATCACTTTCGTTGCTCACTTCCATTTGTCTCATACATGACAAATGATTCACTAAGTTATTTTCAGACGTGTAATATTTCTGATGCTATCTGTTCAGCTGAATAAAAAAGATTTAAACGAAAAAAAAAAAAATGATATTGGAAAAGTAGAAAAAATTCATTCGTTTTCTTTCTTTTTTCTTCCTTTCGTTATTCTTCAATTCATACTTCCTTTCTTTCATCTCGTTCGCACTCATTACTGACTTTACTGTTATCGACGCTAAGATAAGTAAACTTCAAACAATCAAAATTACAACTTCGAGATGTGTGGATTACTCAAAAAACAAAACAAAAAAAAAGGAAAAAATATAGAGTTAGCAAAAAATAAAAAAATATACATATGTCAATATATAAATAAAAAAAAAGTAGGTTGAAAAGCGGGTGAAGGAAAATAAATTGGAAAAAACGATTAGACTAACTTTTCGTTGCATACAATACCATACGAGATCAAAAAGCCGGAAAATTGAATGAGGTTTGGTAGAATATATATATATATATATATATATATATATATATATATATATATATATATATATATATGAAGAAATATAGTCTTAAGATGTGCTATATTTATGGGTGCTCAATATCAGGGATAGAGCATGTGTAAATAAAAATATAAAAGTGAACATAGAAGTCAACACTTAATGTATTTATTTTTAATCCGACATTTTTATTGCTTCAAGCATTATTATAGTGGATACTCGTATTTGAAATGAACGCGCCATATTTATTTTAAATAGTGTGCATTACGTCTATCGGCCTTCGATATCTTAAAAAATATTAAGTAATATATATATATATATATTATATATATATATATATATGTCTGTATGTGTATACATGTGTTTATATATATATATATATATTATATATATATATATATATGTCTGTATGTGTATACATGTGTTTATATATATATATATATATATATATATATATATATATATATGTGTGTGTGTGTGTGTGTGTATGTATGTATGTATGTATTAGTATATAGGCAATTATGGAACTTTTAATCCGACGTTAATTACACACAGACACAGACATAGACACAGACACACACATATTTATGGCAGAATATAATATGTAAATGTCTGTATATCAAACTAGAAGAATAGGAATTATATATTTGTAGGATCAAAAAAAAAAAAAAAAGAAAGAGAAAAAACTTAAAAATTCAGCATTCAATCATCTTCATCACTTCCTCCTCCTCCTGTACATAATTATATTATTATTATTATTATTATATAACCTCGCGCGCGTTTATGTCTCCCCCTGCCACACATACACATATATAATTCCATCAATGAAATCATCACTTTAGTCGAGTTACCTTCACTGATTCGTTAAAAATTAGCATATAATCATACGTTGATGAAAAATGACCCTAACTTGATTAAAAGAAAGTTTTATCGCCAAAATGTTTATTAATAAGAAAGACAAAAAAGTTTTTTTTTATTATTATTAAATTATATTTTTTGATCCTTTTTAGAACGTTCGAAATTTTAGTTAAAAATCTTTTTTTTGTGTGTGGCCAAAGATAATTGTGTGGCCAAAGATAAAAATAGAAAATTCTAGCGTCTTTTTTGTGGTGAAAAACCCATTGATTTGCAAAATCTTGCAAAATCAAATAATTGTCGAGTATTATTGAAATTTTCAGGACTTAGGAACAAAGGAATTAAATTATTTCAGAAATTTTTTTTTTTTTAGAAAATTTTGCTAATTTTGTTTTTTACATCTGTTAACCTGCACAACTAATTTTATGAAAATTCGAAAAAAAAAAAAAAAAAAAATTGTAGAGTTTAATGTTTATATTACTTAAATGTAGAACTTCTTGGACAATTTAAATGGTCAAATTTTTTTTTTTTTTTTTGTTAAATAGGACCCCCATTTACCGAAAATATCCTCTGAATCGTAAAACATACGTTTAATTGCTTTTAGGAATAAAACATATTATAGACACTATTGTCTTAAGAACATTTTTTCGATGAATAATGAATTTTTGCAACAATTTCTTTCATTTTTTCTAAAATTTTAATTATAATAATTTATTAAGTTTTAAATCTTTTAAAATTCTGTTTTGCTTTGTAGAGATCAGGTGATATTGTTATTACGCAAAAACTATATTTACTAATCATAAATGTTATAGCTTAGTACAATTCATCGACCTCCAATATTTTAAAAAGAATTTTGAAATTTTTTGTGAGTATAAACGTACAGATTTTTGTAAATATGAATGTACATACACGACATTATCAGAAAATAAAACCGTTAACTATTAGATAAATTTAAAGCCAAAATACTGAAAATTCAATAAAACGTTAGATTACCGAGAATACCTTCTTAAATTTTTAAGATTACTGGGTAGTTAAAAAGTATATAACAAGGCGCTCACGTTATATTCTTCAAGTAAATTTTGCAGATATGTCCACCGGAAAAACATTAGAAAAATATTTCATCTGCCATTCAACCTATCAACACTAAAATTAAACAGCTAGCGCCTTGTTAAAAATGCATTTCTGTGACAAGGCGCTAGCTGTTTAATTTTAGTGTTGACAGATTGAATGACAGACAAATATTACTCACTCTAACTTTTAAGCTTAAAGTAAGTAATATTTGTTTAAATCTGATTATTTATATTTTGAACTAGCTGATATTGCTCAAATAAAGAGTCCGAAAAGTATATTTTATTTTTGAGTGTTTTTTAATAAAGAGGATTACATTGTGATGAACGGGGTCTAAAAATGGCGCTAAAATCAGCGATGGTTTGTAATTTCAAAACGAAAACTTCATCCAGTCAATTTAAATTAGTTTATCAATACAGCGACGTATATTGCTTATTAGAAATATTAACTTTAATCTATTAGCTTGAAATTAAAACTAAAACGAAACCTTCAAGAAAGGTTTAAATTTTTAAAATTCATTTTAAACTTCAAGTGTCGCGAATCTGTAGAGGTTCGATGAAGTTGTTCTAGAAGACGAAACTTATTATAAAGAAATTTTTTTTCACGTTGTCATTCAATGAATATATATTGCTGAAACCTCTTGATGAGTGTCCACTGGGAATTCTAAATTTAAAAATAATTTTTTAAATGTATTTTTGGCATAAAATCCATCCCATATTAAATGCATTTTGCGTTCACCCTAAAGAGACTGACGGCAATTTTTATTTAAAAAAATGCTACTTAAAAAAAAAAAACAAAAAAAAACAATTTACTAAGACGAAAATGTTTAGAAAGTGCTTTAATCGCTCGATCATCCACACTAAATTTGCGTCTCGGTTCTTACGTTTCACCATTTTTAGCACATCTTGCATATTTAATAACAAAACTTTTGGAAACATAAAGTAGAAAAGAATTGAAATGAAATCGGTTAGATTTTTTTTTAACTAAAAAATATTAAAAACCTCGAGAGTGGCGCTATCGAATCTTATCAAAATATAAACCTGTGCTCAGATTTTTTTTTTCAAATAACTTCTTTCCTATAAGAATTACTCTCTTCTCAAGCCAGAATTGATGACTATTAAAATGTTAAAAAATAAAAAAAGAAAAGGAAACGGTTGACTCCATAACCACATGTTTCAAATATTAAAAACATTAAATTATTCCAAAACTAAAATAATTTAAATATTAATTTGCATAAAGCATTTCAAGGACACCTTTTACTCACTTTCGTTTAATAGAAATTAAATTATGTCATTTAGCGAAAAATTTTCAGCTAATCTGATGAATGTTTATGAGCGTTTCTTAAATTTAAAAAGTTTGAAAAATTGATAACATTTTTGCTCTTGTCTGTAAATACTTGTTACAAAATGAAATCATTGCATTTGCCTTGATAAAGTTCCTCAGAGGAGGAAACGCGTCGACTGATAAGTTTTCCTTTTGCATATATATATATATGTATATATATATTATATGCAAAAATAATGACGTAATAATGTCGTTTTTTGACGTATTTTTTGGCATTGCCAAAAAATCTTTTTGGCGTTAAAAAATACGTCAAAAAACGACATTATTACGTCATTATTTTTGCACCAACCTAATATATATATATATATATATATATATATATATATATATTCATACACGTTTCATTAAATAATATAGACAAGTGAAACGTGTATAAATGAAAAGATGCTGCTTAAGTATACACAATATATATATATATATATATACAAAAGGAAAACTTATCAAACTTATTGTGTGTATATATATATATATATATATATATATATATATATATATATATATATATATGTGTGTATATATATATATATATATATAAAAAGAAACAATTTATACAAAGAATGAATTAGCAATGTTAATGTAATTAATGGCGAAATCACTTCGCTAACAAAACTTAATGAGACATTAACTTACTATTAAGTCCTTGAATAATAAGATCGTTATATTTAAGTTGTTATATTTAAGTTGTCAGATGGAAGTGACATGCCAAATATTTTTGACAATTACAAAATGTCACCTTCGGGGCGCAATTTTCCCATACACAGGCAAACACTAAGACGAAATTTGTCTAGATCGAAATATGTTTTTTGAATTATGCTATTTATTGACAGGTAAATATATGTTTTGCGTCCCGAAGATGACATATGTCGATAATGTAATTTGAATATTATAATGTGAATATTATAATGTGGGTATTATAATGTGGATAATATAATGGGGATAACGTAATCTCGATAATATAATGTGGATAATGTAATGTGGATACTGCAATAGCGATAATGTAATGTGGATGATATAAAGTTGATATTATGCGGATTATATAATGAGGATAATGTAATGTGGATAATGTAATAGGGACACTGCATTGTGGATAATGTAATAGGGATACTGTAATGTGGATAATGTAATAGGGACACTGTAATGTGGATAATGTAATAGGGACACTGTATTGTGGATAATGTAATAGGGACACTGTAATGTGGATAATGTAATAGGGACACTGTATTGTGGATAATGTAATAGGGACACTGTAATGTGGACAATGTAATGTTGTTATTATAATGTGAATAATATAATAGGGATAATCTAATGGTGATAAAATAAAGTGAAAATATAATGGGGATAATATAATGTGGCTAATAATGGATTTTCCAATAACTTGGACCGATTTTAAATGTGAATTGAGTTTAAGCCTATAATGATTTTTTCTTTTACTTTCAGATTTCACAAGTCTTTGGCAATTTCAACCATGGAAAGATTAACAATTAAACAACGTGTTAAAGTTATCGAAACCTGCTACGAAAATTTACATTCAAACAGATTTTGAATGAGAAATTCCCAGGTTTCATCATCTCTCGAAACAGCGAAGTCAATTGCCCACCAAATCGTGCGACTTGACGCCTTTAGATTTCTTCCTTTGGAGTCATCTCAAAATTAAGG
Organism: Acanthosepion lycidas; assembly: GCA_963932145.1. Taxonomy (NCBI): domain Eukaryota; kingdom Metazoa; phylum Mollusca; class Cephalopoda; order Sepiida; family Sepiidae; genus Acanthosepion; species Acanthosepion lycidas. The sequence continues at coordinate 71,668,432 of OZ010578.1, forward strand.
TCTATATCAACAATCCAACAACAATTCAACAGCTGAAGGATGAGATAATAAGACATATTGGTGAGATCGAGGAGCAACTATGCAGAGTCGTCATCAAAAATTTTGACCATCGAGTGGAGGTGTACCGCCGAAGGCTTGGCGGACATTTTTGGCGATATTAGTTTCATACATAATTGCCATGACTCAAATTGGAACAATTAAAAACGAGCAAGAAATGTTCAATGTAGCATTAAATAAGTCTCATCAAAAGAAGTTAAAATCTACTTGGATATATGTAAATAAGGCTTTTGATTCTGTTGATTGTCGAACTCAGTGCTTTTCTTTCGTCCTTGACTATCAACGACCCCCTGAAACCGCTCACAGATAGGGGTTCGCTCAGATATCGTTTGACGACCCTGGTCTAGGCATAGCGTATGGTATCTTCACAAACCCCGACCCCATCCACGTAATAGAGACTGACAGCTAAGTTTCATATGTGCACCAAGAATACCAGCCTTGTGGCTGCAATTTGTGTACTATTTAAAACAAACTAGTTAGCTCAATAGGCGTACTGTTAATTCCAAATGTCCTATCAATTCCCAATACCTACTATCCGTCATGTTTGTTTATGGAGGCAAGTAGAAGTTGTTTCTGATGTGAATAGGTATAACATTCTGCTAAAAAAATCTAATTAGTAATAAACACAAATATTTAATAATAAGTCCAAAATGTGATAATTTGTTATGACAGAAAGAAAATTGACACCGTAAAGTCGGCGACTTGTATTTGCTAGTACAGTAAGCTATTAAAACCTTAATTATTTTTTATTCCCCCAAAATACCTAGCTTATTATAGGGCGCGTCTTACCACTTGTAGCGTCTTAGCTTACGGTAAATACACTATATTTAAACATAAACAATAGTAACAGATAATCTTTTGCTTTTATGTGACCTGTCCTTTCAGGATGTGAACGATCATAGTTCTCCACAACTTCTTTTTTTCTAAAACTTTTAATCCTTTATCATTCCCATTTGTCGTTGCTTTGCCATTTATTCTAAGTCATTAAAAATTTACTCGCTGTTTTTGTCTAGTTTTCTTGCTTTCAATATGTCCTGTGTGTATTAAATTTTGCAGGTACTCTTTTTTGATTATATATAACCCTATACCCTGAGAGGCTCTTGCGCCTTGTATTAGGCTAACAATAGTAAAAAAAGAAAAAATTTTAACTGTCTCTTTCTGATCATTTGTTTGTTTGTTTTTTTTTGTTTTTTTTTTAATTTGTGAATTTGATGACGATGATATCCGCCTTCAAAAATTATATTTAAAATATATTTTCAGGAATAAGTCAGTATTTTAAATTTGTTGATTAATTTATAGTGAAGTTAAACTTTTGATCAAATTTATATGCAGTCCGAAAATACCATCTCTATCTATAAAAGGCAGGATGTGTGTGTGTGTAACGAATGCACGGCCGCAATTTTCGACGGATTTGCACCAAAATTTACATGCACATGCTCCAAGTTAGCGGGAAGGCCAAGACCGACATTGCATTTCCCAACTCCCATTAATAGTGGAAATAATCGATTCTTCATGCTTCTACAGCAGTTTTCATGTAGTTTGCGGACATTTTCTACTGGCCAGGGTGAGAGCCTATAGCTAGCTGCCACGAATAGACAGGAAGATTCTATTGGCCAGCGTGAGAGCCAACAGCTGACTGACACGAATGTTAACTAGCATGCAAAAAAAAAAAATCGATAGCTGCATTCGTCATAAGTGGGAAAAATTTAAATCTGCATTGCACTTTACTCCAATTGGCTCATTCGCTTGCTTAAACTCAACGTTGGTTCTGATTCCGCAGAATTGGGTTGGGCGTGAAAAAGTATTTGTTGTTAACATTCTTTTTTCATTCGGTTTTTCCAGTTATGAGTCCTTTTTGTAAAGCTGATCGTTTTGTGTTCATTTTGTTTAGTACTTTTTTCGTAACAGATATAATGTTTAGTATAGAGCTTAGAAAAAATTCGCAGTGTGAGATAGGCAAGAAGTAAGGCATGTAGCAACATCAGCACGGCGAAGGGCACTCCTTTAAAGACAAGGAAGGGCAAAAATATTTTAATTCAAGTGATAGCGATTGCTGTATGAGTCGTGCGATTTTTGAATCAAGCACGGGCAACGCCGGGCCATGCTGCTAGTCATAAAATAAATGATTGATAAATTCAGGCGCTAATTACTCAAACGACATTGGAGTTTCCAAATAATATTATTTCTGACCTTTCTAGAACTTACTTAGTCCACCTCGTTTATAGGACAATAAAAAAGACATTTACGAAAAACATACAAGAGGAATAGGGGATCTTCAGTTTTGACATCTGAACAAAATTTTTTCTTCGATAACCAGAATCAGAGAAATAGAAATTTAAAATAAAAGTAAAGAAGAAAATATTATTTTCTCTGCCAGAATTTCCGAAATGAGGCGTTATCATTTTTTACATTATTTAAATTCAGAATAATGTCCTCATCGTTGTTATCACAATATTTCGTCCGTTTTATGTTCTCCGGCCTTCTTCAGGTTTTCGCCAATCCCAGTAACTTTCAGCGAAATTCGAAATGAACATTTTGTTTAATTTGTGGGTGTATATATAGTATATAAATAGCAAACGCACAAATACACTAACACACACACACATATTTGTGGATTTAAGTACTATTGTGGAAAACTCATTTTGTGTAAAATATAGGCTTCGATTTGAATTTCCACATTCACATATATTAAACAATCAGCGACGTTAGCACAACACGCTGAGACCGTTGACATTTTCAGACGACTATGTTTATCGTCTGCTACGAAATTTGTAGGATCACTCAAGAAAATTATCAACAATATATTATTGTCAAAACAGATTTTAGCAGTATTGATTTTAGCTTTCTTTGCTTGCTGGCATGTTGACTGTAACAGAATTACACGTATTCATAAAACAAAGTAAATATGTGACACTCTCCTTATGTAGACACATTCTACAAAGACAACTGATTCTGCTGTAATTTACATAAAGAAAAACCAAAATATTTTTATGTGTAAAGTTGTTTCACAAATAATCTTTGTAGTCCATTTCTTGATATATATATATATATATATATATATATATATATATATATATCAAGAAATGAACTACATTTTATCGCCTTGCATAGGGTGAATTGATTAAAAATAAAAAGTAAATATAAAAATTAGCAGGTAAACTGAAATGAATGCAAGCCAAGCATCTATGCATATATATATAAGACATTTTTATGTTTAACGTTCTTTTTATAGATACAAGTATTTAAGTAAATGCTCTGTTTATAATAAACAGTATTAAATAACATTTACCGTCCTGAATGTCCGAGAAATTTTCATAGAAAATATTCGTTCTTTGACAGGATTCGAACCTGCATCCTACACGGAACCGTCATTTACGCTGACGTGCCTTACCTGTCAAAGAACGAATATTTTCTATGAAAATTTGTCGGACATTCAGGCCGGTAAATGTTATTTAATACTGTTTATTATAAACAGAGCATTTACTTAAATACTTGTATCTATAACGTTAAACATAAAAATATCTTTAATAAATAAATTGTCGGACTTTGTCCATTTCGTAATGCATATATATATATATATATATATATATATATATATATATATATATATATATATATATGGAGGGAGAGGGAGAGAGAGAGGGGGAGAGAGAGAGAGAAAGAAAGAGAAATATGATATACCACAACTACTCTCTCACGGAGACTTACCTGTCATCAGCCTAATAAGGATCATAGTAATGTCAGTCATCTACTCAGATACAAGACCAAAATGCTAACAAAATAAAATAGTAAAAATAGACATGATCCTTGAAGCAATACTCATGCAACAAAAATAACCCTCAAAAAGTAAAAATAATTATAATTTAAGATCACGCGCCCTTAAATGTATATATGAAAAAAACAAAAAAAAAACAATGTCACATTTACGTCCCAACTTGCTTACACCACAATATTTACTCCCAAACACCCTATTTATTTCTAAATGCTCTGATGATGATTTGTGAAAGTCAAAAGCTTGGACCATATTTCTCGTACTTTTCTTCCCAAATAAACTTCGGAAAATTTTCTGACGGAATTTCTTCCTTGTCTGACAAAGATTATTCGTAATAGGTTGGTGCAAAAATAATGACGTAATAATGTCGTTTTTTGACGTTAAAAATACGTCAAAAACGACATTATTACGTCATTATTTTTGCACCAACCTAATAATTTGGAAAAGTTGTTCATTAAAATTAATCGACACAAAATGCCTGAAGCATTTACCACACAAAGACACACACACATATCGAGAGAGAGAGAGAGAGAGAGAGAGAGAGAGATATGGCCTTTAACATTTAAAATTAAAGAGCATGAAGTAGATTGTCGCCTCAGGGTGCTGATCTCAATACCTACTTTTATATCTACATACTGTCTGCTCATGATATTGAACACTTTAAGCCATAAATGTAGCATACCTTAAAACTATATTGTATCATATATATATATATATATATATATATATATATGGATAATATTAGTGGTAAATATACATATATATGCAAAATCCACAGGTGCATATACACACATGTATATTTTTTGAATAAAAAATTCCGAGAGGATAGAATCCAGGTAGAACTCAATGTCCAGGACAGAGTAAGGATATAATAAAAAGGCTTAAACACTAATATTCCATGGTCATAATTTATTCCATTGGAATCGTAAATATGATCCAATTCATCAGACCTACAAATTCAAAAAAATTTATTATATATATATAAAATGGTGCAGTATAATTAATATTATAAAAAAGTAGTCATATAAAGAATAAATCAGCAAAGTTAATGTAATTCATGGTGAATTCACTTCACTAACAGATTTAATAAGCATTAACTTACTAACCACTCGTTGAATGAAGCGATCCTTGTTTTTAAAAATTGTAAAATGGAGTCGATGTTCTGTAGATATGCTAGTAATTTCGATAATTCAGTTAATTATCCCATGAATATTAAAACCCTTCTCTTGTATTAAAAACCGAAAAGTAATTGAATAAATACAATTTAAATAAGTAATAATATACAAGGGCGTGAAAATAAGTACTGAATTCTTTTAGAAGCATACAATATGCATGGGTTCATTTCTGAAAAAAAATGGTAAGGAGTTCACGAACTCAATATCGAAAGAAAGAAAGCATAAAAGACTCGACCAAAATAAATTCAAATGAATAAAATTGCCAACAAAAAGTAAGGAGAACATTCAGTAAAATAATCCCATTGGCCACAAATGAAAAAATACCTTGTTTGAAAGTAACTTATTTGACATTTGTGATTCTCCCCCTTCAATAAAATCTGTTAGTTACGACGTTTTCGTGTTTAAATAGCACAGTGAGCAATGATTTACTGGACTGATAAAGCGTGAACATAAACTCTGTCGTCTATTAGACGAATTGATTGTATTTGAGCATGCAGATGTGAGATTCAGGACTTCAAGAATTTGAGATTTCGAGAAGAAAGAAAAAGAGGATGAGGAAGAGGAGAAGGTGAAGAAGAGTAGGGAGAGGAAAAAGAAAATGCGGTAGAGAAAAAGAAAAAGAAGAGGAGAAAAAGGAAGCGTAGTAGTAGTAGTAATAGAAGAAGAAGAAGAAGAGTAGGAAAGAAGAATAAAAATGAATAGGCATAAGGAGAAAAAGAGGAGGAGGACCGGGAGAAGAAGGAAAATAATAAAAGTAGAAAATGGAAGAGTAGCAAAAGCAAGAAGAAGACAAGGACGAAGATTTTGACATTTCTGAAAGGGTGTATCTGGACTCGGGTGGGTCGAACTCGTGAAATCAAACCATTATTACTCACTGATACGTATGGTTCGGGAAGATGGGTGGGAAATGATGCCAGTCTCAACATTTGGTTTCAAAACTACAAAAGTCATCATAGATTTGATAAAAAAATGTGATGAGAGGAATGTGGGATATTCTTTTCTGTAATGGGTCGGTAGGACTTAAAAAATGATTTCTCTATAGTGTTTCAAAAAAGAGAAAACTGGAAATTTTTGCACACACCTCATATAACGAACCTAAACATGAGTTATATGTTGAAGATACGCACACACATATATATATATTTTAAAAGCAAGTAATGGAGCTTTTAGTTCGATATTATTTCGTATTAATATGATATTATCATATTTAGTGGGTACGCGTGTTTAAATAACTAACACTGTCTATTTTATTTTTTATCAAACATCTGCTTTTCTCGGTAATCTTATTAAAAAAAAGTGGGATTCACATCAGGGATCGAACATGTATACCTTGGTTTTCACCGGATAAATAGAACGCAGTTTCGATCAGTGCCGAGAGGGGCATTACTTTTAAAAAGAATTTTCGATTACCTTGGTCAGTAGATAGCAATTTTGCTTAAACAAAAAACAAAAAAACTGGATATATACCCAAATACGTATATCCCTTAAATATGGCGTTTTTAGCAATAAGAAATATATATATATATGTATATATATATATATATATATATATATATATATATATATATATGAAAAGATTCTTACAGGTACAAAATTTTATTATAGCAAGGAATAAGCGGAATGGAAAGGACATAATTATAAAAACTAAGAACTAAAACAAACAACCGGTTTCGTCCCAGTACTCCTCAGGTTTGATACACTGGGATTATTTATTCATAAACTTAAAAACAAAAAACTATTCAATGAGGGGGGAGGGAAAAAATATATGATAGAAAGAACTAGAGCCCAATCACATTCAAACCCAACAAGCAATCTCTCTGCTTACAGAGAAACGGCCTGCGGGATTTGATGTAAATGGACTCAAGAACCTTCAAATGATATGCGGAGTGTGACTTCGCAAGAATGGAAAAACAGTCAACACTCAAACCAGCAACACATTCCCTGCTAGTTATAGCGTGTTCCGCTATAGATGACCCGGATGTATTCACTAGTTGGCTTTTGTTAGCGGCCGGATTTAAAATTCTGGGGGTAAATGTTGTTTAATTCTAAAATCCAAGCGCCGAGACGTTTCTGGCGAAAATTGTCAAACGAAATCTCAGTAAACACGAAAGTTGTCAGGCTAAGTTCTTTTCAATCCGTAATCAAACATAAAAAACCCCCAAAAACATTCAGACACATCTGAGGAACGCTGGAACAGAATGTACACAATTTATAGAACATTGGACTGAGAATGATTTCATGGACGAGTTACAAGAAAAAAAAATATAAGAAAAACACAACTGAAGAAAACGTAGTCTCCTTTAACATTAGCTAAAATGTTTTTGGATCAGTCAAATGATTCCTAGAATACAGATTTGGTTAGACGAATCAAAAATTGATTGAACTTTTTAAAATATAACCAACAAAGTTAAGAGAAAAATATACACAGTACAAACGATGTAAAAAAACATCATCTGAATATTGAAGCACGATTGCAGACACTTCATTTTATGGGGTCGCTTTGGTTCAGTAGATAGACCTACCACGTTTGACAAGAAAATGAATTCGCTTTTAGAAAAATCATTTACATCAGCATATTTATCTATTTTCGTCTACCGGCCTGCATATTCAAAAAAATATTCTCATTTAAGTGAAATAGACTCTCTCTGGCAGGATCGAACCTGCTTTACTTTTAGACAAAGGAAACTGACTCTAAACCTGAAATGCTTTAGACCGTTTTGGCCATGAAGAATTTCTACCGATCAAGCGAGCGTGAATAGTGCCTTTAAGCACAATCCATGTTGTCATAGATTGTCGAAATTTCCTATCAGCTTCCAAACGTAAACGAAGCAATTTCGAAAAATGTAATGGATTTTTTATTTATTAATCTGACAGATTTCATCACTTTAAACTCTATTTTTAGTGGATTCTCATATCTGAGTGGACACCCGTTTATTTATTAAGCAGTATATTTATCTCCTAAGAAGAGACGTTTAAGTGTTAAAATACATTAGTTCTTTATATATATATATATATATGTATATATATATATATATAAGAACTAATGTATTTTAATACACACACACACAGACACACACACACACACATATACATATATATATATATATATATATATATATATATATATATATATATATAGCTAAACGTAGAGAGCCAGACAAGGTTTCACCTAAGCGGATCGTCAGGGAAGGCTGTTTTTTTTTGGGGGGGGGCTTTGAACTTGCATGCTAGACGATTATTGTCGGCTAACGTACATGTTCTTGGTTCTTTCTTTTTTTTTTATACCCTTTTTTCCCCTTTGGTATTAGTTTGATTATTTGCAAATCCAGACACCGAAGGTTTTACGGACGAGTATAATTTCTTATAAGATTATTCCTACTACTACTACTACTACTACTAATATATATATATATATCTAGAGAGAGAGATTTATAAGATTATTACTACTATTACTACTACTAATATATATATATATATATATATATATATATATATATATATATATATATATGGAATAACATTATATAAATTTTGAGAAGTCAGTCGATTATCGAGCAAATTTGTATCGTTCCTTGAAATGCAAATCTTTCCTAGACTCTTGAAATAGACATATCTGCTCAGTTTCTTATCCTAACGTAAACAAAGCAATTTCTAAAGAAGTGATGGATTGTTTTTATTTAGTAATCCGAGAGTTTTTATTACGTAAACATTATTTTTAGTGGATGCCCATATTTGATTGGTTTGTCGTCTTTGTATTTGCAAACAAACAGATTCACAACTTTTTTTCAATGGATAAAGAAACCAGTAAAAATGAATTGATAACACTGATTCATTTCTTCCCATTCTAACGTCGCCCATAGAATTGGGGTGGGGGGTATCTGAGTATGAATCAAAGTTATGATAAAACATTATCATTATTAGGATGAGTCATCATTAGTGAATGCATCTGACATGGAATCGATTACCTGCACGTAGAAAAATCTATCAATCTTGACAGAACTAAATCAATAAGTCCGTAGACTGATGCTCAGTAATAGAAATTTGATCTCATATTTTAAAAAAAATATTTTCGCTTTGTACAATTAAAAATGAATTAAGTACATTGACACAGGATGAGAATTTGTAAAATAACTATTTTTCTCTTTGGATGACGGATTTATTGATGTACATATAATAATAGCTGGCCATTCGTATTCGAGGATAACCGTCTACTAGGGCGGCTAGGCAATTTCTATTGCAGACGCTTGCTCAGCACCACTGAAACTATGCTGAACAGACCTTAGTTACAGTTTATCTAGCGTGATCAACAATTTTAACAAGGCTCAAGGTCTCGTGCTAGCATAGCTATCGACGAGTTCCGTCTACCTAATTTCCCTCACGTATGGTTTCAGGCACTTTGAAAAGTGTCTGAAAACCATACTGGGATCGACACGCTAGGAGTTACCTCGATCCAGTCCGGTAACATCAAATCGACAATGGTGAGATTCGAACCCGGGTCTCATGGTCAGAAAGCGAACGTTCTAACCACTCGGACGCGCGTCCATATATGCATATATACATACATGCATGCATACATAGATATAACTGTTGACTCGTTGAATGAGTATGACCATCGCTTACAAGTTTGATCAATCTTGGTACCAACTATTTTCAAGGTTTGATTTGGAAATCTTGAGGGTGTAGACATCTTGAGGATGTCGGCATCTTGAAGGGATGCAGATAACAGAATATTGTCATTTAGTCTTCATTTGATTATAAATCTCAACAGTATTCGAAAGCAGAGCGTTATTCCAGAAACCATTTTTGCAAATGTTTTTAGTGTTTGCAAAGATCATATAACAAACTATTTGCTTATTGTCTTCCATTTTCAGAGTTAAAATCAATAAAGAAAAAAATATCACAAAATAAGGAGCTGTTATCGGACACGTGGCTGAATTCAATCAAAATCTGTTTTAATAAATAACACGGAGCTAATGTCTTTTCGTGGCAATCAAAACGAGATTTGGAACCAAACTATATCTTTTTAGTTATCGTTCACAAGTCTACATGAGGAGGACATCAATGAAAATCGAACTCGCTACATATGTGCCTGTGTAGACTACTAACAATTGCACTACACAAGGCGAGCGATCTATCTATCTATCTATCTATCTATCTAATATCTTATATATTACGAATATACAATATCAGCTGAATCCGACATAGACAAAGAAGCATTACTATACACTTGCATACATGAAGCGTTATTTACAGTTTTTCAGTTAGATCTGGAATCCATTAATTTCTCGGAAATTCGAAAAGACGCGTCTTCTCTCCTTGAATCTGGAACGCTATAAATTATACTAATTTAACAACTTGAATGCACGGGAAATATGATTAGCCAATGAAAATCAAAGACAACAGTAAAAATATCAGAACTCTTTCTTCATTTTCTGATGAAGTTTTAATAGAGGTGAAACATGTTAGATTGATAAACGTCTCCTATTTGCTATCTATCTATCTATCTATCTATCTATCTATCTATCTATCTATCTATGTAAAGGAGAAATCAGAAAGTAATATAAAGAGAGTGAAGAAGAGCCATAAATAAAGAGCGCGAAAGAGAGCCAGAAAGTATGAGAAAAAGAGTGAAAGAGAGCAATAAAGTAATATAAAGAGAGTGAATGACAGTCAAAAATTAATATAGGGTTGGTGCAAAAATAATGTCGTTTTCTCACGTAGTAACACATGTGAGAAAACGACATTATTTGTGCACCAAGCTAATATTAAGAAAATGAACGAGAGAAAAATAGTAATACATTCTGTCCCAAGATTCCCCTAGGGTATTAAAAATATCATAACATGTCAGATTTTTCAGATTTCTATTTTTCTATTTTTTCAGAACTTTGATTGCACAAGGAAATTATCCATGGAGGAATTCACAAGTGAAAAAAGAACCGAAATCGTGGAATTGCATTTTAGATTTAACCTGTCCTTCACACCCAAGGAGAATACACGTCAATACCATCGAAATTCCGAAATGTTTTGGCCACGGCAGTCTACAGATCTGACGGCTCCAGATTATTTTCTTTTGGAATACCTTAAGGAGCCTGTATGCATCAATAAACTACAAAGAATTCAATGATAAAATTTGTGCAGAATTTCGAGGGCTGCAGCCAGAATTATTATCCGCTATTATAGAGAATGTTATGGAAAGATTGTTCCTGTGTGAAGTCAAAAATGGTGAACATTTACATCATATAATTTTTCATAATTAAATGGGAATATATTTCATATGATTGGATTTTTATTTTGTAAAAAAACTATTTTTGAATACAGAAAAATGTGAAAATTAAAACATTTTAAAATGCCAAGGTGACTTTTGGGACACCCTCTATAAAGAGAGATTGAAAATAATATTTACATAGATAGACGTATACAGGTTCCTTAAGGTATTCCAAAAGGATTAAATTACAACAAAAAAGTGAACAGCTAGTTTAAAGTAAAATTGATTAATATGGGGCCGTAAAGAAGAACGAAAGAGAAATTCAGTGAATAACAAAAAATGACTAAAACCGCTTCATAAGCTGACAGAAAAAAGCATGTCGATTGATAAAAGCTGAATAAATGACACAGACAGATAGGTAAGAACGTAGAGGATGACAAAACAATTTAGACACAGACAGTTTCGTAGGCAGGCAGGCAGGGAATTTAATGACATTTTTAGGACATCATTTCGTGTGTTTTCTTTCCGCATTGTCTTTTCTTCGTAGTCAACCTTTCAATTTATTGGCGGCCATATCCAAATGTTTTTACAACTGTTTGTAATGTAGCGGTTTTCAATACGCTTGGCGAGCTAAAAGGAATAGTTAAATACATACAGACATATAAACATACACTAATCGAGTCATAGATTTTGATATGTACTCGTCCATGTGTTTTTTAAAATTGACATTCATACATATAAGGGCCGATTCAAATAAAATCCACCTTAAATGCACATGAACGCATATATATATATATATATATATATATGTATATATATATATACACACACACCACACCACACTCAAAACAATTTTATACATTGTTCTCATGCGCGTTTTCACATATAGATGTCTATATTGATATATTAATAAACATATACGCAGGTGTGTGTGTATATATATATATATATATATATATATATATATATATATATATATATATATATATATATATATTGAACAATAAAAAAATTATATATATATATATATATATATATAACGGAGGACACATAATTTCTATGAAATATCTCGGACATTCAGGCCGGTAAATGTTGTTAATACTGTTTATTACAAACAGAGCATTTACTTTGTATCAATAATTTGTTTATATAAAAGTAACGTATAAACAGAACATATATATATATATATATATATGTATATATGTATATATATATATATATCATCCACAGACAGACTGTTTCGCTGTATCATAGTTCGATGTGTGGCTATATATATATATATATATATATATATATATATATATATATATATATATATATATTAATCATTCGACATAGTCCATTTGATTGTTTTATTATATTTTTCAAAATTACGAGGAAATCAATTTTTTTGTTCGAACGGTTTTGACAATCTCTGACATTTTAAAAAAATTAATGATGTCAGTGGCATAAAGTGAGTTAATCCTAGCGTTGTTAGGTATCTTAGATTTCAAATTTAAATATAGCGTCATCATATAAACTTTATCTATTGAATTTAACCGTATTTTATAATATTATCGATTGAATTTAATAGTATGTTATGATAGCTCGTCTTCTCAGAAATTCTAGCAAATATATTCGTTTGATTTTCCGATATAAGTTATCATTATTTACACTATATACATTCGGACTATTGTCCTCATCTGTGTTGTTGCTATCACCTTACACACACAAACACACACTCACACTCACATACATACATACATACATACATACATACATACATATATATATATATATATATATATATATATATATATATATATATATATATATATATATATATAAATTAAAAGGAATTATTGAGTTATTTTTACCACTCGATGCTATTTAAAGTTTCATGCACATGGCAATCATCACAAAGATTTAATATCAGATGGTCGCCATGCGTACCAACATTCCATCGAAGTCCTATCAAGCGGTGACCAACAGCGATATAATTCTTATTAATATATATTTTAGTTTTCTCATTTTACATCGAGCACTGTTTTTTCATTCCCAGTACTCATTATGCAAAACACACATACAGACAATATATATATATATATATATATATATATATAATATTACAGAAGTAATGAATCATTTATTTATTAATCCGGCATATATATATATATATATATATATATATATATATATATATATATATATATATCCAGGCAAACAGGACAAATGGGGTATAATTCCACTTTATGTAACATTTAATTTAAAAGAGGACTCAATAATGAGTAGAACTAAATATTATTTATTTTAGGATATTAAAACAAAAGTATATTAACAATTGTTATAATATATATATATATATATATATATATATATATATATGTGCGCGTGTGTGTGTGTGTGTGCGTGTGCAGGTATGTAAAAAATAGGAAAGAACACGTTAGGTAAATAATCCAGTGTTCTTTAGTATTTTTGTTTTTATTTTTTAAAAAATAGTGCTCCATACAGAAGTAGAGCTTAGATTATAATTATCTTTTTAAAAATATGATTCCTTCGCTACATAAGAGTTCTCATGTTTCAAAAACGAGAGCTGAAACCATCAATATAATTATTAAAATTAAATTGAATTAAAGTAACAAGCCATGTTTCATCCTCAAGCGAAAATTTAGGAACAAATTATATCCTAAATCCTAAATTTTCGCTTGAGGATGAAACAGGGCTCGTTACTTTAATTTTGGAATGTTAAAAATGATTTTGTTTTCTTACAGGGTAAGTTCCAACTTCCTCGACTCACGAACTTGCTGAGTTACTAATTATATCATTAGATACCACCCACGGAGAAGCAGAAGGATATGTATGAATATACTTTTTGCCTCGGTGAAGATATTAAGAACAGTTTCTGGCGAGGGTTGGCACAATAACAATGACTTAGTTAAAATAAACATGATAATTCATTTAACAATCAAAACAAAATAATGTCAGTTTTACGACAAATACTCCCATAATACTCAACACCTCCTATATCTCTTTCCTTCCGTGATTATTATTGAAATCCCATGAGTGCATATAGATAGATAGATAGATAGATAGATAGATAGACATAGAGATATAGATAAAGATAGATAGCTTAATAGTGCTTAACTCCTGTCTTACTTTCTTTTCTTTATTCTTCATCTATCTCATTCATTTTATCTATCTATCTATCTATCTATCTATCTATCTATCTATCTATCTATCTATCTCAATCTGTTATTATCTATCTATCTATCTCAATCTGTTCTTATCTATCTATCTATTGAGCATTTTACTTTTTAAATATAGCATACCTTAAAACTATCATATATATATATATATATATATATGTAGAGAGAGAGAGAGAGAGAGAGAGAGAGAGAGAGAGAGAGAGAGAGAGAGAGAGAGAGATCCTAGCAGAAGCAGTCGCTGGAGTAGCCTACTAGATCAACTCCCTCCTAGAATACACACGAATATAGTTTAATCTAGTCTAGAATAATCACCGGGGTATGATTGCGGCCAGATCATAGTCCCTTTTACTATTGATATAAACAACTGTTTTTTGCTTTTTTTAACTTGAATCTTATGTGATGACCCAGTCAATAAACTGATAATCTTAGCTGATATCCACTCATGGAACAGTAATCAGGTAATGCTAAGCAAAATCAATAGGCTCCCAGAAGACCTACTAATTCATCGGAATAAAATTGAGCGTTGAGTCGAATGCACACAAGACATTTTTGTGGAGGCATGATTCATATCCCCATCTATCACCAGTGCCTACAATAATCTCCATCTTATTACATGGGAAAATGTCGGGGTATATTCTGACCTACGGAGTATATTCTAGCCTTGCCTATATAACATCTGTTACAAAGTTGCCTAGCCTAACTTATACCTCAGTTAAAAAAACAGCCTAACCTAGAGCGGGTATATACTGTGGGCGTGGTTATACTTTGGGCTGTAAAACCGGCATTGCCAAAGACAAAGACGGAGAGTTAACATGAAATGCAGCATGATTATCATATGCGCTCAATTTAAAAAAAAACTGATTGTACCTTGCTTTAAACCCTTTAAACAATTGGTGATAGACTTTTAGTGAAATGCTACTTGTTCCTGTGGCTATTGGCTGGGAGTAAGTGGAGAGGGTAGATTAAAATTAAATTCCCGGCTTTGTACATTGTAGAGGATTCCTTCTGGACGAGTAATATCATCACGTTAGTCAAGATGGCGCAGCAGTAATTGTATTTATTGAGAATTCTCAGGAAGAAATAATTTACTGAGTAAATTGCTGATGACCTCCTACTGTTGCTCTGTTTAGAGCGTGTTCTAGTGTACTGCACAACTGTTTGCTATTCTTGCTGTTCAGCGGAGGACAAGAGGTCACACCCAAAGGATGATAACTGAAAAAATAACTGACTAACGCTGCCGCACGATGACAATTTTCAACGTATTTTATACCGTATTACTTTTATTCATTTGATGCTGTGCGCGTTCTTTTTGTTAAATTTCATTGTGCATTGAACAGTGACAAGATAAAACGGATATGCAATGTGATTGACCCTGATCTGGCATCTCGTCTACAGTCGCTCTCTCACAGATGTGCCGTCGCCTCCCTCTGTCTTTTCTACAAAAAAGGTAACTGCTCCGGCGAGCTACTTTCGCTAGTTCCGAGACTGCATGAATTTAAACGTGCTACTAGGCTGGCATCACGGTCCCACTCTTTCAATGTCGAAACAGTTAAATGTGACCGTCTTTTCTACTCCAATAGCTTCATGTCTCGCACCTCCTGTCTGTGGAATTCCCTTCCTATTGTTTCCCTGATAGCTATAATCTCCAACTATTCAAATGCAATATCAATCGACATCTCCAAATGCCTTGATCTATCCCTGTTTATCCTTCCCTCTATCACGCCTCTTTACTCTCGCTCCCACTTTCTGTAACCCCTTGTGTCCTAGTGTCATCCCACCTTGCTTAGGGTGAAATGCTTTAAAAAAATAAAAATATATATATATATATAAAGTCTGAGTAATAATGTTTATGTAGATATTTGAAACAAAACGCAATGTAGAGGTTTTTCTGAATTGTTTCGATGAGCATATGCAGGCAAAAGGCTATCAGACTGTAAATTATACTCACAATTAGAAATATGAAAAAATGTTTCCTGAAAATTAGTATTACCGACATAGACTGGAAATAACAGAGCTTTACTACTGAATGTAAAAATCAATGTCACAATTATTGTTATAAATAATAGAGCTTCTTAATGATAACGATGTTTTCTTTTCCAGTTGGAACAAAAAAAGCAGAGATTATTTGGTGTGTCCTTTGGTGAGGCAATAGCCATGGGAAAACCGGAGATGCGGAAATAGCAATCCAGTCATATTCAATGTTTGTTCCTCAGATATATTGTTCTATATGGCAAAATAGATTATGTCTGAGAACAGCAATGTCTTGAAATCAAATAAAACGTTAGTGGGATTAATTGGATTTGGTTTGATTGGGTTTAGTGTATATAAAACATTTCCAGATTGTTTAATGTCGAATTCTATTATAGATACATACCTAGACATAGATTTTTTTAAACGAGAGTAAAGAATGCATACAGACGTTTTTTTTTTAATCAATTCACCATAAGCAAGGCGATAATGCCACTCAGAATATTTGGGAGTGAAAGAGAATGAGTAGACATTTTTTACAGTAAGGTCCACCTGTACAAAGCCGCCTGTGTTAGAAGATTACGTTAAGAGGTTATGCGGATAGAAGGGTGGATAACGGATAACGCTAGTCTTTTCACAAAACTTTCGTCTACCCTGAGCTCCTTGAAACAGTTATTAAGCTCTAGATAGATAGAGTCTGCAACGGAAGGTTGTACGCGTTTCGAAAAGACTCTGCACTATCCTCATAAAGGTTACAAATATTAAAAACTAGCAGTAGAGCCCGGCGTTGCCCGGGGATGTAACAGTAAGAAATAGATCAAGTATCGACCATCATAAAGACTGAAAAATAAAATTGACAAAGATTATTGTTTAAGGTTGATGGACACGCATGTCTTAATTAGTTTTCTTTTTTTTTTTTTTTTTTACGAAATGGTCAAACCCAAACTCAAACAGAATATTGTTTTCAATCGTTATGAGTCTACCGATTGAATGGAATTTTATTATAAACAATTGTCTTGTAAATGGAATTTTTAAAGCGTTCTGAATGTAAAAATAAAGAAAAGAATTGTGCAAGACAATAAGAAACACTACCTGCCCCCAAAAAAGCGAAATTTTGTTGAAATCAGTTGAAAAATGTAGGAAATCCGATCCCATATATAAACGAACACACACACAAACAAACAACCTGGGTTTTATAAGTATAACTCGATATGAGTTGTCCCCCTTTCATTCTGGCGACAGAATCGTGTTGTATCGTGTTTTCAAATTGATTTCGTGCAAAAACAATTGCTTTTCCAATTTTTGGCGCTGTCAGAACCACCGCAAGGTAATTTTACGCAGTCTTGTGAAGTTTTGTTGAAATCCGTTGAAAAATGTAGGAAATCCGATCCAATATATAAACGTACACACACACACACACACACACACACACACACACACACACACACACACACACACACACACAATCTGCGTTTTATAATAAGTAAGATATCATAGCTCAAGTGACACAAAAGGAATGTCGGATAATTTTCACGATCATGTAACGCCAAATAAGTGGTTTCCAAGTTCGTTAGATCTTACTCCTGACTGCTATGGTATGGAGCGGTTAGAGGAGAGATATCCATCAAGCATTCTCTGAAAGCCACCATGGGCAAAACAAAGTCGGGAATTAACAAAATTTGAACAGGGGTAGAACAGTCTACCTCAGCGAGCGAAATAAAAGGTTCAGTTCGACATTCCAACCACCTGAAGAAGCCCGGAGCGTACAACGGCCGAAACGTTGTGATAAATATGACAACGAAGATGAAAACAATAGTCCGAATAATGTAAATATTGTACATATTGCCTCATCTCAGAAATATAAACAGACACAAAACAATTTGAGTTGAGTATGCCAACGATTCTGATCCCGCATGTAAGCTGCCATTGATTCTGAAGGTGGATATAGTGAATATATGAAGCTACTCTCTGTGTGCAAATTCTTATGAAAATATGACCATTTTTTTTTTTAGATAAACTCTAATTAAGACACAGAAAATGGAATCATCGTATCGATCTCAAATTGTAGCCACTTGTGGTGTTATTAATAATCATTCGTTACTTTGTCCGCTTCCAGTTAACATGCAATAGTAGTTGACGATAGGAAATGAGAGGTACGTGATCCGACTCGAGCAATATCAACAAATGACTTCTGTATCCGTTGCTGGCATATAGATAAAAAAAAAATTAAAAAAAAAATTACCTGTGCTTTTCAAATCAATTTTTATCTTGTTCCGGTTATTTTTTTTTTATTTATTTATTATTTCAGTCTCTTTGTATCTTTCGAATTTCTATCGTGCTTTGGCGAAGACAATGGCAGCAAGAACTGTTATTTTTGTCTTAGATGATTCCGAGAATCAATTTTGTTTTTTAATACACTGTTCGGCACCCATTTTGAAAACTGACGATTTATCATTTATACGGCCCCATCACATTCAAATAACCGTTCCCATGCGTTCACCGAAGTTAAGCAACGGAGAGGTTGGGTGACCGCTTGGGAATATCAGGTGCTGTAAGCTTGGATGTGCAGGTGGTGTAATGGAAAAATGGTACGGAATTGTTAATCAGAGAGCCGAGTTCCAATTCCAGTTGGGTTCCTTATATTCACTTATGTACAAATACCCGTGGGAAAGGTATGAATCTACCTTTTCTCTTCCCAGCTATGGGTTAATGAGTAAAAATTGTTTCACTAAAACCATTATCTCAAATATATATATATATATATATCTTACTGTTCTTTCTTTATATCTTGCTGTTCTTTCTTTATATATATATATATATATATATATATATATATATATATATATATATATATATATATATATATATATATATATATATATATAAAATTGCGTACAAAATATTTAGGTTTCAACATTAAATAACCCATGGAGGTGTAGATATACCGCTAAACAGGCACAACCAACCCAGCATTTATCGAACTAGAAAATGCATGGCATTGTGAATGATCAGTTCCTTTGTCAATACTAATAATTCGTCTTTTATTGAATTTAAGTTTATCTGTACTTAATAAAATCATATTTATCTGTTAGAAGGATACATCGCAAATCCCAGGTTGCGTTAAGTAAGATGAGATTATCTATCTTTCTATTAATCTCGTTCTATTTACCTCTTTTTTTTTAATACAGCACACACACACACACACACACACACACACACACACATATATATATATATATATATATATATATATATATATAGTGCAAAGCGAATAAAACATATTCCCTAAACTAAACAGACAGTTCATTCGTGTATACCTGAATATGACACTTTGTGAACGGTATTTTGAGAAGGTAACATATCTGATATCGTACAGCTGTCCATGATAAAAAGAAATAATAAAAAAAGAAAGGAAGACAAAATTCCTCCTTGTCGTCGTTTTTATGCAGGCGTAGTGTTGATTTTCCCGCTCAGGACGAAGGATGCCATCTTTCTTCAAAGATAATCTCCTTCCCTTTCCACGTCCTTCGTGTTGAATCTCTATCAGGAAGTGGGCTTCTACAGTGAAATAACGTGTACGCACGTGTGTGCCTACACTCATTCATGTATGTCATCGCATTCCAATGCGCATAAATATATGGCGATAAAAGTAATTTTCTTAGCACGTTTGTTTATGCATTGGGGACATGAAAAAGTGATGCATAGCCTAAGAAAGAAAAAATATTTAGTAATGAATGCTGATAAAACAACGTGATATATATGTATATTGTGTTGCCTAGTTGATCGAAATCAAACAAGGAAAGAGTTTCTTAATTATATAAAGCTCATCTTTGGTTCTTTCTTTTTCTGGTGTAAACAGGGTTTATTTGAATTCTGAAATACTTGACGGATTGCACCTAAAACCATGTTACACTGAAAAGTTCTAAGACAGACCAAGAATAGAATCTTTACAAATGAAACTGACATTTAGTTATTTGCTTTAGATTTTCAGCAGCTGATTTCACTGAGAACTTTTCATCTCATATTTTTTTCATCAACAAACAGCCAAAATATAATATGAGCAAAATATGAAACAACTTGCCTTTTTTGTCTATTTGCATTGTGTTGTTTTCAAAGGAAGAAATTTCTATTTATAACGAAATAACATCATATATATATATATATATATATATATATATATATATATATATATATATATATATATATATTCTAAAGAAGAATCTGCAATGTTATTGGTCCTGACATGACATTTCGGCTTCAGTCAAATTCCAAACTACAGCATTGAAGCTCCTCTGTGCCTTTTCTATAAATATCTTTATGGAAACTCTTCTGTTCCGTTTTCCGCTGTTGTATAGCCCTGTTCACGCTGGGGGTAGTCTTTGTACGATGGTCTTGATTCACTCATATATTGCTTTCTTCTTTCTGTCTTCTTCCTGATGGGTGATCGTTGGTTGATATGTTCGGAGGTAAAATGAAAACTTCAACAAAAGGGATTTTGACTTACTACTTTATTAAACACGTCGACGTGTACATTTTTTTTTTAACTAGTCCGTGGGGTCGCTCTATTACCAAAATAGTAACCAAATCTATTGTGTATGACGTGTAACAACTTACTCCACGAAATAACTTTCTATCTCTCTAACATTCCCACATTCAGCTCAGCCAATCAAAATCGAGATCCCTATTTTGTCTACCAGCTGACATCAAAGTCAGTAACAGAAGATCTGAGCAAAATGCATTGCCACTAAAAAATAATAGTCTGTAACTATTATTTATCTAACGATAAAAAAAAATTCATTTATGAATTTTATTTCAACTACATCATATTTAACACTAGATTCAACCATCAAAAAAAGATTTATTTATGAATTTTATTTCAACTATTTACTCTAAAATACTCCTTATAGTTTCGTGTATACAGGGCGTGCTCCTTACAACTTTTTTATAATGGGCCTCGGTTGCATGACCACTCCAGCATTCACATATACAATTCCTGAAAAAGAATTAACATAAACAAGGAAATTCTGACCAGTTTTTCTCGCTCCACAAACATTAAAAAAACAAAAAAAGAATATCGGAAAATCCTTTGCCCATTCTTGGTCACTATCTTACGTGACCAAGGTCAACGCCTCAGACGCCAGTCTAGATACAAGTCACTCCAACAAGGAAACTTTAACCTCTCCAATATCTTATCCACCCAAGTCAACAGCTAGCACCTCTGTAGTCCAATATTTCTGGGGAGAACAAAATTCCTTGCCTCTTCACTTGAGACTTCACAAAATGTACATATAATTCATTGAAAAACAAATACTGGTTCCAAAAAAACACACAACACATGCCAAAAGCCCCACACCACAGCGTCAAACAATTCCATAACTGAGGCTTTGTCACCTAATTTTTACGCGTTAAATATGCAATGATCTACACTCCTCTCCCACTCACAGTGACACAGCACACATCAACGTATTTATTCAAACAAACCAATTGCTTTTTTACTTGCATTTTGCAGGTTCCCTTGAACAGATCTCCATAATTTTTTACCATCAATAATTTCTTATAGTCACTGTTATTGCTCATCTGATTCTGTGTTTTAAAACACAGTTCGCGCCATATCTATCTATCTCCTGCCTTTGGCTTCCCATCACGGGGGCAAAAACACACCCGCTCAGCATCTCCTAACTAATCCATTACTGGCTCTACTGTGGTCACAAGTATTTTTCCTTAGCCGATACCGCAGCTTGGCATCCTACAACCCACCTGACCAATTCCACTAGGTCATTGTGGGTCCCAAAGCTTGACCCCGGGGGTATCTTAGAGTATATCTATTCGATATAAATATTTTACAGGCCCCCATTCTGCACCCACAATCGTGACTACATAGATAGGTGTGACTATTTCCACCACAAGACAGACCCAAACACATTCAGAAATCCGAAACCATGCAAGACTTATTCCCACAATTAGCAACTTACTTTTTCCACAAAAAATTTTAATTCTCAAAATTTACCAATTAATGACATAATTGTTCAACCAATGAAGGCAAAAAGACACAAATGCGGCTTTTAAAATAAAAAATTCCACATTCTTTTAAAAAAATGGAAAAATGTCAGTTAATTACAATTAACAAAATAATTCTAAACTTGAAACATTTGAATGCACGCAAAAACACAGTCACAAAACTTTCAACTCTATAACAATTCACATAAATCACCGTGGGAATGCCACCGTCACAAAATGCCGTCAGTCTTTCATTTAAAAAAAAAAAAAAAAAAAAAAAAAAAATTACATTGCGTTCAGGCCAATCACCGAAACTGGTCAAATTTACTTCTTAAAGGAAAAAAAAAAAAATTTTAACAGCGAATCTTTCATGGTCAGATTTTTTCTACAACAAAATAAAAATTAAAACTGCATCATATACCACATGAAATCACGCCAAACATGACCTTAGGCAAGATATTTAAAGCATGCCAATCAAAATCAAACAATAGATTTCCGCACATGGTCTAAACTTTTGTAAAAAAAACAAAACAAAATCAGTCTCTTACTAAAATGTTTCATGAAAATTGACATTGTTACATCAGTGTGTATGCGTGAATGTGGGTGTAGTGAAATGAAAGGAAACCATCTTTCATTTGCTTACTTACCTTTTTTTTTCTATTGCCTCTTCATAAAAAAATGCCTTTTTCTCATTTTTTTCATCATTTCTTCCTATTTTGGTTTGTTGCTTAGATCTGTGTGTGTGCGTGTAGCAGAAGAACAAAGTAATATCATCTTACAATCTGTCCAATATGTCTACACTACTTGTTTTTTTCATATTCCCCATATTTTTTTTTTTTGAGTCCTCCGTCGAAAATTTCCGAACTTCTCCATGTCGTGACGTCCTGGGTATGACGGTAAACTACATCCGCGTCCTGGGTATGACGGTAAACTACATCCGCGTCCTGGGTACGGCGATAAACTACATCCAACAGCAAGGCCTCAGATAGTGTTTTCGGAAAAATAATGTTGCCAGCTATACGTTTTTGAAACAATGTTGCCAGCTATGCGTATTTGAAACCATAATGTTGCCAGCTATGCGTATTTGAAACCATAATGTTGCCAGCTATACGTATTTGAAACCATAATGTTGCTAGCTATGCGTATTTGAAACCATAATGTTGCCAGCAATACGTATTTGAAACCATAATGTTGCCAGCTATGCGTATTTGAAACCATAATGTTGCCAGCTCTGCGTATTTGAAACCAAAATGTTGCCAGCTATGCGTATTTGAAACCTTAATGTTGCCAGTTCTGCGTATTTGAAACCATAATGTTGCCAGCTATACGTATTTGAAACCATAATGTTGCCAGCTATACGTTTTTGACTTTTAACGTCACTCAAAATCATTTTCGGTTAAAGTGACCACTAAGTTTGAGATGCCGTTAAACTAAACAAAATTAATTAATCAATCAATCAAGAACATGAAGAAATTTTTTGCAAAAACTGAACCAAAAAATATATTGGATTTTCTAAAAAGAATTGGTCTCTTATCAAAGATGTAGACTGATGTGTAAACAACATATCCTACCTTTTACCATTTTGCAAATAAATTGTCCTTATCAAATGGAAATTCTTGACTTAAACAAAAATACCTAGGATTATTTTGCAGTGTGCAAGCAAATAAGCTCTAGCTTGCTAAAAATGTTCCATACAAAATAGGCATTTAAAATTCATATATTTGGCATATATATATAAAAACTGGTTGATATGCCATAAAACCCAAACAAACAAACAAATCCATGTCATGTTTCAACTCTG
Organism: Acanthosepion lycidas; assembly: GCA_963932145.1. NCBI lineage: Eukaryota > Metazoa > Mollusca > Cephalopoda > Sepiida > Sepiidae > Acanthosepion > Acanthosepion lycidas. Next base: position 71,692,592 of record OZ010578.1, read on the forward strand.
TTTCATCTGCGTCTTTCCTAGTTGGAAGGAGCTGGTCACTGCGCACCAAATAACGTATATGTTGTATAGCCCCTTCACGCTGGGGGGTAGTCTTGGGGCGACGGTCTTGATTCATTAATATGTTGCTTTCTTCTTTCTGTCATCTTCCGGGTGGGTGATCGCTTGTTGATTTGTTCGGAGGTAAAATGAGAACTTCAACAAAAGGGATTTTGACCTTTTTTTTTTTTTTTAAAATAAGCCCGTGGGGTCGCTCTATTTCCCAGGACACGAAATAACCACGTCTATTGTGTATGACGTGTAAAAACTTACTCCATGAAATAACTTTCTATCTCTTAAACAATCCCACATTCAGCTCAAAATCAAAATCGAGATCCCTATTTTGTCTACCACCTGACCCCAAGGTCATCCTCAAAAGGTCTGAGCCAAATACACTACCACTAAAAAATAATAATAGTCCAAAACTATTATTTAACACCTCTTTGGAACCTTAATTTTACGAACTTAAGCCCACTACTAGATTGGCGGGAATCATCATTTTACAGCTGAAATGGTTAGGTGTAACCGTAAGTTCTATGCTAGCATTTTTTCCTTTGGACTTCTCGCTTGTAGAACTCTCTTTCAGCTTGTTTCTTTCAAGTCAACTTTGATCTTCAAAATTTTAAATGCAATGTCATTTGTCATCTTCCGTCAGCCGGAATCCTTGAGTCCTCTCACCTTAATAGTGATTTTTCTCACATTCTTTTACTGTCCGTAAACCCTTGCGTCTTAGTGGCTTCATCTGTTTACTTGGGGTGAAATGATTATATATATATATATATATATATATATATATATATATATATATATATATACCTAAATTTTTTGTAACATTTTTTGTTATTTAAATGGATGGTAGGCCAGGGTTTGGGAGAAATACCAAAAAGACAAAACTTATTAAGAGCTACAAGGGACAGGAAGATGTGGAGGGCTATGATCATCTACGTTCTGAAGGGACACGACACATAAAGATGAAGACCTATTAACAGCTTGTTTTACGTTGTGCGATTTTCAAATTTTTGTGTATGTATGTGTTACTGCATGTATATGTGTATGTATGCATGCATGCGTGTATATGTGTGTGTACATGCCTGTGTTTTTTTGGAACTGCTTTTGGGACGTGTTTCAACTGTTGTCACTTGAGTGACTTAAATCTCAGAATTATTTATTTAAACAAGGTATCAGATGAAACACGGAATATATATACAGGGTGTATCAAAAATACATTTACAAACTTTGGGGCGGGTTCTTCACGCCAAAACAAGAACAAAAGTTCATACAAACATATATGTGCAAATCCTTCGATTTTTAATTATTAAGTTTAAAGAAGGTTTACGGTAGATGACACTGTGTTGTCATGTTGACTAGGTTACATTTGTCATTCGTGTACATTTGTGGCTAGTCTGTCTTCAACATTTAACGTGTATAGCTGTGAATTAACTGAAAAGTGTTCCGTTTAACAATGGAGGGACATTCATATCGTGAGCAGGCAGATGTTTTTTGCGAAGGCCGAGCGAATGTTAATGGACGCGAAGCTGCACGGCTGTATCAGATCGTATTTCCAGACTGAAGGCAGACTAGTCACCCAACTTTTGCTGCTGTTTATCGTCGCGTTGAGACAGGATCCGTGGCACCACAAACCATGGATTGAGGAAGACCAAGATCCGCTCATACGCTTGACCACGAAGAACACATTCTACAGGCTGTCAGAGACGATCCCGGTATCAATACACGTCAATTGGCCCTAGCATGTCGAACATCCCATAGTACTGCATGGACGGTACTTTAAGAGCAGCTCCTGTATCCTTATCATTTGCAACGTGTGCGGGGTCTTTCATTCACCACGGTAGAACTTGGTCCGCCAGTCAATAATATGTGAGGTATAACGATGGTCATTTGTACATATATTTATATGAACATTTTACCAACCCTCAAAGTTGGTAAAAGTATTTTTGATACATCCTATATATATATATATATATATATATATATATATATATATATATATATATAACAGAAGCCATTGGTTTATACCAACGGATTCCCATACTTAATAATTCTCGAATTCACTCTCGCATGGTCATGTGTGACGTCATGAGCTGTGGTGCAATTTTCGCTTCTAGTGTCTTATATGCACGTGTTTATCGTTGCTTGGAAATCATCCATGTAAACAATAACAGACTATTATCACCGGCTTGTCAGTATATTGGTTAATATATTGCACAGTAATTGGGATCTTTGATAATGGCTTATGTAAGTGGATTAAAAAATATGGATCAATATTGTGATTTTCTTTCTTCGTTTAATAATAATGTTATTAAGCTTACCAGACGTTATGAAAAGAATTTACATAAAATAAATAGACAACACTTGTCTATATTATTTAATGAGACATATATATATATATATATATATATATATATATATATATATATATATATATGGGGGTGCGTGGCCGAGTAGTTAGACCATTAGTATTCCGAGAGTGAAGCTCGTGTTCGATTTTCATCAGGGTGGATTTGTGAAGGAGGTAACTTCTTGATAATATCGACTTCCTGGTGGAAACGTTTCAATCGTTATGAAGAGACTGAAAACCGTACCATAGGTTGACCAAAGACTTGTGAGTGAAATTGGGTCGACGGAACTGTTCGAAAACCATCGATGTTTGTACTAGCACGAAGTCACAAGCCTTTGGAACCGAGGGTTTGAATGTAATGGCCTTGTTCACACTGTTGGTCACAGCAGATTATGCGCTCTCCCCCAGAAACCGCAAGCTCTTCTCAGCATCGTTGTAGCATAAACGACGGGTGTTGAAGAAAGACAAATGTTTCCTCAATAGGGATTTGCTAGCTTCTCTACTAGACGGGTGTACTCGGAAAAGAACTGCAAGCTATTATCATATGTACAGACATCATGGTTTATAATTATTTGTACGCTGAAATATCTTCATGACGTAATAGAACAATCTTAAAGACAGTTATTAATATCGTACGTTCGATTCTTACGAGGTGAACCGAAAAATTTGTGGCTTCATACCAGTTTAAGCTTAAGTCAGTAAATATTAGGTTGGTGCAAAAATAACGTCGTTTTCTCACATATGTTACTATGTGAGAAAACGACATTATTTTTGCACCAACCTAATACCTACTTCAGTGACTGTGTATGTATGCATGGACATACGTAGTATGCGATAGAAAATGAACAAAGTAAAACTAACTATGTGTATTTTTGAAAGAAGAAAAAAAAAAAAAAAGAAAAGAAAGAAGACACCCGCTAGACTCGAAATCAGATTCTCGGGCGTACGATGAAGCCGTAAAATCTAAACGTGTCGCACTTAGCCTCTTTGCTTCTCCAGTCATGTAATAAAAGACAATGTTATCGGGCGTGATGCGATGATATATTTCTCCGTAGCGCCTGGCATCGACAGTCGACGGACAACGGAGGAAAAAGAACGCACATTTTAAACCGCTTAGTGATAACTTACGTTAACATTTAAGACCATTAAATTTCTGTTCTTGTCTTCTAAGTTTCCTTTTAAAGTTTATTATAACTGATATGGATTTTCTGTTCATCCTAACCCCAACTTTGAACCACTGATTCTCCTTCTCTCTTTTCTTGTCTCTTTCTTTGGCTTCAAGCATCTCTCGCTTCATCAAAGATAATTTTTTATTGTTGTTTTCTTTTATATCCAATCTTATCGTTTCATTTTTTCTTTTCTTTCCCATCTTCAGTTTCTTTTTGTTCGTTTTTTTTTTTCTCTCTCTCACTTTTCCTCCTCCTACTCCTATTTCGCTTTCTCGTCTTTGTTTATTTATCACTCCTCCTTCTTCACTGCTTATTGTTTTTCTTTTCACTACAGTGTAACCGGGATATAAGAGAGTTGTCGGGATCGGAGACGAAGTCTCTTATATCCGGGTTCCTCTTATATCCGGGTTTGGTCTATTTTGTTTAGGTAAGTATGGCTCTAATTTGGGACCAGAGAAAATATCTCTTATATCAGGGTTTCTCGTATATCCGAGTTTCTCTTATATCAGGGTCTCTTATATCAGGGTCTCTTATATCCGGGTTACACTGTATTTTATTCCATTTACTTAACTCTCCACATGCAGATGTCTTCTTCCTTTTCTTTCATCATCCCCGCCGTCCCGACAACTCTCTTATATCCGGGTTACCCTGTACTGATTTTTACGATCTTTCTTCACTCATTCCAATTAAAACTTATTTTTTACTTTTCGGAATTCTTATTCATTTCCTTAAATTTTTACTTCCGGGCAGATCTTAATTTCTTTTACGTTATCTTAAGACATTTTTCATTTTTTTCTCCCCCCCCCTCTCTCTCTCACTCACTGTTTTATTTTATTTTATTAGGTTGGTGCAAAAATAATGTCGTTTTCTCACATATGTTACCATGTGAGAAAACGACATTATTTTTGCACCAACATAATAAATTGTTTTTCTTTCTTCCATGTTTCACGTCCTTTCTTTGTTTCTTTCTTTTTTTCTTCTTTTTGCGTCATTCCTGCTAAATTTATATCAGTCTTATTCATTTATTAACTCATTCTTTTTTCTTTTACATCTTTCTTTCTCCTTTTCTGCTGCTGATTTCTATCATGAATAAATGAATGAATAAATAAATGAGTATTTATTCAGTTTCTTTCTTTCTTTCTTTCTTTCTTTTTTCATACTTTCTGTGGATTAATTCTATAATCCTCATTCGTTTAATTCACCGCTTCTTCCTTCCTTTCTTCTTTTTACTCACCTTTTTAATTCCTCTTTCTCATCTCCTCTTCTTTTTATTCCATCTTTTAGTTTCCCATTCTTCTTTTTATAATTACCACAACTCAATTCCTCTGCCTGTTCTGTCCTGATAAAACTCATTTTAACGATGATTTTTCTTCAGTCTCCTCCATTTTTGCACTAACTTTTTTTTCTTATTCAACATCTTTTTGATTCCTTTTTCTACGTTTTTCTCGTCCTTGCTTTCTTTCGCTTTCCTCTTTTCTCATGTAACTTTTACTTTATTTTTCTTAGTATTTCTTCTTCTTCGCTTTTCGAAATCCTGATGTTTCCCGTTCTTGAACACAGATCATTAGCACTGGTAGGAAATACTCAGATATTTAAATTGCCAAACATGCTTACTTAGCGTTTTTTTTTTTTAATTTCTTTTCTTATTTTCTCGACCACTTTCTATGGCCCTTCTCTTTTCCTTTATTTTCCATCATTCACTTTTCTGCTTCTCACTTTTTTTCGTCCTTATTTTTGCCTTTTGATCATATTTCGTTTTCAGTCACTTTTTCATCAATTTTCTTTCATTCTGTCTTTCCTCTTTCTTTTCTCTTTCTCTCGTCTTTTTTTTTGTTTCTTTCATTCTTTTTACGTCATTTCTGCTGAGAATGTCTATCAGTTTCATTGTTTTTCCTTTTCATGTTTTTTTTCTTTCTTCAACCTGTATTTGTTTACATTACATTTCATTTTCTTTCTTTCTTTCTTTCTTTCTTTCTTTCTTTCTTTCTTTCTTTCTTTCTTTCTTAGCTCTATTATCACATGATTTCTTCGCGTTTCTAATCTTATCACTGTCTTCTGTTTTGTCTTTTGCCGTCTCCATTTATCGTACAAAACCTTTGGTTCCACTTTATGTTTCAACGCATTTCCTTGTATCAGGGAAAAATTAAAGTAATCTGTTTCCTGGACGAAAAAGAAGGGGGAGGCAAAAAGGGTGTTGTTGGATTGTCGCCTATGTTGCCAGTTCCATCCACCATCGAATTCCTTCAACCCTTTCCCTCACAACCATTAGTGATGAAATAGATGTATATCAGTGTCCACTGTGCTGCATTTAGGCTGTGTATATGTGTGTGTACGTGTCTTTCGGTATACATAAGCTTACGGATATCTGTGGATGACTATATATATATATATATATATATATATATATATATATATATATATATATGTATGTATGTATGTATGTATGTATGTATGTATGCATGTGTGTGTGTGTGTGCGAGCATATTTTTCTAAGGATATTTTTTTTACCCTACATTATTTCTTATTATTATAAACGTTATTTTTTTTTTTAGTGGGTACACATGTTTGAGCTGCTATTGCTGTTTTTTTTATTTCGTTAAACTGAAATTAATAACAACCGATATAAATTCTAAAGGCCTACTAAAGAAACATTGTAAAAAAAAAAAGGAACGTATATATATATATATATATATATATATATATATATATATATATATATATATATATATATCAGGTCATCCCATAAGTTCTGTCCGAATTTTGGATAAAGAAAACAAGTGACCAAATGTTACATTTAATTACAGATTCAATCAACAATGTATTTCCCCTGATTATCTATGACTTCCTTCCATCTATTAACAAACTTACTAATTCCATTACTGTAAAAAATTTTTAGCTTTGATTCGAAGAACTCACAAATGTCAGTTTTAACCTCTTCCTGTGTTACAAAAGCTGTTTCTTCCAAATGATTCTGTAAGCTACGAAACAAATGGTAGTCTGAAGGAGCAAAATCGGGAGAATAAGGTGGATGAGGAATTTTCTCCCAACCGTTAAGTTCTTCGATCTTTTGTGACGGGATTCTTGCTGTGTGGGGTCGTGCCTTGTCCTGATGAAACATCACCTCTTTTCGATTCACTAGAGCAGGTCTTTTTTTCCTCAAAGCTTGGTTCAAACGCTCTAATTGCTGACAGTATATTTGAGCATTAATTGTTGCATTAGGTGGTAAGAATTCAAAGTAGACTATTCCTTGGCGATCCCACCAGATTGAAAGAAGAACCTTTTACCTATGAAGTTCCCTTCTCGGCTGTGGCTGGGGTCCTTCCCCTTTACCAAGCCACAGTCTACGACGCTTAACATTTCGATAAAAGATACATTTTTCGTCGCCAGTCACAAGTCTATACAAAAAAGGTGAAACAAGTTGACGAGAATGGAGAGAAGAGCAGATGCCAACTCGGGATTTGAGGTTGTTTTCAGACAATTCATGAGGCACCCATTTTCCAAGTTTAGGAACTTTTCCAAGTTGCTGAAGATGACGATGAACAGTTGTATGGTTTGAACTGAGAACCACTGCCAATTACTCAACTGATAAAGCAGGATTTTCTTGAAGGGCTGCTTCAAGAATCTTTTCATCAAACTCAACTGTACGCCCGGTTCGATTTTCATCTTCAAGGGTGAAATCTTCACCTCTGAATTTTGCAAACCATCTTCTGCAAGTTCTTTCATTCACACATTCCTCTCCATAAACTGAGTGAATGTTTCTAGCCGCTTCGGCTGCTGAGTTTCCTTTCTTGAACTCATAAAGCATTATGTGCCTCAAATGATTCTTGGGTACTTCTATGTTAGCAGGGTTTTAATCAAACAAAATTTAATTTTATTGTTCTCTGAAATAAAATTTGATCAGTTTAAATGCATCTAAGCATAAAAATAATGTTCAGGTCCATTAGACATTATAAAATACTCTTTAAATTTCGTTTATTTTAACAAAAAGTTAAAATTCGGACAGAACTTATGGGATACCTGATATATATATATATATATATATATATATATATATATATATATATATATATATATATGGTGGATTCTACCGTCGTATTCGACGTATGAGGGTCAAGCAGTTCACTTCCTAGGAACCGACAGCCAGACACCAGCACATATGATTTGATTATAGTGGTGAAGGTTTTGTGCAAAACCAATCACACTTTTTGAAGGACCGAATTCAAAGACCTGTTGCACTCCGTGCCACAAGTTTCCCAAACGACACTCCATAGGTTTTGAATTCAGAGTTGTTCTTCTCCTAGACCAGTTGCCAGACACGGTTATAGAGCCCAGGCTGTCCTGTTATTTACCCATAGATGGAGGGAGAAGAAAAGGATTCATACCTTTCCCAAGGGTAGTAGCACGTAAGTGAATGTAATGGATTCGACTGGAATTCGAACTCGGCTCTTCGATTCCTCAAACCCTGCCGCTATCAACCGTGCTCGCGCGTGTGTGTGTGTAATTGTGTATTTGGGCAGCAATCCTTCTTTTATACAAGTTTCATTAAAGTCGGCTGACAAGGAACTGCTATTAAGCATTTTATTTAATTTTTCTTCTGTTCTTATACAGTGTAACCCGGATATAAGATACCCGGATATAAGAGAAACTCGGATATAAGAGAGATTTTCTCTAGTCCCAAATTAGAGACATACTTACCTAAACAAAATTGACCAAACCCGGATATAAGAGAAACCCGGATATAAGAGATTGCGTCTCCGGTCCCGACAACTCTCTTATATCCGGGTTACACTGTAAGTGTTTTCTTTTCTGGATATAAAGTATGTAAAAATTGTCCAAATGTTCTGCGTATCCGAGTGCTTTCAGCTATTCTATTAGGCATTATCGGGGATGCTATTTTTTTTTTATTTTTAACTGAATGTGTGGATTTTTAAAAACATGTGAGTGATTACAATGTTTGTTTTTTTTTGTTTTTTTTTTTGTGTCCATGTTCACATATGGAGTGAATGACAGCTTTTTTCTTTTTTTATTATTATTGCTTCCATTATTTTGTAGTCAATTTACATGCGGATGTGGCTATTATACTTGTATTTTTTACAAGTATGTTATGGATAAAATTTGATAGGTTTCTTTTTGTGTTTAATTGAGTCCTAATTGAACTATGGTCAGTACGCACACACACACGCACACACATACACACACACACATATATATATATTAAGACATTTTTATGTTTATACGAAAATTTATTTGAAGATTTCTCGAACATTCAGGTCGGTAAATGTCGTTAATACCGTTTATTATAAACAAAGTAATTACTTAAATATTTGTATCCATAAAAAGAACGTATAAACAAAAAAATGTCTTAATATAATTTTCGGACTTCGTCCATTTCATAATATATATATATATATATATATATATATATATATATATTTATATATATATATATATATATATATATATATATTTATAATTTTTTAATTTGAGGTCCTGTAAGTTTAATCTTAAGGGTTTGTGGCCAAGTAGTAATGTCATGGGTAACTTCTTGATAATATTGGCTTTCCTAGGTGACTATCCTAGCGTCTAGCGGCATTGGGAATGGCCTGAAAGCCGTACCATAATATGAGTGAAAAATTATGAGTGAAATTGTGCAGACGGAACTGTTTGAAATCCGTTGATGGTTGTACTAGCACGAAGTCACAAGCCATCGTGACCGAGGGCTTGAGTGTACTAGACTTGTTGAAAACTGTCGATCACGCCAGATTATGCGTTTTCTCCTAGAAACTGTAAGTAAGGCCCACTCAGTATAGCTGCATTATAAATCATAGGCTGGGTATTAGCGAAACATAAATCTGCCTGAGAAGGAGTTAGTACTAGAGTATACGCTAGCTGATGAGTTGTACTGGGAAGCAAACAGCCAGTCATTTACTTACTTTACTAACACCCACTATTCATATACTTACATAAAAAGTTTATTTTTACTTATATCGCTCCATAAGGGAATGATAATAATAGGCAAAGAAAATTATAATCAAACTCGATTAATTTGGATATGTAACTCCAAGCTACGCGACAAAAGAATTTGTAAAAAAAAAAAACAAAACAAAAAAAAACAAAAAAAAAACATTTAGATTTACATTTTTAATATTTTTTCCTCCTTACCTTTTTTTCCGGACATTTATAAAATTATTTCAGACATTTGACTCCCACCCAAGAAGAAATAAACACTGATCACTGATAAAAATCGTGAGTCATGCAGGAAAAAAAAAAAAAAAAAGATTCATATTTTGACGATTTTCGTCCGCGAATGAATGTATCTCGTTATAAGTGGCGCCGTCTAGCAATAACGATAGCATCAAGCAATGAGCAAGATTATAGAAGACAATTGTTCTCGTCACAGCGAGAGACGACTTTGTGTTAGGGCCGATAACTCTGCCTAGCGCTATGGATCGTCACATTATGGTGCGAATTGGTGCATGTATCATTTCGTGTGAAGTTCTTTGAAAGAATTCAGAAAAGGGCGATACCAAGAATTCTTGCTATTTGGAAGATATTTTCGATATTATTATAAAGGAATTTTCAATAGAAAATGGTTCAGTAAAAATAATTCTTTAAATAATTATTATAAATTAATTTTCAGTTGAAACATTTACCAATTAAAAAAATACAATCAAAAACAATAATTAGAAATAGCATAAATGAACATACTTACGGACTTATTTAAAATCAACTATTAGGTTGGTGCAAAAATAATGTCGTTTTCTCTCATATGTTACTTTTATATATGATTTCTGAATTAATTCATTGATATATATAGCCATGTTATATATCATTTTGAAGTGCGTTTTTCGCTCTATCGAATCGTGTTATTCGTTACCGTTCTCAATCTCTTCATTCATTTTTTTGCAGGCATTTCGACAGCATGGACAAAATTCAAATCCGCACGATTTTCTTGTTCCAGTTCAAACTAGGCCGAAAAGCTGCCGAGACAGCTCATGATATCAATGATGCGTTTGGCCCAGGAACCACTAACGAACGTGTGGCACAACGGTGGTTCAGGAAATTTCGCAATGGTGACGAGAGCCTCGAAGATGAAGACGGTCGCGGCCAGCCGACTGCAGTTGATAACGAATATTTGAAAACCTTAATTGAAGCCAATCCTCGCAAAACCACACGAGAAGTTGCTGTTGAACTCGAGGTCGACCACTCAACAGTCGTTCGCCATTTAAAGCAAATAGGGAAGTCAAAAAAGTTGGATAAATGGGTGAACGATAATCAAAAAGATCGTCAAAAAACGACATTATTTTTGCACCAACCTAATAATTTTAGAAATTATTTAAAACGTGTATATATATATATATATATATATATATATATATATATATATATATATATAATAAGAATCTGTAATTATTTAAAATGTACTTCAAATTTTAATAGAGAGCTTTTGCTTACTTACTCTTTATCTCGCTCTCTCTCTCACTCTCTCTCACTCTCTCACTCTCTCTCTCTCACTCTCTCTCTCTCCCTCTCCATTGAAGAGTCTGAAGAGATGAATATAAAAATATTCAGCAAATAAATTATAACCGAGATGGATTTTTAAGGTATTCTTGATTTATATATATATATTGATTTTTTTAATCAAATCATATTAAGCAAGGCGATAATGCCACTAAGACGCAAGCGGCTACTGGGTGTGAAAACGAATGAGGAGACTTTAGAAGGGACCGCAAGCCCATTCCTAATTAAGAAACAAAGATTAAATTTATTCATGTATCTAAACTTACCCGTGAATTCTTTGAGTATAAAAGATTTACAGGAGAGAAGATAATGGAAAATCCCACCATCAAGTTTTTTTTATATTTGTTCTATTATAGGTGTTGATCAATTTTTTATGATTTTATTATATTTTATTGAATTAAAATGTGATTATTTTGTTTTGCCTAATAACATACTACGGCAGTTATTTTAGAATACATAAATAACTTCAATAAAACATTGATACTACATAAAAGTTTAAGTCCGACTTTCTTTAGAGCATCTAAATTGACAGTTTAAAATTTTTTCTCAAACCAAATTTGAATTATTGAAGTTCATATGATTTGCTTAATAACTTCAGACAGGGTTTGTAATATTAATGTATTTTTGCGCAGTAACCTTTCTTGTAAACATATTTCGTTGAATACGACAGACAAGGAAAATTTAATTAATTTTTATTTAGTTTTTCCAGTGTTCTTGCATTTTTTTTCGTTTGGTGGGAGTTAGAGAGTTCAAAAATGTTTCGTATTTGTCCATTGTCTCAAGCGCTTTCGGCCACTTCTTTAAGTATTTTCAAGTGGGTTTATTTTTAAGTGATGTTAATTTCTTTTCATGTTTGACTGTATAAAATGAGTTTTGTGTTGTTTTGAATACGAGTTGGAGCGTTTATGCGTGCGTAAGTTTAAAAGATCGCAGAAATGCATTTTTTCACCCGACAGTAGCAGTTAATTGAAGGTGTTGACGTGTTGATAGATCTAATGTGGCCTTCATATGTAAAATATAATTTAAGAAAGACATGAGCGCCGTTTTTACATAATTTTTATGTACGCGGTAATCCTAAAACTTGGTAAGCTATTCTCGTAATCTACTTTTTTTTAACTGTAGATACTTTGGCTTTAAAATTTACTATAGTTATCGTACTTATTTTCTGATAATGACGTATATGGGCGCTCGTATCTACAAATATCGGCACACTTATACACAGAAAAAATTCAAATTTCTTTTAAAAATATTGGTCTTTGATGATTTGTACTAAGCTTTTTCATTTATGAGTAGTAAATATAGTTTTTACTTAATTTATAATTTACTTTACTTACATCATCTAAAAGGGTGGAATTAATACAGAATTTTAAAAGATTTTAAAAAGTTTATACTTAAGTTTATTCTAATTGAAATTAAAAAAAAAAAATGAAAACAATTCTTGTAAAATTTGATTATTTATCGAAAAAATGTTTTCTCAGGAAAATAGTGTCCTTAAAAAAAGCAATTAAAATATTTTCTAATTAAATAATGTCTTAGTTTTATTGCATTTTTTTTTATTTTACGATTCAGAACAGATTTTCGGAAAATGATATTTCTGTTTTACAAAAAAAATAAAAAAAATGATGGTTTAAATTCTCCAATGAGTTCTACTTTTAACTAATATAAATATTAAGGAGGGGGGGGTGAAATTTATTTTCTCAAAATTTCATAAAATAAACAAGTGAAGGATAACAGATGTAAATATATATATATTTTTACTAAGATTTTTGAAAAGAAAATTTCTAAAATAATTTAATTCATTTGTGAACAAGTACTGAATGTTTGATTAAAATCCAACAATTATTTGATTTTTGCAAGAATTTCCAAATCAATTCGTTTTTTTTTTTTTTATTGCAAAAAGACGCTAAAATTTCCTAAAATAATCTTTGGTTCCCTTCCGCTGACGCAAGAAAAACAAAATTTTTAACCAAAATTTAGAATGTACTAGAAAGGATAAAAAATTAATTAAATAATAAAAAAAATACTTTGGTTTTAACTCTTAATAATAATATAGACATTTTAACAATGAAACTTTGTTTATATTAAGTTTGAGGTATTTTTCATCTTATGCTCTTTTTTCAACGTGTTAGTGGAGATACACACACACATACACACACATACACACACATATATATATATATATATATATATATATTTATATATACACACACTCACAAATCGGGAGTGTTTAGTAAAAAACAACTCTCATAATTGCTTCCTCAAATTGAAAACGTCGTGTTATTCAATGTTTTTGTTATTCTATTGTAACCTGGCGGTTGTCATGACGACCACTTCTAAAATGTTATGAAAATATCTATTATAATGTTCATCTGTAGAGGTTATCATTTAATTTCCTTTTCTTTGATGTTACATCGTTCGACAATGGAGTTTTCGGTGGAGACACATTTCAATTAAAGCTTACAAAAAATAGTATAAAATAATATTTAAACTTATTACATTTTATATGTCCACATACACACTTTTTAAACAATCATTGGAATGCCGGCAAAATATATATTTACAAGCGATGTGCTCTCAGGACCGGATTAGGAAAATGTCGGGCATCTAGCCTCTGTTAAATTTAGAAAAAATACACATAAATGTAAAATCATAAATTTATTTACTAGCATAATAGACTTTATATGACCGCTAAAAATTTACCTTCTATCAACATTATAAAATATGTCAGAAAAAAGTCAGGTAAATGATTCTTACGGGATATTTCGATAGATTTAACGTCTATATAATGGATTATGCGTATATCTGTGTCTGTCACACACAAACACTCTCTCAGACACACATACCCACAAACACAATTTGAAAGTAAAAAAATAAGACATTGCAATAATACATTCCCCCTCCTACACAATTAGGACAACCCCTACCCTGGTCTGAGCAATATATTCATGAAGTTGGTGTTTAATCTTTTGGAAATTATTCGGTATTAAATAGATTTTTTTTAATTTTGTAAAAGTATTTTTAAGATTGTCATTGAATTAAAATAAAAATGCAAACGTACGTACACACTTAATTTGAATGAAACTGAAATAGATATCTGTGTCGTGAGGTCTAATTTTCCATTTTCCTTCTGTCAACAACCCTTGGGTGTTTATATATATATATATATATATATATATATATATATATATATATATATATATATATAATTTCGATTAAAGGTGCAATTATAATTTACAAATTCATGAATCATTCATACAAAAAACAAATATAGAGGTTAATGATTTAAATGGCGAGAATACATCTTCGCAAACAATATAAATAAGATACACCAACACCGAACCTGTATATGAATGATATGATCCCCGTTTATAAATTCCAGTTGCATAAGATCTTTTTCAATTTTTTACAAGCTTTCGTCTGTTCCTACAGACATCCTCAGGTATAACTTTCGGATAATAAGTGTGACATTACTGTAATTATTGAACAATATAGTTCATGCCATATTCACGGAAAATCTACCAGTAAAAAAGAATTCTCTTATTGCTATATTTGTACAAAAACGCACAACCTTAAAATTTAAATTCAAACTCAGCGTTGCGACCGCACGTTCCAAAACAATAACACATTTCTCATAGCATTTTTTCGGATTACATCTCTATTTTCGTTGTCCTCTTATTACTGAGAAGTAAAAACAAGAGCAAAATCTGTTTTCATACCTGAGGATGTCTGTAGGAACAGACGAAAGCTTGTAAAAAATTAAAAAGACTTTATGCAACTGGAATTTATAAACAGAGATCATATCATTCATATACAGGTTCGGGGTTGGTGTATCTTATTTATATTGTATGCGACGATGTATTCCCGCCATTTAAATCATTAACCTCTATATTTGTTTTTTGTATGAATGATTCATGAATATATATATATATATATATATATATATATATATATATATATATATATATATACGGAGAGAGAGATAGAGAGAGAGAGAGAGATCGATGGTAAATATTTAAGGCAAATTTCAAATTTCGTCATAAATCGTTGAAGCATGAAACAGACTGTTACGGCTTGTTGCTCACTATATATATATATATATATATATATATAGGATTAATGTAAGTAAAATTTGTCACTTAGCTGATGATGTTACCTTCAGCATCCCGATTCCACTCTTCACTCTTCAGTAGGTATCAGTGATTTACTTATAAAAAACAAATTATATCACACACACACACACACATATATATATATATACACGGTGCCATGGATAAATTGTTGTCATTTTAACAGATATATTTACCAAAACTGCACAAAAATATCTTGAAATAGTAAAGAGTAAATTTATTCAAAAAATCTCAATTGGTCTCAACCACGGCCTCAAGACGACTTCGGAATCTCCTGCAACTCTTCTGGGCGTTCTCCTTTGTAAGTTACTGAATGCTGTCATGGTCCAAATAATTAATTATGTCAATAATTTTTGTAATATTATTATGGATTTCTGTTAAATATATATTCAAGGTATAATTAATATGCATCATCACACTTAATTTTTTTCACAAAAAACATCTCGATTGGCTTTTTTATTCAAAAGCTATGAGCGTAGTTCATCCCTAAACTGTTGAATCTGAAAAAAAAAAAAAAAATAAATAAATAAAGGACATCACACAGAATGATGAAAACCTAACAATCGTGTTTCCTTTATTGTGAAAAACCAGCTGCGAAAAGTTTTATGAAAATCAGTTCTTAGTAATTACATTACAAATCTATTAGTTTGGTTTTGGGGTAGTGACTGGTTTATTTATGAAAAAATAAATATGCAAAAATTCGACTTTTTCGTTGCCGGCTGTCGGTAGACTAGGGGTGAGAATCTTCGCCTAATACCAAATCCGTCCGGTTTCGGTCTCGGCTTGACCCGATCGGATATCTATCCACATTGATGAGCTGCGAAACAGTCTTTCTGTGGATGACTATATATGATAAAATATAGTTTTAAGGTATGGGATAGAGCGTATGCAAATATAAAAGTGGACATTGAATATATATATATATATGTATAAATTTTACTTAAAATTCATAGGCACAATTTTTTATTCGATCTCAAACGAAATCAGAGACGACACGCCCGCCTTCGTCTCAATTAATTATAATCTTTATAATATATTCGATGTCTGTACAGTATGACCCTTGCCAGGGATGCATACTTGTTTTTAATTTAGAACTGTTTTTTTTTCCCTATAGTATTTACTGACCACGCCCAGAGAACCCAGTGTATTTGATACTTAACTATGGAGAACACTTACAGTCTGACGATCCCAGGTTAAAAGTGAATTCTGTTTAATCCACGTAGATTGTTCTCATTGCGTTTTACATATTCAAAAGATATCAATTAGTACACACTCACCTTATTCAGCTGAGAGATTGAACTCACAATTCCTAGGAAAAAACGATATGTTTAAATTAATCGATGTGTCTCTTGAACCATACGGTAGAGTAATGGATAGCAGCTCGGATTGAGGAATCGGAGAGCCGAGTTCGAATTCCAGTCGAATCCATTACATTCACTTACGTGCTAATACCCTTCTTCTCCCCCGCCAACTATGGGTAAATAGCAGGACAGACTAGTTTCTGTAGCCTTGGATGGCAACTGGCCTACCACAGAAAGAAATGGCAACCTACTGCCTCGTCACTCACTGACAAGGCGTATGTCACTGACAAAACGAGATATGGTAAAAAATAAGGAGACTGTAGAAAAATGAATACTTGTGTAAGGTAAAACGATGCTGCTAATTAGAAAAATGATTGGTACTTAATAAAAAAACGATAAAACGTTTGTTGAATATCTTGGACGATTTTTATATAAGTTTGATAAGGGTAAGTTGAAGATTTTATCTCACAGAACTATATTCTCTATCAAAAAAGAAGTTATCAAATTTTGTCAATCTATAAAATATTTAGGAATTGTGGCAGAAAAAACTAAAATAAAAAGAAAACAAAAGAATTAAATTAAAATAAAATGAAATAAAATCATTATCATTTCTTTCCTTAGTTTCGCCGAAACGTTGCGAGTCTAGAATCTATCCACAAATCGACTCCACACATAGCAATTTTTAAAACTTCTATATTAATAGGTTTTGTCAGTTGTTACTAAATTAATACTGGAACAATGTGGGATAGGTTAATCTTAAAATAAAGAAAAAAGTAAATGAAGAAATAAAATATAAGAATTTCTGTAACGATGGAGTTGAAGGAATCAATCGTCCAACTGCTGAATCATGTTTTGGTTCGCTTATATAGATTTTGTTTTTGTGAAATAAAGTTTTTTCTGATGACGCCGGATCACCGACGAAAACATAGAAATCAGAAGTTTTCCTAATTGCGCTCTCATATATTAGGTTGGTGCAAAAATAATGTCGTTTTCTCACATATGTTACCATGTGATTTTTTTTAATTATTTTTGCACCAACCTAATATTTTGTATTGCGTCGATTCCAAGCCTTATATATGAAATTACTTATGTTGGTGTGCGCGTTTTAATAGCATAATGGAAAAACATGATTATCATATTATATGTCGTGTCAAGATCTGTATATGTATATTTGGCCAGCCATCCACCTTTTATACATGTTTCATCAAAGATGATTGACAAGCCGCCGTGATTAAGCATTGTACATACAAATATACATTACTAGATGCTCCAATTTTTAAATTGCTTTTTGTTCACCAGCCAACGCACTTCACTAAAAATAATGCTTGAAGTATTAAAAATGACGGATTAAAAAATAAAATCCATATTATTCATATATATCTATATATATCTATATATACATATATATATATATAATTATTTATTTAAAAATATGATTCCAACTCGCTACATAAGAGGTATCATGTTTCAAAACAAGAGCCGAAAACTTCAAAATAATATTTGAATTAACTTGAGTTAAAGTAGGCTCTGTTCCATCTTCAAGCGAAATTTTGGGAATGAACTTATTTCTGAAATTTACGAGTTTATATTTTTAAATAAATAATTATATTTATGCTCTACTTTCGTATCGAGCACTATTTTTTTAAAAATAATTACAAAAATACTAAGGAACTTTGGATCTTTTACCAAACCAGTTTCTTTCCTATTTTCTACAATATTTTCACACATATATATATATATATATATATATACAGTGTAAGCCGGATATAAGAGAAACCCGGATATAAGAGAGATCTTCTCTGGTCCCAAATTAGAGCCTGTGTTAATGTATATAAAATAGACCAAACCCGGATATAAGAGAAACCCCGGATATAAGAGATTTCGTATCCGGTCCCGACCAGTCTCTTATATCCGGGTTACACTGTATATATATATATGAATAATATGGATATATATATATATATATACATATATATATATATATATATATATATATATATTATATTATATTATAGACAATAGACACTACAAACAACCAACAGAACATAATTTAAGAATACTATAAAAACTTGATAAAAAATATTTTTAATTTTTCTTATCTGTCATATTTAAAGAAACATGATGGAAAGTAAGGGAGCTGCCCAAGTATACATTACATATATATATATATATATATATGTAAAGACAGAAAAAGTCGCAAACGTTTTTTATTATAAGGCGGATTTTTAAAAAAAATCTGTTTTCATACCTGAGGATGTCTGTAGGAACAGACGAAAGCTTGTAAAAAATTAAAAAGACTTTATGCAACTGGAATTTATAAACAGAGATCATATCATTCATATACAGGTTCGGGGTTGGTGTATCTTATTTATATTGTATGCGACGATGTATTCCCGCCATTTAAATCATTAACCTCTATATTTGTTTTTTGTATGAATGATTCATGAATATATATATATATATATATATATATATATATATATATATACGGAGAGAGAGATAGAGAGAGAGAGAGAGATCGATGGTAAATATTTAAGGCAAATTTCAAATTTCGTCATAAATCGTTGAAGCATATATATATATATATAGGATTAATGTAAGTAAAATTTGTCACTTAGCTGATGATGTTACCTTCAGCATCCCGATTCCACTCTTCACTCTTCAGTAGGTATCAGTGATTTACTTATAAAAAACAAATTATATCACACACACACACACATATATATATATATACACGGTGCCATGGATAAATTGTTGTCATTTTAACAGATATATTTACCAAAACTGCACAAAAATATCTTGAAATAGTAAAGAGTAAATTTATTCAAAAAATCTCAATTGGTCTCAACCACGGCCTCAAGACGACTTCGGAATCTCCTGCAACTCTTCTGGGCGTTCTCCTTTGTAAGTTACTGAATGCTGTCATGGTCCAAATAATTAATTATGTCAATAATTTTTGTAATATTATTATGGATTTCTGTTAAATATATATTCAAGGTATAATTAATATGCATCATCACACTTAATTTTTTTCACAAAAAACATCTCGATTGGCTTTTTTATTCAAAAGCTATGAGCGTAGTTCATCCCTAAACTGTTGAATCTGAAAAAATAGCATAATGGAAAAACATGATTATCATATTATATGTCGTGTCAAGATCTGTATATGTATATTTGGCCAGCCATCCACCTTTTATACATGTTTCATCAAAGATGATTGACAAGCCGCCGTGATTAAGCATTGTACATACAAATATACATTACTAGATGCTCCAATTTTTAAATTGCTTTTTGTTCACCAGCCAACGCACTTCACTAAAAATAATGCTTGAAGTATTAAAAATGACGGATTAAAAAATAAAATCCATATTATTCATATATATCTATATATATCTATATATACATATATATATATATAATTATTTATTTAAAAATATGATTCCAACTCGCTACATAAGAGGTATCATGTTTCAAAACAAGAGCCGAAAACTTCAAAATAATATTTGAATTAACTTGAGTTAAAGTAGGCTCTGTTCCATCTTCAAGCGAAATTTTGGGAATGAACTTATTTCTGAAATTTACGAGTTTATATTTTTAAATAAATAATTATATTTATGCTCTACTTTCGTATCGAGCACTATTTTTTTAAAAATAATTACAAAAATACTAAGGAACTTTGGATCTTTTACCAAACCAGTTTCTTTCCTATTTTCTACAATATTTTCACACATATATATATATATATATATATATACAGTGTAAGCCGGATATAAGAGAAACCCGGATATAAGAGAGATCTTCTCTGGTCCCAAATTAGAGCCTGTGTTAATGTATATAAAATAGACCAAACCCGGATATAAGAGAAACCCCGGATATAAGAGATTTCGTATCCGGTCCCGACCAGTCTCTTATATCCGGGTTACACTGTATATATATATATGAATAATATGGATATATATATATATATATACATATATATATATATATATATATATATATATTATATTATATTATAGACAATAGACACTACAAACAACCAACAGAACATAATTTAAGAATACTATAAAAACTTGATAAAAAATATTTTTAATTTTTCTTATCTGTCATATTTAAAGAAACATGATGGAAAGTAAGGGAGCTGCCCAAGTATACATTACATATATATATATATATATATATGTAAAGACAGAAAAAGTCGCAAACGTTTTTTATTATAAGGCGGATTTTTAAAAAAAATCTGTTTTCATACCTGAGGATGTCTGTAGGAACAGACGAAAGCTTGTAAAAAATTAAAAAGACTTTATGCAACTGGAATTTATAAACAGAGATCATATCATTCATATACAGGTTCGGGGTTGGTGTATCTTATTTATATTGTATGCGACGATGTATTCCCGCCATTTAAATCATTAACCTCTATATTTGTTTTTTGTATGAATGATTCATGAATATATATATATATATATATATATATATATATATATATATACGGAGAGAGAGATAGAGAGAGAGAGAGAGATCGATGGTAAATATTTAAGGCAAATTTCAAATTTCGTCATAAATCGTTGAAGCATGAAACAGACTGTTACGGCTTGTTGCTCACTATATATATATATATATATATATATATAGGATTAATGTAAGTAAAATTTGTCACTTAGCTGATGATGTTACCTTCAGCATCCCGATTCCACTCTTCACTCTTCAGTAGGTATCAGTGATTTACTTATAAAAAACAAATTATATCACACACACACACACATATATATATATATACACGGTGCCATGGATAAATTGTTGTCATTTTAACAGATATATTTACCAAAACTGCACAAAAATATCTTGAAATAGTAAAGAGTAAATTTATTCAAAAAATCTCAATTGGTCTCAACCACGGCCTCAAGACGACTTCGGAATCTCCTGCAACTCTTCTGGGCGTTCTCCTTTGTAAGTTACTGAATGCTGTCATGGTCCAAATAATTAATTATGTCAATAATTTTTGTAATATTATTATGGATTTCTGTTAAATATATATTCAAGGTATAATTAATATGCATCATCACACTTAATTTTTTTCACAAAAAACATCTCGATTGGCTTTTTTATTCAAAAGCTATGAGCGTAGTTCATCCCTAAACTGTTGAATCTGAAAAAATAGCATAATGGAAAAACATGATTATCATATTATATGTCGTGTCAAGATCTGTATATGTATATTTGGCCAGCCATCCACCTTTTATACATGTTTCATCAAAGATGATTGACAAGCCGCCGTGATTAAGCATTGTACATACAAATATACATTACTAGATGCTCCAATTTTTAAATTGCTTTTTGTTCACCAGCCAACGCACTTCACTAAAAATAATGCTTGAAGTATTAAAAATGACGGATTAAAAAATAAAATCCATATTATTCATATATATCTATATATATCTATATATACATATATATATATATAATTATTTATTTAAAAATATGATTCCAACTCGCTACATAAGAGGTATCATGTTTCAAAACAAGAGCCGAAAACTTCAAAATAATATTTGAATTAACTTGAGTTAAAGTAGGCTCTGTTCCATCTTCAAGCGAAATTTTGGGAATGAACTTATTTCTGAAATTTACGAGTTTATATTTTTAAATAAATAATTATATTTATGCTCTACTTTCGTATCGAGCACTATTTTTTTAAAAATAATTACAAAAATACTAAGGAACTTTGGATCTTTTACCAAACCAGTTTCTTTCCTATTTTCTACAATATTTTCACACATATATATATATATATATATATATACAGTGTAAGCCGGATATAAGAGAAACCCGGATATAAGAGAGATCTTCTCTGGTCCCAAATTAGAGCCTGTGTTAATGTATATAAAATAGACCAAACCCGGATATAAGAGAAACCCCGGATATAAGAGATTTCGTATCCGGTCCCGACCAGTCTCTTATATCCGGGTTACACTGTATATATATATATGAATAATATGGATATATATATATATATATACATATATATATATATATATATATATATATATTATATTATATTATAGACAATAGACACTACAAACAACCAACAGAACATAATTTAAGAATACTATAAAAACTTGATAAAAAATATTTTTAATTTTTCTTATCTGTCATATTTAAAGAAACATGATGGAAAGTAAGGGAGCTGCCCAAGTATACATTACATATATATATATATATATATATGTAAAGACAGAAAAAGTCGCAAACGTTTTTTATTATAAGGCGGATTTTTAAAAAAAATTTTCTAAAGTTTTTTTTTTTTTAAATCCACATTACAGTGTAACACGGATATAAGAGAGTTGTCGGGACCGGAGACGAAGTCTCTTATATCCGGGTTTCTCTTATACCCGGGTTTGGTGTAATTTGTTTAGGTAAGTATGGCTCTAATTTGGGACCAGATACAATCTCTCTTATATCCGGGTTTCTCTTATATCAGGGTCTCTTATATCTGGGTTACACTGTATAATAAAATACTTTTGCGGTTTTTTCCCTATTTAAAATATACACTTTTCACTCGTTGGAACAGCCATAAAACCCTTTCCCACATATATATATATATATATATATATATATATATAGAGAGAGAGAGAGAGAGAGAGAGAGAGAGAGAGAGGGAGATAGATAGATAGATAGATAGATAGATAGATAGATAGGGAGATATACAGTGTGGATATAGATATCAGCATTTATGTCTACAAACACTTTGACACTAAGCAATCTACATCTATAAATAAAAAAAACGTTAAGCAACACACACACACACACACACACACACACACACACACACACACACACACACACACACTATATCTACTGATATACATAGAGAAAATCAATTTCTCGTATGTCAAGGCGAACAGATTGTTTTTGGAAATATTTAGAGGATTATATATATATATATATATATATATATATATATATATATATATATATATATATATATATTGGTTTATTTCTCTCTCTCTCTATATATATATATATTTGTGTGTGTGTGTGCGCGCGTGTCTGTTTCCCTCACTATACACGCAAACACACACACACATCTATCTATCTATCTATCTATCTATCTATCTATCTATCTATCTATCTATCTATCTATATATATATATATATATATATATATGTATATATATATATATGCACACATATGTAAATACATTTATAAGTAATTCTCCGAGGTTGTTGAATATATTGCAAAATAAACCAATTCTTCTGCTCATTAAGAATAAAAGACCGACTATGGAAAAGGGTGCGTCATTCCTGAGAAAGAAATAACCACTATAAAAGGATTTCTGTAATCTTGGGAACATATTATTATTCTGAATTTGGTCACTCGGTCTACTGCCGGTGTTATGGCGCTAGTTGTCCCTATGGGAGTTTGATTATAAAATGGAAACGTTGTTTATTTGTTGTTGAGCGTCGGACGTTAGTCACGGTGAAGAACACTGGACGCAAAATGACATCTTGTGTGTCGATCTTAGTGGCTAGAAGAAGTGAATGGGTTAATGTGGAATCCAGGTCCGGCATCTGATATTGATGATGAAGAGGTTGCGTGAAAGAGTGAGAACGTTTTTGCAAAGCGATAATCATCTAAATTGTTTTCCATTAGGTTGTTGCAAAAATAATGTCGTTTTCTCACATATGTTACTATGTGAGAAAGCGACATTATTTTTGCACCAACCTAATACATTGGTATATTTGCGTTTGGAACTACAAGGGAAATACATGTACTGTATATCACTCTTTCGCTGTCACTCTTTACTTTCTCTCTCTCTCTCTCTCTCTCTCTCTCTCTCTCTCTCTCTATATATATATATATATATATGTCATTTCATATCTGTTTCATATCTATTTATGTCTTTTTCACACATTCATATATATATTTATATATATATGTATTTATATATATATATATATATATATATATATATATATATATATATATATATATATATATATATGTATGTGCGTGTGTGTATGTGTATCTAGGCAGTATATCTTCATTCAAAAATGTTTCATTGAATAATAAAGACATATTGTGTCTATTTATTTTATACTGCTTCTTTCCAGTTCTCTAATTAGTTTCTTGATCTTAAGATGAAATTCATCAAAGAAGGCGCCGTAGTTTTTTCTAACCCAAGTACTTTCGATCTTTTCCAAGATAATCTTCAGGCGGAAATTACAAAGACAAATTTATTGTAACTGCGATAAAATCTTCATTCCGTTGTGATGGTGATTTTTAAAAACACTGTTACACACGCACACGCGCACGCACATATCAGTATTTTTATCTATCTAGTTTTATAAGTGGGTAGCCCCTTATACGAGGAGTATAAAAGATGCATAGGCCCCCAAAAGTGCTGCTGATTTGTTCAAATCTCACTAAGTGCTCATTTGCTTTGTGTCAAACTTATCGGACAGTTACGTATGTACTTGCATGTTTCTGTGTAAATGGAATCTCTAAGTGTATTTATCTACATTCGGACCAATGTCCTCATTTACGTTTCGGTGGTTGTTCCGGTCTTCTTCATGTCGATCCAGACACATTTTAGATAATTTTAAACTGAGCGTTTTATTTAATCAACGAGTGTAGATTTTTCTCTGTACCTGGAATTCCAGTCGAATTTGTTAGATTCACTTATGCACAAATAACCTTGGGGAATGGGATGAATACAACTCTTCTCCTCCCAGATATGGGTTGAATAGCAGGGCAGACTGGGTTCTTTAGCCTTGGTTGGCAACCAGTCTACCACAGAAAGAGATGACGACCTACTACGGGAAAAAAATCTACCCCGTCAGCCTTGTATCGTTCGATACATAATCGCCCAAGCGTGTATCACGTATGGCACTTAACTGACTGACGTCTTATTTAGTGTACTGCTAACTTGTTGCCTAGCCGGAAACTGAATTTATATTACCAGGGATTGAATTCACAATTACTACGCGAACCAACGAACTAACGCTTTCATCAACTAGGTTATTGTCCCGTGTTTCTACTTTTGTATCTCTCTATCTATAAAAGACAGGATGTGTGTGTGTGTGTGTGTGTGTGTGTCTAACGAATGCACGGCCGAAATTTTCGACGGGTTTGCACCAAAATTTACATGCACATGCTCCAAGTTAGCGGGAAGGCCAAGACCGACCTTGCATTTCCCAACTTCCATCGATAGTGTAAATAATCGATTTTTTCATGCTTCTACGGTAGTTTTCATGTAGTTTGCGGCCTTTTTCTACTGGCCAGAGTGAGAGCTAATAGCTGTCTGCCACGAATAGGCAGGAAGATTCTATTGGCCAGCGTGAGAGTCAACAGCTGACTGACACGAATGTTAACTAGCATGCTTGCATGCAAAAAAAAAAAAAAATCGATAGCTGCATTCGTCACAAGTGGGAAAAATTTAAATCTGCATGGCATTTTTCTCCATTTGGCTCATTCGCTTGCTTAAAATCAACGTTGATTCTGATTCCGCAGAAGTGGGTTGGATGTGAAAAAGTATTTGTTGCTAACATTCTTTTTTTCATTCGGTTTTCCAGTTACGAGTCTTTTTTTTTAAAGCTGATCGTTTTGTGTTCATTTTGTTTAGTTCTTTTTTCGTAACAGATTTAATGTTTAGTATAGAGCTTAGAAAAATTCGCAGTGTGAGATAGGCAAGAAGTAAGGCATGTAGCAACATCAGCACGGCAAAGGGCACTCCTTTAAAGGCAAGGAAGGGCAATAATATTTTAAGTCAAGTGATAGCGATTGCTGTATGAGTCGTACGATTTTTGAATCAAGCACGAGCAACGCCGGGCCATGCTGCTAGTCAAAATATATGATTGCCTGGATATAAACTCTTTTTGAAGTAATCTTTATCTATTCCGATTTCTCTCAGAGTGTTGAACATTAAAATATCTGAGTTTGATTGTATTTCTTTCATTAGAAATGTTACCTTTCGATCATATATTAAACGGCAAATGGTTAGTGTAGGTCCCAACCAAAAAAAAAAAAAAAAAATTCAAAGACTAATTTAAAAAAAATGTTTATTCGTTTATAAAGCGACTCTGTTTTTTTTCACGATGATTTCAAGAAGGATTTTCACGGTTTTCCCCCAAGACATACGTTCGGATCCAGCTGAAGGGCATATCTTTTGATATTAAAGATTCTTGAAAACCCAGGTACGCGTGTTAGAGTAGACCTATCTGTTTTAAAAAGTACGTTTATCCACTTAACATTTATGGGAATGGTGAGATTTACCTTTTCCTTATGCGGAAATATTCGGCATGCATTTACAGTCGGTTAAAATTTATAAAATCTTTACACATTTTTAAAATTTCAACCGACAGTAGTAC
>OZ010578.1:71724466-71866966 GCA_963932145.1 Acanthosepion lycidas
GTACAAATATAGCAATAAGAGAATTCTTTTTTACTGGTAGATTTTCCGTCAATATGGCATGAACTAGATTGTTCCATAATTACAGTAATGTCACACTTATTATCCGAGAGTTGCACGTTGGATCAGTTATTTTAATTTCAACCTCTATATTTGTTTTTTGTATGAATGATTCATGAATTTATAAATTATATTTGCACCTTTTAATTGAAATTAAACCAGTAAAATCTATATTTGTACAAAAACGCACAACCTTAAAATTTAAATTCAAACTCAGCGTTGCGACCGCACGTTCCAAAACAATAACACATTTCTCATAGCATTTTTTCGGATTAAATCTCTATTTTCGTTGTCCTCTTATTACTGAGAAGTAAAAACAAGAACAAAATCTACTTCCATACCTGATGATGTCTGTAGGAACAGACGAAAGCTTGTAAAAATTAAAAAGACCATATGCAACTGGAATTTATAAACGGGGATCATATCATTCATATACAAGTTGGGGGTTGATGTATCTTATTTATATTGTTTGCGATGATGTATTCTCGCCATTTAAATCATTAACCTCTGTATTTGTTTCTTGTATGAATGATTCATGAATGTATAAATTATATTTGCACCTTTTAATTGAAATTAATATATATATATATATATATATATATATATATATATATATATATATATATATATATATTAATCATTTCACCCCCATCCAAGGTGATGGAGCCTATAGACGTAAAGAAAGTGAAAGAAATTTAGAAAATGCTGTTGAGTAGAAAGGGCAATAAAAGAACAGTATTAAATAAGACAAAATAACGATTAGGCGATTTTAGGAGAATTTCTCAATGGATTATATTTTGTAGAGGGCGATTTTTTTGCTTTTTATGTAAGTGGAGTGAAACTGGTCACAGTGGAAGAAGTTATAGTATTTTTGTGATGGTTTATGTCGGGTTTATTGGAAAAGTCGCTCTATTTGGTCATTGGTAAATTTTACTTGCACGATGTGATCAGGGAGGTTATGATTACTAAGTGTTTGTTTAATATTGGATAATATTATTCACAGAATATTGTTGTTGAGGAAGAGATTCATTTGTCACGTTTTTTTTGTTTTTTTAATGCTGGTTACGGTAAAGGCAATTGCTTTTGTCTGATGTGTCAAAAATTATTTTCGAGATGAATCATGCAATAATCAGATATAATATATACAGTATATACTCGCGTATCATGTGACTTTTAAAGACCTAATTTTGAAGGTAATTTTAAGGGGGTCGTATTATTCATGAGATATAAAATTAGCGTATATACTGCTGGCCTTGGCTACGCCGTTGATCAAACTTTATATCCACTTCAGTCAGTTATGTGCCATGCGTGATACACGCGTAGGCGATCATGTATCTTTCGATACATGACTACCGAGGCAGATTTTTTCCAGCAATAGGTTGCCATTTCTTTCTGCGGTAGACCACTTGCCATCCAAGGCTATAGAAACTGGTCTATCCTGCTAATTACCCATAGGTGGGAGGGGGAGAAGAATAGGATTCATACCTTTCCCAAGGCACGTAAGTGAATGTAATGGATTTGACTGGAATTCGAACTCGGCTCTCTGATTCATCAATCCGTGCCGCTATCCATGACAGGCGAGTATATACGGTATGTAAGGCTAAATGAATTATTTTTATTATCTGTAATTTCACATATGTGTCTATTTTGTAAGCGAAAGATTCTTCAGTATCTGTCTATATTTCTGAGATGAGATTTACATTATTCTGCCTATTGTCCTCATCTTTGTCGCCATATTTATTAGAACGTTTCGGCCGTTGTACTGGGTCCTGTCACTGGATCTAACCAACGCCTTTATACACTGTGACATGTGTCCTTGGGGACAGGACCCAAAGAGTGTCAGTTCAATATCCGGTTAAGGCAGTGGAGAACTTTCAGAGGGAAATTAACACGAGATAACTGATAACTGACATCCATTAAACATGGCACGTGGAACTAGAACAGTCTACCCTAGTGAGCGAAATAAGGGGTTCAGTTCGACATTCCAACCACCTGAACAAGGTCGGAGCTTACAACGGCCGAAACGTTGTAATAAATATGGCGACAAAGATGAGGACAACAGTCCAAATAATGTAAATAGTGCTTTTTTTTTGCTTTTTTATTTAGACAATATAGTAAAAGAAAGCAGGAATAAAGAACTAATCATGAGTTGTAAGAAGACAAGAGCAACACGTCAAGACAGGAGCTACAAAATGGAGATGAAAAAAATCAAGAGAAGTAGAGATATTGAAATATCTTGAATTGTTTGAAAAGATGACGAAAAGTGTGACACCGAAATCTATAGGTGCTTTGGAATATAGAAAGATGCTTTTCTAAAACTAAACAAATTATTAAGAAACAGGAAAAGAGTGTCGAACTGATATGTAATATCAATATTTCTATATGTCAGCGAATGCATTTCAATCTCCTCGTAGCCGAAGAAGAGGATTGACGCGCGATATGCTTCTACAAAAGAATGTAAGCTTTAAGGGAAATAGAATCAAAAAGGTCATTTAGGATCAGAAAGAGAAGGTAGATGTTTTTGGCATACATAATTAAGAAAGAGGGCTTGGAGAATTTAACATTTATAGGAAGGACTGAAACGAAAATGGACGGAGGGAAAGCGCGTGCAAGCTAGCTAACAAGCTTGTGTAAATGGATCTGCAGAATAGGAAGTTGGAAGGATAGAAAGAAAACAGACATTGCTTTAAAATGGGGATAGGATGGCCACCAAAATATAGAAGAAGAAGAAGAAGAAGAAGAAGAAGAAGAAGAAGAAGAAGAAGAAGAAGAAGATGTTGATGGTGATGATGATGATGATGATGATAAAAGATGACGACAACGATTTACAGATCTGGCTAAGATTTTATAACATGGAAGTCAACGGCTAAGTACCGTGCATAAGCCGACTCCCTATATAAAGAGCGACCTCTGAATTTTTGGCATGAATTTTAACACTCCAAAAAAAAAAAAAAAAAAAAAAAATTCCCTTTGTACAGTGCAACCGGTCACCGAAAATGACGATTTCTAACATTTTCAAAAAATGACTTGGGTTTAGTGCGACCCTCAATTTTTTGCGTAAAAAAACTGGCCATAAAAACTCGCCCTATACTTGAGTATATACGGTAATTTGCTCAGAAAACGTACTTCCGTACGTTTGGGCGTATTCTTCTCAATAAATATGTAGGTGTTGATATATATGACATCATGTTAAGGTAAGTTTTCTCAATAAATAACAAAAAGGTTATTTTCACAGTTTTGCTATGTTTGATATATATATATATATATATATTTATATATATATATATATATTTATATATATATATATATATATATCAAACATAGCAAAACTGATATATATATATATACATATATATATATATATTATCTGTGACACCTTTTCTTTTAGATTTAATTTCACGCTCGCTTTATCTTTTTATATAAATTCTTATGAATTTGTTTTGATTATTTTTTCTCTTGTCCAAATGATTACAATACAGCATTCAATTAGAATTATATAAAGACATATGGCAGCAAAGAAGCCAAGGTGATTTTTTTTAATAAAATGCTGTAGGACAGCTTCTTATCTGACACATATAGTGGTGATGGTGAGGGGAAGGATTTTGGGGCTGAATCACAGCGGGGTTTCGTGAAGGAAAGCACCGGATAGGCTCTCTTTATTTGACACAAATCACGAGAAAGCTGTGACATTGAGATCCTTGTTTGAGGCCAAGTGGCACCGACGTCTTATTTGACACTTTTCTTGTGAAACTACGACGAATGGTGTGACCCGCAGCTTAATTTTGGTGTAGCTAACGGGACAGATTTACAAATGGGCACGGATCACAGAAAAAGGGGAATAGCGCGACCCTTGTAAGTTATTTTTGCGGGGGTGGGGGAGGAAGGAAACAGACAAAGTAGAAAGAAATTAATTAAGGGTTGAGACATTCCACTTTTCTCCATTAGACAACGATAAAATCATTTCTAAGTTGATGCCACTTCTTGAAAAATTCACGGTTGGCGTCTATCTATCTATCTATCTATCTATCTATCTATCTATCTATCTATCTATCTATCTCAGTCTGTTCCTATCTGCCTATGAATGTACCTCGGTCTGCTCATATCTATCTATCTATCTATCTATCTATCTATCTATCAATCAATCTATCTATCTATCTATCAATCTATCTATCTATCTATCTATCTATCTATCTATGTGTTCGTTAAGACACACACACATACAGAGAGAGAGAGAGTGAGAGAGAGAGGGAGAGAGAGAGGGAGAGAGAGAGAGGGAGAGTAATCTATATTATAAAATTCTCTGACCACTACACACTAGTTGCGTGTGACTTTACTGTAATGTATATGAATATGCCTTTGATGTGCATGAGCCTGAACAACTACTGCCCTGGGCTGAGCAATAAAAGCCTGAATTTGAAGACAAAAAAAAAACTTAATATTTTTAAACCCTAAAAAAGCAGATATTTATCAGATGCTATTGAACCTTCCGGAAATTATTCGATTATAAATAGAATAATTTTTTAAAGTTTTTAAAAAAGATTTTCTAGAAATATTTTTAGGACAAATATTGAATTAAAATATGTATGCCCACACGCAAACGTACACAGACAATTTGAATGAAATTGAAATGGACATCGGTATTGCGAGGGTTAATTTTCCTTTTATTTTGTCTGGCATAACTCCTGGATATCAGTGTAATGACAAAAGTACAAAGGTGTAGGCTTTAAGAAAGCTTTATTCAACTGAAAATACAAGGTTCGCGTATAGTGTCCTTTTACAGTTCCAGTAAACAGAAATAGCTCTATCAAAGAGGAGAGTAACAAAATAAGAAGAGACCACTCTTTATTATTCATAACAATCAAGAAAAGACTATCAACCGAAATGTGCATCAATTTGAACTCATATTTACAACTCCTTAAGAATTTAAACTGAATATATCTTCTGATAAATATCATATTTTAAATGAACAAACAATTTATATTTGGAATCTGATCAGCTTTCTATCTGCAAACGACATGTATCGGATTAGTATGTGTTAACAAGCGAACCATTACTGCGTTGACAACATTCAACTGCAGATAGAAAATGTATTTTTACGGGGAAGTGAATGGGTTTATTTATTTGTGTGTGTGTGCGTGTTAATGTGTGTGATTTTTTGAGAAATTTTCAGAGGCCAATAGACCCAAAATAATAGCAAACTTCCTTTTGTGATGTCAACGAACACTCGTTGCCACTTTTGAATGGCAACGAATACTCCTTGTCACTTTCGTTATGCTCGTTGTAGTAGAGACTTTGAAATGGCAGTAACGCTATTGAACAATACTGGTGTCAGACACCTTCGAATAACACTCACACTAATAGTACTTGCTCGATAATACTCGCTAGAAAAGTGACCACCGATTAGTAATCCGTATAGAGAAATAATATAGTAAATAGAGTAGAGAATAGTTCTCCGTATAGTAATAGAGGATAGAGTAGAAATGACGATCAGTTAGACGCCAAGCTAATTCCCATATATACATTTCCTCTATGGTTACGTGATCTACATAATTCAATTACGGGATCGCCTGCATTTGCTCACTGGAGATCTATGTTCAAACTCAAGTGTCGGTAGCGACACTTTATTCCCATATGACACTTTCATATAAAGAAATGGGTGTATTTGAAAGTTCCACAGCGTTGCATAAAATCACAGCCACAGCTCACTTAACGACCAGGTACCGTTCTAATGACTAGATTGCTAAACTGCGTGCTGGTCACTAAGTGGGAAGTTGTACCTGACCCTTATTTCAGGCATACTACTCTTGTCATTGGGTTTGTTAACAAGCTTCAGATAATTTTAATATCACTTTTTCACTGTAACATTTCTAATTTCTTTATAAATGTTTATAAAGTGCAACAGAGTACCGAACAGTAAACGTAATAAACACAATCGAAAATCTGTTCTATATTCTTTACTTCGGTTTGCATAAATACAGTAAAAGTATTTTTTTTATTAGGTTGGTGCAAAAATAATGACGTAATAATGTCGTTTTTTGACGTTAAAAATACATGAAAAAACGACATTATTACGTCATTATTTTTTGAACCAACCTAATAAATTTATTTTTCCTTTTGTTTATTAATTTTATTTTATTTGGATTAATTTGGAGAAAGAGAAAACAATCTTCGATCAAATGCTTCATACAACGTACAATAGTGACTGGTTGTATTAACTTTTTTTGTGGATCGTTAAGCAAGTAAATCGTTAAGCAGAAATGGCTGTATAAGATTCACTAGTACGGTTAGATGAATGTACAGTGTAACCCGGATATAAGAGACCCGGATATAAGAGAAACCCGGATACAAGAGAGATTTTCTCTGATCCCAAATTAGAGCCATACTTACCTAAACAAAATAGACCAAACCCGGATATAAGAGACTTTTTCTCCGGTCCCGACAACTCTCTTATATCCGGGTTACACTGTATATAAAAGCAGAAGTACTTTTTTTTTTTATGTCGGATAAGAGGTGAAAAATTAAATCACAACTGGTTATGATGACAGTAAAACCATCCCTTAGTTCCACATACCTTATACCAAGATGAAAAAAATTAAAATGGATGACCCGGTCATGCTCGCGGGGTTCCTGTAGAATATGTTATAAAAGTGTTCTAAATTTTAAAAAATACGCCTAGATATTATTTATTATCATACTGATAGAGATTATAAAACAAGTATTTGACGGAATATAAGACGGACGGGTATATAAGACGCACCCCGATTTCAGCGGGGCAAATAAATAATAATTCGTAAAATTAGTAAACCTACATATGGTATATAAGACGCAGGATTCCCCTGCGTCTTATTTAAAAGTTAGTAAAAGAAGTGCGCCTTATATGCCGTAAAATACAGTAAATATTTAACTTTATGAACATAATAAAGAAACCCAGAAAAATATGAGGAAGATAATTCTAACCAAATTTTTAGATTCAACAGCCTTGATATAATGTTACCTGAATTGATGAATAATTAAAAAATACTCTTTCCCCGACATTTACATTGCCAGATTCTAAGATGCCAGTCTCATCAGACATCTTGAAAATATTTAAAATACGGGGCTCTTAGCACTTGCTAATAGGTTAATCTATATATAATGTTACCTGAAATGATGGATAACTTGAGATGGAGGGTTGCATGAAGCTAGTGCGAACCTCTGGCATATATTATAAAGGTGTTTTTAGTTTTAAAATACTCTTAAATATTAACTCATTTATTATCATAGCAGTAGAGCTTATAAAACAGGTATACAAAAAAAAGAAACAGAAAAAATATGAGGCAAAGATTCTAACGAGATATTTGAGTAGATTTAACGGCCTCCATACGATGTTACCTGCAATGATGAATAATTAGAGATGAAGCTCCCACGACATGTAAGCATTAACATTGTCAGATCGTAAGATGCAGATTTCATCAGACAGCTTGAAAGTATTTAATGTGGGGTCCTCGAAAATTCGTGGCCCGTAGCCATTGTTAATTTTGCTACTAGGTTAATCCGACACTGAGGAAATATAAAACGAAGAAGTGCCTATTTTACAATAATTGTTGTCAATTAAAAAATTCTTATCGTTATGATTCCGTGCGTCAGGTTTGATTTCCGGCGACACAATCATGGATATGAGTAATGGAAACAAAAAGAAAAAAGACTCATTGTTTTCCTAGTAGGTTGCCAATTAAGAAGTACTATATAAAGTTTAAAATAAAATAGATAAAAATATTAGGTTGAGTCATAAGTAATTTCTGTTTTGGGGAACTAGTTGTACTGAAGAATGCATACTTGTAACTCACCGCTACTTAAATATAACAGGCGATGAAAAATGGATTGCAAACAACAGTTTTCAACGCAAAATATAGTGGATTGACATGAATAAATCTCCACAACCAACATCAAAATCCGAACTTCATGGAAGAGTAGTAATGTTGTGCGTGTGAATCGTCGGTGGGTATTAATCATTTACAGTTCATATTATTTACCCCGGTCTCCCCACTGAGATGAGCTGTGACACAAGGTCGGTTTTAATGTGGGGAATCCGAGAGCGTACACTCGGGCCAAGGATAAAAATTGCAAAGTCTGCGCAACCGTCGCTTGTGCTGGCATAGGTATGACTACCGGTCCCTCCGCTGTAGGGCAGTTGTTCTCCGGGACCGGACACCTCACAGTATTTTATTCTCCCCAGCTGCGTTTCAATTCACAAATGAGTTGCACTCTCCCCGAAGACAGAGACGCAACTGAAAGATGATAATCAAAACCCGCGGCCGGCCGCAGAGTCATTTACAGTTCATAAAACTCAATGAAACACTAATTAAATAGTTATATAACCAACAGTTATATTCACCCTGACCTTGCATCAAACGATTATTACATGTTTCGATCGGTGCAAAAAAACTTTCTATATAATAATAATGAGGGAGATCAACAAAACCTATTTAAGTCCAAAAGTATACCTATTAAATTTGAGCATTCTTTTTGAAAGGATGTAAAGTCAACAAATTAATATGTTATTTTAGAAGGATGCTGAAAATACCATAGACAGGCCATGTAGACGACGAGGAAAATTTATATATAACGGGAACTAGAGAGACACTCATTTAAAATCTGAGAGAGATTCTTGATATTTCCGCGATACATAATTAAGAGGGCTTAGCGAAATTAATACTCACAGGAGACATTGGCGAGTACACTACTTAACAAGGTTGTGCAAGTGGATAGCAAAACATCGAATAGAAAGGAAAGTAAAAAGACAAATATTGCTTAAAGCTGTGATGGTTTGGAAGTAGTGGAGAGTGATAGTCGAGGCATAAATGAAGAACGTATCCTTAAAATATAAAGAAACTTATAATATGCATGTAATGTGTGTGTTTCTGAGCGCGTTTGTAAAAATTAAAATAATATTAATGTCCAATGTCGATGTTATATAAATAGAGGCTATTTGAATTCATACTAACTTAATAGATATAATATCACACTGACAATTCCATAAGCAACTGCCACAAGGCATATATTCGGAGTTAAATGCTGTAATCTTAGTTATTATTTATTCACATTTTCATTTTTGAGATCAAGTTTCCATTTCCTTCTAGAATCGACACCAGCTAATTACATCTGTCGTCTCAGTCCCGATTTCCCGTTTAGGATTTGGTTTCCGGTTCCTTCTAGAGTCGACTCCAGCTCATTACATCTGTTGTCACAGTCCCGATTTCCCGTCTAGGACTGGGTTTCCATTTCCTTCTAGAGTCGACTCCAGCTCTCTACATTTGTCATCTCAGTTCCGGTTTCTGGTTTAGAATTGGGTTTCCGGTCCCTTCTAGAGTCGACACCAACTCTCTACATTTGTCGTCTCAGTTCCAGTTAATCGTTTAGGTTTGGGTTTCCGGTTCCTTCCAGAGTCGACTCCAGCTCTCTAAATTTGTCGTCTCAGTTCCGGGTTCTCGTTTAGGATTGGGTTTCCGGTTCCTTCTAGAGTCGCCTCCAGTTCATTACATCTGTCGTCTCAGTTCCGGGTTCTCGTTTAGGATTGGGTTTCCGATCCTTCTAGATTCGACTCCAGCTCTCTAGATTTGTCGTCTCTGTTCCGGTTTCTCGTTTAGGATGGGGTTTCCGGTTCCTTCTAGAGTCGACTACAGCTCTCTACATTTGTCGTCTCAGTTCCGGTTTCTCGTTTAGGATTGGGCTTCCGGTTCCTTCTAGAGTCGACTCCAGTCCATTACATTTGTCGTTTCATTTCCGGTTTCCCGTTTAGGATTGGGTTTCCAGTTCCTTCTAGAGTCGACTCCAGTTCATTACATCTGTCGTTTCAGTCCCGATTTCCCGTTTAGAATTGGGTTTCCGGTTCCTTCTAGAGTCGACTCCAGTTCATTACATCTGTTGTCTCAGTCCCGATTTCCCGTTTAGGATTGGGTTTCCGTTTCCTTCT
The DNA here is from genome assembly GCA_963932145.1 of Acanthosepion lycidas. NCBI lineage: Eukaryota > Metazoa > Mollusca > Cephalopoda > Sepiida > Sepiidae > Acanthosepion > Acanthosepion lycidas. The sequence goes on from OZ010578.1 coordinate 71,734,476, forward strand.
GGAGTCGACACCAGCACTCTACATTTGCGTCTCAGTTCCGGTTTCTCGTTTAGGATTGGGTTTCCGGTACCTTCTAGAGTCGACTACAGCTCTCTACATTAGTCGTCTCTGTTCCGGTTTCTCGTTTAGGATTGGATTTCCGGTTCCTTCTAGAGTCGACTGCAGTTCATTACATCTGTTGTCTCAGTCCTGATTTCTCGTTTAGGATTGGGTTTCCGTTTCCTTCTAGAGTCGACTCCAGTTCATTACATTTGTCGTCTCAGTTCCGTTTGCTCGCTTAGGATTGGGTTTCCAGTTCCTTCTAGAGTCGACCCCAGTTCATTACATTTGTCGTCTCAGTTCCGTTTGCTCGTTTAGGATTGGGTTTCCGGTTCCTTCTAGAGTCGACTACAGCTCTCTACATTTGTCGTCTCAGTACCAGTTTCCCGTTTAGGATTGGGTTTCCAGTTCCTTCTAGAGTCGACTGCAGTTCATTACATCTGTCGTCTCAGTCCCGATTTCCCGTTTAGGATTGGGTTTCCGGTTCCTTCTAGAGTCGACTACAGCTCTACATTTGTCGTCTCAGTACCGGTTTCCCGTTTAGGATTGGGTTTCCGGTTCCTTCTAGAATCGACTCCAGTTCATTACATCTGTTGTCTCAGTCCCGATTTCCCGTTTAGGATTGGGTTTCCGTTTCCTTCTAGAGTCGACACCAGTTCATTACATTTGTCGTCTCAGTTCCGTTTGCTCGTTTAGGATTGGGTTTCCGGTTCCTTCTAGAGTAGACTACAGTTCTCTACATTTGTCGTCTCAGTTCCGGTTTCTCGTTTAGGATTGGGTTTCCAGTTCCTTCTAGAGTCGACTCCAGTTCATTACATTTGTCGTCTCAGTTCCGGTTTCTCGTTTAGGATAGGGTTTCCGGTTCCTTCTAGAGTCGACTACAGCTCTCTACATTTGTCGTCTCAGTACCGGTTTCCCGTTTAGGATTGGGTTTCCAGTTCCTTCTAGAGTCGACTGCAGTTCATTACATCTGTCGTCTCAGTCCCGATTTCCCGTTTAGGATTGGGTTTCCGGTTCCTTCTAGAGTCGACTCCAGTTCATTACATCTCTTGACTCAGTCCCGATTTCCCATTTAGGATTGGGTTTCCGTTTCCTTCTAGAGTCGACACCAGTACTCTACATTTGTCGTCTCAGTTCCGGTTTCTCGTTTAGGATTGGGTTTCCGGTTCCTTCTAGAGTCGACTCCAGTTCATTACATTTGTCGTCCCAGTTCCCGTTCCTCGTTTAGGATTGGGTTTCCAGTTCCTTCTAGAGTCGACTGCAGTTCATTACATCTGTCGTCTCAGTCCCGACTTCCCGTTTAGGATTGGGTTTCCGGTTCCTTCTGGAATCGACTCCAGTTCATTACATCTGTTGTCTCAGTCCCGATTTCCCGTTTAGGATTGGGTTTCCGTTTCCTTCTAGAGTCGACACCAGCACTCCACATTTGTCGTCTCAGTACCAGTTTCCCGTTTAGGATTGGGTTTCCAGTTCCTTCTAGAGTCGACTGCAGTTCATTACATCTGTCGTCTCAGTCCCGATTTCCCGTTTAGGATTGGGTTTCCGGTTCCTTCTAGAGTCGACTACAGCTCTCTACATTTGTCGTCTCAGTACCGGTTTCCCGTTTAGGATTGGGTTTCCGGTTCCTTCTAGAATCGACTCCAGTTCATTACATCTGTTGTCTCAGTCCCGATTTCCCGTTTAGGATTGGGTTTCCGTTTCCTTCTAGAGTCGACACCAGTTCATTACATTTGTCGTCTCAGTTCCGTTTGCTCGTTTAGGATTGGGTTTCCGGTTCCTTCTAGAGTAGACTACAGTTCTCTACATTTGTCGTCTCAGTTCCGGTTTCTCGTTTAGGATTGGGTTTCCAGTTCCTTCTAGAGTCGACTCCAGTTCATTACATTTGTCGTCTCAGTTCCGGTTTCTCGTTTAGGATAGGGTTTCCGGTTCCTTCTAGAGTCGACTACAGCTCTCTACATTTGTCGTCTCAGTACCGGTTTCCCGTTTAGGATTGGGTTTCCAGTTCCTTCTAGAGTCGACTGCAGTTCATTACATCTGTCGTCTCAGTCCCGATTTCCCGTTTAGGATTGGGTTTCCGGTTCCTTCTAGAGTCGACTCCAGTTCATTACATCTCTTGACTCAGTCCCGATTTCCCATTTAGGATTGGGTTTCCGTTTCCTTCTAGAGTCGACACCAGTACTCTACATTTGTCGTCTCAGTTCCGGTTTCTCGTTTAGGATTGGGTTTCCGGTTCCTTCTAGAGTCGACTCCAGTTCATTACATTTGTCGTCCCAGTTCCCGTTCCTCGTTTAGGATTGGGTTTCCAGTTCCTTCTAGAGTCGACTGCAGTTCATTACATCTGTCGTCTCAGTCCCGACTTCCCGTTTAGGATTGGGTTTCCGGTTCCTTCTGGAATCGACTCCAGTTCATTACATCTGTTGTCTCAGTCCCGATTTCCCGTTTAGGATTGGGTTTCCGTTTCCTTCTAGAGTCGACACCAGCACTCCACATTTGTCGTCTCAGTTCCGGTTTCTCGTTTAGGATTGGGTTTCCGGTTCCTTCTAGAGTCGGTTCCAGCTCTCTAGATTTGTCGTCTCTGTTCCGGTTTCTCGTTTAGGATTGGGCTTCCGGTTCCTTCTAGAGTCGACTCCAGTTCATTACATTTGTCGTCTCAGTTCCGGTTTCCCGTTTAGGATTGGGTTTCCAGTTCCTTCTAGAGTCGACTCCAGTTCATTACAACTGTCGTTTCAGTCCCGATTTCCCGTTTAGAATTGGGTTTCCAGTTCCTTCTAGAGTCGACTCCAGTTCATTACATCTGTTGTCTCAGTCCCGATTTCCCGTTTAGGATTGGGTTTCCGTTTCCTTCTAGAGTCGACACCAGCTCTCTACATTTGTCCTCTCAGTTCCGGTTTCTCGTTTAGGATTCGGTTTCCGGTTCCTTCTAGAGTCGACTACAGCTCCCTACATTTGTCGTCTCAGTTCCGGTTTCTCGTTTAGGATTGGGTTTCCGTTTCCTTCTAGAGTCGACTCCAGCTCTCTACATTTGTCGTCTCAGTTCCGGTTTCTCGTTTAGGATTGGGTTTCCGTTTCCTACTAGATTCGACTCCAGCTCTACATTTGTCGTCTCAGTTCCGATTTCCCGTTTAGTATTGGGTTTCCGGTTCCTTCTAGAGTCGACTCCAGTTCATTACATTTGTCGTCTCAGTCCCGATTTCCCGTTTAGGATTGGGTTTCCGGTTCCTTCTAGAGTCGACTCCAGTTCATTACATCTGTTGTCTCAATCCCGATTTCCCGTTTAGGATTGGGTTTCCGTTTCCTTCTAGAGTCGACACCAGCTCTCTACATTTGTCCTCTCAGTTCCGGTTTCTCGTTTAGGATTGGGTTTCCGGTTCCTTCTAGAGTCGACTACAGCTCCCTACATTTGTCGTCTCAGTTCCCGTTTCTCGTTTAGGATTGGGTTTCCGATTCCTTCTAGAGTCGACTCCAGTTCATTACATTTGTCGTCTCAGTTCCGGTTTCTCGTTTAGGATTGGGTTTCCGGTTACTTCTAGAGTCGACTCCATTTCATGACATCCGTCGTCTCAGTCCCGATTTCCCGTTTAGGATTGGGTTTCCGGTTCTTTCTAGAGTCGACTCCAGTTCATTACATCTGTCGTCTCAGTCCCAATTTCCCATTAGGATTAGGTTTCCGGTTCCTTCTACAGTCGACCGCAGCTCTCTACATTTGTCGTCTCACTCCCGGTTTCCCCTTTTGAATAGGGTCTGGTTCCTTCTATAGTCTACTTCTACACTATACTTCTAACGTCTCTGATTGAACTCTGAAACGTTATTCGTTAATTATTTTTTCCTGCCTTCTCTCCCAATTAGAGTAGATAGATTCGTCTATCTATCGGTTCACACCCCTCCTCAGTCTTTTGAACAGCGGTAGAGTTTTTATCCCTTGTTTCCTGTTTTGGACTGGTTTTCCGGTTCCTTCTAAAATCTACTTTAACTTTATGTCGGGTAGTCGCCTCCCAAAAATTGTATTCTACGGAGCGCTCGAGACCGGCAGCAGCTCACATGGGGGCCCAAAGAAACGGTTTCGGAACTACTTTAAGCGTGTTCTTGTCTCCTGCAATATTGATCCAACACAATTGGAGAACCTTGCGGGGGATAGGGTCGGCTGGCGGACTCTCTGCAAATATTTGTTAGACATATTGAAGGCAAGTGGGTAAAAACAGTGAGTAACATACCTAACGAGTTTGATTAGATGGATGACAGAAAGTGACTGAGAGAGATAGTAAAGAGGCAAACATTACTTAGAGCAACAAAAGATAGGAAGTTGTGAAGAGTCATGATCACCTATTATCTGAACAGACACGGCACATATTTGGCGCAAATATTCCAAACCATCTTTCCTCATTATGTGCGCCAGGAATTTCAACATTGTTTCTTATTCTAAGTAGAAATATCCATTTTTGTTTTCATTTTCCATAAAACTTTTTCGTTGATCCACCCATCGTATTATCAGCATCCTTGCGTAGAACGGCGTCTCAGCTGTCTCAAGTCTCCTCTTCATTTGCGATGAAATTGTCCAGCATTCATTATTATATAGGAGGATTGTATTTTTCAGAGCGCCCACATCGCTACCGAATGTGACACAAGGTCAAAGTTTAGAGAGGGTTTATAGTAATACTGTGGAAAAATTGCCCAATCCCATTTGGCACTTCCCCTTTTGGTAATGTCTCAGGTGCCGTGTAATAAACTCAGTCACCCACCGAAGAAGACCTACTGTCTGGAGGGAAGGGCTTAGAATTATTTGAACTTCCCCCGAAAGAAGGGAAATTATATTACATAGGACTATAGCATTTTTTTCCTTTCCTTTCTAACGAAATTTTATTGTTTCTTAATACTTTATTTAGATTTTGGAATGGATATTTTCCTATTCTAATGCGCCTACAGATTTCAGTGTTCATTTCCCGGTGTCTTTTATAAGACTTCCCAGATAGTTAAAATTCTGTAACTGTTTGATTTTGATGTTTCCAACTCAGACGCTGATTCTCTTGTTAATGGCCGAACACTAAGTTCTTCCCGTTTAACTTTGAAGCTTTTTATGTGACGTCTACAGGAATTGGTATTATAAAGAGTGTCACTATATTACAACAAAATATAGTATCAAATCTTGTGTGAAGCAATATTAACATAAATAGGAGAATAAAACGCAAAGAAGAAAAAGCTGAAGTTACGAGAAAGCAGCAGTAACTCTAGAAGACGAATGAAAGAGAAAAAAAAAAAAAACAGTCATCCTTCATGTTTGTATAATTCGTGCTAAAATGTCTTTATTTCGTGATATTTGAGCTGACACACGACATTGTCATTATTCAAATCTCTGCATGTCTATCTGTCAACCTTTCTCTTTCTCTACCTAAGATGTCAAATCTAAGATTCTTTTTCTCGACATACTATTCCATAGCCATTTCCTTAATAAACACAGCTCACGCTTAGAAAACTATTATGATAAATTAGGTGTGGAAAGGTCACCTGCCGCGCACGCTCTGTCCAGTTTTTTTGTGTGTAAAACTCAACCTGTTATATATGCACACACACATTCACTCACTCTCTCTCTCTCTCTCTCTGTCTCACACACACACACACGCGTGTTATGGTACTTGTCTTTCTGCTGATGACGGGTTGACCCTCAGGTTTCGAAGTAGGGGAACCATGCCAATAGGCGTTGGTGTGGGTCCCGTGTCTCATACATAAATGTATTGCCAATTGAAAGAATCATGGAAGCTATACATGTTGCTTTCCGTTTTGAAATCAAGTACTTTGATTTACATTATTTTTAATGCGAATAGCACGCACTTAATAATATTTATGAATTGGCTTATTATTTTTAATGGTATTTTAATTACCCTTGTTAGTTTTATTACATTTTCTATTCCACTACGCTTTCCTTTTCAACTATTTAATTTTTATTTAATACTCTCTTTTTATGCTAGTTTGCATATGTCCGTACACACCCGTATATATATATATATATATATATATATATATATATATATATATATATATATATATATATATATATATAGAAAGAGAGAGTGAGAGAGTGTCTAGTTAGTTTCCTTTTTACCACCGAAAGCCGCACGTCTAATGGTACGACGCATACCATAGTATTTTAACTGTCCGGTTTACATTCTCGTTAGTGGATGCGCGCTGCTAGTGAATTCCAAAAAGAGACGAAACGGCCGTCCAGTGCTTTCATTTTCTAGATTCAAAGAATTATTATGTGTTTTATATATATATATATATATATATATGTTCCTCCATTAAGTCACGAAAAAAAAGCAGCATATCACGATGAAAAAAGGTCAATAAATCAACGAAAACAAAGTTTTGTATCAATATGTTTATGTTGTTACGAAGAGGAAAGAGTAAAGTATTTTTAAAAATATTTTTTTTAATTTTTTACTCCTTTCCAGCACGTAGAAAATTTTGGTTAAAAATTTTGTTTTTTTTACGACAGCTCGAAAAGACTAAAAAAAGGTTTGTTTTATTTTGCGCTTTTCCCGAGGAAAACACACGTTAATTTAGGAAATTCTTGCAAAAATCAAATAATTGTCGGATTTTAATGAAACTTTCAGGACTTATTCACAAATGAATGAAATTATTTTTGAAATTTTTTTTTTTGAAAATCTTGTTAAAAAGAGATTTTTTTTTAACATGTTTCCACCCACTTACATATTTTCATGAAATTTCGAGAAATTAAATCTTCATGCGCGGGATTTGTTTTTTAAAAAAAACTGGTGATTTACTTTCTACAAAGAGTCCTGTTTATAACTAATTTATAAACAGGACTCTTTGTAGAAAGTAAATCACCAGGTTTTTTTTGTAAAACAGTACCCCATATCATAGAAAATCTGCTCTGAATTATAAAAAAAATGTAAAAACTATGACATTAATCAATTAGAAATGCTTTCACCTGTTTTTGTAAATACGTTATACTAAGGACATTATTTTGTGAAGAAATAAAATTTTTTCAATGAATAATGTATTTTTTACAAAATTTTTCGCATTTTAAAATTTTTTTTCATTAACTTCTTAATACTTCAAAAATCGTTTAAAATTCTTTATTGCTTTCAAGCAATATAATGCAATGATAACGTTAATGAAAAAGTAAATTTACGAATCGAAATTTGAAAAGCACATAACGGTCGTTTGACCCCAAATATTTTTAAAATAATTTAAAAAAAAAGATTGAAAAAAAACGTTCATAATTTCTACGTATGGAAATGTATACATGACATAATCCTTAAAAAGTTTTAAACAATTATCTAATTATTAAAAAACTTTAAACTATTATCTAATTAAGAAAGTATGAAATAAAAAATAGATGTCACATAATTGCTGAATAAAAATGTTAATATTTAAAAAGTACTAGTTAAAAACGAAAAACCGCGTTCGCTTACTTTACAAAAATTGTCAATTTTGATCATCCATAATAATCTGTCATCACCTCGACACAATCGATTTCTTTGATAAATTCAGACACATCGTTAAGAAATGTTTGGATACAAATTTTTATGCCATAAATAAGTACTGTTTGTTTCATATCAGATTAATTTACTTTAAAATTTCTAATTTTACTCAAATAACGTGTCAAAAATAAATAAATTTATTTTAGGAAAAAATTTAAAATCAAAATTTTGTTTGTTTACAAATTTCTTAAAATTCAAGAAATTTAAGAAAATGGCCGCTTTTAAGAAAATTACACAAAAATCAAGCATATATTTGACATTCCAATCTATATAATTTCTGTCTGAAAGACACCAGAATATGTTACTTACTGTAAGTAATAAATTTAATGCTTTAGCTTTCAATTAATAACAATATATTGAGACAAAACTTTGTTTTTGTTGATTTATGAGCTTTTTTCATCGTGATATGCTACTTTTTACGTGACCTAATGGAGGAACCTATATATATATATATATATATATATATATATATATATATATATATATATATAAACAGTATTAACTGCTTGAAAAACCTCGGATGACTCAACTTGTAGTCTCCTAAGGGCAAACTGGTACCCGAGGAAAAAACTGGAAGTAAAAAAAGATAGAACTAAAAACATCAGAACAAGGTGAAAAAAATCAAGTTTCTTAAGTCCTTAGTCCATAGAAAAAACCACAAGCCAGTATAAAGAAAACGAGAACGTAGAGGGCTCAATACGCTAAGTAGAGCGGTAAATTAGAATAAATCCTAACAAGGCAGGCAAACCTAACTAGGTTTCACCTAAATGGATCTTCAGGGTAAACTAAAGGTATATATATATATATATATATATATATATATATATGTATATAATACAAATAAAATTTGTCACTTAGTAGATTGATCTTATATTCAGCACCTCGGCTACAGAAATTTTTGGACGAAACTTTTTGTAATCGTTCGGTCCACTCGTCAGGAAGTTTCAGCAATTGATTGCGAATTTTCTCATTTTGGTTAGTTTTATATTAAGTTAAAAAATAATTTATGTGCTATTTATTGATGTTAGGTTGATTTTTTCTATTCTTGCCCCCCCCTCTCTCTGTGGTGGGGAGTCGTGGCTATGATATATATATCGGAGACGCACTCCGTGGCTGAGTTAGTCTAGAGCATGCTGGATCTAACTACGGTTTCCCCTGCAAGGTGATTGGGGAGCACTAGAGCGTATCTTCTTCTTCAAAAGGATTTCTCGAATGTTCATGCCGGTAGAAGAAAATAAATATACTGAACGTCTACTCAAACATCGGTATCCATTAAAAATAAGGTTTATAATACAGGGTGCAATGGATAAATTGTCATCTAAATTACGCAAAAATGAAAATAACACTGAGATCTCATTTTAGTAGATATATTTACTAAAATTACACAAAAATATCTGGAAATACTAAAGAGTAAATTTATACAATAAAATCGCCATTGGCTTCAACCACAGATCACTTCTGAACCTCCCGCAACTCTTCTGGATGGTCTCCCCCATAATCCATCTTTGGTGTTACAAAGTGTTTTGTTGGCCTCTCGTTCAACTGCGCCCCACAAATAAGAATCAAGGGTTTTTCAGTCTGAAGAGTTAGGTGACCAGATGTAAGGTGTTATGTAGTCACAGAAATTGCCTGACAGCCATGACTGGGTTCTCCTGCTTGTGTGGCATGGTGCAGAGTCCTGTTGCCCGAAATAGGGTCTTCCAGTAGCCACTTTCTTGACCCAGGGCAGCCCTACTTCCTCAAAGTACTTGATGTAGACCTCCGCGTTGAGCCTGAGGCCGTCACCAGTAAATTCGGAAGTGAGTTATCCGATCTGCCGTACCTTCCGTACCTTCGTAATCACCATTAGACTCATCCAACTCTGAATCCTCTGCACTGTCTTCAGATCGACACCCAAACACTCTGAAATATTCACATTGGAGCTTCTGGTACGAATGCCAAGCATTACAGCATGCTGTTTCCAAATTTCTGACGGAGTGAATTGCGTCATGGTGCTCTTTTTCACACAGATTGTGTCCAACTGACCTTGCTATACTGCGCCGTCAATAAAATCAAAAGAAAACAAAACAAAAAACAACACTCATGCGCAAAGTTAAAATATAAAATTACTTATAACTTTTGTTAAAATCACCACAATTGCATGAAACAAAATAAATTGTGATAGCTAAAGTCAGTTCAATTATGTGACATTCGTGATACACGCTTAGGCGATCATGTATCTTTCGATTTATCTGACAGATTTAAATGGTAGATTTTTTCCCGTAGTAGATTCATTGACAAGTACCAAGACTACAGAACCCGGTCTGTCATGCTATTTACCCATAGCTGGAGGGAGAAGAAGAGGATTAATACCTTTCCCAAGGGTTTTAGCACGTAAGTGAATGTAATGAATTCGACTGGAATTCGAACTCGGCTTTCCGATTCCTCAACCCAAGCCGCTAAAGGGGTAGTATTTAAATATCCATTTAAAAATAACGTTAATATATATATATATATATATATATATATATATATATATATATATATATATATATATATAGACAACAATGCCTCATTTATATATTTTTTCATTAAGACGACAGACAAGGTACCGCGATTAAATTTTTTATTTAATTTTTCTTTTGTTCTAACAAGTGTTTTCTTTTCTGGACGCAGTGTATAGAAACTGTCCAAATGTTCTATAATTCCGAGCGATTTCGGCTATACTTTTAGCCATTATCAAGGATGATTTTATTTTTGCTATTTAATTGGTTGTGTGTATGTTTCTAGTTATAAGGATATTTTATTTTAATCAAATTAATTATCTACTGCAAAAAATTCAAAACAGCTAATCTTATCTGCAAAAATAACAACACACCAGCAAAATCAAAATTATAACGAACGAACATTATGAGTTCAAATGCTCAAATGCTTAAAGAACTGTATTCCTGATCAAATCGATCTCATAATAATTACATATATATATGTATATATATGCATGTATGTATGCATATATATTGTGTATTTAGGGAGCAATGCCTCGTTTATACATATTTCATTAAAGACGGCAGACAAAGTACTGCCATTGTTTTAATTTAATTTTTCTTGAGTTCGAAGAAGTGTTTACTTTTTTGGATACAGAGTGTGTAGAAACTGTACAAATCTTCTGTGATTCCGAGCTCTTTTGGTTATACTTTTAGCCATTATCAAGGATGATTTTATTTTTACAGTAGGTGTTTTATTGGTTTCCTTTAAGTGCCAGAAATATTTAGATAGGGACGTTTGATTCCGGTATTTACTTATTTTAAAAGAGCTTTGATGTTGGTTAAAACGCTTCATGAACTCATGTCTGGTGCATCCAAAGTCTGCATTGGATGCACCAGACATGAGTTCAAGAAGCGTTTTAACCAACATCGAAGTTCTTTCAAAATAAGTAAATGCCGGAATCAAACATCCCTACCTAAATACTTCTGGTACTTAAATGAAAACATTAAAACACCTACTGTAAAATGGAAATTACTAAGAAAGGCTAGAGTTTGTAGGTCATTAAATGACCCATGTGCCTTATGCATACATAATAAATTATATATTGTTAAGTTTATGAAAAATAAAAATTTGCTTATTCAAAGAAATGAAATAGCTATTTTCAGCAGACACTGACAAAGATTTTTCTTAAATAATAATTAAATTTGATAAAAAAGATGAAAATTGAAAGAAACTTATTTAAACTTGATTTTTGTATAATAAATTTTAAATAATAAAGTAATTCTAATATATTTATTTGTTAGAAAAAACGTATAGTCTATTAGATATTAAAAGTAGGGCTAATACTTTAAATTTAAGGGAATAGACTTTCAATATTAAAAACGACGTACTTATGTTCAAAGGAATCTTTTGAAAAAAATTGCTTAAAAAATTAGAAATTAAACAGAAAAATAAAGATGCCAAAATAACTCTGTCATAAAAAAAACCCCAGACGACAAACGGATGTCATCATTTGTTGAACAGGCACCCCTACCCTACCTTGACTTAACCTGATTTTGAAAGTAGCTTAGACTTGATACAGTGGTTGTCGATGGAAACGAATACCGTACCACCACTTATTAATAATGATTAAATTTCCCCGTAACTTTGACAACTAAATCAAAGATTATATGTGCTTATAAACCCAGTAAATTTCAAAATAAATTATTCCAGAAATAGCTTGAACATGAATCAGAGATAAACATTATAAATTTAATTTTATAATTAAATTCAAGGTTTAGTTTCTGTTTTTGAAACATAGTAATTCCGGTGTAGCTATAGAATCATATTTTTAAATGAGTATATATACATATATATGTAAGCAAATATATGGATATAGAATCCGACAGTATGAAGAAAATATACGGGAAAAAACAAACAAAAATCCTTACAAGCAATAATGCTGTTTTAATGTTAATATGTCGATGTCGGACGTTTCGGTCAATAAACCATCTTCAGGACATATTCAATATGAAGATGGTTTATTGACCGAAACGTCCGACGTCGACATATTAACATTAAAACAGCATTATTGCTTGTAAGGATTTTTGTTTGTTTTTTCCCGTATATTTTCTTCATACTGTCGGATTCTATATCCATATATTTGCTTACATACTGTCTACTGGAAATACAAACCTGAATATATATATATATATATATATATATATATATATATATATATATATATATATATATAAACTATACACTTTTTATATATATTTGTTAATTTTGCATTTCGTTTTTGAGATGAGGAATTATCAACTATTGCTCTCATCTTGATTATCATTACGGGTCCCTATTATAGACACAACGTTTTGGTCAACTACTTTCTGGTCCTTATCAAGTGACCATTATTTAGCTGATAAAGGATATCTGTTGATTATTGATATCCATGGATTTAACTTAAGCCCACAAGATGATAGTATTAGGTTGGTGCAAAAATAATGACGTAATAATGTCGTTTTTTGACGTTACGTCATAAAACGACATTATTACGTCATTATTTTTGCACCAACCTAATAACACACATACCTCTAAATATAAATGTTATTTGACATAAACATACCCGAGTGGACATCCCCTTTCTTAAAAGGTGAAATTAATCAATACCGGCCTAAACAAGCAAGTCTTATTAAAAGAAAATGTACATTTCATCAAGGATGGAACCTGCATTTAATTTACCCTCGGAAACCATTTTGCCAGGCTTGCTTTAACTATTTGATGTCTAAGTATGGTAACTTATATTTTCGTATCTGACGCGTAAACACAGTTATTTAAAGTAATTAATAGATTATAATGCATCATTATTTTTATAATACTTTAGTGGATACACGTGTTTGAGTAGCACGACTTGGCGTGGTCGTGCGGTTACTGAAGACCAATTCACTCCGCATATCTGGTATAAAAGCCGGAAAGTTATTCATTCAATTAGAGCTGACGAAGCTCATCCCTTTGCAGGCTAAACCAGTACCGATGTTCTTCAGTGTGAAGACCCAACTTGATTACATCAGTGTATCCATCCGTCTTCACCGATGATTTCAAGAAGCCCCTTGGCCCGCCGATGCCATAAGACTAACGCACTGGCTGCATCCATAGCTATGGAGCCCAATTGGCTCCATTGTGCTAGATGCTTATTGACCCAATCAGAAGGTTCATCCACCTTCTGACAGGTCTTGCTTTTAATCCTGCTGGGTGTCCAGCCTCTCTCCTCACTAGAAAAACTTGGTGGGGGAATTGGCTTAGTCGCCGATGACCCGATCATCCGGCAGGTTACTAGTAGAATGAACTGACATTATATATATATATATATATATATATATATATATATATATATATATATATATATATATATATATATATTCAAACAAGTTTGGTTAAGTAATTTAGACATATCATGTCGACTAGTTTTCGTTATGATCCTTTCAAGATTGAGGATTAATTTTCTTGGTAGAATTGATTAAGAAAAATATCAAAATTTTTTAAAAAATATTTTTTAATTTTCCAAGTACTTTTAATCTCATCTGAGACCATCTTCAGGGGGTTAAATTGTCTGTGAGCATGTATATGTGTTTATGTGAATTTAAAACGTTTCAACTGATGATCACAACGAAAGCTATTATTTAACCAAACTTGTTTGAATGAAAAAATGTTGCACACACACACACACACACACACACACACATATATATATATATATATATATATATATATATATAAAGACCAAAGGAAATTTTATCTTAAGCGACGCGTTTCGCCATCTGCCAGGATTTTCTTTTGTAACAAGTATTTATATACAAAAGCAAAAATGTTATGTTAAAAATTTTGTGTTTTATGTTAAAAAAAACAAACAAAACAAAACATTTTTGCTTTTGTATATAGATACTTGTTACAAAAGAAAATCCATGCATTTGCCTTATAAAGTACCTCACAGAATGAAACGCGTGGAATTAGCATAAGTTCCTCCTTTTGCATTTATTTATGTTGTTATATTACAGATACACTCTACCTGAAATTTTACACCCCCCCCCACACACAGACGCGCGAGCACACACACACCCCCCCACACACAGACGCGCGAGCACACACACACACACACACATATATCATGAAATAGAAATTAAGATTACATTAGGTGATGATCATTATCATCTTGTAAATTGAAATAATAATTTACAAGGATTTTCAATCCAGTAAATGGAAGATGAATTATTGAAAAAAAAAATTGACAGACGGAGGATGGAAAAATGAGTAAAGGAAAAAAAGAAGATAAGAAATAGACAAGAAAGGAAGGGAGCAAATAAAAACTAGGGAGAAGTGTAAGTCTGGATATGAGGGTTGGTCAGAGGAGAAAGGAAGAGAAAAAAGTGAGGAAAAAAGGACTTAAATATTTTATACACAATAGTAATCTGAAGGTAGATTACGCTTAAAGAAAACCTTCTTAAATCTATTAACAATATATATATATATATATATATATATATATATATATATATATATATATATATATATATATATATATATTAAAAAGAAGAGAAGAGAGGTGCCGCAAACGTTTTTGGTTGTAATGTGGATTTATTTTGAAAAAATATTATGCTTAATATTAAGCTCTCTTCTTTTTAATATACATACTTTTCTCTCGTTGGAACCACTACAACCTCTTTCTTATATATATATATATATATATATATATATATATATATATATATATATATATATATAAAATGACAATGGTGTATTTGGGTAGCAAAACCCTCTTATATACAAGTTTCGTTAAAGACGACCGACAAGGTACTTCGATTAAGCTTTTTATTTAATTTTTCTTGTGTTCGTACATGTGCTTTCTTCTCTGGACACAAAGTGTGTAAAAACTGTCCAAATGTGCCTCATATCCAAGCGTTTTTGGTTATTCTTTTAGCCATTATCAAGGACGATTTTTATTTTTATCTGAATGTGTGTTTTTTATGCTTGTGTCTGAAGTTATAGGAATTTCTGTTGGGAGATGAAGCAACGGTGAGGAGTCAGTTATTAAAAATATATATGTAAGAAAGAAGAAAAAGTACAAATTTAATTTTAGAAACTTGTTTGTGTTTGAAAACATAGTAAAAAACAATGAAGTAGTCATATACTATGTCTAGGTTGTCAGTACGCTGCGATATCGGGCTTACGGCCACATGATGTTGAAACACCAGTTCTCATGCGATCACTGAAGTTTAGCAACGTTGAACCTGGTCAGTACTGAGATGGGTAACCGCTTGGGAATACCAGATTTTTATAATCTGGGTGAAATGGATGATATTTTCTGGCTATAAGTAATCTGCGAAAGGTTGATAAGCCGTAAAAAATCATAATATATATATAAGCTGGAATATCAGTCCAAATTTTATCAAAAAAGTTCAGATTTCTGTGTCACTTCCTCCCCAAAGGTCGGTATTTGTCGGTAGGTTTCCTTCTGTCTTTGGTTGATTTCTAAGACCTTTCTCTATTCTCTCTGTTTGGGCGAATTTGGGGTTCCCGAAATTAGCAGAATGGTTGACCTGAGGTACCCAGAAATGATAACGGAGCCAAGTATTCATTCAAAAATTCAGAAATGACTAGATGAGAAAATGAAATATTCTTAGTGGCAGGAATGCCCGTATTTCTAAGTGGTCAGTGTCAAACTCCAGTTAAATAATTAAGAATTTGAATGTTGATTTTTAATACAGGTAGGCACTCCCCTACTTAGAGAATTGTTACTAAATGATCTTCCTACTGACATCTGTTTCACTGCCGTATTAAACAAAGTTTAGTAAGTATAATTTAAACAAGCACTTACGCAGAAAGAGACATGATATCTCTACACTTCCATTAATGGAACAATTATAAATATTTATGGCAAAATACTCGTAGTGCCTGGGTTGTAGTTTATACCTCCCCACCCCAGCTAGACATGTAAAGCAAGCAAGCAAGCAAGCAACTAACTAACGTCTTTATCCGATGAGCAACCCTAACCACCTTTTATATATTCAGGCATAAACTTTGTACAATGTCAAACGTTTCTTGTTTTCTTACTGTTTACTTTTTCTGTTCTCGTCTTTTACAGTCGGAAGACAAGCAGCGGGTTTTACCTTGGGTGGCTCGTTGTGGGGTCGTAAATCACATATCCCCGAAATGTTATCACCTCAGGCTGGCAGACCCCCACCCATGAGCAGAGAAGTCCACGGGATTCCCTACTGGGGATATCGCTTAACAAATGTGCGTGTGAAATATATAAATGCAAATATGGAATTCACTTGTGCCAAGTGATAAGTTGTTGAGGGTCTTGTATGACCCGGTGTTGATCTATATTAATAAAGACTTTGGTTTGCGGGACAGGATAGCAATTTAGTCCGAAAGTCGAGATGAAATAAAAAAAAAAAGAAGAGAAAAATTATAAGAGAAGAGGAAGGATGGCAAGAAAAAGAGTTAGAGCAGGAATATGAACAGTAGAATGAGTATTTAGCTTTTATGACAGCAAAAAAATAGAGACTGGGAAATGAAAAAAAGGAGAAGAAGAAAAGAGGAAATGAATATTAATAGTGTGGAAAAATGGAAAATTAGAAACATCTCAATAAAAACAGAAACATATACATAACGGAAATAAGTTTAAGCAGAAATGGTGAGAGTTCGAATTCGAATCGAATCAATTATATTAACTTATGAGCTAATACCCTTTGGAATAGTATGAATTCTCTTTTTCGACCGCAGAAAGAAAGGCCAACCTACTGCGGGGAAAAAATATCTGCCTCGTCAGTCATGTGTCGAAAGATACATGATCGCCTAAGCGTGTATCACGCATGGCACATAATTGTGTGTGTGCATATATATATATATATATATATATATATATATATATATATATAGTGATAATAAGAAGGACCCTTTAATTGGCTATTTCGTTTATAATTTTTATTTCGTGAACTCCGAAATGTTCAACTCATGATAACCAAATCTCCTCCGCAATTTGAGAGTTCGAATTCCAGTCGAATCCATTACATTCATTTACGTGATAATACCCTTTGGAAATGTATGAATCCTCTTCTACTCTCCCGAGCTATGGGTAAATAGCAGGACAGACCGGGTTCTATAGCCTTGGATGGCAACTGGTCTACCGCAGAAAGAAATGCCAACCTACCACGGGAAAAAATTTGCCTCGTCAGTCATGTATTGAAAGATACATGATCGCCTAAGGGTGTCTCACGCGTGGCACATAACTGTCTGACTGAAAGAGAGAAGAAAAGAATGAAAATTGTAAATAAAAAAATAAATGAGGAAAATTGTTGGAAGAAAAGGAAAACAATTCTGATTTTTTTTTTTTTTATTGCAACGAAGAATATAATTATATGTGTATGGTAACAACTGGTTAACTTTCTTAGCCTAATAAGTAAAGCGCTGTCTTAGTATGATTACAATTGAGACTTTGGGCTACTTTTATTTGTTCTGCTAAGTATACGCTACTTTAAGCTAAGCTGGGCTAACAGATCATTAACGAATAAAAAACAATTCAAAATTTAGTATCGTTAAAGTTTCAGATGTATTAGGTTGGTGCAAAAATAATGTCGTTTTCTCACATATGTTACTATGTGAGAAAACGACATTATTTTTGCACCAACCTAATAGTTACTTATGTCCACATCTGGTAACTATCGGTCTGACAGTCTCCCAAGGATAGGAAATACGCGTTTAAAACTCATCGGAATACTATGGACTATTTGCTATACATAATTTTACTTCGACGTTAAGATTAAGATCTTATTAAGATTTGTCTCGCTAGATCAATTACGAATGAATAGAGTTCGATCCTCACATATTCTCGAACATGTAAGCAACGACGAAATTTTAGAGAAAATGGAAACAAAAAGGAAACTTATACTTAACATCAGAAAGAGACAGCTGAAACCTTTAGGGAACATAATGAGAAAAGCAGGCTTGGAAAATCTGGTACACACAGGTCAGATTGAAGGCAAGAGGGACAGAGGAAAACAACGCTTAACATGATGAGCAAATTAATGGCGGAACAGGGTTTAGAAGAAATAAAAAAACAAAATTTATTAAGAGCTACAGGGATATTGGGGAGAGCTATGATCGCCCACACTCTAAAGGAACACAGCATATACATGGTGCGATGCTTAAATTGTCGCCATTTTATCGACTGCACAGTATAGTAGGGTCAGTTGGGCACCATATGTAAGAAAAAGAGTACCATGACGCAATTCACACCAACAGAAATTTGGAAACAATATGCAATACTGCTTGGCATTCGCACCGGCAGCTCCAATACGAACATTTCAGTGTTTTGGGATGTCAGTCTGAGGAGAGTGCAGAGGATTCGAAAAGAATTGGATGAGTCTAATGTTGATTGCCAAGGTGTTTGGAGTGATCACTAGTGATGGCGACGTTATGCTTTCAGTCACCTTCCCGCAGGGCCTCAGATTCAACACGGAGGCCAACATAAAGTACCTTGAGGAGGTAGTGCTGTCCTGAGTCAAGAGGGTGGCTGCTGGAAGACACTATGTCTGGAAACAGCACTCTACACCATGCCATACAAGCAAGAGAACACTGTCATAGCTGTCAGACAATTTCTGCGACCACATAACCCCTTACATCTGGCCACCTAACTCCCCAGACTGAAGCCACTTTGATTATTGTGTGTGTGGGGGGGAGCTCAGTTGAGCGAGAGATCAACAACATTGTAACATTAAAGATGATCTGAAGGCAAGGGTTATGACAGCATTCATTAACTTAAACAAGGAAACCGTCCAGAAGAGTTGCCGGAGATTCAGAAGTCGTCTGCCGGCCGTGGTTGAAGCCAATGGCGATTTTATTGAATAGATTTACTCTTTAGTATTTAAAGATATTTTTGTGTAATTTTGGTAAATATGCCTGTTAAAATGAGTTGTCAGTGTTGTTTTCATTTTACGTAATTTAGACGACAATTTATTCCTCCACCCAGAGAGAGAGAGAAAGAGAGATAGAGAGAAAGAGTGAGTGATAAAGAGCGAGAGAGAGAGAGAGAGAGGGAGAGAGTGTGTGATAATACTCAAATCTAAACTTTAGGTTTAAAAATTAAAAAAAAAAATGCGTAGTAAACACGAATAATTATTGTATTCCATAAATTCTGCTCTTTCTATCTTTGACCCTGAAGAAACCCGTTTCAAATACAGTAAAAAAATAAACATGTCGAAAAGAATCTGTTGATAGAATTTTTTTATTGACTTAGTACTGTGATGTTTGTGGATGCCCCCCACCTACCTCCATTCTTTGTACATATGTAGAACACATAAATTTCTCAAGTTGAGATTCGCTTTTCCTACGAGGCAAATTCCTGCCTGTTTGTGTTTGTTTTATTGTTGCTTCCTCCTACTTTCTGCTACCATTCCTCTTTGCTTTACAGCAAAAGGTAACGTTACCAGAGACAAACATTTGCTCGCGACACAAACTTTCATGAACACAAAGCACGCAGTTAGATTTTGGTCCTGTCACCAACTATTCCACTTAAGATTTATTCAAACACGGCATACCTTAACGACAGGTTGCACGCTTTTCAGGCTTTTCTTTTCCTTATCGAAGACGACATCGTAATTATCTGAGTGATTCTCTTTAATCACAAAACTTATTTCCCACAAAACTAATTGCCTTGACTTTATATTAAAAAACAAATTAATAAAATTATTTCATTGTATCATTCTCGAAACACAACACCCGATAAAGGCAGGTGAGTAGTATACGACTGAAACGTCATGAAAGAACCCCCCCCCAAAAAAAACGAAAAAAACAAACAAACAATACAGATAAGGAACAAAACCACACACAACGCGGACTTTGTACCTTTTTAAAATCTTGTTTCTGCAAAATAATTTTCCAAATATGGAAGATAAGATAATTTTGGAATTATTGTCTTACTACTGGGTTAGCGAATGCGCCTGTAGTGTAACGATAGGCGGTTCGGAAAGGGGAATCGGCCAAGTTCGAATTCAGCTCGAGTTCGTTACGTTGGCTTTCACGCGGATACTCTTGGGAAACTTATAAATCAATCTACCCTTTACAAGCGATTTGTTAAGTATTAGTGTTGAATGGTCTCTTTTGCCTTGAGGTGACAAGAAAAAACCATGAATTCAGAATTAGCTTGAAGAGGAATAGGCACCCTCAGGTTATCTTCCCCTAGACACACCATAGCTACTATGGCTTCAATCAGGAGCGGTTCATCGTACTGGCAACTCGGACAGTCGCCATCAAGGCCGAGTGCGCTAACATGTCGCCATCAAGGGCGAGTGCGCTAACATGTCGCCATGTTATGTATTAGGGATCTTCTAAAACTAAAACTTATAAAAACATGCTTGCGGTCGTCCACGATTAAATTCTTTATCTATGTTGTCAATAGAAAATGATCTTGTAAAGAAGATAGGTGTAGAAAATACCATGAAAAGAATTGAAGATCTAAAGTTTAGAAAAATATTTTAGTACGGCTAATGAATGTTTTTTTAGTTTGTATTAAGTTGCACATTGTAATAAATCTGTTGTTCTGCATTTTCAGTTTTTCTTTTTGTGAAAATTAAAAAAAAAAAATATACTTTTAAAGGTACCGATGTTCAGCTTTCCCAGGGTACCAGCAACCCTCTAGCTGTCACTGGTGTCAATAAATTTGGTGCCCTTACAATTTTAATGCGTTACGGGACTCATGGCATGACTCAATTTCTTTAAAAAAAAAACTCAATTGACTATCAGATATATATATATATATATATATATATATATATATATATATATATATATATATATATATATATATATATATATTTATATATATATTAGATTGGTGCAAAATAATGATATATATATATGATGTATATATATGATTTATATATATGTATATATATATATGATGTATATATATATATGATTTATATATATATATATATATATATATATATATATATATATATATATATATATATATATATATATATATATGAAGAAAAATATACAGAAAAACAAACAAAAATCTTAATATGTAATTATGCTGTATTAATGTTAATATAAAGTCAATGTCGGACGTTTCGGTCTATTTTAGACCATCATCAGGACATATTCATAAAACATAAACTGTTTTTAACGAACTGTTTTAAAATTGTTCCATCGTGCCAGTCTAATATTTTGAAATCATTTTGATTTACTTTGTAACATGGAAGACTTAAAATTTGTATGGAAATCTAAGAACCTATTGATCTCTGCGTATTCCTATATCAACGGAAGGGATTTCTGGACGAACTGTTTATATGAGAAAATAGTTCAATCGAGTTTGTTTAATATTTTAATATATTGAAATCATCTTCGAATAAGTTTTCACAACATCGCCCACGTGACGATGACGTGATCATATTTTAAACGGAACGCTGATCTTATATAAACAAAATTTCAGTTATCTGTTTGGATTAGTTGTGCTCTTATGTCCATCGTCTTTTTCATGTTGAATTTTATATGTTCTAATGTTAATTATGTTTTATGAATATGTCCTGATGATGGTCTAAAATAGACCGAAACGTCCGACGTTGACTTTATATTAACATTAATACAGCATAATTACATATTAAGATTTTTGTTTGTTTTTTCTGTATATTTTTCTTCATACTGTCGGATCTATATCCATATATTTGCTTACATATGTATATATATATATATATATATATATATATATATATATATATAATGTGTAATATATATATGATGTGAAAATATAAATTGTTTATAACAGAACAAAATTTGTCATAAATTTCGTTAATCAAATACTGTTGTTTCTCCTAGGAATATGCCTTCAACAACTTCCAAGTATGGTTGTCACAACCAGTATTCAGCCACAAACAACTTTACATTGTATATTCCAATGCTATGACATTATAAATGTAATCAAGCCAAATAGAAATGGAATATTTCCAACAAATAACCAAATACCATTGCTATTATATGCTTTGCTATTCAGACCAGCATGGGTGTAATACTTACAATGTTTCAGCTGAACAACCAAGATGAACATGTGTCCTGAAATCGAAAGTATATAATAATTATAATTCCTCATCTAAAAGAAACTACGTCCTGGGTATGACGATAAACTACATCCGCGTCCTGGGTATGGCAGTGAACTACATCCAAAAGCAAGGCATCAGATAATGTTTTCGGAAAAATAATGTTGCCAGCTATCCGTTTTTGGAACTATAATGTTGCCAGCTATCCGTTTTTGGAACCATACTGTTGCCAGCTATGCGGTCTTTGAAACAATAATGTTGCCAGCTATAAGTTTTTTGTAAGAAATAATGTTGCCAGCTATACGTTTTTTGTAAAAGATAATGTTGCTAGCTATACGTTTTTTATTCCATCAAAATAGGCATTTAAAATTCATATAAACTGGATTTGGCATTAAATAACCCACAGTGGTTGATATGCCATAAAACCCAAACAAACAAACAAACAAATCTAAAAGAAACTTTAATTTTACTGTTCCATTATAGGTGAAAATCATATTACATGCTGAAAAATAATTCGTAATATTTCTCCCAAATTTTGCTTAAATTTTTTATTTCTTTTTTTTATATTTCGAAAAGTCTTCGTATTTTGGGGTTAATATTTGGATATCTTGTACAAATCTTTTAAACATGCTAATAATTTTCTGTCTTTTTAGTTCAGTCTGTAAGTGACATTTTTTTTTGCAAGATTGTTGCTCACTGGACGACCTTTTTTGAATTTTACATGTTGCAATTATTTGACAATTCCGGAGACCAGTGAGTAAAGTAAACTTAATGAGATGCTATGTTCTTTTCTTATTGAACCCGTTAAAGAAGAGCACGACATTTTTAAGTGAATTAAAGTCAACTTCCATTGTAAAACAGGATTTATAAACGCCTGCAATCTTTTCCGTAAAAAACATAATTGCTAAGATATTTAATATTTTACGGCATTATTTTCTCACATTCAAAATCTGTAATTCAGCGTTGCTCATCTTGAAGTTAAAAAACAAAACAAAACAATATTATTAATTTTTGAGGAGTATTTGCTTTCATGTTATTTATTAGCTTCTATTTTTTCGCAACTTTATAAAGGTCGTCAATTCTATGGCAGTAAGTAGGACAGATGGGAAATAAAGAACAAGATCTCACTGTGAAAGCCGACTTTGATCATGACAGACGCATTATGCGTTAATGACAATATGTTCATGGCACAAATTCCATTTGCAATTCATGCGAAGTGAACACGTTTCCAAGGTGCATCAGTTAATTGAGAACAAAATATAAAGAAAAACATCCAATAAAAATCATGAGAACAACATGTGATAAATGTATTTCTGGAATGGCACCGTAGGGCCACTGCGTACTACGCCCCACCCAGAATGGTGGGGGCAAGCCTGATTGAGGGGCCCGGGTACTGCTTTGTGATCCTCTCTATCTTATCAACATTTGCTTTGTTCCTATCTACATTTATATTCGTTACAAATTAAACTATGCACAATTGACGATTAATGGATGAAAACTTTTTACGGATTTTGACATCATTATGGAAACTTTTTTTTTTCGTTCAAATCCGTGAATTTCTGTTTCTCATGCTAAGTCTCAAAAAACACTAAATCAAATTCACTACTTTTCATCCATAATATTAAATATATTAAACATTCTTCAACCGTTTTACCAGGAAAATCTCTAGTTGATCATAAAAACCGCTGCAAAACATTGTCGATTTATTTAGGATCACATGACATCATATTATTACAAGTGTCTGATTTATATTTAGTTAAATTGCGTTTATTTCCTATTTTTCTAGTTGAATTGTTCACCTATATTGCACATCATCCATTACTGTTAATAATTAGATTAGTATAAAATTTGTATTTTATATGAATAGTACCTTATGAATGGAAGCACGGTGGAGTAATTGTGGAATCGGAGAGCCGAGTTCGAATTCCAGTCGAATCCATTACATTCACATACTTTGGAAAAAGTATGAATTCTTTTCTTTTCCACTTAGCTTTGGGTAAATAGCAAGAGAGACCGGATTCTATAGACTTGGATGGGAACTTGTTTGCCACAGAAGGTTGGAGCAAAAATCTGACTCGTCAGTCATGTACCAAAAGTCGTAGCTGGCACATAACTGACTGACCTTATGAAAATTGAGATGTAGTGGGAGCATCACAACCAATAACATGCTGATCTGAATTGTAAGGAATTCAGATTAAAAAATTATTAATTCTATATCCGTTACACACTGCGTGTAAATTTGCATACGTGTACATAATGTATATGCGTATGCTGTGGGTGGGTGGGTGACTTGTGCTTTTGTTGCTTAATGTATGCACAAAAAAAACGTATAAACACAATTTGAGAGATTTTGAAACAAAATAATTCTATCCCAGTCAGTTTGGACAGTCCCCTGCTCTGGACTGAGCAATGAAATCATAAAGTTGTAGACAACTAATAAAAACTTAAGTTTTTAAGACTATAATCAGATAATTGTAAATTTTTATTTAAATTTTCGGAAATTATTTGATAATTTGAACTAGAAAGACTTTCACGGTTTTCATATTTGAAAATTCTGATGATTCTTAATTCTTCAGTTAATAATTGAATAAGCTCATGGCGAGTTCTATGACAGTAAAATATCTGTAGAAATTCCCCTATTACATCATTAATTATTTGAGCTTAACAACTTTAACAAAATATTACAATAAAAATTATAAATATGAATGCTAGTTATTATTTTAAGGAGGTACAAATGAAAAGATTTGAAATTGACAACTTTTTTCCATTTCACTGAAATAGCTGTTAAACACTTCTATCTTCTCTTCTTTCTTTCATTCTCTCACTGAAACCAAGTAGCTTCTCTGATATATATTTTATATTCTCACACAATCAAAACAGAATAATCCATTATTTATGAGGTATAAGCAGTAGACATTCAGCATTTCTATCTATCTTTCTTTTTTCGCTGAAACCAAGTAGCGTCTTCATATGTTTTTTGTCTTTATACATGATTAAAACAGAATAGTCCATTATTTATGAGGTTTTGGCAAAGCATAATGGTTGTGCAAGCTAACAAAGGGTGAGACATTCACAATAATTCTATGATTCTTTCATCTGACAATAAAGGGTTTTTAATAAGTAAAAAAAAAGAACACTTGAAAAATATTGCAATGACAATCATAATTATCAATGCCGATCGTTATTTTAAGAAGTGGGTACAAATGAAAAGATTTGAAAATTCACTGAAACAGCCGTTAAATCTTACCAACCTTCCCTTCTTTCTTTTTTGCATTTTCTCGCTGAAACAAAATAGCGTCTGTCTTGTTTTTCCACGCACTAAAAATGGAATAGTTCATTATTTATGAGGTATTGACAGGAGACGTTAAACACTATTTTCTTTCTTTTTCTCACTGAAACCAAGCGTCCTTTCCATTATCTCCACGCGATCAAAATAGAATTGTCCATTATTTATGATGTATTGGCAGGGCGTACAGGTCGTGCGAACTAAAGAAGTGGTGGTGGAGGACAAGCACAATTATAATAAGATTATTTTTAATGTTTTCCTTTCCTTTTGTAGAAATGCAAATGTGCGAACATGCATCCACACACTCTGAATGACACTGAAATATACATCTATGTCGTGAGTTCAAATTTAACTTTCGATCTGGTAAAAGAATATAATCTGAAATCCTTTTTTGACTCCTTCTGTATATAAATTAATTTTCTAATAAATGTAACATTTGAAATAGACAATATAAATTTGGAATTTGGTCATTTTGGCTTCAGCGAAGCGACAGGTATCGAACAAGATAATTCTTCATTTTAAAAATTCCGACATAGATTTATTTTTGTTTATATATGAACTTAAAAAAGTCTAGAACTTGTTTTAAATCAGGCCACAGGAAATGCTGTAATCTTTTCTTCCAGGTCACTGGGAAGACAATCTCTGATATCAAAACGCCAGTGCCAAAATAAATCAGTCATACTCCTTTTTTGCATTTTTACTTGAAAATACCAAATTTTACAAGTACCTAGCATACATTAATTGTACAGTTGGTGTTGAATATTTGTTTGAAGTCATTAACGTGACCTCACCTGAAATATCCATGTTCATACGTATATGACAAGTTAAAGAACAGACATCTTTATCGAGTGGACCTAGACCACCCTCATTTTGGGTCTTGTGGAGTGAGTGTCCGTAAATCACCGTAAAACATTTCATAGGAGCCGTCCTTCATTCAGCAGGTGAAGAGACATTAAATTTTGACAAAGACTGCATCGTAAAGGCATCTCTAATTAGAAAAAGAAAAAAAGAATGTGAAGAAAGAAAGAAATATAGCAATAAACAAGCAAAGAAAGAAAGAAGGAAAGAAAATAAAAATAAAAGTATTACGAGACCGGAACTACTTACACAATAGACTCTTCCAGGTCTATATTAAGTATGCGACACAACACTCTAGAGACAGAGAGATAGAGAGAGAGCCGCGTACGACTACCAGTATAGGACACTAACATATAGTAAGCTCCGCTTACACTATCTCTGTAACCTGTTGTTAATATATCTTTCTTACATCGATTCCGTGTTCCGTGTTTTCCATCTGTGGTCCCAACTTAGGCCCCACATCAAAAAGAAAGGAAGAAAAGAAAAGTAAAAGAAAAAAAAATGAATGAAAAGTAAAGAAAGAAAAATAAAACAAATAAAGAAAGAAAGCACAGAAAAGATAAGAAATTAAAAAGAAAAAAAAAGAAGAAAAGAAACAGAGGAAAAGGAGGAGGAAGAAAGAAAGAAAAAAAAAAAAGAAACGTAGAGAAAGAATGAAATAAATAAATAAAAAGAGAGGAAGAAAGGAGAAAAAAAGAATAAATAAAAAAAGAGAGGAAGAAAGGAGAAAAAAAGAATAAACAAAAAGAGAGGAAGAAAGGAGAAAAAAAGAATAAACAAAAAGAGAGGAAGAAAGGAGAAAAAAAGAATAAATAAAAAGAAAGGAAGAAAGGAGAAAAAAAAAGAATAAATAAAAAGAGAGAAAGAAAGGAGAAAAAAGAATAAATAAAAAGAGAGGAAGAAAGGAGAAAAAAGAATAAATAAAAAGAGAAGAAGAAAGGAGAAAAAAAATAAATAAAAAGACAGAAGAAACAAAAGAATAAATAAAAAGAGAGGAAGAAAGGAGAAACAAAAGAATAAATAAAAAGACAGAAGAAAGAAAAGAATAAAAAAAAGAGAGGAAGAAAGGAGAAACAAAAGAATAAATAAAAAGAGAGGAAGAAAGGAGAAAAAAGAATAAATAAAAAGAAAGGAGAAACAAAAGAATAAATAAAAAGAGAGGAAGAAAGGAGAAAAAAGAATAAATAAAAAGAAAGGAGAAACAAAAGAATAAATAAAAAGAGAGGAAGAAAGGAGAAAAAAGAATAAATAAAAAGAAAGGAGAAACAAAAGAATAAACAAAAAGAGAGGAAGAAAGGAGAAAAAAGAATAAATAAAAGGAAAGTAAGAAGGACAAAAAAAAGAATAAATAAAAAGAGAGGAAGAAAGGAGAAAAAAAAAGAATAAATAAAAAGAGAGGAAGAAAGGAGAAAAAAAAGAATAAATGAGAAGAGAGGAAGAAGGGAGAAACAAAAGAATAAATAAAAAGAGAGGAAGAAAAGAGAAAAAAAGAATAAATAAAAGAAAGAAGAAACAAATGAATAAATAAAAAGAGAGGAAGAAAGGAGAAAAAAAAGAATAAATAAAAAGAAAGGAAGAAAGGAGAAAAAAAAGAATGAATAAAAAGAGAGGAAGAAAGGAGAAAAAAGAATAAATAAAAAGAGAGGAAGAAAGGAGAAAAAAGAATAAATAAAAACAAAGGAGAAACAAAAGAATGAATAAAAAGAGAGGATGAAAGGAGAAAAAAAGAATAAATAAAAAGAGAGGAAGAAAAAAGAAAAAAGAATAAATAAAAAGAGAGGAAGAAAGGAGAAAAAATAAAAAATAAAAAGAAACGAGCAACAAAAGAATAAATAAAAAGAGAGGAAGAAAGGAGAAAAAAGAATAAATAAAAGGAAAGGAAGAAAGGACAAAAAAAAAGAATAAATAAAAAGAGAGGAAGAAAGGAGAAACAAAAGAATAAATAAAAAGAGAGGAATAAAGGAGAAAAAAAGAAAAAAAAAGAGAGGATGAAAGGAGAAAAAAAGAATGAATAAAAAGAGAAGAAGAAAGGAGAAAAAAAATAAATAAAAAGACAGAAGAAACAAAAGAATAAATAAAAAGAGAGGAAGAAAGGAGAAAGAAAAGAATAAATAAAAAGAGAGGAAGAAAAGAGAAAAAAGAATAAATAAAAAGAAAGGAGAAACAAAAGAATAAATAAAAAGAGAGGAAGAAAGGAGAAAAAAGAATAAATAAAAACAAAGGAGAAACAAAAGAATAAAAAAAAAGAGAGGAAGAAAGGAGAAAAAAGAATAAATAAAAAGAAAGGAGAAACAAAAGAATAAATAAAAAGAGAGGAAGAAAGGAGAAAAAAAGAAAAAATTAAAAGTGAGGAAGAAAGGAGAAAAAAAGAATAAATAAAAAGAAAAGAGAAACAAAAGAATAAACAAAAAGAGAGGAAGAAAGGAGAAAAAAAGAATAAATAAAAAGAGAGGAAGAAAGGAGAAACAAAAGAATAAATAAAAAGAGAGGAAGAAAAAAGAAACAAAAGAATAAATAAAAAGAGAGGAAGAAAGGAGAAAAAAAAAGAATAAATAAAAAGAGAGGAAGAAAGGAGAAAAAAAAGAATAAATGAAAAGAGAGGAAGAAGGAAGAAACAAAAGAATAAATAAAAAGAGAGGAAGAAAAGAGAAAAAAGAATAAATAAAAAGAAAAAAGAAAGAAATGAATAAATAAAAAGAGAGGAAGAAAGGAGAAAAAAGAATAAATAAAAAGAGAGGAAGAAAGGAGAAAAAAGAATAAATAAAAAGAGAAGAAGAAAGGAGAAAAAAAATAAATAAAAAGACAGAAGAAACAAAAGAATAAATAAAAAGAGAGGAAGAAAGGAGAAACAAAAGAATAAATAAAAAGACAGAAGAAAGAAAAGAATAAAAAAAAGAGAGGAAGAAAGGAGAAACAAAAGAATAAATAAAAAGAGAGGAAGAAAGGAGAAAAAAGAATAAATAAAAAGAAAGGAGAAACAAAAGAATAAATAAAAAGAGAGGAAGAAAGGAGAAAAAAGAATAAATAAAAAGAAAGGAGAAACAAAAGAATAAATAAAAAGAGAGGAAGAAAGGAGAAAAAAGAATAAATAAAAAGAAAGGAGAAACAAAAGAATAAACAAAAAGAGAGGAAGAAAGGAGAAAAAAGAATAAATAAAAGGAAAGTAAGAAGGACAAAAAAAAGAATAAATAAAAAGAGAGGAAGAAAGGAGAAAAAAAAAGAATAAATAAAAAGAGAGGAAGAAAGGAGAAAAAAAAGAATAAATGAGAAGAGAGGAAGAAGGGAGAAACAAAAGAATAAATAAAAAGAGAGGAAGAAAAGAGAAAAAAAGAATAAATAAAAGAAAGAAGAAACAAATGAATAAATAAAAAGAGAGGAAGAAAGGAGAAAAAAAAGAATAAATAAAAAGAAAGGAAGAAAGGAGAAAAAAAAGAATGAATAAAAAGAGAGGAAGAAAGGAGAAAAAAGAATAAATAAAAAGAGAGGAAGAAAGGAGAAAAAAGAATAAATAAAAACAAAGGAGAAACAAAAGAATGAATAAAAAGAGAGGATGAAAGGAGAAAAAAAGAATAAATAAAAAGAGAGGAAGAAAAAAGAAAAAAGAATAAATAAAAAGAGAGGAAGAAAGGAGAAAAAAGAAAAAATAAAAAGAAACGAGCAACAAAAGAATAAATAAAAAGAGAGGAAGAAAGGAGAAAAAAGAATAAATAAAAGGAAAGGAAGAAAGGACAAAAAAAAAGAATAAATAAAAAGAGAGGAAGAAAGGAGAAACAAAAGAATAAATAAAAAGAGAGGAATAAAGGAGAAAAAAAGAAAAAAAAAGAGAGGATGAAAGGAGAAAAAAAGAATGAATAAAAAGAGAAGAAGAAAGGAGAAAAAAAATAAATAAAAAGACAGAAGAAACAAAAGAATAAATAAAAAGAGAGGAAGAAAGGAGAAAGAAAAGAATAAATAAAAAGAGAGGAAGAAAAGAGAAAAAAGAATAAATAAAAAGAAAGGAGAAACAAAAGAATAAATAAAAAGAGAGGAAGAAAGGAGAAAAAAGAATAAATAAAAACAAAGGAGAAACAAAAGAATAAAAAAAAAGAGAGGAAGAAAGGAGAAAAAAGAATAAATAAAAAGAAAGGAGAAACAAAAGAATAAATAAAAAGAGAGGAAGAAAGGAGAAAAAAAGAATAAATTAAAAGTGAGGAAGAAAGGAGAAAAAAAGAATAAATAAAAAGAAAAGAGAAACAAAAGAATAAACAAAAAGAGAGGAAGAAAGGAGAAAAAAAGAATAAATAAAAAGAGAGGAAGAAAGGAGAAACAAAAGAATAAATAAAAAGAGAGGAAGAAAGGAGAAACAAAAGAATAAATAAAAAGAGAGGAAGAAAGGAGAAAAAAAAAGAATAAATAAAAAGAGAGGAAGAAAGGAGAAAAAAAAGAATAAATGAAAAGAGAGGAAGAAGGAAGAAACAAAAGAATAAATAAAAAGAGAGGAAGAAAAGAGAAAAAAGAATAAATAAAAAGAAAAAAGAAAGAAATGAATAAATAAAAAGAGAGGAAGAAAGGAGAAAAAAAAGAATAAATAAAAAGAGAGGAAGAAAGGAGAAAAAAGAATAAATAAAAAGAAAGGAGAAAAAAAGAATAAATAAAAAGAGAGGAAGAAAGGAGAAAAAAGAATAAATAAAAACAAAGGAGAAACAAAAGAATGAATAAAAAGAGAGGAAAAAAGGAGAAAAAAGAATAAATAAAAAGAAAGGAGAAAAAAAGAATAAATAAAAAGAGAGGAAGAAAGGAGAAAAAAGAATAAATAAAAACAAAGGAGAAACAAAAGAATGAATAAAAAGAGAGGATGAAAGGAGAAAAAAAGAATAAATAAAAAGAGAGGAAGAAAGGAGAAAAAAGAATAAATAAAAAGAGAGGAAGAAAGGAGAAAAAAAGAATAAATAAAAAGAAAAGAGAAACAAAAGAATAAATAAAAAGAGAGGAAGAAAGGAGAAAAAAGAATAAATAAAAGGAAAGGAAGAAAGGACAAAAAAAAGAATAAATAAAAAGAGAGGAAGAAAGGAGAAACAAAAGAATAAATAAAAAGAGAGGAATAAAGGAGTAAAAAAGAAAAAAAAAAGAGAGGACTAAAGGAGAAAAAAAGAATGAATAAAAAGAGAGGAAGAAAGGAGAAAAAGAAGAATAAATAAAAAGAGAGGAAGAAAGGAGAAAAAGAGAATAAATAAAAAGAGAGGAAGAAAGGAGAAAAAAGAATAAATAAAAAGAAAGAAGAAACAAAAGAATAAATAAAAAGAGAGGAAGAAAGGAGAAAAAAAGTATAAATAAAAAGAGAGGAAAAAGGAGAAAAAAAGAATAAATAAAAAGAAAGAAGAAACAAAAGAATAAATAAAAAGAGAGGAAGAAAGGAGAAAAAAATAATAAATAAAAAGAGAGGAAGAAAGGAGAAAAAAAAGAATAAATAAAAAGAAAGGAGAAACAAAAGAATAAATAAAAAGAGAGGAAGAAAGGAGAAAAAAGAATAAATAAAAAGAAAGGAGAAACAAAAGAATAAATAAAAAGAAAGGAGAAACAAAAGAATAAATAAAAAGAGAGGAAGAAAGGAGGAAAAAAATTATAAATAAAAAGAGAGGAAGAAAGGATAAAAAAAGAATAAATAAAAAGAAAGGAGAAACAAAAGAATAAATAAAAAGAAAGGAGAAACAAAAGAATAAATAAAAAGAGAGGAAGAAAGGAGAAAAAAATAATAAATAAAAAGAGAGGAAGAAAGGAGAAAAAAGAATAAATAAAAAGAAAGGAGAAACAAAAGAATAAATAAAAACAGAGGAAGAAAGGAGAAAAAAAGATTAAATAAAAAGAGAGGAAGAAAGGGAGAAAAAAGATTAAATAAAATGAGTGGAAGAAAGGAAAAAAAAAGAATAAATAAAAAGAGAGGAAGAAAGGAGAAACAAAAGAATAAATAAAAAGAGAGGAATAAAGGAGAAAAAAAGAAAAAAAAAAGAGAGGACTAAAGGAGAAAAAAAGAATGAATAAAAAGAGAGGAAGAAAGGAGAAAAAGAAGAATAAATAAAAAGAGAGGAAGAAAGGAGAAAAAGAGAATAAATAAAAAGAGAGGAGAAACAAAAGAATAAATAAAAACAAAGGAGAAACAAAAGAATAAATAAAAAAAGAGGAAGAAAGGAGAAAAAAAAGTATAAATAAAAAGAAAGAAGAAACAAAAGAATAAATAAAAAGAGAGGAAGAAAGGAGAAAAAAATAATAAATAAAAAGAGAGGAAGAAAGGAGAAAAAAAGAATAAATAAAAAGAAAGGAGAAACAAAAGAATAAATAAAAAGAGAGGAAGAAAGGAGAAAAAAGAATAAATAAAAAGAAAGGAGAAACAAAAGAATAAATAAAAAGAAATGAGAAACAAAAGAATAAATAAAAAGAGAGGAAGAAAGGAGGAAAAAAATTATAAATAAAAAGAGAGGAAGAAAGAATAAAAAAAGAATAAATAAAAAGAAAGGAGAAACAAAAGAATAAATAAAAAGAAAGGAGAAACAAAAGAATAAATAAAAAGAGAGGAAGAAAGGAGAAAAAAATAATAAATAAAAAGAGAGGAAGAAAGGAGAAAAAAGAATAAATAAAAAGAAAGGAGAAACAAAAGAATAAATAAAAACAGAGGAAGAAAGGAGAAAAAAAGATTAAATAAAAAGAGAGGAAGAAAGGAGAAAGAAATGAATAAATAAAAAGAGAGGAAGAAAGGAGAAAAAAAAAGAATATATAAAAAGAGAGGAAGAAAGGAGAAAAAAAGAACAAATAAAAAGAATGGAGAAACAAAAGAATGAATAAAAAGAGAGGAAGAAAGGAGAAAAAAGAATAAATAAAAAGAGAGGAAGAAAGGAGAAAAAAGAATAAATAAAAAGAGAGGAAGAAAGGAGAAAAAAAGAATAAATAAAAAGAAAAGAGAAACAAAAGAATAAATAAAAAGAGAGGAAGAAAGGAGAAAAAAGAATAAATAAAAGGAAAGGAAGAAAGGACAAAAAAAAAAGAATAAATAAAAAGAGAGGAAGAAAGGAGAAACAAAAGAATAAATAAAAAGAGAGGAATAAAGGAGAAAAAAAGAAAAAAAAAAGAGAGGACTAAAGGAGAAAAAAAGAATGAATAAAAAGAGAGGAAGAAAGGAGAAAAAGAAGAATAAATAAAAAGAGAGGAAGAAAGGAGAAAAAGAGAATAAATAAAAAGAGAGGAAGAAAGGAGAAAAAAGAATAAATAAAAAGAAAGGAGAAACAAAAGAATAAATAAAAACAAAGGAGAAACAAAAGAATAAATAAAAAAAGAGGAAGAAAGGAGAAAAAAAGTATAAATAAAATGAGAGGAAAAAGGAGAAAAAAAGAATAAATAAAAAGAAAGAAGAAACAAAAGAATAAATAAAAAGTGAGGAAGAAAGGAGAAAAAAATAATAAATAAAAAGAGAGGAAGAAAGGAGAAAAAAAAGAATAAATAAAAAGAAAGGAGAAACAAAAGAATAAATAAAAAGAGAGGAAGAAAGGAGAAAAAAGAATAAATAAAAAGAAAGGAGAAACAAAAGAATAAATAAAAAGAAAGGAGAAACAAAAGAATAAATAAAAAGAGAGGAAGAAAGGAGGAAAAAAATTATAAATAAAAAGAGAGGAAGAAAGGATAAAAAAAGAATAAATAAAAAGAAAGGAGAAACAAAAGAATAAATAAAAAGAAAGAAGAAACAAAAGAATAAATAAAAAGAGAGGAAGAAAGGAAAAAAAAAATAATAAATAAAAAGAGAGGAAGAAAGGAGAAAAAAAAGAATAAATAAAAAGAAAGGAGAAACAAAAGAATAAATAAAAACAGAGGAAGAAAGGAGAAAAAAAGATTAAATAAAAAGAGAGGAAGAAAGGAGAAAGAAATGAATAAATAAAAAGAGAGGAAGAAAGGAGAAAAAAAGAATAAATAAAAAGAGAGGAAGAAAGGAGAAAAAAAGAATAAATAAAAAGAGAGGAAGAAAGGAAAATAAAAGAACAAATAAAAAGAATGGAGAAACAAAAGAATGAATAAAAAGAGAGGAAGAAAGGAGAAAAAAGAATAAATAAAAAGAAAGGAGAAAAAAAGAATAAATAAAAAGAGAGGAAGAAAGGAGAAAAAAGAATAAATAAAAAGAGAGCAAGAAAGGAGAAAAAAAGAACAAATAAAAAGAAAAGATAAACAAAAGAATAAATAAAAAGAGAGGAAGAAAGGAGAAAAAAAGATTAAATAAAAAGAGAGGAAGAAAGGGAGAAAAAAGATTAAATAAAATGAGAGGAAGAAAGGAAAAAAAAAGAATAAATAAAAAGAGAGGAAGAAAGGAGAAAAAAAGAATAAATACAAAGA
Source organism: Acanthosepion lycidas (assembly GCA_963932145.1). NCBI lineage: Eukaryota > Metazoa > Mollusca > Cephalopoda > Sepiida > Sepiidae > Acanthosepion > Acanthosepion lycidas. Next base: position 71,769,044 of record OZ010578.1, read on the forward strand.
GAGGAATAAAGGAGAAAAAAAGAAAAAAAAAAGAGAGGACTAAAGGAGAAAAAAAGAATGAATAAAAAGAGAGGAAGAAAGGAGAAAAAGAAGAATAAATAAAAAGAGAGGAAGAAAGGAGAAAAAGAGAATAAATAAAAAGTGAGGAAGAAAGGAGAAAAAAGAATAAATAAAAAGAAAGGAGAAACAAAAGAATAAATAAAAACAAAGGAGAAACAAAAGAATAAATAAAAAAAGAGGAAGAAAGGAGAAAAAAAAGTATAAATAAAAAGAGAGGAAAAAGGAGAAAAAAAGAATAAATAAAAAGAAAGAAGAAACAAAAGAATAAATAAAAAGAGAGGAAGAAAGGAGAAAAAAATAATAAACAAAAAGAGAGGAAAAAAGGAGAAAAAAAAGAATAAATAAAAAGAAAGGAGAAACAAAAGAATAAATAAAAAGAGAGGAAGAAAGGAGAAAAAAGAATAAATAAAAAGAAAGGAGAAACAAAAGAATAAATAAAAAGAAATGAGAAACAAAAGAATAAATAAAAAGAGAGGAAGAAAGGAGGAAAAAAATTATAAATAAAAAGAGAGGAAGAAAGGATAAAAAAAGAATAAATAAAAAGAAAGGAGAAACAAAAGAATAAATAAAAAGAAAGGAGAAACAAAAGAATAAATAAAAAGAGAAGAAGAAAGGAGAAAAAAAATAAATAAAAAGACAGAAGAAACAAAAGAATAAATAAAAAGAGAGGAAGAAAGGAGAAAGAAAAGAATAAATAAAAAGAGAGGAAGAAAAGAGAAAAAAGAATAAATAAAAAGAAAGGAGAAACAAAAGAATAAATAAAAAGAGAGGAAGAAAGGAGAAAAAAGAATAAATAAAAACAAAGGAGAAACAAAAGAATAAAAAAAAAGAGAGGAAGAAAGGAGAAAAAAGAATAAATAAAAAGAAAGGAGAAACAAAAGAATAAATAAAAAGAGAGGAAGAAAGGAGAAAAAAAGAATAAATTAAAAGTGAGGAAGAAAGGAGAAAAAAAGAATAAATAAAAAGAAAAGAGAAACAAAAGAATAAACAAAAAGAGAGGAAGAAAGGAGAAAAAAAGAATAAATAAAAAGAGAGGAAGAAAGGAGAAACAAAAGAATAAATAAAAAGAGAGGAAGAAAGGAGAAACAAAAGAATAAATAAAAAGAGAGGAAGAAAGGAGAAAAAAAAAGAATAAATAAAAAGAGAGGAAGAAAGGAGAAAAAAAAGAATAAATGAAAAGAGAGGAAGAAGGAAGAAACAAAAGAATAAATAAAAAGAGAGGAAGAAAAGAGAAAAAAGAATAAATAAAAAGAAAAAAGAAAGAAATGAATAAATAAAAAGAGAGGAAGAAAGGAGAAAAAAAAGAATAAATAAAAAGAGAGGAAGAAAGGAGAAAAAAGAATAAATAAAAAGAAAGGAGAAAAAAAGAATAAATAAAAAGAGAGGAAGAAAGGAGAAAAAAGAATAAATAAAAACAAAGGAGAAACAAAAGAATGAATAAAAAGAGAGGAAAAAAGGAGAAAAAAGAATAAATAAAAAGAAAGGAGAAAAAAAGAATAAATAAAAAGAGAGGAAGAAAGGAGAAAAAAGAATAAATAAAAACAAAGGAGAAACAAAAGAATGAATAAAAAGAGAGGATGAAAGGAGAAAAAAAGAATAAATAAAAAGAGAGGAAGAAAGGAGAAAAAAGAATAAATAAAAAGAGAGGAAGAAAGGAGAAAAAAAGAATAAATAAAAAGAAAAGAGAAACAAAAGAATAAATAAAAAGAGAGGAAGAAAGGAGAAAAAAGAATAAATAAAAGGAAAGGAAGAAAGGACAAAAAAAAGAATAAATAAAAAGAGAGGAAGAAAGGAGAAACAAAAGAATAAATAAAAAGAGAGGAATAAAGGAGTAAAAAAGAAAAAAAAAAGAGAGGACTAAAGGAGAAAAAAAGAATGAATAAAAAGAGAGGAAGAAAGGAGAAAAAGAAGAATAAATAAAAAGAGAGGAAGAAAGGAGAAAAAGAGAATAAATAAAAAGAGAGGAAGAAAGGAGAAAAAAGAATAAATAAAAAGAAAGAAGAAACAAAAGAATAAATAAAAAGAGAGGAAGAAAGGAGAAAAAAAGTATAAATAAAAAGAGAGGAAAAAGGAGAAAAAAAGAATAAATAAAAAGAAAGAAGAAACAAAAGAATAAATAAAAAGAGAGGAAGAAAGGAGAAAAAAATAATAAATAAAAAGAGAGGAAGAAAGGAGAAAAAAAAGAATAAATAAAAAGAAAGGAGAAACAAAAGAATAAATAAAAAGAGAGGAAGAAAGGAGAAAAAAGAATAAATAAAAAGAAAGGAGAAACAAAAGAATAAATAAAAAGAAAGGAGAAACAAAAGAATAAATAAAAAGAGAGGAAGAAAGGAGGAAAAAAATTATAAATAAAAAGAGAGGAAGAAAGGATAAAAAAAGAATAAATAAAAAGAAAGGAGAAACAAAAGAATAAATAAAAAGAAAGGAGAAACAAAAGAATAAATAAAAAGAGAGGAAGAAAGGAGAAAAAAATAATAAATAAAAAGAGAGGAAGAAAGGAGAAAAAAGAATAAATAAAAAGAAAGGAGAAACAAAAGAATAAATAAAAACAGAGGAAGAAAGGAGAAAAAAAGATTAAATAAAAAGAGAGGAAGAAAGGGAGAAAAAAGATTAAATAAAATGAGTGGAAGAAAGGAAAAAAAAAGAATAAATAAAAAGAGAGGAAGAAAGGAGAAACAAAAGAATAAATAAAAAGAGAGGAATAAAGGAGAAAAAAAGAAAAAAAAAAGAGAGGACTAAAGGAGAAAAAAAGAATGAATAAAAAGAGAGGAAGAAAGGAGAAAAAGAAGAATAAATAAAAAGAGAGGAAGAAAGGAGAAAAAGAGAATAAATAAAAAGAGAGGAGAAACAAAAGAATAAATAAAAACAAAGGAGAAACAAAAGAATAAATAAAAAAAGAGGAAGAAAGGAGAAAAAAAAGTATAAATAAAAAGAAAGAAGAAACAAAAGAATAAATAAAAAGAGAGGAAGAAAGGAGAAAAAAATAATAAATAAAAAGAGAGGAAGAAAGGAGAAAAAAAGAATAAATAAAAAGAAAGGAGAAACAAAAGAATAAATAAAAAGAGAGGAAGAAAGGAGAAAAAAGAATAAATAAAAAGAAAGGAGAAACAAAAGAATAAATAAAAAGAAATGAGAAACAAAAGAATAAATAAAAAGAGAGGAAGAAAGGAGGAAAAAAATTATAAATAAAAAGAGAGGAAGAAAGAATAAAAAAAGAATAAATAAAAAGAAAGGAGAAACAAAAGAATAAATAAAAAGAAAGGAGAAACAAAAGAATAAATAAAAAGAGAGGAAGAAAGGAGAAAAAAATAATAAATAAAAAGAGAGGAAGAAAGGAGAAAAAAGAATAAATAAAAAGAAAGGAGAAACAAAAGAATAAATAAAAACAGAGGAAGAAAGGAGAAAAAAAGATTAAATAAAAAGAGAGGAAGAAAGGAGAAAGAAATGAATAAATAAAAAGAGAGGAAGAAAGGAGAAAAAAAAAGAATATATAAAAAGAGAGGAAGAAAGGAGAAAAAAAGAACAAATAAAAAGAATGGAGAAACAAAAGAATGAATAAAAAGAGAGGAAGAAAGGAGAAAAAAGAATAAATAAAAAGAGAGGAAGAAAGGAGAAAAAAGAATAAATAAAAAGAGAGGAAGAAAGGAGAAAAAAAGAATAAATAAAAAGAAAAGAGAAACAAAAGAATAAATAAAAAGAGAGGAAGAAAGGAGAAAAAAGAATAAATAAAAGGAAAGGAAGAAAGGACAAAAAAAAAAAGAATAAATAAAAAGAGAGGAAGAAAGGAGAAACAAAAGAATAAATAAAAAGAGAGGAATAAAGGAGAAAAAAAGAAAAAAAAAAGAGAGGACTAAAGGAGAAAAAAAGAATGAATAAAAAGAGAGGAAGAAAGGAGAAAAAGAAGAATAAATAAAAAGAGAGGAAGAAAGGAGAAAAAGAGAATAAATAAAAAGAGAGGAAGAAAGGAGAAAAAAGAATAAATAAAAAGAAAGGAGAAACAAAAGAATAAATAAAAACAAAGGAGAAACAAAAGAATAAATAAAAAAAGAGGAAGAAAGGAGAAAAAAAGTATAAATAAAATGAGAGGAAAAAGGAGAAAAAAAGAATAAATAAAAAGAAAGAAGAAACAAAAGAATAAATAAAAAGTGAGGAAGAAAGGAGAAAAAAATAATAAATAAAAAGAGAGGAAGAAAGGAGAAAAAAAAGAATAAATAAAAAGAAAGGAGAAACAAAAGAATAAATAAAAAGAGAGGAAGAAAGGAGAAAAAAGAATAAATAAAAAGAAAGGAGAAACAAAAGAATAAATAAAAAGAAAGGAGAAACAAAAGAATAAATAAAAAGAGAGGAAGAAAGGAGGAAAAAAATTATAAATAAAAAGAGAGGAAGAAAGGATAAAAAAAGAATAAATAAAAAGAAAGGAGAAACAAAAGAATAAATAAAAAGAAAGAAGAAACAAAAGAATAAATAAAAAGAGAGGAAGAAAGGAAAAAAAAAATAATAAATAAAAAGAGAGGAAGAAAGGAGAAAAAAAAGAATAAATAAAAAGAAAGGAGAAACAAAAGAATAAATAAAAACAGAGGAAGAAAGGAGAAAAAAAGATTAAATAAAAAGAGAGGAAGAAAGGAGAAAGAAATGAATAAATAAAAAGAGAGGAAGAAAGGAGAAAAAAAGAATAAATAAAAAGAGAGGAAGAAAGGAGAAAAAAAGAATAAATAAAAAGAGAGGAAGAAAGGAAAATAAAAGAACAAATAAAAAGAATGGAGAAACAAAAGAATGAATAAAAAGAGAGGAAGAAAGGAGAAAAAAGAATAAATATAAAGAAAGGAGAAAAAAAGAATAAATAAAAAGAGAGGAAGAAAGGAGAAAAAAGAATAAATAAAAAGAGAGCAAGAAAGGAGAAAAAAAGAACAAATAAAAAGAAAAGATAAACAAAAGAATAAATAAAAAGAGAGGAAGAAAGGAGAAAAAAAGATTAAATAAAAAGAGAGGAAGAAAGGGAGAAAAAAGATTAAATAAAATGAGAGGAAGAAAGGAAAAAAAAAGAATAAATAAAAAGAGAGGAAGAAAGGAGAAAAAAAGAATAAATACAAAGAGAGGAATAAAGGAGAAAAAAAGAAAAAAAAAAGAGAGGACTAAAGGAGAAAAAAAGAATGAATAAAAAGAGAGGAAGAAAGGAGAAAAAGAAGAATAAATAAAAAGAGAGGAAGAAAGGAGAAAAAGAGAATAAATAAAAAGTGAGGAAGAAAGGAGAAAAAAGAATAAATAAAAAGAAAGGAGAAACAAAAGAATAAATAAAAACAAAGGAGAAACAAAAGAATAAATAAAAAAAGAGGAAGAAAGGAGAAAAAAAAGTATAAATAAAAAGAGAGGAAAAAGGAGAAAAAAAGAATAAATAAAAAGAAAGAAGAAACAAAAGAATAAATAAAAAGAGAGGAAGAAAGGAGAAAAAAATAATAAACAAAAAGAGAGGAAAAAAGGAGAAAAAAAAGAATAAATAAAAAGAAAGGAGAAACAAAAGAATAAATAAAAAGAGAGGAAGAAAGGAGAAAAAAGAATAAATAAAAAGAAAGGAGAAACAAAAGAATAAATAAAAAGAAATGAGAAACAAAAGAATAAATAAAAAGAGAGGAAGAAAGGAGGAAAAAAATTATAAATAAAAAGAGAGGAAGAAAGGATAAAAAAAGAATAAATAAAAAGAAAGGAGAAACAAAAGAATAAATAAAAAGAAAGGAGAAACAAAAGAATAAATAAAAAGAGAGGAAGAAAGGAGAAAAAAATAATAAATAAAAAGAGAGGAAGAAAGGAGAAAAAAGAATAAATAAAAAGAAAGGAGAAACAAAAGAATAAATAAAAACAGAGGAAGAAAGGAGAAAAAAAGATTAAATAAAAAGAGAGGAAGAAAGGGAGAAAAAAGATTAAATAAAATGAGAGGAAGAAAGGAAAAAAAAAGAATAAATAAAAAGAGAGGAAGAAAGGAGAAACAAAAGATTAAATAAAAAGAGAGGAATAAAGGAGAAAAAAAGAAAAAAAAAAGAGAGGACTAAAGGAGAAAAAAAGAATGAATAAAAAGAGAGGAAGAAAGGAGAAAAAGAAGAATAAATAAAAAGAGAGGAAGAAAGGAGAAAAAGAGAATAAATAAAAAGAGAGGAAGAAAGGAGAAAAAAGAATAAATAAAAAGAAAGGAGAAACAAAAGAATAAATAAAAACAAAGGAGAAACAAAAGAATAAATAAAAAAAGAGGAAGAAAGGAGAAAAAAAAGTATAAATAAAAAGAGAGGAAAAAGGAGAAAAAAAGAATAAATAAAAGAAAGAAGAAACAAAAGAATAAATAAAAAGAGAGGAAGAAAGGAGAAAAAAAATAATAAATAAAAAGAGAGGAAGAAAGGAGAAAAAAAGAATAAATAAAAAGAAAGGAGAAACAAAAGAATAAATAAAAAGAGAGGAAGAAAGGAGAAAAAAGAATAAATAAAAAGAAAGGAGAAACAAAAGAATAAATAAAAAGAAATGAGAAACAAAAGAATAAATAAAAAGAGTGGAAGAAAGGAGGAAAAAAATTATAAATAAAAAGAGAGGAAGAAAGGAGAAAAAAAGAATAAATTAAAAGAAAGGAGAAACAAAAGAATAAATAAAAAGAAAGGAGAAACAAAAGAATAAATAAAAAGAGAGGAAGAAAGGAGAAAAAAATAATAAACAAAAAGAGAGGAAGAAAGGAGAAAAAAGAATAAATAAAAAGAAAGGAGAAACAAAAGAATAATTAAAAACAGAGGAAGAAAGGAGAAAAAAAGATTAAATAAAAAGAGAGGAAGAAAGGGAGAAAAAAGATTAAATAAAATGAGAGGAAGAAAGGAAAAAAAAAGAATAAATAAAAAGAGAGGAAGAAAGGAGAAACAAAAGAATAAATAAAAAGAGAGGAATAAAGGAGAAAAAAAGAAAAAAAAAGAGAGGACTAAAGGAGAAAAAAAGAATGAATAAAAAGAGAGGAAGAAAGGAGAAAAAGAAGAATAAATAAAAAGAGAGGAAGAAAGGAGAAAAAGAGAATAAATAAAAAGAGAGGAAGAAAGGAGAAAAAAGAATAAATAAAAAGAAAGGAGAAACAAAAGAATAAATAAAAAGAAATGAGAAACAAAAGAATAAATAAAAAGAGAGGAAGAAAGGAGGAAAAAAATTATAAATAAAAAGAGAGGAAGAAAGGATAAAAAAAGAATAAATAAAAAGAAAGGAGAAACAAAAGAATAAATAAAAAGAATGGAGAAACAAAAGAATAAATAAAAAGAGAGGAAGAAAGGAGAAAAAAATAATAAATAAAAAGAGAGGAAGAAAGGAGAAAAAAAAGAATAAATAAAAAGAAAGGAGAAACAAAAGAATAAATAAAAAGAGAGGAAGAAAGGAGAAAAAAGAATAAATAAAAAGAAAGGAGAAACAAAAGAATAAATAAAAAGAAAGGAGAAACAAAAGAATAAATAAAAAGAGAGGAAGAAAGGAGGAAAAAAATTATAAATAAAAAGAGAGGAAGAAAGGATAAAAAAAGAATAAATAAAAAGAAAGGAGAAACAAAAGAATAAATAAAAAGAGAGGAAGAAAGGAGAAAAAGAGAATAAATAAAAAGAGAGGAGGAAAGGAGAAAAAAGAATAAATAAAAAGAAAGGAGAAACAAAAGAATAAATAAAAAGAAATGAGAAACAAAAGAATAAATAAAAAGAGAGGAAGAAAGGAGGAAAAAAATTATAAATAAAAAGAGAGGAAGAAAGGATAAAAAAAGAATAAATAAAAAGAAAGGAGAAACAAAAGAATAAATAAAAAGAAAGGAGAAACAAAAGAATAAATAAAAAGAGAGGAAGAAAGGAGGAAAAAAATTATAAATAAAAAGAGAGGAAGAAAGGATAAAAAAAGAATAAATAAAAAGAAAGGAGAAACAAAAGAATAAATAAAAAGAAAGGAGAAAAAAAAGAATAAATAAAAAGAGAGGAAGAAAGGAGGAAAAAAATTATAAATAAAAAGAGAGGAAGAAAGGATAAAAAAAGAATAAATAAAAAGAAAGGAGAAACAAAAGAATAAATAAAAAGAATGGAGAAACAAAAGAATAAATAAAAAGAGAGGAAGAAAGGAGAAAAAAAGAATAAATAAAAAAAGAGAGGAAGAAAGGAGAAAAAAAGAATAATCAAAAAGAGAGGAAGAAAGGAGAAAAAAAGAATAAACAAAAAGAGAGGAAGAAAGGAGAAAAAAAGAATAAATAAAAAGAAAGGAAGAAAGGAGAAAAAAAAAGAATAAATAAAAAGAGAGAAAGAAAGGAGAAAAAAAGAATAAATAAAAAGAGAGGAAAAAAGAGACAAAAAAGAATGAATAAAAAGAGAGGAAGAAAGGAGAAAAATGAATAAATAAAAAGAGAGGAAGAAAGGAGAAAAAAGAATAAATAAAAAGAGAAGAAGAAAGGAGAAAAAAAGTAAATAAAAAGACAGAAGAAACAAAAGAATAAATAAAAAGAGAGGAAGAAAGGAGAAACAAAAGAATAAATAAAAAGACAGAAGAAAGAAAAGAATAAAAAAAAGAGAGGAAGAAAGGAGAAACAAAAGAATAAATAAAAAGGGAGGAAGAAAGGAGAAAAAAGAATAAATAAAAAGAAAGGAGAAACAAAAGAATAAATAAAAAGAGAGGAAGAAAGGAGAAAAAAGAATAAATAAAAAGAAAGGAGAAACAAAAGAATAAATAAAAAGAGAGGAAGAAAGGAGAAAAAAGAATAAATAAAAAGAAAGGAGAAACAAAAGAATAAACAAAAAGAGAGGAAGAAAGGAGAAAAAAGAATAAATAAAAGGAAAGTAAGAAGGACAAAAAAAAGAATAAATAAAAAGAGAGGAAGAAAGGAGAAACAAAAGAATAAATAAAAAGAATGGAGAAACAAAAGAATAAATAAAAAGAGAGGAAGAAAGGAGAAAAAAATAATAAATAAAAAGAGAGGAAGAAAGGAGAAAAAAAAGAATAAATAAAAAGAAAGGAGAAACAAAAGAATAAATAAAAAGAGAGGAAGAAAGGAGAAAAAAGAATAAATAAAAAGAAAGGAGAAACAAAAGAATAAATAAAAAGAAAGGAGAAACAAAAGAATAAATAAAAAGAGAGGAAGAAAGGAGGAAAAAAATTATAAATAAAAAGAGAGGAAGAAAGGATAAAAAAAGAATAAATAAAAAGAAAGGAGAAACAAAAGAATAAATAAAAAGAGAGGAAGAAAGGAGAAAAAGAGAATAAATAAAAAGAGAGGAGGAAAGGAGAAAAAAGAATAAATAAAAAGAAAGGAGAAACAAAAGAATAAATAAAAAGAAATGAGAAACAAAAGAATAAATAAAAAGAGAGGAAGAAAGGAGGAAAAAAATTATAAATAAAAAGAAAGGGAGAAAGGATAAAAAAAGAATAAATAAAAAGAAAGGAGAAACAAAAGAATAAATAAAAAGAAAGGAGAAACAAAAGAATAAATAAAAAGAGAGGAAGAAAGGAGGAAAAAAATTATAAATAAAAAGAGAGGAAGAAAGGATAAAAAAAGAATAAATAAAAAGAAAGGAGAAACAAAAGAATAAATAAAAAGAAAGGAGAAAAAAAAGAATAAATAAAAAGAGAGGAAGAAAGGAGGAAAAAAATTATAAATAAAAAGAGAGGAAGAAAGGATAAAAAAAGAATAAATAAAAAGAAAGGAGAAACAAAAGAATAAATAAAAAGAATGGAGAAACAAAAGAATAAATAAAAAGAGAGGAAGAAAGGAGAAAAAAAGAATAAATAAAAAAAGAGAGGAAGAAAGGAGAAAAAAAGAATAATCAAAAAGAGAGGAAGAAAGGAGAAAAAAAGAATAAACAAAAAGAGAGGAAGAAAGGAGAAAAAAAGAATAAATAAAAAGAAAGGAAGAAAGGAGAAAAAAAAAGAATAAATAAAAAGAGAGAAAGAAAGGAGAAAAAAAGAATAAATAAAAAGAGAGGAAAAAAGAGACAAAAAAGAATGAATAAAAAGAGAGGAAGAAAGGAGAAAAATGAATAAATAAAAAGAGAGGAAGAAAGGAGAAAAAAGAATAAATAAAAAGAGAAGAAGAAAGGAGAAAAAAAGTAAATAAAAAGACAGAAGAAACAAAAGAATAAATAAAAAGAGAGGAAGAAAGGAGAAACAAAAGAATAAATAAAAAGACAGAAGAAAGAAAAGAATAAAAAAAAGAGAGGAAGAAAGGAGAAACAAAAGAATAAATAAAAAGGGAGGAAGAAAGGAGAAAAAAGAATAAATAAAAAGAAAGGAGAAACAAAAGAATAAATAAAAAGAGAGGAAGAAAGGAGAAAAAAGAATAAATAAAAAGAAAGGAGAAACAAAAGAATAAATAAAAAGAGAGGAAGAAAGGAGAAAAAAGAATAAATAAAAAGAAAGGAGAAACAAAAGAATAAACAAAAAGAGAGGAAGAAAGGAGAAAAAAGAATAAATAAAAGGAAAGTAAGAAGGACAAAAAAAAGAATAAATAAAAAGAGAGGAAGAAAGGAGAAACAAAAGAATAAATAAAAAGAGAGGAAGAAAGGAGAAAAAAAAGAATAAATAAAAAGAGAGGAAGAAAGGAGAAAAAAAAGAATAAATGAGAAGAGAGGAAGAAGGGAGAAACAAAAGAATAAATAAAAAGAGAGGAAGAAAAGAGAAAAAAAGAATAAATAAAAGAAAGAAGAAACAAATGAATAAATAAAAAGAGAGGAAGAAAGGAGAAAAAAAAGAATAAATAAAATGAAAGGAAGAAAGGAGAAAAAAAAGAATGAATAAAAAGAGAGGAAGAAAGGAGAAAAAAGAATAAATAAAAAGAGAGGAAGAAAGGAGAAAAAAGAATAAATAAAAACAAAGGAGAAACAAAAGAATGAATAAAAAGAGAGGATGAAAGGAGAAAAAAAGAATAAATAAAAAGAGAGGAAGAAAAAAGAAAAAAGAATAAATAAAAAGAGAGGAAGAAAGGAGAAAAAAGAATAAATAAAAAGAAAAGAGCAACAAAAGAATAAATAAAAAGAGAGGAAGAAAGGAGAAAAAAGAATAAATAAAAGGAAAGGAAGAAAGGACAAAAAAAAAGAATAAATAAAAAGAGAGGAAGAAAGGAGAAACACAAGAATAAATAAAAAGAGAGGAATAAAGGAGAAAAAAAGAAAAAAAAAAGAGAGGATGAAAGGAGAAAAAAAGAATGAATAAAAAGAGAAGAAGAAAGGAGAAAAAAAATAAATAAAGAGACAGAAGAAACAAAAGAATAAATAAAAAGAGAGGAAGAAAGGAGAAAGAAAAGAATAAATAAAAAGAGAGGAAGAAAGGAGAAAAAAGAATAAATAAAAAGAAAGGAGAAACAAAAGAATAAATAAAAAGAGAGGAAGAAAGGAGAAAAAAGAATAAATAAAAAGAAAGGAGAAACAAAAGAATAAAAAAAAAGAGAGGAAGAAAGGAGAAAAAAGAATAAATAAAAAGAAAGGAGAAACAAAAGAATAAATAAAAAGAGAGGAAGAAAGGAGAAAAAAAGAATAAATTAAAAGTGAGGAAGAAAGGAGAAAAAAAGAATAAATAAAAAGAAAAGAGAAACAAAAGAATAAACAAAAAGAGAGGAAGAAAGGAGAAAAAAAAGAATAAATAAAAAGAGAGGAAGAAAGGAGAAACAAAAGAATAAATAAAAAGAGAGGAAGAAAGGAGAAACAAAAGAATAAATAAAAAGAGAGGAAGAAAGGAGAAAAAAAAAGAATAAATAAAAAGAGAGGAAGAAAGGAGAAAAAAAAGAATAAATGAAAAGAGAGGAAGAAGGAAGAAACAAAAGAATAAATAAAAAGAGAGGAAGAAAAGAGAAAAAAGAATAAATAAAAAGAAAAAAGAAAGAAATGAATAAATAAAAAGAGAGGAAGAAAGGAGAAAAAAAAGAATAAATAAAAAGAGAGGAAGAAAGGAGAAAAAAGAATAAATAAAAAGAAAGGAGAAAAAAAGAATAAATAAAAAGAGAGGAAGAAAGGAGAAAAAAGAATAAATAAAAACAAAGGAGAAACAAAAGAATGAATAAAAAGAGAGGAAAAAAGGAGAAAAAAGAATAAATAAAAAGAAAGGAGAAAAAAAGAATAAATAAAAAGAGAGGAAGAAAGGAGAAAAAAGAATAAATAAAAACAAAGGAGAAACAAAAGAATGAATAAAAAGAGAGGATGAAAGGAGAAAAAAAGAATAAATAAAAAGAGAGGAAGAAAGGAGAAAAAAGAATAAATAAAAAGAGAGGAAGAAAGGAGAAAAAAAGAATAAATAAAAAGAAAAGAGAAACAAAAGAATAAATAAAAAGAGAGGAAGAAAGGAGAAAAAAGAATAAATAAAAGGAAAGGAAGAAAGGACAAAAAAAAAGAATAAATAAAAAGAGAGGAAGAAAGGAGAAACAAAAGAATAAATAAAAAGAGAGGAATAAAGGAGTAAAAAAGAAAAAAAAAAGAGAGGACTAAAGGAGAAAAAAAGAATGAATAAAAAGAGAGGATGAAAGGAGAAAAAGAAGAATAAATAAAAAGAGAGGAAGAAAGGAGAAAAAGAGAATAAATAAAAAGAGAGGAAGAAAGGAGAAAAAAGAATAAATAAAAAGATAGAAGAAACAAAAGAATAAATAAAAAGAGAGGAAGAAAGGAGAAAAAAAGTATAAATAAAAAGAGAGGAAAAAGGAGAAAAAAAGAATAAATAAAAAGAAAGAAGAAACAAAAGAATAAATAAAAAGAGAGGAAGAAAGGAGAAAAAAATAATAAATAAAAAGAGAGGAAGAAAGGAGAAAAAAAAGAATAAATAAAAAGAAAGGAGAAACAAAAGAATAAATAAAAAGAGAGGAAGAAAGGAGAAAAAAGAATAAATAAAAAGAAAGGAGAAACAAAAGAATAAATAAAAAGAAAGGAGAAACAAAAGAATAAATAAAAAGAGAGGAAGAAAGGAGGAAAAAAATTATAAATAAAAAGAGAGGAAGAAAGGATAAAAAAAGAATAAATAAAAAGAAAGGAGAAACAAAAGAATAAATAAAAAGAAATGAGAAACAAAAGAATAAATAAAAAGAGAGGAAGAAAGGAGAAAAAAATAATAAATAAAAAGAGAGGAAGAAAGGAGAAAAAAGAATAAATAAAAAGAAAGGAGAAACAAAAGAATAAATAAAAACAGAGGAAGAAAGGAGAAAAAAAGATTAAATAAAAAGAGAGGAAGAAAGGGAGAAAAAAGATTAAATAAAATGAGAGGAAGAAAGGAAAAAAAAAGAATAAATAAAAAGAGAGGAAGAAAGGAGAAACAAAAGAATAAATAAAAAGAGAGGAATAAAGGAGAAAAAAAGAAAAAAAAAGAGAGGACTAAAGGAGAAAAAAAGAATGAATAAAAAGAGAGGAAGAAAGGAGAAAAAGAAGAATAAATAAAAAGAGAGGAAGAAAGGAGAAAAAGAGAATAAATAAAAAGAGAGGAAGAAAGGAGAAAAAAGAATAAATAAAAAGAAAGGAGAAACAAAAGAATAAATAAAAACAAAGGAGAAACAAAAGAATAAATAAAAAAAGAGGAAGAAAGGAGAAAAAAAAGTATAAATAAAAAGAAAGAAGAAACAAAAGAATAAATAAAAAGAGAGGAAGAAAGGAGAAAAAAATAATAAATAAAAAGAGAGGAAGAAAGGAGAAAAAAAAGAATAAATAAAAAGAAAGGAGAAACAAAAGAATAAATAAAAAGAGAGGAAGAAAGGAGAAAAAAGAATAAATAAAAAGAAAGGAGAAACAAAAGAATAAATAAAAAGAAATGAGAAACAAAAGAATAAATAAAAAGAGAGGAAGAAAGGAGGAAAAAAATTATAAATAAAAATAGAGGAAGAAAGAATAAAAAAAGAATAAATAAAAAGAAAGGAGAAACAGAAGAATAAATAAAAAGAAAGGAGAAACAAAAGAATAAATAAAAAGAGAGGAAGAAAGGAGAAAAAAATAATAAATAAAAAGAGAGGAAGAAAGGAGAAAAAAGAATAAATAAAAAGAAAGGAGAAACAAAAGAATAAATAAAAACAGAGGAAGAAAGGAGAAAAAAAGATTAAATAAAAAGAGAGGAAGAAAGGAGAAAGAAATGAATAAATAAAAAGAGAGGAAGAAAGGAAAAAAAAAAGAATAAATAAAAAGAGAGGAAGAAAGGAGAAAAAAAGAACAAAAAAAAGAATGGAGAAACAAAAGAATGAATAAAAAGAGAGGAAGAAAGGAGAAAAAAGAATAAATAAAAAGAGAGGAAGAAAGGAGAAAAAAGAATAAATAAAAAGAGAGGAAGAAAGGAGAAAAAAAGAATAAATAAAAAGAAAAGAGAAACAAAAGAATGAATAAAAAGAGAGGAAGAAAGGAGAAAAAAGAATAAATAAAAAGAGAGGAAGAAAGGAGAAAAAAGAATAAATAAAAGGAAAGGAAGAAAGGACAAAAAAAAAGAATAAATAAAAAGAGAGGAAGAAAGGAGAAACAAAAGAATAAATAAAAAGAGAGGAATAAAGGAGAAAAAAAGAAAAAAAAAAGAGAGGACTAAAGGAGAAAAAATGAATGAATAAAAAGAGACGAAGAAAGGAGAAAAAGAAGAATAAATAAAAAGAGAGGAAGAAAGGAGAAAAAGAGAATAAATAAAAAGAGAGGAAGAAAGGAGAAAAAAGAATAAATAAAAAGAAAGGAGAAACAAAAGAATAAATAAAAACAAAGGAGAAACAAAAGAATAAATAAAAAAAGAGGAAGAAAGGAGAAAAAAAGTATAAATAAAATGAGAGGAAAAAGGAGAAAAAAAGAATAAATAAAAAGAAAGAAGAAACAAAAGAATAAATAAAAAGTGAGGAAGAAAGGAGAAAAAAATAATAAATAAAAAGAGAGGAAGAAAGGAGAAAATAAAGAATAAATAAAAAGAAAGGTGAAACAAAAGAATAAATAAAAAGAGAGGAAGAAAGGAGAAAAAAGAATAAATAAAAAGAAAGGAGAAACAAAAGAATAAATAAAAAGAAAGGAGAAACAAAAGAATAAATAAAAAGAGGGGAAGAAAGGAGGAAAAAAATTATAAATAAAAAGAGAGGAAGAAAGGATAAAAAAAGAATAAATAAAAAGAAAGGAGAAACAAAAGAATAAATAAAAAGAAAGAAGAAACAAAAGAATAAATAAAAAGAGAGGAAGAAAGGAAAAAAAAATAATAAATAAAAAGAGAGGAAGAAAGGAGAAAAAAAAGAATAAATAAAAAGAAAGGATAAACAAAAGAATAAATAAAAACAGAGGAAGAAAGGAGAAAAAAAGATTAAATAAAAAGAGAGGAAGAAAGGAGAAAGAAATGAATAAATAAAAAGCGAGGAAGAAAGGAGAAAAAAAGAATAAATAAAAAGAGAGGAAGAAAGGAGAAAAAAAGAATAAATAAAAAGAGAGGAAGAAAGGAAAATAAAAGAACAAATAAAAAGAATGGAGAAACAAAAGAATGAATAAAAACAGAGGAAGAAAGGAGAAAAAAAAATAAATAAAAAGAAAGGAGAAAAAAAGAATAAATAAAAAGAGAGGAAGAAAGGAGAAAAAAGAATAAATAAAAAGAGAGCAAGAAAGGAGAAATAAAGAACAAATAAAAAGAAAAGATAAACAAAAGAATAAATAAAAAGAGAGGAAGAAAGGAGAAAAAAAGATTAAATAAAAAGAGAGGAAGAAAGGGAGAAAAAAGATTAAATAAAATGAGAGGAAGAAAGGAAAAAAAAAGAATAAATAAAAAGAGAGGAAGAAAGGAGAAACAAAAGAATAAATAAAAAGAGAGGAATAAAGGAGAAAAAAAGAAAAAAAAAAGAGAGGACTAAAGGAGAAAAAAAGAATGAATAAAAAGAGAGGAAGAAAGGAGAAAAATAAGAATAAATAAAAAGAGAGGAAGAAAGGAGAAAAAGAAAATAAATGAAAAGTGAGGAAGAAAGGAGAAAAAAGAATAAATAAAAAGAAAGGAGAAACAAAAGAATAAATAAAAACAAAGGAGAAACAAAAGAATAAATAAAAAAAGAGGAAGAAAGGAGAAAAAAAAGTATAAATAAAAAGAGAGGAAAAAGGAGAAAAAAAGAATAAATAAAAAGAAAGAAGAAACAAAAGAATAAATAAAAAGAGAGGAAGAAAGGAGAAAAAAATAATAAACAAAAAGAGAGGAAAAAAGGAGAAAAAAAAGAATAAATAAAAAGAAAGGAGAAACAAAAGAATAAATAAAAAGAGAGGAAGAAAGGAGAAAAAAGAATAAATAAAAAGAAAGGAGAAACAAAAGAATAAATAAAAAGAAATGAGAAACAAAAGAATAAATAAAAAGAGAGGAAGAAAGGAGGAAAAAAATTATAAATAAAAAGAGAGGAAGAAAGGATAAAAAAAGAATAAATAAAAAGAAAGGAGAAACAAAAGAATAAATAAAAAGAAAGGAGAAACAAAAGAATAAATAAAAAGAGAGGAAGAAAGGAGAAAAAAATAATAAATAAAAAGAGAGGAAGAAAGGAGAAAAAAGAATAAATAAAAAGAAAGGATAAACAAAAGAATAAATAAAAACAGAGGAAGAAAGGAGAAAAAAAGATTAAATAAAAAGAGAGGAAGAAAGGAGAAAGAAATGAATAAATAAAAAGCGAGGAAGAAAGGAGAAAAAAAGAATAAATAAAAAGAGAGGAAGAAAGGAGAAAAAAAGAATAAATAAAAAGAGAGGAAGAAAGGAAAATAAAAGAACAAATAAAAAGAATGGAGAAACAAAAGAATGAATAAAAACAGAGGAAGAAAGGAGAAAAAAAAATAAATAAAAAGAAAGGAGAAAAAAAGAATAAATAAAAAGAGAGGAAGAAAGGAGAAAAAAGAATAAATAAAAAGAGAGCAAGAAAGGAGAAATAAAGAACAAATAAAAAGAAAAGATAAACAAAAGAATAAATAAAAAGAGAGGAAGAAAGGAGAAAAAAAGATTAAATAAAAAGAGAGGAAGAAAGGGAGAAAAAAGATTAAATAAAATGAGAGGAAGAAAGGAAAAAAAAAGAATAAATAAAAAGAGAGGAAGAAAGGAGAAACAAAAGAATAAATAAAAAGAGAGGAATAAAGGAGAAAAAAAGAAAAAAAAAAGAGAGGACTAAAGGAGAAAAAAAGAATGAATAAAAAGAGAGGAAGAAAGGAGAAAAATAAGAATAAATAAAAAGAGAGGAAGAAAGGAGAAAAAGAAAATAAATGAAAAGTGAGGAAGAAAGGAGAAAAAAGAATAAATAAAAAGAAAGGAGAAACAAAAGAATAAATAAAAACAAAGGAGAAACAAAAGAATAAATAAAAAAAGAGGAAGAAAGGAGAAAAAAAAGTATAAATAAAAAGAGAGGAAAAAGGAGAAAAAAAGAATAAATAAAAAGAAAGAAGAAACAAAAGAATAAATAAAAAGAGAGGAAGAAAGGAGAAAAAAATAATAAACAAAAAGAGAGGAAAAAAGGAGAAAAAAAAGAATAAATAAAAAGAAAGGAGAAACAAAAGAATAAATAAAAAGAGAGGAAGAAAGGAGAAAAAAGAATAAATAAAAAGAAAGGAGAAACAAAAGAATAAATAAAAAGAAATGAGAAACAAAAGAATAAATAAAAAGAGAGGAAGAAAGGAGGAAAAAAATTATAAATAAAAAGAGAGGAAGAAAGGATAAAAAAAGAATAAATAAAAAGAAAGGAGAAACAAAAGAATAAATAAAAAGAAAGGAGAAACAAAAGAATAAATAAAAAGAGAGGAAGAAAGGAGAAAAAAATAATAAATAAAAAGAGAGGAAGAAAGGAGAAAAAAAGATTAAATAAAAAGAGAGGAAGAAAGGGAGAAAAAAGATTAAATAAAATGAGAGGAAGAAAGGAAAAAAAAAGAATAAATAAAAAGAGAGGAAGAAAGGAGAAACAAAAGAATAAATAAAAAGAGAGGAATAAAGGAGAAAAAAAGAAAAAAAAAAGAGAGGACTAAAGGAGAAAAAAAGAATGAATAAAAAGAGAGGAAGAAAGGAGAAAAAGAAGAATAAATAAAAAGAGAGGAAGAAAGGAGAAAAAGAGAATAAATAAAAAGAGAGGAAGAAAGGAGAAAAAAGAATAAATAAAAAGAAAGGAGAAACAAAAGAATAAATAAAAACAAAGGAGAAACAAAAGAATAAATAAAAAAATAGGAAGAAAGGAGAAAAAAAAGTATAAATAAAAAGAGAGGAAAAAGGAGAAAAAAAGAATAAATAAAAAGAAAGAAGAAAGAAAAGAATAAATAAAAAGAGAGGAAGAAAGGAGAAAAAAATAATAAATAAAAAGAGAGGAAGAAAGGAGAAAAAAAAGAATAAATAAAAAGAAAGGAGAAACAAAAGAATAAATAAAAAGAGAGGAAGAAAGGAGAAAAAAGAATAAATAAAAAGAAAGGAGAAACAAAAGAATAAATAAAAAGAAATGAGAAACAAAAGAATAAATAAAAAGAGAGGAAGAAAGGAGGAAAAAAATTATAAATAAAAAGAGAGGAAGAAAGGATAAAAAAAGAATAAATAAAAAGAAAGGAGAAACAAAAGAAAAAATAAAAAGAAAGGAGAAACAAAAGAATAAATAAAAAGAGAGGAAGAAAGGAGAAAAAAATAATAAATAAAAAGAGAGGAAGAAAGGAGAAAAAAGAATAAATAAAAAGAAAGGAGAAACAAAAGAATAAATAAAAACAGAGGAAGAAAGGAGAAAAAAAGATTAAATAAAAAGAGAGGAAGAAAGGGTGAAAAAAGATTAAATAAAATGAGAGGAAGAAAGGAAAAAAAAAGAATAAATAAAAAGAGAGGAAGAAAGGAGAAACAAAAGAATAAATAAAAAGAGAGGAATAAAGGAGAAAAAAAGAAAAAAAAAGAGAGGACTAAAGGAGAAAAAAAGTATGAATAAAAAGAGAGGAAGAAAGGAGAAAAAGAAGAATAAATAAAAAGAGAGGAAGAAAGGAGAAAAAGAGAATAAATAAAAAGAGAGGAAGAAAGGAGAAAAAAGAATAAATAAAAAGAAAGGAGAAACAAAAGAATAAATAAAAACAAAGGAGAAACAAAAGAATAAATAATAAAAGAGGAAGAAAGGAGAAAAAAAAGTATAAATAAAAAGAGAGGAAAAAGGAGAAAAAAAGAATAAATAAAAAGAAAGAAGAAACAAAAGAATAAATAAAAAGAGAGGAAGAAAGGAGAAAAAAGAATAAATAAAAAGAAAGGAGAAACAAAAGAATAAATAAAAAGAAATGAGAAACAAAAGAATAAATAAAAAGAGAGGAAGAAAGGAGGAAAAAAATTATAAATAAAAAGAGAGGAAGAAAGGAAAAAAAAGAATAAATAAAAAGAAAGGAGAAACAAAAGAATAAATAAAAAGAAAGGAGAAACAAAAGAATAAATAAAAAGAGAGGAAGAAAGGAGAAAAAAATAATAAATAAAAAGAGAGGAAGAAAGGAGAAAAAAGAATAAATAAAAAGAAAGGAGAAACAAAAGAATAAATAAAAACAGAGGAAGAAAGGAGAAAAAAAGATTAAATAAAAAGAGAGGAAGAAATGGAGAAAAAAGATTAAATAAAATGAGAGGAAGAAAGGAAAAAAAAAAGAATAAATAAAAAGAGAGGAAGAAAGGAGAAACAAAAGAATAAATAAAAAGAGAGGAATAAAGGAGAAAAAAAGAAAAAAAAAAGAGAGGACTAAAGGAGAAAAAAAGAATGAATAAAAAGAGAGGAAGAAAGGAGAAAAAGAATAATAAATAAAAAGAGAGGAAGAAAGGAGAAAAAGAGAATAAATAAAAAGAGAGGACGAAAGGAGAAAAAAGAATAAATAAAAAGAAAGGAGAAACAAAAGAATAAATAAAAAGAAATGAGAAACAAAAGAATAAATAAAAAGAGAGGAAGAAAGGAGGAAAAAAATTATAAATAAAAAGAGAGGAAGAAAGGATAAAAAAAGAATAAATAAAAAGAAAGGAGAAACAAAAGAATAAATAAAAAGAATGGAGAAACAAAAGAATAAATAAAAAGAGAGGAAGAAAGGAGAAAAAAATAATAAATAAAAAGAGAGGAAGAAAGGAGAAAAAAAAGAATAAATAATAAGAAAGGAGAAACAAAAGAATAAATAAAAAGAGAGGAAGAAAGGAGAAAAAAGAATAAATAAAAAGAAAGGAGAAACAAAAGAATAAATAAAAAGAAAGGAGAAACAAAAGAATAAATAAAAAGAGAGGAAGAAAGGAGGAAAAAAATTATAAATAAAAAGAGAGGAAGAAAGGATAAAAAAAGAATAAATAAAAAGAAAGGAGAAACAAAAGAATAAATAAAAAGAGAGGAAGAAAGGAGAAAAAGAGAATAAATAAAAAGAGAGGAAGAAAGGAGAAAAAAGAATAAATAAAAAGAAAGGAGAAACAAAAGAATAAATAAAAAGAAATGAGAAACAAAAGAATAAATAAAAAGAGAGGAAGAAAGGAGGAAAAAAATTATAAATAAAAAGAGAGGAAGAAAGGATAAAAAAAGAATAAATAAAAAGAAAGGAGAAACAAAAGAATAAATAAAAAGAAAGGAGAAACAAAAGAATAAATAAAAAGAGAGGAAGAAAGGAGGAAAAAAATTATAAATAAAAAGAGAGGAAGAAAGGATAAAAAAAGAATAAATAAAAAGAAAGGAGAAACAAAAGAATAAATAAAAAGAAAGGAGAAACAAAAGAATAAATAAAAAGAGAGGAAGAAAGGAGGAAAAAAATTATAAATAAAAAGAGTGGAAGAAAGGATAAAAAAAGAATAAATAAAAAGAAAGGAGAAACAAAAGAATAAATAAAAAGAATGGAGAAACAAAAGAATAAATAAAAAGAGAGGAAGAAAGGAGAAAAAAATAATAAATAAAAAGAGAGGAAGAAAGGAGAAAAAAAAGAATAAATAAAAAGAAAGGAGAAACAAAAGAATAAATAAAAAGAGAGGAAGAAAGGAGAAAAAAGAATAAATGAAAAGAAAGGAGAAACAAAAGAATAAATAAAAAGAAAGGAGAAACAAAAGAATAAATAAAAAGAGAGGAAGAAAGGAGGAAAAAAATTATAAATAAAAAGAGAGGAAGAAAGGATAAAAAAAGAATAAATAAAAAGAAAGGAGAAACAAAAGAAAAAATAAAAAGAAAGGAGAAACAAAAGAATAAATAAAAAGAGAGGAAGAAAGGAGAAAAAAATAATAAATAAAAAGAGAGGAAGAAAGGAGAAAAAAGAATAAATAAAAAGAAAGGAGAAACAAAAGAATAAATAAAAACAGAGGAAGAAAGGAGAAAAAAAGATTAAATAAAAAGAGAGGAAGAAAGGGAGAAAAAAGATTAAATAAAATGAGAGGAAGAAAGGAGAAACAAAAGAATAAATAAAAAGAGAGGAATAAAGGAGAAAAAAAGAAAAAAAAAAGAGAGGACTAAAGGAGAAAAAACGAATGAATAAAAAGAGAGGAAGAAAGGAGAAAAAGAAGAATAAATAAAAAGAGAGGAAGAAAGGAGAAAAAGAGAATAAATAAAAAGAGAGGAAGAAAGGAGAAAAAAGAATAAATAAAAAGAAAGGAGAAACAAAAGAATAAATAAAAACAAAGGAGAAACAAAAGAATAAATAAAAAAAGAGGAAGAAAGGAGAAAAAAAAGTATAAATAAAAAGAGAGGAAAAAGGAGAAAAAAAGAATAAATAAAAAGAAAGGAGAAACAAAAGAATAAATAAAAAGAATGGAGAAACAAAAGAATAAATAAAAAGAGAGGAAGAAAGGAGAAAAAAATAATAAATAAAAAGAGAGGAAGAAAGGAAAAAAAAAAGAATAAATAAAAAGAAAGGAGAAACAAAAGAATAAATAAAAAGAGAGGAAGAAAGGAGAAAAAAGAATAAATAAAAAGAAAGGAGAAACAAAAGAATAAATAAAAAGAAAGGAGAAACAAAAGAATAAATAAAAAGAGAGGAAGAAAGGAGGAAAAAAATTATAAATAAAAAGAGAGGAAGAAAGGATAAAAAAAGAATAAATAAAAAGAAAGGAGAAACAAAAGAATAAATAAAAAGAGAGGAAGAAAGGAGAAAAAGAGAATAAATAAAAAGAGAGGAAGAAAGGAGAAAAAAGAATAAATAAAAAGAAAGGAGAAACAAAAGAATAAATAAAAAGAAATGAGAAACAAAAGAATAAATAAAAAGAGAGGAAGAAAGGAGGAAAAAAATTATAAATAAAAAGAGAGGAGGAAAGGATAAAAAAAGAATAAATAAAAAGAAAGGAGAAACAAAAGAATAAATAAAAAGAAAGGAGAAACAAAAGAATAAATAAAAAGAGAGGAAGAAAGGAGGAAAAAAATTATAAATAAAAAGAGAGGAAGAAAGGATAAAAAAAGAATAAATAAAAAGAAAGGAGAAACAAAAGAATAAATAAAAAGAAAGGAGAAACAAAAGAATAAATAAAAAGAGAGGAAGAAAGGAGGAAAAAAATTATAAATAAAAAGAGAGGAAGAAAGGATAAAAAAAGAATAAATAAAAAGAAAGGAGAAACAAAAGAATAAATAAAAAGAATGGAGAAACAAAAGAATAAATAAAAAGAGAGGAAGAAAGGAGAAAAAAATAATAAATAAAAAGAGAGGAAGAAAGGATAAAAAAAGAATAAATAAAAAGAAAGGAGAAACAAAAGAAAAAATAAAAAGAAAGGAGAAACAAAAGAATAAATAAAAAGAGAGGAAGAAAGGAGAAAAAAATAATAAATAAAAAGAGAGGAAGAAAGGAGAAAAAAGAATAAATAAAAAGAAAGGAGAAACAAAAGAATAAATAAAAACAGAGGAAGAAAGGAGAAAAAAAGATTAAATAAAAAGAGAGGAAGAAAGGGTGAAAAAAGATTAAATAAAATGAGAGGAAGAAAGGAAAAAAAAAGAATAAATAAAAAGAGAGGAAGAAAGGAGAAACAAAAGAATAAATAAAAAGAGAGGAATAAAGGAGAAAAAAAGAAAAAAAAAGAGAGGACTAAAGGAGAAAAAAAGAATGAATAAAAAGAGAGGAAGAAAGGAGAAAAAGAAGAATAAATAAAAAGAGAGGAAGAAAGGAGAAAAAGAGAATAAATAAAAAGAGAGGAAGAAAGGAGAAAAAAGAATAAATAAAAAGAAAGGAGAAACAAAAGAATAAATAAAAACAAAGGAGAAACAAAAGAATAAATAAAAAAAGAGGAAGAAAGGAGAAAAAAAAGTATAAATAAAAAGAGAGGAAAAAGGAGAAAAAAAGAATAAATAAAAAGAAAGAAGAAACAAAAGAATAAATAAAAAGAGAGGAAGAAAGGAGAAAAAAGAATAAATAAAAAGAAAGGAGAAACAAAAGAATAAATAAAAAGAAATGAGAAACAAAAGAATAAATAAAAAGAGAGGAAGAAAGGAGGAAAAAAATTATAAATAAAAAGAGAGGAAGAAAGGATAAAAAAAGAATAAATAAAAAGAAAGGAGAAACAAAAGAATAAATAAAAAGAAAGGAGAAACAAAAGAATAAATAAAAAGAGAGGAAGAAAGGAGAAAAAAATAATAAATAAAAAGAGAGGAAGAAAGGAGAAAAAAGAATAAATAAAAAGAAAGGAGAAACAAAAGAATAAATAAAAACAGAGGAAGAAAGGAGAAAAAAAGATTAAATAAAAAGAGAGGAAGAAATGGAGAAAAAAGATTAAATAAAATGAGAGGAAGAAAGGAAAAAAAAAGAATAAATAAAAAGAGAGGAAGAAAGGAGAAACAAAAGAATAAATAAAAAGAGAGGAATAAAGGAGAAAAAAAGAAAAAAAAAAGAGAGGACTAAAGGAGAAAAAAAGAATGAATAAAAAGAGAGGAAGAAAGGAGAAAAAGAAGAATAAATAAAAAGAGAGGAAGAAAGGAGAAAAAGAGAATAAATAAAAAGAGAGGACGCAAGGAGAAAAAAGAATAAATAAAAAGAAAGGAGAAACAAAAGAATAAATAAAAAGAAATGAGAAACAAAAGAATAAATAAAAAGAGATGAAGAAAGGAGGAAAAAAATTATAAATAAAAAGAGAGGAAGAAAGGATAAAAAAAGAATAAATAAAAAGAAAGGAGAAACAAAAGAATAAATAAAAAGAATGGAGAAACAAAAGAATAAATAAAAAGAGAGGAAGAAAGGAGAAAAAAATAATAAATAAAAAGAGAGGAAGAAAGGAGAAAAAAAAGAATAAATAAAAAGAAAGGAGAAACAAAAGAATAAATAAAAAGAGAGGAAGAAAGGAGAAAAAAGAATAAATAAAAAGAAAGGAGAAACAAAAGAATAAATAAAAAGAAAGGAGAAACAAAAGAATAAATAAAAAGAGAGGAAGAAAGGAGGAAAAAAATTATAAATAAAAAGAGAGGAAGAAAGGATAAAAAAAGAATAAATAAAAAGAAAGGAGAAACAAAAGAATAAATAAAAAGAGAGGAAGAAAGGAGAAAAAGAGAATAAATAAAAAGAGAAGAAGAAAGGAGAAAAAAGAATAAATAAAAAGAAAGGAGAAACAAAAGAATAAATAAAAAGAAATGAGAAACAAAAGAATAAATAAAAAGAGAGGAAGAAAGGAGGAAAAAAATTATAAATAAAAAGAGAGGAAGAAAGGATAAAAAAAGAATAAATAAAAAGAAAGGAGAAACAAAAGAATAAATAAAAAGAAAGGAGAAACAAAAGAATAAATAAAAAGAGAGGAAGAAAGGAGGAAAAAAATTATAAATAAAAAGAGAGGAAGAAAGGATAAAAAAAGAATAAATAAAAAGAAAGGAGAAACAAAAGAATAAATAAAAAGAAAGGAGAAACAAAAGAATAAATAAAAAGAGAGGAAGAAAGGAGGAAAAAAATTATAAATAAAAAGAGAGGAAGAAAGGATAAAAAAAGAATAAATAAAAAGAAAGGAGAAACAAAAGAATAAATAAAAAGAATGGAGAAACAAAAGAATAAATAAAAAGAGAGGAAGAAAGGAGAAAAAAATAATAAATAAAAAGAGAGGAAGAAAGGAGAAAAAAAAGAATAAATAAAAAGAAAGGAGAAACAAAAGAATAAATAAAAAGAGAGGAAGAAAGGAGAAAAAAGAATAAATGAAAAGAAAGGAGAAACAAAAGAATAAATAAAAAGAAAGGAGAAACAAAAGAATAAATAAAAAGAGAGGAAGAAAGGAGGAAAAAAATTATAAATAAAAAGAGAGGAAGAAAGGATAAAAAAAGAATAAATAAAAAGAAAGGAGAAACAAAAGAAAAAATAAAAAGAAAGGAGAAACAAAAGAATAAATAAAAAGAGAGGAAGAAAGGAGAAAAAAATAATAAATAAAAAGAGAGGAAGAAAGGAGAAAAAAGAATAAATAAAAAGAAAGGAGAAACAAAAGAATAAATAAAAACAGAGGAAGAAAGGAGAAAAAAAGATTAAATAAAAAGAGAGGAAGAAAGGGAGAAAAAAGATTAAATAAAATGAGAGGAAGAAAGGAAAAAAAAGAATAAATAAAAAGAGAGGAAGAAAGGAGAAACAAAAGAATAAATAAAAAGAGAGGAATAAAGGAGAAAAAAAGAAAAAAAAAAGAGAGGACTAAAGGAGAAAAAAAGAATGAATAAAAAGAGAGGAAGAAAGGAGAAAAAGAAGAATAAATAAAAAGAGAGGAAGAAAGGAGAAAAAGAGAATAAATAAAAAGAGAGGAAGAAAGGAGAAAAAAGAATAAATAAAAAGAAAGGAGAAACAAAAGAATAAATAAAAACAAAGGAGAAACAAAAGAATAAATAAAAAAAGAGGAAGAAAGGAGAAAAAAAAGTATAAATAAAAAGAGAGGAAAAAGGAGAAAAAAAGAATAAATAAAAAGAAAGGAGAAACAAAAGAATAAATAAAAAGAATGGAGAAACAAAAGAATAAATAAAAAGAGAGGAAGAAAGGAGAAAAAAATAATAAATAAAAAGAGAGGAAGAAAGGAGAAAAAATAGAATAAATAAAAAGAAAGGAGAAACAAAAGAATAAATAAAAAGAGAGGAAGAAAGGAGAAAAAAGAATAAATAAAAAGAAAGGAGAAACAAAAGAATAAATAAAAAGAAAGGAGAAACAAAAGAATAAATAAAAAGAGAGGAAGAAAGGAGGAAAAAAATTATAAATAAAAAGAGAGGAAGAAAGGATAAAAAAAGAATAAATAAAAAGAAAGGAGAAACAAAAGAATAAATAAAAAGAGAGGAAGAAAGGAGAAAAAGAGAATAAATAAAAAGAGAGGAAGAAAGGAGAAAAAAGAATAAATAAAAAGAAAGGAGAAACAAAAGAATAAATAAAAAGAAATGAGAAACAAAAGAATAAATAAAAAGAGAGGAAGAAAGGAGGAAAAAAATTATAAATAAAAAGAGAGGAGGAAAGGATAAAAAAAGAATAAATAAAAAGAAAGGAGAAACAAAAGAATAAATAAAAAGAAAGGAGAAACAAAAGAATAAATAAAAAGAGAGGAAGAAAGGAGGAAAAAAATTATAAATAAAAAGAGAGTAAGAAAGGATAAAAAAAGAATAAATAAAAAGAAAGGAGAAACAAAAGAATAAATAAAAAGAAAGAAGAAACAAAAGAATAAATAAAAAGAGAGGAAGAAAGGAGGAAAAAAATTATAAATAAAAAGAGAGGAAGAAAGGATAAAAAAAGAATAAATAAAAAGAAAGGAGAAACAAAAGAATAAATAAAAAGAATGGAGAAACAAAAGAATAAATAAAAAGAGAGGAAGAAAGGAGAAAAAAATAATAAATAAAAAGAGAGGAAGAAAGGAGAAAAAAAAGAATAAATAAAAAGAAAGGAGAAACAAAAGAATAAATAAAAAGAGAGGAAGAAAGGAGAAAAAAGAATAAATAAAAAGAAAGGAGAAACAAAAGAATAAATAAAAAGAAAGGAGAAACAAAAGAATAAATAAAAAGAGAGGAAGAAAGGAGGAAAAAAATTATAAATAAAAAGAGAGGAAGAAAGGATAAAAAAAGAATAAATAAAAAGAAAGGAGAAACAAAAGAATAAATAAAAAGAGAGGAAGAAAGGAGAAAAAGAGAATAAATAAAAAGAGAGGAAGAAAGGAGAAAAAAGAATAAATAAAAAGAAAGGAGAAACAAAAGAATAAATAAAAAGAAAGGAGAAACAAAAGAATAAATAAAAAGAGAGGAATAAAGGAGGAAAAAAATTATAAATAAAAAGAGAGAAAGAAAGGATAAAAAAAGAATAAATAAAAAGAAAGGAGAAACAAAAGAATAAATAAAAAGAAAGGAGAAACAAAAGAATAAATAAAAAGAGAGGAAGAAAGGAGGAAAAAAATTATAAATAAAAAGAGAGGAAGAAAGGATAAAAAAAGAATAAATAAAAAGAAAGGAGAAACAAAAGAATAAATAAAAAGAAAGGAGAAACAAAAGAATAAATAAAAAGAGAGGAAGAAAGGAGGAAAAAAATTATAAATAAAAAGACAGGAAGAAAGGATAAAAAAAGAATAAATAAAAAGAAAGGATAAAAAAAGAATAAATAAAAAGAAAGGAGAAACAAAAGAATAAATAAAAAGAGAGGAAGAAAGGAGAAAAAGAGAATAAATAAAAAGAGAGGAAGAAAGGAGAAAAAAGAATAAATAAAAAGAAAGGAGAAACAAAAGAATAAATAAAAAGAAATGAGAAACAAAAGAATAAATAAAAAGAGAGGAAGAAAGGAGGAAAAAAATTATAAATAAAAAGAGAGGAAGAAAGGATAAAAAAAGAATAAATAAAAAGAAAGGAGAAACAAAAGAATAAATAAAAAGAAAGGAGAAACAAAAGAATAAATAAAAAGAGAGGAAGAAAGGAGGAAAAAAATTATAAATAAAAGAGAGGAAGAAAGGATAAAAAAAGAATAAATAAAAAGAAAGGAGAAACAAAAGAATAAATAAAAAGAAAGGAGAAACAAAAGAATAAATAAAAAGAGAGGAAGAAAGGAGGAAAAAAATTATAAATAAAAAGAGAGGAAGAAAGGATAAAAAAGAATAAATAAAAAGAAAGGAGAAACAAAAGAATAAATAAAAAGAATGGAGAAACAAAAGAATAAATAAAAAGAGAGGAAGAAAGGAGAAAAAAATAATAAATAAAAAGAGAGGAAGAAAGGAGAAAAAAAAGAATAAATAAAAAGAAAGGAGAAACAAAAGAATAAATAAAAAGAGAGGAAGAAAGGAGAAAAAAGAATAAATAAAAAGAAAGGAGAAACAAAAGAATAAATAAAAAGAAAGGAGAAACAAAAGAATAAATAAAAAGAGAGGAAGAAAGGAGGAAAAAAATTATAAATAAAAAGAGAGGAAGAAAGGATAAAAAAAGAATAAATAAAAAGAAAGGAGAAACAAAAGAATAAATAAAAAGTGAGGAAGAAAGGAGAAAAAGAGAATAAATAAAAAGAGAGGAAGAAAGGAGAAAAAAGAATAAATAAAAAGAAAGGAGAAACAAAAGAATAAATGAAAAGAAAGGAGAAACAAAAGAATAAATAAAAAGAGAGGAAGAAAGGAGGAAAAAAATTATAAATAAAAAGAGAGGAAGAAAGGATAAAAAAAGAATAAATAAAAAGAAAGGAGAAACAAAAGAATAAATAAAAAGAAAGGAGAAACAAAAGAATAAATAAAAAGAGAGTTAGAAAGGAGGAAAAAAATTATAAATAAAAAGAGAGGAAGAAAGGATAAAAAAAGAATAAATAAAAAGAAAGGAGAAACAAAAGAATAAATAAAAAGAGAGGAGAAACAAAAGAATAAATAAAAAGAGAGGAAGAAAGGAGGAAAAAAATTATAAATAAAAAGACAGGAAGAAAGGATAAAAAAAGAATAAATAAAAAGAAAGGAGAAACAAAAGAATAAATAAAAAGAAAGGAGAAACAAAAGAATAAATAAAAAGAGAGGAAGAAAGGAGGAAAAAAATTATAAATAAAAAGAGAGGAAGAAAGGATAAAAAAAGAATAAATAAAAAGAAAGGAGAAACAAAAGAATAAATAAAAAGAAAGGACAAACAAAAGAATAAATAAAAAGAGAGGAAGAAAGGAGGAAAAAAATTATAAATAAAAAGAGAGGAAGAAAGGAGAAAAAAGAATAAATAAAAAGAAAGGAGAAACAAAAGAATAAATAAAAAGAAATGAGAAACAAAAGAATAAATAAAAAGAGAGGAAGAAAGGAGGAAAAAAATTATAAATAAAAAGAGAGGAAGAAAGGATAAAAAAAGAATAAATAAAAAGAAAGGAGAAACAAAAGAATAAATAAAAAGAATGGAGAAACAAAAGAATAAATAAAAAGAGAGGAAGAAAGGAGAAAAAAATAATAAATAAAAAGAGAGGAAGAAAGGAGAAAAAAGAATAAATAAAAAGAAAGGAGAAACAAAAGAATAAATAAAAACAGAGGAAGAAAGGAGAAAAAAAGATTAAATAAAAAGAGAGGAAGAAAGGGAGAAAAAAGATTAAATAAAATGAGAGGAAGAAAGGAAAAAAAAAGAATAAATAAAAAGAGAGGAAGAAAGGAGAAAAAAAGAATAAATAAAAAGAGAGGAAGAAAGGAGAAAAAAAGAATAAATAAAAAGAGAGGAAGAAAGGAAAATAAAAGAACAAATAAAAAGAATGGAGAAACAAAAGAATGAATAAAAAGAGAGGAAGAAAGGAGAAAAAAGAATAAATAAAAACAAAGGAGAAACAAAAGATTGAATAAAAAGAGAGGATGAAAGGAGAAAAAAAGAATAAATAAAAAGAGAGGAAGAAACGAGAAAAAAAAGAATAAATAAAAAGAGAGGAAGAAAGGAGAAAAAAAGAATAAATAAAAAGAAAAGAGAAACAAAAGAATAAATAAAAAGAGAGGAAGAAAGGAGAAAAAAGAATAAATAAAAGGAAAGGAAGAAAGGACAAAAAAAAAGAATAAATAAAAAGAGAGGAAGAAAGGAGAAACAAAAGAATAAATAAAAAGAGAGGAATAAAGGAGAAAAAAAGAAAAAAAAAAGAGAGGACTAAAGGAGAAAAAAAGAATGAATAAAAAGAGAGGAAGAAAGGAGAAAAAGAAGAATAAATAAAAAGAGAGGAAGAAAGGAGAAAAAGAGAATAAATAAAAAGAGAGGAAGAAAGGAGAAAAAAGAATAAATAAAAAGAAAGGAGAAACATATAATAAATAAAAACAAAGGAGAAACAAAAGAATAAATAAAAAAAGAGGAAGAAAGGAGAAAAAAAAGTATAAATAAAAAGAGTGGAAAAAGGAGAAAAAAAGAATAAATAAAAAGAAAGACGAAACAAAAGAATAAATAAAAAGAGAGGAAGAAAGGAGAAAAAAATAATAAATAAAAAGAGAGGAAGAAAGGAGAAAAAAATGAATAAATAAAAAGAAAGGAGAAACAAAAGAATAAATAAAAAGAGAGGAAGAAAGGAGAAAAAAGAATAAATAAAAAGAAAGGAGAAACAAAAGAATAAATAAAAAGAAAGGAGAAACAAAAGAATAAATAAAAAGAGAGGAAGAAAGGAGGAAAAAAATTATAAATAAAAAGAGAGGAAGAAAGGATAAAAAAAGAATAAATAAAAAGAAAGGAGAAACAAAAGAATAAATAAAAAGAAAGGAGAAACAAAAGAATAAATAAAAAGAGAGGAAGAAAGGTGAAAAAAATAATAAATAAAAAGAGAGGAAGAAAGGAGAAAAAAGAATAAATAAAAAGAAAGGAGAAACAAAAGAATAAATAAAAACAGAGGAAGAAAGGAGAAAAAAAGATTAAATAAAAAGAGAGGAAGAAAGGGAGAAAAAAGATTAAATAAAATGAGAGGAAGAAAGGAAAAAAAAAGAATAAATAAAAAGAGAGGAAGAAAGGAGAAAAAAAGAATAAATAAAAAGAGAGGAAGAAAGGAGAAAAAAAGAATAAATAAAAAGAAAGGAGAAACAAAAGAATAAATAAAAAGAGAGGAAGAAAGGAGAAAAAAGAATAAATAAAAGGAAAGGAAGAAAGGACAAAAAAAAAAAGAATAAATAAAAAAAAAAGGAAGAAGGAGAAACAAAGAATAAATAAAAAGAGAGGAAGAAAGGAGAAACAAAAAAATAAATAAAAAGAGAGGAATAAAGGAGAAAAAAAAAAGAATAAATAAATAGAGAGGTAGAAAGAAGAAAAAAAAGAATAAATAAAATGAAAGGAGAAACAAAAGAATAAATAAAAAGAGAGGAAGAAGGGAGAAAATAAGAATAAATAAAAAGAGAGGAAGAAAGGAGAAAAAAAAGAATAAATAAAAAGAGAGGAAGGAAGGAGAAAAAAAGAATAAATAAAAAGACAGGAAGTTAGGAGAAAAAAAAAGAATAAATAAAAAGAGAGGAAGAAAGGAAAAAAAAAGAATAAATAAAAACAAAGGAGAAACAAAAGAATAAATAAAAAGAGAGGAAGAAAGGAGAAAAAAAGAATAAATAAAAAGAGAGGAAGAAAGGAGAAAAAAAGAAACAAATAAAAAGAGAGGAAGTAAGGAGAAAAAATGAATAAATCAAAAGAGAGTAAGAAAGGAGAAAAAAGAATAAATAAAAGGAAAGGAAGAAAGGACAAAAAAAATAAATAAAAAGAGGGGAATAAAGGAGAGAAAAAAAAATAAATAAAAAGAGAGGAAGAAAGGAGAAAAAAAAGATTTAATAAAAAGAAAGGAGAAACAAAAGAATAAATAAAAAAAGCGGAAGAAAGGAGAAAAAAATAATGAATAAAAAGAGAGGAAGAAAGGAGAGAAAAAAGAATAAATAAAAAGAAAGGAGAAACAAAAGAATAAATAAAAAGAGAGGAAGAAGGGAGAAACAAAAGAATAAATAAAAAGAGAGGAAGAAAGAAGAAAAAAAAGAATAAATAAAAAGAGAGGAAGAAAGGAAAAAAAAAGTATAAACAAAAACTAAGGAGAAACAAAAGAATAAATGAAAAGAGAGGAAGAAAGGAGAAAAAAAAGAATAAATAAATAGAGAGGTAGAAAGAAGAAAAAAAAGAATAAATAAAATGAAAGGAGAAACAAAAGAATAAATAAAAAGAGAGGAAGAAGGGAGACACAAAAGAATAAATAAAAAGAGAGGAAGAGAGGAGAAAAAAAAAGAATAAATAAAAAGAGAGGACGAAAGGAAAAAAAAAGAATGAATAAAAACAAAGGAGAAACAAAAGAATAAATAAAAAGAGAGGAAGAAAAGAGAAAAAAAGAATAAATAAAAAGACAGGAAGAAAGGAAAAAAAAAGAATTAATAAAAAGAGAGGAATAAGGAGAAAAAAAGAATGAATAAAAAGAGAGGAAGAAAGGGAGAAAAAAGATTAAATAAAAAGAGAGGAAGAAAGGAAAAAAAAAGAATAAATAAAAAGAGAGGAAGAAAGGAGAAACAAAAAAATAAATGAAAAGAGAGGAAGAAAGGAGAAAAAAAGAATGAATAAAAAGAAAGGGAAACAAAAGAATAAATAAAAAGAGAGGAAGAAAGGAGAAACAAAAGAATAAATAAAAAGAGAGGAAGAAAGGAGAAAAAAAGAGAGGAAGAAAGGAGAAAGAAAGAATAAATAAAAGGAAAGGAAGAAAGGACAAAAAAAAGAATAAATAAAACGAGAGGAAGAAAGGAGAAACAATAGAATAAATAAAAAGAGTGGAAAAAAGGAGAAAAAAAGAATAAATAAAAAGAGAGGAAGAAAGGAGAAAAAAAACAATGAATAAAAAGAAAGGAGAAAAAAAAAAGAATAAATAAAAAGAGAGGAAGAAAAGAGGAAAAAGAGAATAAATAAAAAGAAAGGAGAAACAAAAGAATAAATAAAAAAAGAGGAAGAAAGGAGAAAAAGAGAATAAATAAAAAGAGAGGAAGAAAGGATAAAAAAAGAATAAATAAAAAGAAAGGAGAAACAAAAGAATAAATAAAAAGA
Source organism: Acanthosepion lycidas (assembly GCA_963932145.1). NCBI lineage: Eukaryota > Metazoa > Mollusca > Cephalopoda > Sepiida > Sepiidae > Acanthosepion > Acanthosepion lycidas. The sequence continues at coordinate 71,801,841 of OZ010578.1, forward strand.
GAGGAAGAAAGGAGAAAAAAACTATAAATAAAAAGAGAGGAAGAAAGGATAAAAAAATAAATAAAAAGAAAGGAGAAACAAAAGAATAAAGAAAAAGAGAGGAAGAAAGGAGAAAAAAATAATAAATAAAAAGAGAGGAAGAAGGGAGAAACAAAAGAATAAATAAAAAGAGAGGAAAAAAGGAGAAAAAAAGAACAAATAAAAAAAGAGAAGAAGAAAGGAGAAAAAAATAATAAAAAAAAAAAGAGAGGAAGAAAGTAGAAAAAAGAGAATAAATAAAAAGAGAGGAAGAAAGGAAAAAAAAAAGAATAAATAAAAAATAGAGGAAGAAAGGAGAAAAAAAAAGAATAAACAAAAGAGAGAAAGAAAGGAGAAAAAAAAGAATAAATAAAAAAGAGAGGAAGAAAGGAGAAAAAAACAATGAATATAAAGAGAGGAAGAAAGGAGAAAAAAGAATAAATAATAAGAGAGGAAAAAAGGAGAAACAAAAGAATAAATACAAAGTGAGGAAGTAAGGAGAAAAAAAAGAATAAATAAAAAGAGAGGAAGAAAGGAGAAAAAAGAGAATAAATAAAAAGAAAAGAGAAACAAAAGAATAAATAAAAAGAGAGGAAGAAAGGAGAAAAAAGAATAAATAAAAAGAAAGGAGAAAAAAAGAATAAATAATAAGAGAGGAAAAAAGGAGAAACAAAAGAATAAATACAAAGTGAGGAAGTAAGGAGAAAAAAAAGAATAAATAAAAAGAGAGGAAGAAAGGAGAAACAAAGAATAAATAAAAAGAGAGGAAGAAACGGAGAAAAAAGATTAACTAAAAAGAGAGGAACTAAGGAGAAAAAAAGAATAAATAAAAAGAAAAGAGAAATAAAATAATAAATAAAAAGAGAGGAAGAAAGGAGAAAGAAAGAATAAATAAAAGGAAAGGAAGAAAGGAAAAAAAAAAAGAATAAATAAAAAGAGAGGAAGAAAGGAGAAACAAAAGAATAAATAAAAAGAGAGGAAGAAAGGAGAAACAAAAGAATAAATAAAAAGAGAGGAAGAAAGGAGAAAAAAAGAATAAATAAAAAGAGAGGAAGAAAGGAGAAAAAAAGAATTAATAAAAAGAGAGGAAGAAAGGAGAAAGAAAAGAATAAATAAAAACAAAGGAGAAATAAAGAATGAATAAAAATGAGGAAGATAGGAGAAACAAAAGAATAAATAAAAAGACAGGAAGAAAGGAGAAAAAAAGGAATAAATAAAAAGAGAGGAAAAAAGGAGAAACAAAAAAATAAATGAAAAGAGAGGAAGAAAGGAGAAAAAAAGAATAAATAAAAAGAAAAAAGAAACAAAAGAATAAATAAAAAGACCGGAAGAAATGAGAAAAAAGAATAAATAAAAAGAAAGGAGAAACAAAAGAATAAATAAAAAGAGAGGAAGAAAGGAGAAACAAAAGAATAAATAAAAAGAGAGGAAGAAAGGAGAAAAAAAGAATAAATAAAAAATAGAGGAAGAAAGGAGAAAAAAAAAGAATAAACAAAAGAGAGAAAGAAAGGAGAAAACAAAGAATAAATAAAAAAGAGAGGAAGAAAGGAGAAAAAAACAATGAATAAAAAGAGAGGAAGAAAGGAGAAAAAAGAATAAATAATAAGAGAGGAAAAAAGGAGAAACAAAAGAATAAATACAAAGTGAGGAAGTAAGGAGAAAAAAAAGAATAAATAAAAAGAGAGGAAGAAAGGAGAAAAAAGAGAATAAATAAAAAGAAAAGAGAAACAAAAGAATAAATAAAAAGAGAGGAAGAAAGGAGAAAAAAGAATAAATAAAAAGAAAGGAGAAAAAAAGAATAAATAATAAGAGAGGAAAAAAGGAGAAACAAAAGTATAAATACAAAGTGAGGAAGTAAGGAGAAAAAAAAGAATAAATAAAAAGAGAGGAAGAAAGGAGAAACAAAGTATAAATAAAAAGAGAGGAAGAAACGGAGAAAAAAGATTAACTAAAAAGAGAGGAACTAAGGAGAAAAAAAGAATAAATAAAAAGAAAAGAGAAATAAAATAATAAATAAAAAGAGAGGCAGAAAGGAGAAAGAAAGAATAAATAAAAGGAAAGGAAGAAAGGACAAAAAAAAAGAATAAATAAAAAGAGAGGAAGAAAGGAGAAACAAAAGAATAAATAAAAAGAGAGGAAGAAAGGAGAAACAAAAGAATAAATAAAAAGAGAGGAAGAAAGGAGAAAAAAAGAATAAATAAAAAGAGAGGAAGAAAGGAGAAAAAAAGAATTAATAAAAAGAGAGGAAGAAAGGAGAAAGAAAAGAATAAATAAAAAGAAAGGAGAAACAAAAGAATAAATAAAAAGAGAGGAAGAAAGGAGAAAAAACTATAAATAAAAAGAGAGGAAGAAAGGATAAAAAAATAAATAAAAAGAAAGGAGAAACAAAAGAAAAAAGAAAAAGAGAGGAAGAAAGGAGAAAAAAAGAACAAATAAAAAAAGAGAGGAAGAAAGGAGAAAAAAATAATAAATAAAAAAAGAGAGGAAGAAAGTAGAAAAAAGAGAATAAATAAAAAGAGAGGAAGAAAGGAAAAAAAAAGAATAAATAAAAGGAAAGGAAGAAAGGACAAAAAAAATAAATAAAAAGAGGGGAATAAAGGAGAGAAAAAAAAATAAATAAAAAGAGAGGAAGAAAGGAGAAAAAAAAGATTTAATAAAAAGAAAGGAGAAACAAAAGAATAAATAAAAAAAGCGGAAGAAAGGAGAAAAAAATAATGAATAAAAAGAGAGGAAGAAAGGAGAGAAAAAAGAATAAATAAAAAGAAAGGAGAAACAAAAGAATAAATAAAAAGAGAGGAAGAAGGGAGAAACAAAAGAATAAATAAAAAGAGAGGAAGAAAGAAGAAAAAAAAGAATAAATAAAAAGAGAGGAAGAAAGGAAAAAAAAAGTATAAACAAAAACTAAGGAGAAACAAAAGAATAAATAAAAAGAGAGGAAGAAAGGAGAAAAAAAAAATAAATAAATAGAGAGGTAGAAAGAAGAAAAAAAAGAATAAATAAAATGAAAGGAGAAACAAAAGAATAAATAAAAAGAGAGGAAGAAGGGAGACACAAAAGAATAAATAAAAAGAGAGGAAGAGAGGAGAAAAAAAAAGAATAAATAAAAAGAGAGGACGAAAGGAAAAAAAAAGAATGAATAAAAACAAAGGAGAAACAAAAGAATAAATAAAAAGAGAGGAAGAAAAGAGAAAAAAAGAATAAATAAAAAGACAGGAAGAAAGGAAAAAAAAAGAATTAATAAAAAGAGAGGAATAAGGAGAAAAAAAGAATGAATAAAAAGAGAGGAAGAAAGGGAGAAAAAAGATTAAATAAAAAGAGAGGAAGAAAGGAAAAAAAAAAGAATAAATAAAAAGAGAGGAAGAAAGGAGAAACAAAAAAATAAATGAAAAGAGAGGAAGAAAGGAGAAAAAAAGAATGAATAAAAAGAAAGGGAAACAAAAGAATAAATAAAAAGAGAGGAAGAAAGGAGAAACAAAAGAATAAATAAAAAGAGAGGAAGAAAGGAGAAAAAAAGAGAGGAAGAAAGGAGAAAGAAAGAATAAATAAAAGGAAAGGAAGAAAGGACAAAAAAAAGAATAAATAAAACGAGAGGAAGAAAGGAGAAACAATAGAATAAATAAAAAGAGTGGAAAAAAGGAGAAAAAAAGAATAAATAAAAAGAGAGGAAGAAAGGAGAAAAAAAACAATGAATAAAAAGAAAGGAGAAAAAAAAAAGAATAAATAAAAAGAGAGGAAGAAAAGAGGAAAAAGAGAATAAATAAAAAGAAAGGAGAAACAAAAGAATAAATAAAAAAAGAGGAAGAAAGGAGAAAAAGAGAATAAATAAAAAGAGAGGAAGAAAGGATAAAAAAAGAATAAATAAAAAGAAAAAAGAAACAAAAGAATAAATAAAAAGAGAGGAAGAAAGGAGAAAAAAACTATAAATAAAAAGAGAGGAAGAAAGGATAAAAAAATAAATAAAAAGAAAGGAGAAACAAAAGAATAAAGAAAAAGAGAGGAAGAAAGGAGAAAAAAATAATAAATAAAAAGAGAGGAAAAAAGGAGAAAAAAAGAACAAATAAAAAAAGAGAAGAAGAAAGGAGAAAAAAATAATAAAAAAAAAAAGAGAGGAAGAAAGTAGAAAAAAGAGAATAAATAAAAAGAGAGGAAGAAAGGACAAAAAAAAGAATAAATAAAAAATAGAGGAAGAAAGGAGAAAAAAAAAGAATAAACAAAAGAGAGAAAGAAAGGAGAAAAAAAAGAATAAATAAAAAAGAGAGGAAGAAAGGAGAAAAAAACAATGAATATAAAGAGAGGAAGAAAGGAGAAAAAAGAATAAATAATAAGAGAGGAAAAAAGGAGAAACAAAAGAATAAATACAAAGTGAGGAAGTAAGGAGAAAAAAAAGAATAAATAAAAAGAGAGGAAGAAAGGAGAAAAAAGAGAATAAATAAAAAGAAAAGAGAAACAAAAGAATAAATAAAAAGAGAGGAAGAAAGGAGAAAAAAGAATAAATAAAAAGAAAGGAGAAAAAAAGAATAAATAATAAGAGAGGAAAAAAGGAGAAACAAAAGAATAAATACAAAGTGAGGAAGTAAGGAGAAAAAAAAGAATAAATAAAAAGAGAGGAAGAAAGGAGAAACAAAGAATAAATAAAAAGAGAGGAAGAAACGGAGAAAAAAGATTAACTAAAAAGAGAGGAACTAAGGAGAAAAAAAGAATAAATAAAAAGAAAAGAGAAATAAAATAATAAATAAAAAGAGAGGAAGAAAGGAGAAAGAAAGAATAAATAAAAGGAAAGGAAGAAAGGACAAAAAAAAAGAATAAATAAAAAGAGAGGAAGAAAGGAGAAACAAAAGAATAAATAAAAAGAGAGGAAGAAAGGAGAAACAAAAGAATAAATAAAAAGAGAGGAAGAAAGGAGAAAAAAAGAATAAATAAAAAGAGAGGAAGAAAGGAGAAAAAAAGAATTAATAAAAAGAGAGGAAGAAAGGAGAAAGAAAAGAATAAATAAAAACAAAGGAGAAATAAAGAATGAATAAAAATGAGGAAGATAGGAGAAACAAAAGAATAAATAAAAAGACAGGAAGAAAGGAGAAAAAAAGGAATAAATAAAAAGAGAGGAAAAAAGGAGAAACAAAAAAATAAATGAAAAGAGAGGAAGAAAGGAGAAAAAAAGAATAAATAAAAAGAAAAAAGAAACAAAAGAATAAATAAAAAGACCGGAAGAAATGAGAAAAAAGAATAAATAAAAAGAAAGGAGAAACAAAAGAATAAATAAAAAGAGAGGAAGAAAGGAGAAACAAAAGAATAAATAAAAAGAGAGGAAGAAAGGAGAAAAAAAGAATAAATCAAAAATAGAGGAAGAAAGGAGAAAAAAAAAGAATAAACAAAAGAGAGAAAGAAAGGAGAAAACAAAGAATAAATAAAAAAGAGAGGAAGAAAGGAGAAAAAAACAATGAATAAAAAGAGAGGAAGAAAGGAGAAAAAAGAATAAATAATAAGAGAGGAAAAAAGGAGAAACAAAAGAATAAATACAAAGTGAGGAAGTAAGGAGAAAAAAAAGAATAAATAAAAAGAGAGGAAGAAAGGAGAAAAAAGAGAATAAATAAAAAGAAAAGAGAAACAAAAGAATAAATAAAAAGAGAGGAAGAAAGGAGAAAAAAGAATAAATAAAAAGAAAGGAGAAAAAAAGAATAAATAATAAGAGAGGAAAAAAGGAGAAACAAAAGTATAAATACAAAGTGAGGAAGTAAGGAGAAAAAAAAGAATAAATAAAAAGAGAGGAAGAAAGGAGAAACAAAGTATAAATAAAAAGAGAGGAAGAAACGGAGAAAAAAGATTAACTAAAAAGAGAGGAACTAAGGAGAAAAAAAGAATAAATAAAAAGAAAAGAGAAATAAAATAATAAATAAAAAGAGAGGCAGAAAGGAGAAAGAAAGAATAAATAAAAGGAAAGGAAGAAAGGACAAAAAAAAAGAATAAATAAAAAGAGAGGAAGAAAGGAGAAACAAAAGAATAAATAAAAAGAGAGGAAGAAAGGAGAAACAAAAGAATAAATAAAAAGAGAGGAAGAAAGGAGAAAAAAAGAATAAATAAAAAGAGAGGAAGAAAGGAGAAAAAAAGAATTAATAAAAAGAGAGGAAGAAAGGAGAAAGAAAAGAATAAATAAAAAGAAAGGAGAAACAAAAGAATAAATAAAAAGAGAGGAAGAAAGGAGAAAAAACTATAAATAAAAAGAGAGGAAGAAAGGATAAAAAAATAAATAAAAAGAAAGGAGAAACAAAAGAAAAAAGAAAAAGAGAGGAAGAAAGGAGAAAAAAAGAACAAATAAAAAAGAGAGGAAGAAAGGAGAAAAAAATAATAAATAAAAAAAGAGAGGAAGAAAGTAGAAAAAAGAGAATAAATAAAAAGAGAGGAAGAAAGGAAAAAAAAAGAATAAATAAAAAATAGAGGAAGAAAGGAGAAAAAAAAAGAATAAACAAAAGAGAGAAAGAAAGGAGAAAAAAAAGAATAAATAAAAAAGAGAGGAAGAAAGGAGAAAAAAACAATGAATATAAAGAGAGGAAGAAAGGAGAAAAAAGAATAAATAATAAGAGAGGAAAAAAGGAGAAACAAAAGAATAAATATAAAGTGAGGAAGTAAGGAGAAAAAAAAGAATAAATAAAAAGAGAGGAAGAAAGGAGAAAAAAGAGAATAAATAAAAAGAAAAGAGAAACAAAAGAATAAATAAAAAGAGAGGAAGAAAGGAGAAAAAAGAATAAATAAAAAGAAAGGAGAAAAAAAGAATAAATAATAAGAGAGGAAAAAAGGAGAAACAAAAGAATAAATACAAAGTGAGGAAGTAAGGAGAAAAAAAGAATAAATAAAAAGAGAGGAAGAAAGGAGAAACAAAGAATAAATAAAACGAGAGGAAGAAACGGAGAAAAAAGATTAACTAAAAAGAGAGGAACTAAGGAGAAAAAAAAAAATAAATAAAAAGAAAAGAGAAATAAAATAATAAATAAAAAGAGAGGAAGAAAGGAGAAAGAAAGAATAAATAAAAGGAAAGGAAGAAAGGACAAAAAAAAAGAATAAATAAAAAGAGAGGAAGAAAGGAGAAACAAAAGAATAAATAAAAAGAGAGGAAGAAAGGAGAAACAAAAGAATAAATAAAAAGAGAGGAAGAAAGGAGAAAAAAAGAATAAATAAAAAGAGAGGAAGAAAGGAGAAAAAAAGAATTAATAAAAAGAGAGGAAGAAAGGAGAAAGAAAAGAATAAATAAAAACAAAGGAGAAATAAAGAATGAATAAAAATGAGGAAGATAGGAGAAACAAAAGAATAAATAAAAAGACAGGAAGAAAGGAGAAAAAAAGGAATAAATAAAAAGAGATGAAAAAAGGAGAAACAAAAAAATAAATGAAAAGAGAGGAAGAAAGGAGAAAAAAAGAATAAATAAAAAGAAAAAAGAAACAAAAGAATAAATAAAAAGAGAGGAAGAAAGGAGAAACAAAAGAATAAATAAAAAGAGAGGAAGAAAGGAGAAAAAAGAATAAATAAAAAGAAAGGAGAAACAAAAGAATAAATAAAAAGAGAGGAAGAAAGGAGAAACAAAAGAATAAATAAAAAGAGAGGAAGAAAGGAGAAAAAAAGAATAAATAAAAAATAGAGGAAGAAAGGAGAAAAAAAAAGAATAAACAAAAGAGAGAAAGAAAGGAGAAAAAAAAGAATAAATAAAAAAGAGAGGAAGAAAGGAGAAAAAAACAATGAATAAAAAGAGAGGAAGAAAGGAGAAAAAAGAATAAATAATAAGAGAGGAAATAAGGAGAAACAAAAGAATAAATACAAAGTGAGGAAGTAAGGAGAAAAAAAAGAATAAATAAAAAGAGAGGAAGAAAGGAGAAAAAAGAGAATAAATAAAAAGAAAAGAGAAACAAAAGAATAAATAAAAAGAGAGGAAGAAAGGAGAAAAAAGAATAAATAAAAAGAAAGGAGAAAAAAAGAATAAATAATAAGAGAGGAAAAAAGGAGAAACAAAAGAATAAATACAAAGTGAGGAAGTAAGGAGAAAAAAAAGAATAAATAAAAAGAGAGGAAGAAAGGAGAAACAAAGAATAAATAAAAAGAGAGGAACAAACGGAGAAAAAAGATTAACTAAAAAGAGAGGAACTAAGGAGAAAAAAAGAATAAATAAAAAGAAAAGAGAAATAAAATAATAAATAAAAAGAGAGGAAGAAAGGAGAAAGAAAGAATAAATAAAAGGAAAAGAAGAAAGGACAAAAAAAAAAGAATAAATAAAAAGAGAGGAAGAAAGGAGAAACAAAAGAATAAATAAAAAGAGAGGAAGAAAGGAGAAACAAAAGAATAAATAAAAAGAGAGGAAGAAAGGAGAAAAAAAGAATAAATAAAAAGAGAGGAAGAAAGGAGAAAAAAAGAATTAATAAAAAGAGAGGAAGAAAGGAGAAACAAAAGAATAAATAAAAAGAGAGGAAGAAAGGAGAAACAAAAGAATGAATAAAAAGAGAGGAAGAAAGGAGAAAAAAAGAATAAATAAAAAGAGAGGAAGAAAGGAGAAAAAAAGAATTAATAAAAAGAGAGGAAGAAAGGAGAAAGAAAAGAATAAATAAAAACAAAGGAGAAATAAAGAATGAATAAAAATGAGGAAGATAGGAGAAACAAAAGAATAAATAAAAAGACAGGAAGAAAGGAGAAAAAAAGAATAAATAAAAAGAAAAAAGAAACAAAAGAATAAATAAAAACAGAGGAACAAAGGAGAAAGAAGAATAAATAAAAAGAGAGGAAGAAAGGAGAAAAAAAGAATAAATAGAAAAAGAGAGGAAGAAAGAAAAAAAAAGAATGAATAAAAAGAAATGAGAAACAAAAGAATAAATAAAAAGACCGGAAGAAATGAGAAAAAAGAATAAATAAAAAGAAAGGAGAAACAAAAGAATAAATAAAAAGAGAGGAAGAAAGGAGAAACAAAAGAATAAATAAAAAGAGAGGAAGAAAGGAGAAAAAAAGAATAAATAAAAAGAAAGGAAGAAAGGAGAAAAAAAGAATGAATAAAAAGAGAGGAAGAAAGGAGAAAAAAAGTATAAATAGAAAGAGAGGAAGAAAGGATAAAAAAGAATAAATAAAAAGAAAGGAGAAACAAAAGAATAAATAAAAACAGAGGAAGAAAGGAGAAAAAAAGATTAAATAAAAAGAGAGGAAGAAAGGGAGAAAAACGATTAAATAAAATGAGAGGAAGAAAGGAAAAAAAATGAATAAATAAAAAGAGAGGAAGAAAGGAGAAACAAAAGAATAAATAAAAAGAGAGGAATAAAGGAGAAAAAAAGAAAAAAAAAAGAGAGGACTAAAGGAGAAAAAAAGAATGAATAAAAAGAGAGGAAGAAAGGAGAAAAAGAAGAATAAATAAAAAGAGAGGAAGAAAGGAGAAAAAGAGAATAAATAAAAAGAGAGGAAGAAAGGAGAAAAAAGAATAAATAAAAAGAAAGGAGAAACAAAAGAATAAATAAAAACAAAGGAGAAACAAAAGAATAAATAAAAAAAGAGGAAGAAAGGAGAAAAAAAAGTATAAATAAAAAGAAAGAAGAAACAAAAGAATAAATAAAAAGAGAGGAAGAAAGGAGAAAAAAAATAAATAAAAAGAGAGGAAGAAAGGAGAAAAAAAAGAATAAGTAAAAAGAAAGGAGAAACAAACGAATAAATAAAAAGAAATGAGAAACAAAAGAATAAATAAAATGAGAGGAAGAAAGGAGGAAAAAAATTATAAATAAAAAGAGAGGAAGAAAGGATAAAAAAAGAATAAATAAAAAGAAAGGAGAAACAAAAGAATAAATAAAAAGAAAGGAGAAACAAAAGAATAAATAAAAAGAGAGGAAGAAAGGAGAAAAAATAATAAATAAAAAGAGAGGAAGAAAGGAGAAAAAAGAATAAATAAAAAGAAAGGAGAAACAAAAGAATAAATAAAAACAGAGGAAGAAAGGAGAAAAAAGATTAAATAAAAAGAGAGGAAGAAAGGAGAAAGAAATGAATAAATAAAAAGAGAGGAAGAAAGGAGAAAAAAAAGAATAAATAAAAAGAGAGGAAGAAAGGAGAAAAAAAGAACAAATAAAAAGAATGGAGAAACAAAAGAATGAATAAAAAGAGAGGATGAAAGGAGAAAAAAGAATAAATAAAAAGAAAGGAGAAAAAAAGAATAAATAAAAAGAGAGGAAGAAAGGAGAAAAAAGAACAAATAAAAAGAAAGGAGAAAAAAAGAATAAATAAAAAGAGAGGAAGAAAGGAGAAAAAAGAATAAATAAAAACAAAGGAGAAACAAAAGAATGAATAAAAAGAGAGGATGAAAGGAGAAAAAAAGAATAAATAAAAAGAGAGGAAGAAAGGAGAAAAAAGAATAAATAAAAAGAGAGGAAGAAAGGAGAAAAAAAGAATAAATAAAAAGAAAAGAGAAACAAAAGAATAAATAAAAAGAGAGGAAGAAAGGAGAAAAAAGAATAAATAAAAGGAAAGGAAGAAAGGACAAAAAAAAAAGAATAAATAAAAAGAGAGGAAGAAAGGAGAAACAAAAGAATAAATAAAAAGAGAGTAATAAAGGAGAAAAAAAGAAAAAAAATAGAGAGGACTAAAGGAGAAAAAAAGAATGAATAAAAAGAGAGGAAGAAAGGAGAAAAAGAAGAATAAATAAAAAGAGAGGAAGAAAGGAGAAAAAGAGAATAAATAAAAAGAGAGGAAGAAAGGAGAAAAACAAGAATAAATAAAAAGAGAGGAGAAACAAATGAATAAATAAAAAGATAGGAAAAAAGGAGAAAAAAGAATAAATAAAGAAAGAGAGGAAGAAATGTGAAAAAAAAGAATAAATAAAAAAACAGTGGAAGAATGAGAAAAAAAAGAATGAATAAAAAGAGAGGAAGGAAGGAGAAAAAAACAATGAATAAAAAGAGAGGAATAAAGGAGAAAAAAGAATAAATAAAAAGAGAGGAAAAAAGGAGAAACAAAAGAATAAATAAAAAGAAAAGAGAAACAAAAGAATATATAAAAAGAGAGGAAGAAAGAAAAAAAATGTATAAATAAAAAGAGAGTAGAAACAAAAGAATAAATAAAAAGAGAGGAAGAAGAGAGAAAAACAAGAATAAATAAAAAGAGAGGAAGAATGTAGAAAAAAAGAATAAATAAAAAAAGAATGGAAGAAATGAGAAAAAAAAGAATAAATAAAAAAGAGAGGGAGGAAGGGAGAAAAAAGAATAAATAAAAAAAGAGCGGATGAAAGGAGAAAAAAAGAGTAATTAAAAAGAGAGGAATAAAAGAGAAACTATATAATAAATAAAAAGAGAGGAAGAAAGGAGAAAAAAAGAATAAATGAGAAGAGTGAAAGGAAGGAGAAAAAAGAATAAATAAAAAGAAAGAAGATACAAAAGAATAAATAAAAAGAGAGGAAGAAAGGAGAAACAAAAGAATAAATAAAAAGAGAGGAAGAAAGGAGAAAAAAAGAATAAATAAAAAATAGAGGAAGAAAGGAGAAAAAAAAAGAATAAACAAAAGAGAGAAAGAAAGGAGAAAAAAAAGAATAAATAAAAAAGAGAGGAAGAAAGGAGAAAAAAACAATGAATAAAAAGAGAGGAAGAAAGGAGAAAAAAGAATAAATAATAAGAGAGGAAATAAGGAGAAACAAAAGAATAAATACAAAGTGAGGAAGTAAGGAGAAAAAAAAGAATAAATAAAAAGAGAGGAAGAAAGGAGAAAAAAGAGAATAAATAAAAAGAAAAGAGAAACAAAAGAATAAATAAAAAGAGAGGAAGAAAGGAGAAAAAAGAATAAATAAAAAGAAAGGAGAAAAAAAGAATAAATAATAAGAGAGGAAAAAAGGAGAAACAAAAGAATAAATACAAAGTGAGGAAGTAAGGAGAAAAAAAAGAATAAATAAAAAGAGAGGAAGAAAGGAGAAACAAAGAATAAATAAAAAGAGAGGAACAAACGGAGAAAAAAGATTAACTAAAAAGAGAGGAACTAAGGAGAAAAAAAGAATAAATAAAAAGAAAAGAGAAATAAAATAATAAATAAAAAGAGAGGAAGAAAGGAGAAAGAAAGAATAAATAAAAGGAAAAGAAGAAAGGACAAAAAAAAAAGAATAAATAAAAAGAGAGGAAGAAAGGAGAAACAAAAGAATAAATAAAAAGAGAGGAAGAAAGGAGAAACAAAAGAATAAATAAAAAGAGAGGAAGAAAGGAGAAAAAAAGAATAAATAAAAAGAGAGGAAGAAAGGAGAAAAAAAGAATTAATAAAAAGAGAGGAAGAAAGGAGAAACAAAAGAATAAATAAAAAGAGAGGAAGAAAGGAGAAACAAAAGAATGAATAAAAAGAGAGGAAGAAAGGAGAAAAAAAGAATAAATAAAAAGAGAGGAAGAAAGGAGAAAAAAAGAATTAATAAAAAGAGAGGAAGAAAGGAGAAAGAAAAGAATAAATAAAAACAAAGGAGAAATAAAGAATGAATAAAAATGAGGAAGATAGGAGAAACAAAAGAATAAATAAAAAGACAGGAAGAAAGGAGAAAAAAAGAATAAATAAAAAGAAAAAAGAAACAAAAGAATAAATAAAAACAGAGGAACAAAGGAGAAAGAAGAATAAATAAAAAGAGAGGAAGAAAGGAGAAAAAAAGAATAAATAGAAAAAGAGAGGAAGAAAGAAAAAAAAAGAATGAATAAAAAGAAATGAGAAACAAAAGAATAAATAAAAAGACCGGAAGAAATGAGAAAAAAGAATAAATAAAAAGAAAGGAGAAACAAAAGAATAAATAAAAAGAGAGGAAGAAAGGAGAAACAAAAGAATAAATAAAAAGAGAGGAAGAAAGGAGAAAAAAAGAATAAATAAAAAGAAAGGAAGAAAGGAGAAAAAAAGAATGAATAAAAAGAGAGGAAGAAAGGAGAAAAAAAGTATAAATAGAAAGAGAGGAAGAAAGGATAAAAAAGAATAAATAAAAAGAAAGGAGAAACAAAAGAATAAATAAAAACAGAGGAAGAAAGGAGAAAAAAAGATTAAATAAAAAGAGAGGAAGAAAGGGAGAAAAACGATTAAATAAAATGAGAGGAAGAAAGGAAAAAAAATGAATAAATAAAAAGAGAGGAAGAAAGGAGAAACAAAAGAATAAATAAAAAGAGAGGAATAAAGGAGAAAAAAAGAAAAAAAAAAGAGAGGACTAAAGGAGAAAAAAAGAATGAATAAAAAGAGAGGAAGAAAGGAGAAAAAGAAGAATAAATAAAAAGAGAGGAAGAAAGGAGAAAAAGAGAATAAATAAAAAGAGAGGAAGAAAGGAGAAAAAAGAATAAATAAAAAGAAAGGAGAAACAAAAGAATAAATAAAAACAAAGGAGAAACAAAAGAATAAATAAAAAAAGAGGAAGAAAGGAGAAAAAAAAGTATAAATAAAAAGAAAGAAGAAACAAAAGAATAAATAAAAAGAGAGGAAGAAAGGAGAAAAAAAATAAATAAAAAGAGAGGAAGAAAGGAGAAAAAAAAGAATAAGTAAAAAGAAAGGAGAAACAAACGAATAAATAAAAAGAAATGAGAAACAAAAGAATAAATAAAATGAGAGGAAGAAAGGAGGAAAAAAATTATAAATAAAAAGAGAGGAAGAAAGGATAAAAAAAGAATAAATAAAAAGAAAGGAGAAACAAAAGAATAAATAAAAAGAAAGGAGAAACAAAAGAATAAATAAAAAGAGAGGAAGAAAGGAGAAAAAATAATAAATAAAAAGAGAGGAAGAAAGGAGAAAAAAGAATAAATAAAAAGAAAGGAGAAACAAAAGAATAAATAAAAACAGAGGAAGAAAGGAGAAAAAAGATTAAATAAAAAGAGAGGAAGAAAGGAGAAAGAAATGAATAAATAAAAAGAGAGGAAGAAAGGAGAAAAAAAAGAATAAATAAAAAGAGAGGAAGAAAGGAGAAAAAAAGAACAAATAAAAAGAATGGAGAAACAAAAGAATGAATAAAAAGAGAGGATGAAAGGAGAAAAAAGAATAAATAAAAAGAAAGGAGAAAAAAAGAATAAATAAAAAGAGAGGAAGAAAGGAGAAAAAAGAACAAATAAAAAGAAAGGAGAAAAAAAGAATAAATAAAAAGAGAGGAAGAAAGGAGAAAAAAGAATAAATAAAAACAAAGGAGAAACAAAAGAATGAATAAAAAGAGAGGATGAAAGGAGAAAAAAAGAATAAATAAAAAGAGAGGAAGAAAGGAGAAAAAAGAATAAATAAAAAGAGAGGAAGAAAGGAGAAAAAAAGAATAAATAAAAAGAAAAGAGAAACAAAAGAATAAATAAAAAGAGAGGAAGAAAGGAGAAAAAAGAATAAATAAAAGGAAAGGAAGAAAGGACAAAAAAAAAAGAATAAATAAAAAGAGAGGAAGAAAGGAGAAACAAAAGAATAAATAAAAAGAGAGTAATAAAGGAGAAAAAAAGAAAAAAAATAGAGAGGACTAAAGGAGAAAAAAAGAATGAATAAAAAGAGAGGAAGAAAGGAGAAAAAGAAGAATAAATAAAAAGAGAGGAAGAAAGGAGAAAAAGAGAATAAATAAAAAGAGAGGAAGAAAGGAGAAAAACAAGAATAAATAAAAAGAGAGGAGAAACAAATGAATAAATAAAAAGATAGGAAAAAAGGAGAAAAAAGAATAAATAAAGAAAGAGAGGAAGAAATGTGAAAAAAAAGAATAAATAAAAAAACAGTGGAAGAATGAGAAAAAAAAGAATGAATAAAAAGAGAGGAAGGAAGGAGAAAAAAACAATGAATAAAAAGAGAGGAATAAAGGAGAAAAAAGAATAAATAAAAAGAGAGGAAAAAAGGAGAAACAAAAGAATAAATAAAAAGAAAAGAGAAACAAAAGAATATATAAAAAGAGAGGAAGAAAGAAAAAAAATGTATAAATAAAAAGAGAGTAGAAACAAAAGAATAAATAAAAAGAGAGGAAGAAGAGAGAAAAACAAGAATAAATAAAAAGAGAGGAAGAATGTAGAAAAAAAGAATAAATAAAAAAAGAATGGAAGAAATGAGAAAAAAAAGAATAAATAAAAAAGAGAGGGAGGAAGGGAGAAAAAAGAATAAATAAAAAAAGAGCGGATGAAAGGAGAAAAAAAGAGTAATTAAAAAGAGAGGAATAAAAGAGAAACTATATAATAAATAAAAAGAGAGGAAGAAAGGAGAAAAAAAGAATAAATGAGAAGAGTGAAAGGAAGGAGAAAAAAGAATAAATAAAAAGAAAGAAGATACAAAAGAATAAATAAAAAGAGAGGAAGAAAGGAGAAAAAAAGAATAAATAAAAAGATAGGAAGAAAGAAGAAAAAAAAGATTAAATAAAATGAGAGGAAGAAAGGAGAATAAAAGAAAAAATAAAAGAGTGGAAGAAAGGAGAAAAAAGAAGAAATAAAGAGAGAGGAATAAAGGAGAAAAAAGAATAATTAAAAAGAAAAGCGAAACAAAAGAATAAATAATAAGTGAGGAAGAAAGGAGAAAAAAAAGAATAAATAAAAAGAAACGGGAAACATTAGAATAAATAAAAAGAGAAGAAGAAAGGAAAAAAAAAGATTAAATAAAAAGAGAGGAAGAAAGGAGAAAAAATGAATAAATAAAAAAGAGGAAGAAATGAGAAAAAAAATAATAAATATAAAGAGAGGAAGAAAGGAGAAAAATGAATAAACAAAAAGAGAGGAAGAAACGAGAAAAAAAGAATAAATAAAAAGAGAGGAAGAAAGGAGAAAAAAAAGAATAAAGAAAAGGAGAGGAAGAAAGGAGAAAAAAAAGAAGAAATAAAAAGAGAGGAAGAAAGTAGAATAAAACGAATGAATAAAGAGAGTGGAAGAAAGGAGAAAAAAGAATAAATAAAGAGAGATGAAGAAAGGAGAAACAAAAGAATAAATAAAAAGAAAGGAGAAACAAAAGAATAAATAAAAAGTGAGGAAGAAAGTATTAAAAAAAGAATAAATAAAAAGAAAGGAGAAATAATAGAATAAATAAAAAGAGAGGAAGAAAGGATAAAAAAAACTGAAATAAAAAGAGCGGAAGAAAGGAGAAACAAAAGAATAAATAAAAAGAGAGGAAGAAAGGAGAAAAATGAATTAACAAAAAGAGAGGAAGAAACGAGAAAAAAAGAATCAATAAAAAGAGAGGAAGAAAGGAGAAAAAAAGAATGAATAAAAAGAAAAGAGAGACAAAAGAGTAAATAAAAAGAGAGGATGAAAAGAGAAAAAAAGAATAAATAAAAAGAAAGGAGAAACAAAAGAATAGATAAAACGATAGGAAGAAAGGAGAAAAAAAAGATTAAATAAAAAGATAGTAAGAAAGGAGAAAAAAAAGAATAAATAAAAAAGAGGAAGAAAGGAGAAAAAAAAGAATAAATAAAAAGAGAGGAATAATGAAGAAAAAAATAATAAATAAAAAGAGAGGAAGAAAGGAGAAAAAAAGAATAAATAAAAAGAGAGGAAGAAAGGAAAAAAAAAGAATCATTAAAAAGAGAGGAAGAAGGGAGAAAAAAGAATAAATAAAGAGAGTGGAAGAAAGGAGAAAAAAGAATAGATAAAGAGGGAGAAAGGAGAAAAAAAGAATAAATAAAAAGAAAGGAGAAACAAAAGAATAAATAAAATAGAGGAAGAAATGAGAAAAAAAAGATTAAATAAAAAGAGAGGAAGAAAGGAGAAAAAAAAGAATAAAAAAAAGAAAGGAGAAAAAATGAATAAATAAAAAAGGAGAGGAAGAAAGGAGAAAAAAAGAATAAATAAAAAGAGAGGTAGAAAGGAGAAAAAAAAGAATAAATAAAAAAGAGAGGAAGAAAGGAGAAAAAAAAAAGAATAAATAAAAAGAGAGAAAAAAGGAGCAACAAAATAACAAATAAAAAGAGAGGTAGGTAGGAGAAAAAGAGAATAAATAAAAAGAGTGGAAGAAAGGAGAAAAAAAAGAATAAATAAAAAGAAAAGAGAAACAAAAGAATAAACAAAAAGAGAGGAAGAAAAAAGAAAAAAATATTAAATAAAATGAGAGGAAGAAAGGAGAATAAAAGAAAAAATAAAAGAGTGGAAGAAAGGAGAAAAAAGAATAAATAAAGAGAGAGGAATAAAGGAGAAAAAAGAATAATTAAAAAGAAAGGAGAAACAAAAGAATAAATAAAAAGTGAGGAAGAAAGGAGAAAAAAAAATAAATAAAAAGAGAGGGAGAAAGGAGAAAAAAAGAATAAATGAAAAGAGAGGAAGAAAGGAGAAACAAAAGAAGAAATAAAAAGAGAGGAAGAATTGAGAAAAAAAATAAATAAAAAGAGAGGAATAAAGGGGAAAACAATAATAAATAAAAAGAGAGGAAGAAAGGAGAAAAAAAGAAGAAGTAAAAAGAGTGGAAGAAAGGAGAAAAAAGAATAGATAAATAGTGAGGGAGAAAGGAGAAAAAAAGAAAAATAAAAAGAAAGGAGAAACAAAAGAATAAATAAAAATAGAGGAAGAAATGAGAAAAAAAAGATTAAATAAAAAGAGTGGAAGAAAGGAGAAAAAAAAAAGAATAAAAAAAAGAGAGAAAGAAAGGAGAAAAAAAGAATAAATAAAAAACGAGAGGAAGAAAGGAGAAAAAAAAAGAATAAATAAAAAGAGAGGAAGAAAGGAGAAAAAAAACAATAAATAAAAAGAGAGGAAAAAAGGAGAAACAAAATAATAAAGAAAAAGAGAGGTAGTAGGAGAAAAAGAGAATAAATAAAGAGAGAGGAAGAAAGGAGAAAAAAAGTTTAAATAAAAAGAAAAGAGAAACAAAAGTATAAACAAAAAGAGTGGAAGAAAAAAGAAAAAAAAGATTAAATAAAATGAGAGGAAGAAAGGAGAATAAAAGAAAAAATAAAAGAGTGGAAGAAAGGAGAAAAAAGAATAAATAAAGAGAGAGGAATAAAGGAGAAAAAAGGATAATTAAAAAGAAAAGGGAAACAAAAGAATAAATAATAAGTGAGGAAGAAAGGAGAAAAAAAGAATAAATAAAAAGAAACGGGAAACATTAGAATAAATAAAAAGAGAGGAAGAAAGGAAAAAAAAGATTAAATAAAAAGAGAGGAAGAAAGGAGAAAAAAAGAATAAATAAAAAAGAGAATGAAACGAGAAAAAAATGAATAAATATAAAGAGAGGAAGAAAGGAGAAAAATGAATAAACACAAAGAGAGGAAGAATCGAGAAAAAAAGAATAAATAAAAAGTGAGGAAGAAAGGAGAAAATAGAATAAATAAAGAGAGAGGAAAAAGGAGAAAAAAGAATTAATAAAAAGAAAAGAGAAACAAAAGAATAAATAAAAAGAGAGGAAGAAAGGAGAAAAAAAAAGATTAAATAAAAAGAGAGGAAGAAAGGAGAAAAAAAAGAATAAATATAAAGAGAGGAAGAAAGGAGAAAAGAGAATAAATAAAAAGAGAGGAAGAAAGGAGAAACAAAAGAAGAAATAAAAAGAGAGGAAGAAAGGAGAAAAAAAAGAATCATTAAAAAGAGAGGAAGAAAGAAGAAAAAATTAATAAATAAAAAGAGAGGAAAAAAGGAGAAAAAAAGAATAAATAAAGAGAGAGGAAGAAAGGAGAAAAAAAAGAATAAATAAAGAGAGAGGAAGAAAGAAGAAAAAAAAGAATAAATAAAAAGAAATGAGAAAAAAATGAATAACTAAAAAAAAGGAGAAACAAAATAATAAATAAAAAGAGAGGAAGAAAGAAAAAAAAGATTAAATAAAATGAGAGGAAGAAAGGAGAAAAAAGAATAAATGAAAAGAAAGGAGAAACAAAAGAATAAATAAAAAAAGAGGAATACAGGAGAAAAAGAAGTATAAATAAAAAGTGAGGAAAAAGGAGAAAAAAGAATAAATAAAAAGTGAGGAAGAAAGGAGAAAAAAAGAATAAATAAAAATAGAGGAAGAAATGAGAAAAAAAGAACAATTAAAAAGAGAGGAAGAAAGGAGAAAAAAAGAATGAATAAAAAGAGAGGAAGAAAGGAGAAAAAAAGAATCATTAAAAAGAGAAGAAGAAAGGAGAAACAAAATAATAAATAAAAAGAGAGGTAGGAGGAGAAAAAGAGAATAAATAAAGAGAGAGGAAGAAAGAAAAAAAAGATTAAATAAAATGTGAGAAAGAAAGGAGAAAAAAGAATAAATGAAAATAAAGGAGAAACAAAAGAATAAATAAAAAAAGAGGAATACAGGAGAAAAAGAAGTATAAATAAAAAGTGAGGAAGAAAGGAGAAAAAAGAATAAATAAAAAGAGCGGAAGAAAGGAGAAAAAAAGTATAAATAAAAAGAGAGGAAGAAAGGAGAAACAAAAGAAGTAATAAAAAGCGAGGAAGAAAGGAGAAAAAATAGCATAAATAAAAAGAGAGGAAGAAAGGGAGAAAAAAAAGAATAAATAAAAAGAGAGGAAGAAAGGAGAAAAAAAGAATAAATAAAAAGAGAGGAAGAAAGGAGAAAAAAAGAATCATTATAAAGAGAAGAAGAAAGGAGAAAAAAAGAATAGTTAAAAAAACAGAGGAAAAAAGAAGAAAAAAAGAATATATAAAAAGAGAGGAAGTAAATAGAATAAAACGAATGTATAAAAAGAGTGGTAGAAAGAAGAAAAAAGAATTAATAAAAAGCGAGGAAGAAAGGAGAAAAAAGAATAAATGAAAAGAAAGGAGAAACAAAAGAATAAATAAAAAAAGAGGAAGACAGGAGAAAAAGAAGTATAAATAAAAAGTGAGTAAGAAAGGAGAAAAAAGAATAAATAAAAAGAGCGGAAGAAAGGAGAAAAAAAGAATAAATAAAAAGAGAGGAAGAAAGGAGAAACAAAAGAAGTAATAAAAAGCGAGGAAGAAAGGAGAAAAAATAGCATAAATAAAAAGAGAGGAAGAAAGGGAGAAAAAAAAGAATAAATAAAAAGAGAGGACGAAAGGAGAAAAAAAGAATAAATAAAAAGAGGAAGAAAGGAGAAAAAAAGAATATATAAAAAGAGTGGAAGAAAGGAGAAAAAAGAATAAATAAAGAGAGAGGAAGAAAGGAGAAAAAAAGAATAAATAAAAAGTGAGGAAAAAAGGAGAAAAAAAGAATATATAAAAAGAGTGGAAAAAAGGAGAAAAAGAATAAATAAAGAGAGAGGAAGAAAGGAGAAAAAAACAATATATAAAAAGCGTGGAAGAATGGAGAAAAAAAGAATAAATAAAAAGAGTGGAAGAAAGGAGAAAAAAGAATAAATAAAAAGAGAGGAAGAAAGGATAATAAAGAATAAATGAAAAGAAAGGAGAAACTAAAGAATAAATAAAAAGAGAGGAAGAAAGGAGAAAAAAAAAAGAATAAATAAAAAAGAGGAAGAAAGGAGACAAAAAAGAATAAATATAAAGAGAGGAAGAAAGTAGAATAAAAAGTATGAATAAAAAGAGTGAAAGAAAGAAGAAAAAAGAATTAATAAAAAGCGAGGAAGAAAGGAGAAAAAAGATTAAATAAAAAGAGAGGAAGAAAGGGAGAAAAAAAAGAATAAATAAAAAGAGAGGAAGAATGGAGAAAAAAGAATAAATAAAAAGAGAGGAAGAAAGGAGAAAAAAAGAATAAATAAAAAGAGTAGAAGAAATGAGAAAAAAGAATAAATAAATAGAGAGGAAGAAAGGAGAAAAAAGAATAAATAAAAAGAGTGGAAGAAAGGAGAATAAAGTATAAATAAAAAGAAAGGAGAAACAAAGAATAAATAAAAAGAGAGGAAAAAAGGAGAGAAAAAAGAATAAATAAAAAGAATGGAGAAACAGAAGAATAAATAAAAAGACAGGAAAAAAGAAGAAAAAAAAAGATTAAATAAAAAGAGAGGAAGAAAGTAGAAAAAAAAAGAATAAATAAAAAAGAGGAAGAAAGGAGAAAAAAGAATAAATAAAAAGAGAGGAAGAAAGGAGAAACAAAAGAACAAATAAAAAGAGAGGAAGAAAGTAGAAAAATGAATAAACAAAAAGTGAGGAAGAAACGAGAAAAAAAGAATAAATAAAAAGAGAGGAAGAAACGAGAAAAAAAGAATAAATAAAAAGAGAGGAAGAAAGGAGAAAAAAAGAATCATTAAAAAGAGAGGAAGAAAGGAGAAAAAAAGAATAGATAAAAAAAGAGAGGAAGAAAGAAGAAAAAAAGAATAAATAAAAAGAGAGGAAGAAAGGAGAATAAAACGAATGATTAAAAAGAGTGGTAGAAAGAAGAAAAAAGAATGAATAAAAAGAGAAGAAGAAAGGGAGAAAAAAAAGAATAAATAAAAAGAGTGGAAGAAAGGAGAAAAAACGAATAAATAAAAAGAGAGGAAGAAAGGAGAATAAAAAGAATGAATAAAAAGATTGGAAGAAAGTAGAAAAAAGAATAAATAGAAAGAGAGGAATAAAGGAGAAAAAAGAATAAATAAAAAGAGAGGAAGAAAGGAGAAAAAAAGTATAAATAAAAAGAGAGGAAGAAAGGGAAAAAAAAGAATAAATAAAAAGAGAGGAAGAAAGGATAATAAAGAATAAATGAAAAGGAAGGAGAAACTAAAGAATAAATAAAAAGAGAGGAAGAAAGGAGAAAAAAAAAAGAATAAATAAAAAAGAGGAAGAAAGGAGAAAAAAAAGAATAAATATAAAGAGAGGAAGAAAGTAGAATAAAAAGTATGAATAAAAAGAGTGAAAGAAAGAAGAAAAAAGAATTGATAAAAAGCGAGGAAGAAAGGAGAAAAAAGATTAAATAAAGAGAGAGGAAGAAAGGGAGAAAAAAAAGAATAAATAAAAAGAGAGGAAGAATGGAGAAAAAAAGAATAAATAAAAAGAGAGGAAGAAAGGAGAAAAAAAGAATAAATAAAAAGAGTAGAAGAAATGAGAAAAAAGAATAAATAAAGAGAGAGGAAGAAAGGAGAAAAAAGAATAAATAAAAAGAGTGGAAGAAAGGAGAATAAAGAATAAATAAAAAGAAAGGAGAAACAAAGAATAAATAAAAAGAGAGGAAAAAAGGAGAGAAAAAAGAATAAATAAAAAGAATGGAGAAACAGAAGAATAAATAAAAAGACAGGAAAAAAGAAGAAAAAAAAAGATTAAATAAAAAGAGAGGAAGAAAGTAGAAAAAAAAAGAATAAATAAAAAAGAGGAAGAAAGGAGAAAAAAAGAATAAATAAAAAGAGAGGAAGAAAGGAGAAACAAAAGAAGAAATAAAAAGAGAGGAAGAAAGTAGAAAAATGAATAAACAAAAAGTGAGGAAGAAACGAGAAAAAAAGAATAAATAAAAAGAGAGGAAGAAACGAGAAAAAAAGAATAAATAAAAAGAGAGGAAGAAAGGAGAAAAAAAGAATCATTAAAAAGAGAGGAAGAAAGGAGAAAAAAAAGAATAGATAAAAAAAGAGAGGAAGAAAGAAGAAAAAAAGAATAAATAAAAAGAGAGGAAGAAAGGAGAAAAAAAGAATCATTAAAAAGAGAAGAAGAAAGGAGAAAAAAAGAATAGATAAAAAAACAGAGGAAAAAATAAGAAAAAAAGAATATATAAAAAGAGAGGAAGAAAATAGAATAAAACGAATGTATAAAAAGAGTGGTAGAAAGAAGAAAAAAGAATTAATAAAAAGCGAGGAAGAAAGGAGAAAAAACAATAAATGAAAAGAAAGGAGAAACAAAAGAATAAATAAAAAAAGAGGAATACAGGAGAAAAAGAAGTATAAATAAAAAGTGAGTAAGAAAGGAGAAAAAAGAATAAATAAAAAGAGCGGAAGAAAGGAGAAAAAAAGAATAAATAAAAAGAGAGGAAGAAAGGAGAAACAAAAGAAGTAATAAAAAGCGAGGAAGAAAGGAGAAAAAAATAGCATAAATAAAAAGAGAGGAAGAAAGGGAGAAAAAAAAGAATAAATAAAAAGAGAGGACGAAAAGAGAAAAAAAGAATAAATAAAAAGAGGAAGAAAGGAGAAAAAAAGAATATATAAAAAGAGTGGAAGAAAGGAGAAAAAAGAATAAATAAAGAGAGAGGAAGAAAGGAGAAAAAAAGAATAAATAAAAAGTGAGGAAAAAAGGAGAAAAAAAGAATATATAAAAAGAGTGGAAAAAAGGAGAAAAAAGAATAAATAAAGAGAGAGGAAGAAAGGAGAAAAAAACAATATATAAAAAGAGTGGAAGAATGGAGAAAAAAAGAATAAATAAAAAGAGTGGAAGAAAGGAGAAAAAAGAATAAATAAAAAGAGAGGAAGAAAGGATAATAAAGAATAAATGAAAAGAAAGGAGAAACTAAAGAATAAATAAAAAGAGAGGAAGAAAGGAGAAAAAAAAAAGAATAAATAAAAAAGAGGAAGAAAGGAGAAAAAAAAGAATAAATATAAAGAGAGGAAGAAAGTAGAATAAAAAGTATGAATAAAAAGAGTGAAAGAAAGAAGAAAAAAGAATTAATAAAAAGCGAGGAAGAAAGGAGAAAAAAGATTAAATAAAAAGAGAGGAAGAAAGGGAGAAAAAAAAGAATAAATAAAAAGAGAGGAAGAATGGAGAAAAAAAGAATAAATAAAAAGAGAGGAAGAAAGGAGAAAAAAAGAATAAATAAAAAGAGTAGAAGAAATGAGAAAAAAGAATAAATAAAGAGAGAGGAAGAAAGGAGAAAAAAGAATAAATAAAAAGAGTGGAAGAAAGGAGAATAAAGAATAAATAAAAAGAAAGGAGAAACAAAGAATAAATAAAAAGAGAGGAAAAAAGGAGAGAAAAAAGAATAAATAAAAAGAATGGAGAAACAGAAGAATAAATAAAAAGACAGGAAAAAAGAAGAAAAAAAAAGATTAAATAAAAAGAGAGGAAGAAAGTAGAAAAAAAAAGAATAAATAAAAAGAGAGGAAGAAAGGAGAAACAAAAGAAGAAATAAAAAGAGAGGAAGAAAGTAGAAAAATGAATAAACAAAAAGCGAGGAAGAAACGAGAAAAAAAGAATAAATAAAAAGAGAGGAAGAAACGAGAAAAAAAGAATAAATAAAAAGAGAGGAAGAAAGGAGAAAAAAAGAATCATTAAAAAGAGAGGAAGAAAGGAGAAAAAAAAGAATAGATAAAAAAAGAGAGGAAGAAAGAAGAAAAAAAGAATAAATAAAAAGAGAGGAAGAAAGGAGAATAAAACGAATGATTAAAAAGAGTGGTAGAAAGAAGAAAAAAGCATGAATAAAAAGAGAAGAAGAAAGGGAGAAAAAAAATAATAAATAAAAACAGAGTAAGAAAGGAGAATAAAAAGAATGAATAAAAAGATTGGAAGAAAGTAGAAAAAAGAATAAATACAAAGAGAGGAATAAAGGAGAAAAAAGAATAAATAAAAAGAGAGGAAGAAAGGAGAAAAAAGTATAAATAAAAAGAGAGGAAGAAAGGGAAAAAAAGAATAAATAAAAAGAGAGGAAGAAAGGAGAAAAAAAGAATAAATGAAAACAGAGTAAGAAAGGAGAAAAAAAGAATAAAGAAAAAAAAGGAAGAAAGGAGAAAAAAGAATAAATAAAAAGAGAGGAAGAAAGGAGGAAAAAAGAATAAATAAAAAGAGAGGAAGAAAGGAGAAACAAAAGAATAAATAAAAAGAGAGGAAGAAAGGAGAAAAAAGAATCATTAAAAAGAGAGTAAGAAAGGAGAAAAAAGATTTAATAAAAAGAGAGGAAGAAAGGAGAAAAAAAAGAATAAATAAAAAGAGAGGAAGAAAGGAGAAAAAAAAGAATAAATAAAAAGAGTGGAAGAAAGGAGAAAAAAAAGATTAAATAAAAAAGAGGAAGAAAGGACAAAAAAAAGAATAAATATAAAGAGAGGAAGAAAGGAGAAAAAAAAGAATAAATAAAAAGAGTGGAAGAAAGGAGAAAAAAAAGAATAAATAAAAAGAGTGGAAGAAAGGAGAAAAAAAAGATTAAATAAAAAAGAGGAAGAAAGGACAAAAAAAAGAATAAATATAAAGAGAGGAAGTAATGAGAAAAAAAGAATGAATAAAAAGAGAGGAAGAAAGGAGAAAAAAAGAATAAAGAAAAAAAAGGAACAAAGGAGAAAAAAAGAATAAATAAAAAGAGAGGAAGAAAGGAGAAAAAAGGATAACTAAAAAGAGAGGAAGAAAGTAGAAAAAAAAGAATAAATAAAAAAGAGGAAGAAAGGAGGAAAAAAGAATAAATAAAAAGAGAGGAAGAAAGGAGGAAAAAAGAATAAATAAAAATAGGATGAAGAAAAGAAAAGAAAAGAAAAGAAGAAAGGAACGAAAGAAGAAAAAAAAGAAAAAAAATTGTAAGAAAAGTAAAGAAAGAATGAAATGAATAAATAAATAAAGAATGAAAAATTAAGAAAAAAACGAGAAAGAAAGAAAAGTCATAGAAAGTAAAGAAAGAGTGATAGGAAGAAAAGAAAGAGAAAACTTTAATGTCTTCGTTGCTAACCCCCTCTCTTTCTCTCTTAAGAGAAAGAAAGAAGTACCAGTTGTTACAAGTCAGGAAGTTTAATGACTGATATACATTTTGGAAATTTGACATGGCTACTTTTCCATCTGCTTTATTTCTCATTTATTTTTTTTTGATTCTTCTTCAAGAGTTTCTGTGCTTTTGTTTGCATCATCGAACAGAATCTGCTGAAAGGAAATTAAAATTTAACAAATCCGATTGACATCTTCCGCACGTAATTTTAACATGGCAAAAATGTGGGTGTTAAATGTAACGTGAGGCCATTTACATTACTCTCACAGATCATTCACATGTGTAGTGCCGTTAATCTCCTCTTGCTGGCCATCTGCGAGACTAAATTTCACAAATAACTGTATTGAAAACTTTTATCTAATGTTCTTAATCTTCTTCCATGTGCTATAGCTCTCCACATTTTCCTGACATTTGGAGCACTTAGCATATTTTGTCTTTTTGCTATCTCTCCTAATCCCGGTTCTGCCAGCCATTTAATTTACACAAACAAGTTAGCTAGTCAGCCAGATCTGCTTAATGATATAGTTGTTATAAGAGAACACATGTCTCGAAAATATTGCGATTTTTCGAAACTGCTTATTTTCTTATTGTAAAAATACTGTAGCTGATTTTTATATTTGCTTTCATCGAACTCGAAAAAAATCTTTTTGCAGGAGAATTCAAAATGTGAAATGAGGCTTTAAGACATTATTTACATTATTCAGACTACTGTCTTCATCTTTGTCGCCATATTCATCACAACGCTTCAGCCATTGTACGCTTCGGCCTTCTTCAACTGAACCCTTTATTTCGCTGAATGGGGTAGACTGTTCTAGTTCCACATGCCATGTTTAATGGATGTCAGTTATCTCCTGTTAATTCCCCTCTCCAAGTTCTCCATCGTCTTATTGAACCCACACATTATGGGCCGAAACGTTGTGATGAATATGGCGCCAAAGATGAGGACATTAGTCCGAATAATGTAAATAGTGTACATAATGCCTCATCTCAGAAATATAGACAGATACTGAGGCTTTAAGAATTCCTGATTTTGTCTTTTTAAATCTTAAGGGTTTTATTTTTATGTTTTATTTGGTTCTATGTGCATGGATTTTTGCTGTTTTTTTTTTTACTTTGTTTTTGAGTGACGCATTCTCATGCGTGAATGAATACTACAACATTACCAACGCAAAAATGAAACTCTTTGATGATTACTTGTGAAAGCTGAAAGCGCCCAGACTACATTGGACAGTTTATGTTCAAATTCTCCCCGAAACGAGTTGAAACCGTAAAAAATAAGATAAAATAGTCTTAAACAAAAAATTAACACACACACGCGTGTGCGCACTCACGCACGCATGCACGCACGCATGCACGCACGCACGCACGCACGCACGCACATATCTGGCTCTTGCCGAGGTAGTTTTAAAACTCAAGGCCTAGGTCCTTCTTCCTAGGCAGTACCTCACCTTTGGGAGGGATCTGGATTTATTGTCTATCATCCTAGGCGCCCCCAAAGTGTG
This sequence comes from Acanthosepion lycidas, assembly GCA_963932145.1. NCBI lineage: Eukaryota > Metazoa > Mollusca > Cephalopoda > Sepiida > Sepiidae > Acanthosepion > Acanthosepion lycidas. The sequence goes on from OZ010578.1 coordinate 71,828,693, forward strand.
AAGTGCCGAGGAGCTAGGGCAATTTCTCTATGGTATCGTCGTTAAACCCACTTTAAACTGATCTTGTATCACATTCTGTAGCGACGTGGGCGCACTGAACAATATCCATATATATTGCCTTCTATCAGAATGGTTGATGTTAACCTCCAGGAAAGAGCAAACCATTGAACCTTTTTGGTCTCGTATTTTCTACTGATATTAAATGGAAAGATAATATTGAATGAATTGCTAGGCCTGCTGCTAGGAAAGTTGATCCACTGTGTCGTGCCAGACAGTTTTTCTCTCTAAAATCAATTTTACATTTTTACAAATCTACCGTTCGTCTGGGCATTAAATATTGTTGCCATATTTGGTTTGGTGATCCTGCTGATGCTTCTGCAACAGTTAAGCATTGTCAAGGGTTTTATTACGAACACCATTTTGCTTAGTTTCTTGTAAATTCTTTTACCATATATTGTAAATATAGATTGGGGTTAGACTTTTAAATCGTTGTTTTATTGTTTCCCTCTTCCCACAGACAAAATTGTACATATGGAGACTAGTTAAGATTTCATAGAGACTGTGAGGTATTATGGCGAATGTAGTAAGAATCGTAAGTAAGAATGTGTTGTTTTGGTGCAAGGAATATTGTAGTTTGCTTGGGTCAGTGATTGTGGCTAGCTAAATTTAAAGATAAGACAGTTTGAAGACCAGCCTTTTCCCATCCCCCTTTTGGTCTTGTGCCACATTTCTGTATTTTCATAGAATAAATATCGCTTTCCTCCTTAGTGTCTCGATCGTATGAATTTAAGCATACTACTAGATTGGCAATTAGGTCACATTATTTTAATGTTCACTTAGCTAGATGTAAACGTAAGTTCGATTTTAACAGTTTCTTTTCTCACCAGTGGAATTAGTTTCAGGTTTCTTGCTTCCATGGTACTTACAACGTTCAATTTGTTGTAAAAATCTTCAAAAATTTAAAGTCTTCCTGAATTCTATTTATTATTCTTTCTTCTCACTAAAGTCTTCTTATTCCCTTTCACTCCCAGTAACCATAGTGGCATTATCATCTTCCTTGGGATGAAAGGATTAATATATGTACAGCGCTGTTCGATAAAAGTGACTCACCTGATATTTTTTACTAAATGTTCTCTTCTTCGATGAAACGAAAGTTTAACTAAATTCAAAGGATAAGCGATCTAAAATCCGAAGAAGAAGCTTTGAAAGCTCTTTGAATTTAGCAGTAAGTAATGTCAAGCATCCGTTCAGTATAATGTTCTGGGATGCTTCTCTTTTCATGGAACTGGTCTCTTAAAACCTATTGAAAAGACCCTCAGGAGCGAGCAGTACAAGAGAATTTTAGAGTCTTGTCTGCTCCCTTCTGCTGAAAGGGTGCAAATCGACCCCACCAAGCTCATTTTTAGGCAGGATAATGCTCCCTGTCACAAATCAAAATTGATGAAGGAATACTTTGATGAGAAGCAGGTGAATGTTATGACATGGCCGCTCCAATCTCCTGACCTCAACCCCATAGGAAACTTATGGAGGATTATAAAGTACAGGCTCTCGAGAAAGCAGTTGAGCAACATGCTCCATAAGTTTTCTATGGGGTTGAGGTCAGGAGATTGAGTCGGCCATGTCATAACAAAAAAAAAATTCATTGTAAAAATTCATTTTTCATCGGAAAAATATTTTGGCTTCAGACAATATTGTTCTTAACATATATTTTTCATAAAAGCCATTAAAAGATTTCCTTATTAAATAATGTCTTACTTTTATTGGTTTTTGTATGTTAAAATCTAGGGTTGATTTTCGGTAACTGGGTAATTCGATTTTACCAAAAAAATCGATGATTTCTATTCTTCAAAGTTTTCTACTTTTAAATCAATAAAATTTACAACGTTGAATTTCTCGAGTTTTCATAAAATTAAGTAAAGATGGGTAACAGATATCTTTTACCATGACTTTCTAAAAAACCATGTCTAAAATAATTTCATTCATTTGTAAATAAATTCTGAAAGTTTCATTAAAATCCGACAATTATTTGATTTTTGGAAGAATTTCCAAAACAATGTGTTTTATCGGCAAAAAGACGCTAAATTTCCTGATATTGTATTAATCTTGACCGACCCTCTGTCTAAAAAAAAAAAGAAATAAAAATAAAAAAGAAAAAAAAACAAGATATTTAACCAAAATTTTGAAATTGCTAGAAAGGATTAAAAAATTTAATAAAACAATCAAAAAATACTTTTGTATTTCCTCTTAATAGTGATATAGACATTTTGACGATATAAAAGTTTATTTTCCTTTAGTTCGGGGCATTTTTTTAACAGGATATGCAGACTTTTTAGCGATTTCGTGAAGACACCTAATTACCAACAATATATTTTTGTAGTAAAATTACTAGCAATACATTTAAAAAATACCATCAGTACATTCTATCATTTACAAACTGCATATAAAAAATCTATCTATCTATCTATCTATCTATCTATCTATCTATCTATCTATCTATCTATCTATCTATCATCTCTTCATTATCTATCTATCTATCTATCTATCTATCTATCTATCTATCATCTCTTCATTATCTATCTATCTATCTATCTATCTATCTATCTAATCTCTTCATTATCTATCTATCTATCTATCTATCATCTCTTCATTATCTATCTATCTATCTATCTATCTATCATCTCTTCATTATCTATCTATCTATCTATCTATCTATCATCTCTACATTATCTATCTATCTATCTATCTATCTATCATCTCTTCATTATCTATCTATCTATCTATCATCTCTTCATTATCTATCTATCTATCTATCTATCTATCTATCTATCTATCTATCTATCATCTCTTCATTATCTATCTATCTATCTATCTATCTATCTATCTATCTATCTATCTATCTATCATCTCTTCATTATCTATCTATCTATCTATCTATCTATCTATCTCTTAGACGTTTGTCCTTCCTTTTAACTCTGTTTATTTTCTTTATTTATCTTTTTCATCTCATGACGTTTGACTTGTCGCTCTCAGAAGGACATTTATTTACCAGGACACCTCCCCCTTATTCCTTCAATTCTTTATTTTGAGCTTTGGATATTTTTTTATCGGTTACGATTTGGAATATATACAAAAATAATCCTTATATTTTTACATTCGCCTATTACACAGACACACGAAAGAAAATAAATATAAAAAAAAATCGCCCAAAGATTTAAAGGGACATACATGTTCTTTTTGGCACAGATATGGGGGATCTATCTGATTCTATCGCTATTTTCAGGCGCCTGGTTAAGCGAGGGTGAAATTTTGTTGGGTTTGAGAGGTTATCAAAGGGGTGGAGACAGGATGAAATGTCCATACGATAAATAGAGTAGAGAAGTATACTTGTTGAAGTGTAGGGGTCGCTTGGCGACGGTTGCTTCTTCAAATACCGATATTTTTGCTGTTGTTTTAACTAATGGTTTAAAAAAATCATAGCCACTTAAAGAGTATCCATTTACAAACTCTTTTCGATCTTGAAACCGGACACCCTCTAAGAAAAAGCCCTATACTCTAATGCCCCATTAAACTTGATTATTTTTCTAGTTCACTTTTTTGTAATGTACACACTCACACAGACACAGACAGAGGACGATAAGATTTAGTTGGAGGTATGTCAGTACACGTACCAGTCTGTATATATGAATTTAGAATCCTATATCTAGTAATGCTTTCAAGTCAGATAATTTTAAGACATAAAGATTCCGGTTTGTTAAAATAATATTTATTATTAGTTTGGTGCAAAAATAATGACGTAATAATGTCGTTTTTTGACGTTAAAAATACGTCAAAAACGATATTATTACGTCATTATTTTTGCACCAACCTAATACATCTTTGAAGGATAATCCCAATATGCTTTATGACTTCTATGTAGATGAACTTTTATGATATTAATCCATTAATCCATATATCTTACAATTTCTTAAATCAAATTGTATTCCTAAATATTACTTCAAGAAAACAACATAAAACGCGCATATAAGTATGCGTCCTGGGTATGACGATAAACTACATCCGACAGGTCCACCCTGATCCGGAGTGGTAGCACCTGTTAATGGTCCCAGCTATGGGTAAATAGTTAATCTCAAACTGGGTACAAAACATTATGAAAGAGTAAAATAGGTTTTAATACCAGTAAAACATTTTTGTAAAAATTTATTACCAGCAATGAATATTTGAAGAAAAATTATTACCAGTAATACATTACTAGCAATAGATTTTTGGAGGAAAAAATATTACCAGCGATACATTACCAGCGATACATTACCAGCGATGCATTACCAGCAATACATTACCAGCAATACATTTTTGAAGAAAAAAAAGTATTACCAGCAATAAATGTGTTGTCGGTATTAATAACCCATTGAGGTTTTAATATGCCGTAAAACAAAACAAATAAAAAAATGCACATATCAATATATCTAGTAATGTCCACAGAAACATGCATATGCACTAAAGCTGAGTGTCGGAGTTAGCTCCTCCTTAGTTCGTTAACCCTTTCACCAGGGGTCTCTCTTCCCTGGCTATAATTACTCGCTGACCCTTCGCCTCTCTCTCTTTTTGCTTCAGGCTTTCAGCCCTACCACCTCGCAGATGTGAACGCACACAGATACAGCGTTTCCCAAATGCTGGGAACACGCTAAGAACAATACACGTACGTACGAACACTCACCACAACATACACACACATAATATTCACCACACGCACTCTGTCCATGTAACTGTCTATGTAACTTGTAACCTTTCTTGTTATTAATGCATATATTTGTTTACATATATTTATCGGTCTTGTGTTTGTTTTTCTTTGCCTTCTTTGGACTTAATTAAAGTCCAACTTTCTCATGTCGTTGGATCGGCTAGCAGGAAAATCTTAACCCACATGTGTTCTTCGACTTCTACTCAACAACATCGCCGACACAGTCCTCTACATGAGTATCGTCTACCATGTATTCAATTGTGGGATCTTTTCTGTTAATTAGTCCCCACCCTAATATTAATTCACCCCAAAATATTAATTAACCCTAAAATAAAAGAAATTGCATTTACTAAAATTCACATCGAAATTCAGAAATGTCCTTGCAAATTTGTTCATAAATGCATTCATTGTTATTTTTTGCCTTACGTCTCCCAAGGAACTTACACAAATAAAAGTCTATTATTTGGCGATGAGTCCTGAACATGGAGTTATTCTTCATTTTGGCCTTCCGCAAGGTACTTTCGATTGTTTACGTGTCAGCTGATGTTTCTGGGTCCACGAAGTTCATACTGTAATTTGCAGTCAGATGAATATAATTGGCATTATCCTTCAAAGATGTATTAGGTTGGTGCAAAAATAATGACGTAATAATGTCGTTTTTTGACGTATTTTTTAACGTAAAAAACGACATTATTACGTCATTATTTTTGCACCAACCTAATATATCCTTTCCAACAATCCGACATAATCATCGTCCCAAGTAAAATAATTTCGGATTGTATCCATTAATGTGAAGACTGCTCTGTCTGACAAACAGTACATGAAACATTCTTTTGTTTCAGGATTTAAAATTTATAATTTCAGAAGAGTGTCAAAAATATAATAAAAAACAAACTTTGATTTGAAATTTATAAATGCTTGGGGTTAATTACTACTTGCGATAAGTAACTTTATATTATTTGGAGTGAATTAATAGAAAAAAAACCCAATTGTATCATATTTATATTCAAAGCTTCCAAGAAAATTACATTTTGGCATTAATCCCGTTAAACAAAGAAATCAAATGTGGAAGTTAAAAATGAAAAAAAAAAAATGAAGGTGTAGTGTAACTCTTTAGGTCAATAGTAGTAGAAATATTTCTTTTATACGTAGCAAGGAATTGGACGTAAACAAAATCTCCCTCCCTCCCCCTCTCTCTCTATATATTTATATATATATATATATATATATATATATATATATATATATATATATAATTATTTATTTAAAAAAAAAAATTATAACATAAATATGTTATAAAATCACTACAAAAATAGCCATTTTGTTTCAACACCCTCGGTGCCTTATCAAGTGATGATGTTGAATCTATCTATCTATCTATCTATCTATCTATATATATATATATATATATATATATATATGTATATGTATATATATATATATATATATATATATATATATATATATATATATAACCTAGTTGATTATACATTCGACTATTAAGAAAAGGGATAAATGTCAGCTGGAAACAACATCATTTCAGTGAAGAAATATATAAGGAATTACCAAAGTTTGGGGATACAATTCTGTGAGAGCAAAAATGCAATTTAGTAGACATTTGCCTGGGAAGTAAATAAGAAATCTATACGATGGGATCCGTTTAAGAGGAAGACCATCAAGAATCTTCATCGATAATGTCATAGACAACATTGGAATCGGAAATGAAATATGGACGAAGGAAATGATTGGAAAGAAATGGTCAGAAGTGTTTAAAGATGATCAGATTAAATTTCAATTTCTGTAGCCGTTTGTCCAGTAGTTGGACATTAAGAAGTTCGCTAGGTCAAAATCTCGATGTTTTGCACACTCATCTATCGAGTACAATGCGAAATTTAAGCTAAGAACAACATATGCCAAATAAAGAACTATATAGGAACATTTTGACAATGGTGTTCACGCTATACAAGGCCCAAGAGCCAGTTGAGGTAGAGGTTTACAGAGTAAGAAGCACAGTTTATGGACATATGCGGGGAAGATAACTGTTCATCCTAGACATGAACAGGTTAAGATTGTAGTGATCGGGGAAGTATCCACTTGGGAGTTTCTTTCACAAAGCAGAAATCCATGTTAAGAAACTGCACGAGTAGAAGTTACATCGCACAAATGGAATACGAAGGAAATGAGGGTGGTCCGCTACAATGGGCGTGGCATATCGGCTCATATCTGTGAAGATTAGAACTGCTGGAACTAAGGAATGTCGTTCGTCTGAACACTTTCCCTGGAAATAACGATAAAGCAGTGAGGGGCTTGCGACGTTTCGTCTGATAGAAAGGGGTTGTTGGGTTGAAAGTAATTCATCACCCACAAGGGCGCAGCTGTAATCGATTTTTGGCCTGATTTGACTCTTGTAAAGGTGAAGGATGGCAAGAGGGATCAGGCATTTAATGAAGCCGTATAGGAAACCGACTATTTTCCAAGCATCTTTATCGATGGATCATAATCCCAAATTTCACTTGGGGTCTGGATTAAATTTAAGGTGCTCAAAGTATGGAGCCCTCTCTGAGGAAACATCCGTTTATCGTGATCGGTGAAAGTTCTGGATTTGCTCAATGATGATGGAACGCCATTAGGTTAGTTAACCAGCCATTGAATGTGACCAGCCAGATTTCTCCAATTGAGTTTTAAGAGCTAAGTCAGAGGAGAGAACCTATGTAAAAATATGAACACAATCTTTGAAAAACGAGTGCAGTTTAGTGGCCATTGCTAGAGAAGTAAACAAGACGTTGTGCATGAGCCAAATTATGGGAAATGATCAAGGAGTAGACCAAAAAGTACCTTCATTGATCAACTTCGAGAGGACATTCGAATCAGAAAAAAAGAACTCGGTAGAACTATGGATGACAAAAATAATTGGAGAGAAATGGTCAGAAGTATTTGAAGATGATCAGATCGATAGATTTATAAAACCATGCCAATCATATTGAGATAAATATATTATTTACTTATCTCAGTAAGTTACTTAAATTAAAATCTCTTGAGTTTGCATTTTATATTGGACAAAATTGTCATTCCTTTTCTCATATGTTTTTCATTTTATTAATTCAGAAGCTAGAAACATTAATTCTTCGATATTCTCAGTAACTTATCTCTTGTATCCAATATTCTTGGACAAGCACAATTATTTCTTCTCAGATTAGAATCTGCTGCAGCGAAAGATGGACTCCATATAAATGAAATTAAAACAGATTTCGTGTATTTTAATCAAGCAGATCAAGATCTGATAACATTCAAGCTAAATTAAGTGGATGATTTTTTGTATATGGGATCATGGTTGAACTCCTCACAAAAAGACGTTAATGTCAGAATTACAACAGTAGGGACAACACTATCGAAAAGGAATACCATCTGGAAAACAAAAATGAAAAACTCTGAAAGTGCAACTCTTTTGGTAAAAAATAGAAACAATCCTTTTTTATACGTGTCAAGGATTTGGGTATTAACAAACTCGGTTAAAAAAAAAACAACTAACCAGATGGTGCATACACTTGACTATTAAGAGTAGCATTATTAGGTTGGTGCAAAAATAATGTCGTTTTCTCACATATGTTACTATGTGAGAAAACGACATTATTTTTGCACCAACTTAATAAATAGCAACTGGAAACAGCATAAGTGTTATACCGTACCTATGGACTATAATGGGAATGTCCCTATCCGTATAAAGACTGTAGAATAAACTCTATATGGTAGTCCCGTCCTGGGTATGACGATAAACTATGTCCAACAGCAAGGCCTCTGATCAGGAGGTTTTGAGGAGCGTGGAACCACGTCTTAATTGCTGGTGTTCCCAGGTCCACCCTGGCCCGGGGTGGTAGCACCTGTTAGGGTCCTAGCTATGGGCAAATAGTTAGCCTCCAAACTGGGGTCAAAACACTATGAAAGTGTAAAAATAGATTTTAATACCATAAATACTTTTTGTAAGAAAATTATTGCCAGCAATGCATTTTTGAAGAAAAAATATTGAAAACAGATTTATGAAGGAAAAAAATATTACCAGCAACAAAAGTTTGTCGGCATTAAATAACCCATTGAGGTTGATATGCCGTAAAACAAACTAAACCAAACTATCGCTTTGAATCTCTTTCAAAATCTTGTTGGCATTAAATGACCCACTGAGGTTTTGATATGCCATAAAACAAAACAACCAACCAATCAACCAGAAATAGATTTTTTGAAAAAAATATTACCAACAATGAAAATTTTGTCAGTATTAAATAACCCACTGAGGTTGATATGCCATAAAACAAACCAAACCAATCTAAACCAAAGAATATATATTCTATTCATGCGAATGTATCCTAAAAATGCTGTCGGCATTAAATAACCCATTGAGGTTGATATGCCATAAAACAAACCAAACAAAAAGTATATGGTAGTCATTTGTCTTCCACTTGGGATTCATCCTGATTCGATTCTAGCTCACCACTAGCAGTTGATTAATTACTGCACACCGCTGGCAAATCTTGTATGCTGTTCCTGTTATAAATATTATCGTTCCATTTCCAACCTTCATTTTGGTTATTCTTCTACAGTAACCTTTTCCTAGGTTACAACGATAAGTCTAATGAAGAACTATATATGAAGCTAGCATAGATTATGGACACAATCCTAAAAAGGTGACTGCGGGTTAATGGCAATTCCACCTCGCAAAGCTTACTTGCGAGTAGTTGGGTTGTCAGTTGCCATTTCCACGCTCAACCGGTTGGGTTGTCCTTCCCCTAGACTGGTTGCTAACTAAGGCAAGAGAAGACGGTCTATCTTGCTATTTAAGCCACAGATGTCTAGAGAAGAGATGAACCCTAACCTTTCCAAAGAGAATGTAACGACCTCGGTCGGAATTTGAACTCGACTCGTCAATTTCATCTTCCGCACCGATAAAGCGATACGCGTGCATTAACAAAGTTCATTCAAAATCAGCGTCTACCTCCTCCCCCTCCGCCTAATTCAACTATGAACTGTTTGTTCATGGATTTCCACCGAACGGAAAACGTTTGGTTAGAAAGCAAGAAAAGAAGATTAAAAAGAAGTTGTCTGTTGCCTTTAACCACATACATACAAAAACACACACACGCATACGCACACACACACACACACACACACATATATATATATATATATATATATATATGTTCTCCCTCTCTACAGCCTCTCTCTCTTTCTCTCTCTCTCTCTCTCTATATATATATATATATATATATATATATATATATATAGATAGATAGATAGAGATACAGAGAGAGTGGTAGTGAGAAGACACAAAGAGAGTTGCATATCGAGTATATATATATATATATATATATATATATATATACATATATATATATATATATATATATATATATACGTGTTGGAGAAGTAGTGAGCGGGGCGGAGATAGTGACAATATTTAATTATGCTATGTTTATGAAGGAAAAGTGCTCATTATCCGTGTTAGAGCCTGTTCACACTATCTATCTATCTATTAACAAGGAGCTTTTCTGTCTTTATATGATGGTCATTATTATTATTATTATTATTATTATTTTGCTTTTTACGCTACCTCCTCCACCTTTCCCCTTTCCTTCTTATCTTGTTTGTTTCCTTGTCGCCGTGTTCTGTGCCTGAATTCAGATGGTTTCGCCGACAATCACTTGAGTCGGATCAACTTTGGCAAGTTGATACGCGATTAACGATAGCATTCAAATCTTATCGACAAACCAAGACGACAGCTCAAATTAAATTCCGACAGTCGATCAAGCATGAGCATATGAAAAGCCTGTTTTGTCGATCAGGTTTCTTTTCTTCCAATAATATAGTCACTCATCTGCTTCTACACATGAACTCTGACAGAACGTACTCTTTGAATTTATTTTTAACTGACGAGAATAACATTTTGCTGGTCACTCCGGACAAACTTGGATCAAGTTCTTGATTCGTTTTTTTCTTTTCCCCTCATTTAGTATTTATTTATTTATTTATTATTATTATTATTATTATTATTATTATTATTATTATTATTATTATTATTATTATCATTATTATGTCCTTTGATTTCTGTTGTATACTCATTTCCTTCCGGGTCCCAAACAGAGATCTAAGGCCAGAAATAACTTCATGACATTTTCCGCTGATCATTTTTTTTTAAAGATCCAAAATTGCCCGGGTAACAGTAAGGGATAGATCAAGTATCGACCATCATAAAGACTGAAAAATAAAATTGACAACGATTATTGTTTAAGGTTGACGGACACGCATGTCTTAATTAGTTTTTTTTTTTTGTTTTTTTGTTTTTTTTTTTTTTTACGAATTGGTCAAACCCAAACTCAAACAAAAACATTGTTTTCAATCGTTATGAGTCTACCGATTGAATAGAATTTTATTATAAACAATTGTCTTGTAAAAGGAATTTTTAAAGCATTCTGAATGTAAAAATAAAGAAAAGTGTGCAAGACAATATCAAACACTACCTGCCAAAAAAAAATCGGTTGAAAAATGTAGGAAATCCGATCCCATATATAAACGAACGAACACACACACACACACACACAACCTGGGTTTTATAATAAGTATAACTCGATATGAGTTGTCCCCCTTCCATTCTCGTGATGCCTCTTAATCGTGTTTTCAAATTGATTTCGTGCCAAAACAATTGTGTTTTTCTAATTTTTGGCGCTGTCAGAACCACCGCAAGGTAATTTTACGTAGTCCTGTGAAGTTTTGTTGAAATCGGTTGAAAAATGTAAGAAATCCGATCCAATATATAAACGTACAGACACACACGCACACACAATCTGCGTTTTATAATAAGTAAGATGATTGATTTTACTATTTATTAGAATATAAAGAAAATATGTTAGTATAAATGAGATTCTTTATGATTTTTTTATCCTGTTTGTAGTTAGCATGCATCTGATTACAATATATTTGGTTGGTGCAAAACTAATGTCGTTTTCTCACATATGTTACTATGTGAGAAGACGACATTATTTTTGCACGAACCTAGTAGTAATTTGATATATTTAGTGTCCTTTGGGGAAGTACTTTATTCTATTTGACGTGTGTTGAGGTTTTTTTTTTTTATACCATCTTATTTGTTCATCTATTATGCGATGTGGGAAATCATTATTAATGAGAGTCTGCTTAATATTTTTTAGTGCATTGCAGAAAATCTTTTTTGTGGAGGAATTAATTTGAGCTCAGTTAATTAAATTCTGTATAAATGCTATTTTGTAGTTATCTGGACATTCACTCTTATAGTTGAAAGTTTTTTTGCTGATTGTTTTTTTTATACGGAGAGGTAGTAAATTTGTTGTTACTTGTGTCTATTAAAATGTCAAGAGAAGGCATTTTGTTATCTTATATATATTTGGTATTTAACGTCAAAAAACGATATTATTTTTGCACCAACCTAATATATATATATATATATATATATATATATATATATATATATATATATATATATATGTGTGTATATATGTAGGATTAATGTAAATATAAAATTTGTCACTTAGGTGATTGATGTCATATTCAGCACCTCTGCTCTAGAATTTCGTAGATGAACCTTTGTGCAACTGTTCGGTCCACTCGTCAGGGGATATCAGCAATTGTCTGTAATTCTTTTCGTTATCTTTATATTAAGTTAAAGAAATATTTATGCGCTTTTTTATTGGTGCTAGGGTGATTATTCTTCTTTGTGTGCGTGTGTGTGCATATTTGTGTGTGCAGGCGTGCGAATGTATGTGCGTGTGTTATTGTCTCCTTATATTCTTCCATTCTTCCTTTTCTTTCTATTATTTTTATCTTTTACAGCTGAGTGTCAAAAGATGATGCAACAATGTTAGAACCGCTTTCGAAGACTACTTATATTTAGGCTAGGTTTCCCGAATATTCTGGGTTTTCTAAAGTTTTTTTTTTAAAAATATAGCTGTATTACGTTTTTTTTTTAATTTTTTGTTCAGATATGAAATTATTTTATTTATTTATTTCTTGTTTAAGTAATTCATTAAAAAAAAAAATGAAGGCTTAAATGGCAGAGGAAATTATTTGCTTTTATGCTTTTGCCTGCTTATTATTTCATTTTTCTCATTTTGTAGTTAATTTTTTTTTTTTTTTTTTACCCCTGATTTGGATTATCATATTAGGGTATTAATTCGGGAAGGTTATGTTTATAAATGTATTTTTTTATTGCTGTTTAAATATATATACATACATACGCACACATACGCGCGCACGCAGACAGACGGACACACACAGACACAGACATAGACACACACATACACATATATATATATATATATATATATATATACACAGTGCAACCCGGATATAAGAGACCCTGATATAAGAGAAACTCGGATATAAGAGAGATTTTCTCTGGTCCCGTCCTCCCCGATATAAGAGAGTTCGTTTTGAGTGACAGTGTGATGTCGTAAATCGGTCAAACAGAGGTCAGTTAGAGAGAGAGTGAAGTTCAATGACTTAATCTTGACTAGCCTAGGGATACGGTGTGTCCAATCTGTGTCTGTAGGAGACACCGTCTACCTTATGATTTTGCTTTGTGTGTCTAAGGGTAGCGCCGCCCGCCCGGATATAAGAGAGATTTTCTCTGGTCCCAAATTAGAGCCTGTGTTAATGAAAACAAAACAGACCAAACCCGGATATAAGATAAACCCGGATATAAGATACTCATTCTCCGGTCCCGACAACTCTCTTATATCCGGGTTACACTATATATATATATATATATATATATATATGTATATATATATATATATATATATATATATATATAAGTAAGTTATATAGGAATAAAGTGTCGCTGCCGATACTGAAGTTTGAACACAGTTCATCAGTGAGAAAACACAGGCGATCCCATTTTGAATAAGTAGATCACGTGATGGTAAAAGAAATGTATATATGGGAATTAGCGTGGCGTCTTAGCGATCACTATTCAGTGGTTACTATTCGAGCGAGTATTATCGCGCAAGTACTATTAGTGCGAGTGATATTGGAAGGCGTCTGACACCAATATTGTTCAATGGCGTTACTATAGTTGTATCTGCGATTACAAAGTCTCTACTACAACGAGTATTATGAGAGTGGCAACTAGTATTCGTTTCCATTATAAAAGTGGCAACGATTGTTCATTCACATCATAAAAATATAAACACATTTATATACAGACTTTTGCTTAGAAATCATGACGGATCTTCCGCCCTAGTTTCCATAACGTCGAGAGATTTTCGAATATATTTCAGAATTTTTCTCAACGATAACTTTTTCTTTTAAATAAAGTGTTTCTAATAAATTACTGCATGTGCCTTGATGAGCACCATACAAGTTTGCCTCTTGACATTCCTTTTATCTATCCTTGAATGTTTCGAGTGTCTGAGAAAGATTGGCGATTATAACAGTACTATTCAACTTGATCGACGACGCATTCCTTGACGAAATCACTCTAAAGCAGGTCGGATCAAGCGATGGCTTCTCCTGCCAAGAATTATGCATGTTCGAATTCGGCGGAAGAGGGCATATTTATCTTTAATAAGATTTCTCGAATATTCAGACTGGTAGACAAAAATAACTAAATATACTGTTTAATTAATAATCGGATTGCCTATTGAAATCCACTAAAAATAAGGTAATAAGTAATACTATCCATCGACATACGTATATTTATCTCGCACTCTCTCTCTCTCTCTTTCCACATATATATATATATATATATATATATATATATATATATATATATATATATATATATATATATATAATGGACTGGACATTTTATTAATCCGACAGATTTTTATCAATTTGAATGTTATTTTTAGTGGATACTCGTATTTGAGGAGACTTCCTATTTTATTTATTAAGCAATATATTTATTTATTTTCGCCTACCGACCTGAATGTTCGATTACTGTTTAATAAATAAACTGAACTTCTACTCAAATACGTGTATCTACCAAAAGTAACGTTTAAAGATATATATATATATATATATATATATATATATATATATATATATATATATATATATATATATATATAATTTTGTATTTGAGCGGCAATCCCACTTTTATGCAAGTTTCGTTAAAAACGACTGAAAAGGTGCTATGGTTAAGTATTTTCATATAATTTTTCATGTTCATATAATTTTTTCTTTTCAGGACATAAGCCATATAAAAATTGTCCAAATGTTTTATATATTCAAGCATTTTCGGCTCTAGTTTCTGCCATTGTCAAGGATGAATTTACTTTTACTTTTAATTGAATGTATGCATTGTTTTATGCATGTATCTAGAGTTTATATGAATGTTTTATTTTGCAGACACGGTCAGCATACTGAATATATATATATATACATATATATATTTATATATATATATATATATATATATATATATATATATATGTGTGTGTGTGTGTGTGTGCAGTAACAAAAGATGATATATTATTCATCTCCGTTATACGAAGCTCAAAAATTGATATAAAATACAGAACAGGATGACCAACAACAATCTTTCAGAACAGTTAGGAAGAGAAAAAAACATTAGACTATTTGAATGATGTAGACGAATGCGCAAAGAAGAAGAAGAAGAAAAAGAAAAGAGAATAGCATTGGTTATTCGACATCATTTTATGTGTTCATTTTCTATGAGAGTAAAATTAATAGCTACTTAATGGAAGACACTGACGCTAGATTTGAAGAATTTGAAGAATGAATTACATTTCTCGGTCACTAGAAGAGATAACTTGAAGTAAATTAGCTGTGAATACATTGACTGGTATTGAACAGTAGAAATGGTAACCTTTTGAAATATACGCCAGAATTCTACCCTAAAAATGTGAACGTGTTTATATTTATAAAATATGAAATATCCAACTTGTATTTTTTCCTGATTTTTGAAAACTGCATTTTTTTTCGGAACAGATTATGACATGTTTGGATATGCAACACTCATTCTGTATATCCGTTGAGCCCTGTATTAAACGCTAATTGAAATAAGATGTTTAATATAAAAGACTGCGTTTAAATTTTAAGATGAATGGCCTGTTTAAGTCACAGAAATTTCCACAATTTTTCATCGTTAGTAAGTTGTGTTTGACTCTCGTTTTCGGTGTTTGGATTTAAAGATGATTTACCTAATTATCATATTAGTTCCATTATTCATTAACTGAAATGTCAGCTTGACGCTGACTATACAGACAAAACTAATCAGGGGTAGAAGAAGAGAATGAATCAACGTGTTCCAGATAGTAATCATAATCAGTGGCGTAGCTAGAGTAAACGTCACCCGGGGCGGTCCGCTCAAATGTCACCCCAATGACCCCGATTCATCCTATGCTGAATGGTTAGCTGTAGCTAAATTTTCATACATGCTCTACCTCTACTTTACTCTACTGACCAGTACGTTACTGTTTACATGTATGATCCAAGACAAAATCCAATACCACAAAATAATCAGTTCAAATCAAAAGATTTTAAAAATGCAACTGTTCACTTTCAGAACAACTAAATACAAAACATGGCAATACACAAAAGAATGACATTCGATACTATGGTCTTAGAATGAATGTTTTCTTTTTTTCATTGTGGCAAATTGGTCAATGACATCGTCAAAATCTGTTTGTCTTGCAAGCTCGTTTTCAATGGACAGCACAGCCAGATCTGACAGTCTCGACTGGGTCATGGTTGACGTAATTTTCTGTTGCTAATTTTCCGGTGTCCAATTTTCCGTTGCATCATTTTTTGGGTACCATTTAATTATCAATGATGTTTGAAAGTATTTGTCTTGACAAAAATGTTCTATTTAATTTTTAAGCATTTTTCGGATCACTGTAAATCAACTGCATTCTTTTAAAGGTTACCTAGAGAATTTATGCAAAGTTTATTTTTTTGTTTTTCTTTATACAAGTAAAATAAATTTACATCGTATTTTGATGTTATTATGATTTTTGTTTTAGTGATAATTTAAAAACAATAAATATTTATCATTAGTACCAATAATGGAAAATTAAGTTAAAAATTGAAAAGAATCGTTTTTGGAATCGGAAAATAGGCACAAATTTTTTCGATTCCGATACCCGCAAAAGTTCCGATTTTTCCGATTCTCGATTCCGATTCCGATTAATCGTCCCAACACTAGTAGATATATTGAAACGTATATCGCTCACTCAATGGAAAATTGTATCTCAGCGAATTGATACACAGGAAAGACTGAAATTGTTGCACTTTTGGCTTCGTATTTCGCTTTGTTGTTATTAATGATGCAGAGTTAAAACACCATATCATCCGATAAAATGTTACAACAATGTCTCTTGTTAGTAACCAAGATTGTAGCAACTGAAACACATGAAAGCTGAAAACATTGCTATTTTTCCTACTCACAAATTTCCCGACAATTTATTAGAAAATTTCTGACGGGGGGACAAAACTGGGGGCTCATAAATTATTTCTGGGGGGGTCATATGCCCGCCTGCGAAACCCTGTGTCTCCACCACTGTTTTCAGACTATTTTTGGCACCTTAGCCTGGTTGAAAAATTTTGTTGGGGGTGACATTGTGTCACCCCTCCTGTGCTGGCACCCGGGGCGGTCCACCCCCCTCGCCCCCGTTAGCTACGTCACTGATCATAATAATCAATTTCATAATTGTTTTTGATCAATTCATCCCAAGGATGGCAATAATGTTTTGTGATGTCAACGAACAAACGCTTGACACTTTTGTGATGTCAACCAATACTTCGTTGTCACTTTCGTAATGCTCGTAGTAGAGACTTTGTAATCGCAGATGCAACTAGAGTAATGTCGTTGGACAATATTTGGAGTCAGGCGAATAACACTCGCACTAAAAGTTCTTGCTCGATAATACTCGCTCGAAAAGTAACCACCGTATTGTGATCCGAATAGAGAAATAGTATAGTGAATAGCGTATAGAATGGCGGTCCGTATAGTAATAGAGGTAGAAATAGTGATCTGAATAGTAATAGAGGATAGACTAGAAATGAAGATCTGAATAGTAATAAAGGATAGAATAGAAATAACGCCCGTATTTACTCACTGGCGATCTATGTTCAAAGTCAGGTGTCGACAGCGACACTTTATTCCTATATAACATAATGTCACTAATACTCATGGAACTAGTGGGAGTAAAAGAGAATGAGAAGACTTTAAAAGGAAACCATTTCTAAACAGGAATCAAGTGATAAAGCTCCACTCCTGTTCAAAATTTGGGGAAGAAGTGTGAAACGGACGATAGGCGAAACTATTTACTCTTGTTGAGGAAAAAAAAGGAAATCATATTTCGAGTTTAGACGGAGATGTTAGAAGTATAAATTTGAACGTAAATTTTAGAATGAACAGGAAACCCAGTCCTAAACAGGAAACAAGGCCTAAACGTCTATTTCTGTTAAAAAGACAGGGTAGTAGTATGAACCGGACAATAGATGTGAATATATCCGGGTCTACAATACAAAAAGCATCTAATACATAATCGACAGTGTCCTATGTTCTAACACGTGGATGATTTCACTTGTAACACGGTTGAAATCAGATTTTTATTTAAAAGATTTTGTCGCAATGTTTTTATATGTGTGTGTGTGTGTGTGTTTGTGTGTGCGTGTGTGCAAATATATAGAAAAATACGAAAGAACACGTTAGTTAAATAATCCGAAGTTCTTTAGTATTTTCTTTTTTATTTAAAAAAAAAAGCAAAACAAAAACAGTGCGCAAAATGAAAAATAACACTGTCACCTCATTTTAACATTTCATAAAATACATCCATTGGATGCTTTTGTACACACCATCGGTGATGTTTCTAACCGAGGTCCATTAGGGCTTCGGGTCTTTCAACAGATATATTTACCGAAATTACACAAAAATATTTATGTTATCATTTTCGAATTAATTTTGCACCAACATATATATATATATATATATATATATATATATATATATATATAAAATCTTCACAGACTTAAATAGAAAGAGAGGTTTTGGGGTCTCATTGTGATTTGCTTATGATATGTTTATATGTATATACCAGTCAGATCACTCTGCGCGTTCTACTGGTACCATGTAGCCCAGTAATATATGCCGCATGCTTAGGTTATTGTTTATCTACTAGGATTTTCTAGTGGGGACAGTGGCTAGACATACAGTAGGATAAAAATAAAAAAAAAACATGTCAAAGGTTGGTGAACCTTTTGGCAAACTCAGAGGCCATTTAGCATATAGCTCACTGGGAGTGTTTGACCCCCTTAGCCTTCCATAATGTATTCAGCTAGCACAAGGTATACTCCGATGTAACACCCGTGGATCACAAACAATCGACTTCTTTTCGGATTAATGCTTTTGATGCTCAGAGAGTGGATTTTAGCCAGTGCATCGACTTTCTTCACTATAAAGCCACCTCCTTGTAAGCCGAAGGAGTGGCTCTCAGGATTAAGAATAATTGAACTTTGATGTCTATATATTTATTATAATAGATCCGGTCTTTGATATTTAGTAGCTTTGCACTCTGGACTTGTAAGCCGAAGGAGTGGCTCTCAGGATTAAGGATGAAAAACAACACTGTCATCTCATTTTAACATTTCATAAAATACATCTATTGGATGCTTTAGTACACATCATCAGTGATGTTTCTAACCGAGGTCCATTAGGGCTTCGGGTCTTTCAACAGATATATTTACCGAAATTACACAAAAGTATTTATGTTATAATTTTGGTCCTTGCAAGCCGAAGGCGTGGATCTCAGGATTAAGAATAATTGAACTTTGATGTCTATATATTTATTATAATAGATCCAGTCTTTGGTATTTAGTCACTTTGCACTTTGGTCTCCAATGAGAGATATTCGATAAACCGGTTTAATTGTTTTTTTGTTATTGGGGTGGCGGGTGGCCGGGGAATTTCGATATTACCATTTTACGGTAATGTAAACCTTTTTCTTGCTTCTTTTTTTTGTGAGTCCTTCCTCTTGTTTAATATGTTCGCTTTAATCGCTATTATTAAAATAAAAAGGAGAAATATCTTGTTTTATCTGATCTGATCTTTTGCATACATTATTATTTTTTTTTAAAGTATATATAGCGAACTTAAAGACTAACAACTCAAAAATGAAAAATGCACGCAGAAAAATGTATTTCTAAAATGAAAGAGATAAATAAAATTAGAAATGGAAGGAGGATAGAAAGAAAAAAAAAGAAAATTAACGAATACATAGGATAATTACTTCATTTATACATTGACCAAATTTTCATGTTGCACAAATGTAATTTCTGCAATGCGTTTCTTAGTCACGAGTCGAGAACTAAAATTCAAGCGAAAGTTATTTGTAATTTTAGTCTACCCAATCTCCTGGGACGAACTCAACGTAAGCATTTATGTCCTGATATATATATATATATATATATATATATATATATATATATATATATATATTAGTATAATGAAATTACATAAAATAAAATAATAATAATAGTAATGCCGCCTATTGATATAAGTAAAATGATATGATTTAACGTATATCAAGTGGGGACGAAATTTCTGTCACTAAAGTTCTCAATAGAAATCTAGAACAATAATTATTGTATCAAAAGTAATTTAAGTTCAAAATGTTTTTTTTTTAAGCATTTCACCCCAAGCAAGGCGGGAAGCCACTAGGACGCAAGGGGTTACAGAAAATTTAGAGTAAGATCAGATAGGAGTGATAGAAGAAAAGATGAGGAGAAGGGTAGTGGATAGATCAAGGCAACTGGAGATGTCGATTGACATTACACTTGAATAGCTGGAAACAGGAATAGGGAAGGGAGTTCCACATAAAGAGTGTTTCATTAAGACGGATTATATATAAGGGTGTTTCATTAAGACGGATCAAAGTCAGTTGTAAATAAATCAGTGTTATTGGTGAAAATTTATTTCTCTATTGGATCATGTTATTTAAGTTATGGCAATTATGTAATGTGTGAAAAATGATATCACCCAAATGTCCATCAAATTTGAAAGAAAAAAATCGTTAGACGCTTAAACTTAATTCACATTTAAAATCGGTCCAAATTATTGGAACACCCTTTACTCACCGGAGGTCAACTCGGAGTTTCGTAATTTCTTACATGTTAGTGGCCGGACAAGTATGATTGTATTAATTTTTTTTTTTTACAGTAAGGTTAAACCTGTACAAGACCGGCGACGAGACACTCGCGATAGAGTATTAATGTAAAGAAGGGTAGTTTATATGGTTAGGAGGTGAAGATAACGGTTAACACTAGACTTGAACATCCCCTTGAGTGTTTGTTTCACAGGACATTGGTTCGTGGGAAGAAGTGGAACTTACTTCTCACTGACGGAATACGGAGGGAATGTGATGGGGGTTTTGCTACCATGCAAGTGGCATGGCGGGTCCTAGTCGTGAAGGTTACGACTGGCGGAAGTAAGGAATATAGTTCGTCCGAGCACTTTCCATGGTATTAGCGATAGAGCAGTGAGAGACTCTCCACATTCCGCCTGTGAGAGAGAGAGAGAGAGAGAGAGAGAGAGGTTGAAGGGTGAAAAATCTCTTCTCTAACAAGGGCTCTTTTGGATTCTATCAAGACTGGAAAGTAAGGACCAGGCAGCTGACGCCGAATTAAAGAATCATTATTCTTAAAGTTAGGAAAAGGTAAAAATAAAAAAAATATTTTGACTTTAGAAAATGTAAAAAATATTACCATAAAAGCTTTATTACTTGAAGCATTTTTGTGTTAGAACAAACAGAAATATTAATATTGTTAATTTTATGGAGAAATTAAAATTTTATATTTTCAAGAATATTTAAAAATATTAAGATTTTTATTTTTAGGAAAAGTAAAAATATTAAACATTTATGACATAAGTCATGGCAGAAATATTTTTTTACATTTATTACCCACCATAACTAATTTTATGAAAACTCTAGAAATTCGATCGAATGCAAATATATTTCTTTTTAATTGGACCTGAAAATCAGCTCTGAATTTTAACATACAAAACTCAATAAAACAAAGATATTATTTAATTTCAAATGCTTTTATTTGTTTTTAGTTGTTTTTATGAATATGGACAATATTTTCTGAAAGCAAAAAATTTTTCGATAAAAAATGAATTTTTAATACAATTATTTGTTATTTTTTTAATTGTAATAGATTTTTACATTTAAGTTGTTAAAATATTATAGAATTAATTAACAGCCACATCCCCTTTCGTAAGTGCCCTTATGAGATAGATCTTTTTTTTAGTGTGTTGTAAATTGTATCATTTTGACTAATCAGAAGACCCGCAGTAATTAAGAAATGTAATTTTGTGTTTATAATCGGGCTGTAATTATAAAGTACGGAAGACCAACCAGAATACAATTAAGTTGCGTTATTTGAGTTAAGCATTGTTCTCCGCTGTTAAGGCCTTTACTTTTGCGTAACTCGTGTTGAGAAGTTAATTTGATTTTTCAATTTCAACTGCGAAAAAGTATCAGTATCATCTTATGAAATTTATATGATCTTATTTTTATATTAATCTCATTTATGACATTTTTCCATAAAGGAAATATCAAAATTAATAATAAAATGAATGGAAATACAAATAACACAGTAAAATGTAATAAATGTACATAAAATTATAGTATTTTATGTACACTTCTGATAAAATTTCATAAGAAAGGTACCTATAAATTAATTAGATACCTTTCTGATGAAATTTAATCTCACTCTTAACAGTCTTATTTTTTAATTTCATTATATTTTCCATAAAGCATTGTAAACGTAAAGATGAAAGCTAAGTACAAAAAAAAAAATAAAAAAAAATAAAAAAATTAGAGCGCTGAAAGTTTTCCTTAAAAGTCTGGCGTCTTTTTCATCATGCTATGCTCTTTTTTTAGTGATCTCATAGAGGTACCTATGTAAATAGTTTACTGCACAATTTGCACATTAACAGATAGTTCAAAAGCACAATAGAGCATTGTATACAATCTACTATATTAAGAGCAATCGTTTGTGTTCAGTAGAGAATTGTGCAAATCTGCCAATAATTGCTTCTGTATCCAATTCATCTAACAATTCCTTTTCAATGGATAGCAACATGTATGATTCCAAAGTCTCCTCAGACAGTGAATTTCTTAACTTTGTCTTTATAATCTTTAGCTTTGAAAATGTCTTCTGACATTGGAGTTGAATAACAGATAGCATGTAAATGATTTTATAAAGTTTTTATTCCTTTTTATTACTAAAACAGTTGTCTGTGTTTGTTTCTTTATTGCATTTTTATTTTATATAGGGGCTCAGTTATCATCGGAAAAGCTGACATCATGGCCGGCCCGCTACTGCTCATAGTTAGGTATATAAATAAACATGTATTCAAGTCAAAATTAGATAATGTAGGAAAGAATTAAGTCCATTGAAGAATAGTTGAATACAATTTTTATTTGTTTGTTTGTTTGTTTGGGTTTTATGGCATATCAACCACTGTGGGTTATTTAATGCCAAATCCAGTTTATATGAATTTTAAATGCCTATTTTGTATGGAATAAAAAATGTATAACTGGCAACATTTTTGTTTAAAAAAAACGTATAGCTGGCAACATTATTCCTTTTCTACAAAAAAAAAACGTATAGCTGGCAACATTACTCTTTTACAAAAAAACTTAGAGCTGGCAACATTATTGTTTCAAAAACTTAGAGCTGGCAACATTATTGTTTCAAAAACTTAGAGCTGGCAACATTATTTTTCCGAAAACACCATCTGAGACCCTGCCGCTGGATGCAGTTCATCGCCGTACCCAGGACGTGGATGTAGTTTATCATCATACCCAGGACGCGGATGTAGTTTACCGTCATAGCCAGGACGCGGATGTAGTTTACCGTCATACCCAGGACGCGGATGAAGTTTACCGTCATACCCAGGACGCGGATGTAGTTTACCGTCATAGCCAGGACGCGGATGTAGTTTACCGTCATACCCAGGACGCGGATGAAGTTTACCGTCATACCCAGGACGCGGATGTAGTTTACCGTCATAGCCAGGACGCGGATGTAGTTTACCGTCATACCCAGGACGCGGATGAAGTTTACCGTCATACCCAGGACGTGAGTAAAACTTGGAAAACTAGGAGTTCACTATTTGCCCATAGCTGGGACCCTAACAGGTGCTACCACTCCGGGTCAAGGTGGACCTGGGAACACCAGCAATTAAGAGGTGGTTCCACACTCCTCAAAACCTCCTGATCAGAGGCCTTGTTGTTGAATGCAGTTTAACGTCATACCCAGGACGCCTCATTGGGGGGGGGGTCTTACCCCTCTACAGAGGTGCAGTCGGCGTATTCTAAAGCCCCAGCCGACAGGGCCATACAATTTTTAAAGTGATCGTGAAAACGCTGGTATAGACATCACCAGAAAAGAGGCAATATATATAAGAATAATTAATTTTAGTTAATGAAAAAAGAAGGAAGAAACTAGAGATCATGAAAGAAAGAATTAATTTAAAAAGAATGAAAAAGGATGCATAGATTGGAAATGAAAATATAAAAGAAAGAATGAAAAAGACAAGAGAAAAACAAAAAACTAAGTCATAGAAGATGAAAAAGGAAATACTGAAGAAAAAAAAAATGAAAGGGAAAATTTAAAATCCGGAACGGCTAGAAGAAAAAACGAACTTTTATTAAACTTCAAAGAAATAACTGACTAAAATAAAAAAATATGGTAACAGTGAATTTAGAAGAAAAAAATCAGCCTTGATTAAACAGCGTTACTGTCGGTTGAAATTTATAAAATCTTGTTCTATAAACATGTTATTGGGAAATTAGACTTCTCAAGTGTTATCGCTTTGTTTTAGTATCCATGGGAGTTTCCTTCCAATTAATTTGTTTAATGTTGTGTGGGAGGTCAATATCTTGATTAAATCATTATTTTCTTTTACATTTAGATGCGCTAACAATCAGATGTTACTGCTGCTATAAGTCTTCAAGTGATGTGGTTTTTGTCATTTGTAAATGCCTTTGTAATTTTGTAGCGCTAGTCTATAAGGATTGGCGCCTTTAAGACCTAAGGGATTCATTCGCTTGAAGTAGTTGTATATAGATGATAATTTAGACATTTATAAAACGAAAATAAATATGGAAGGGTGGATTAAATGATAAGAAAAAGGAAACGAGAAAGAAAGAAAAGTGAGGAAAAGACTGAAAGTCATGACGAAAGAGAGAGAAAAATAGATAGATAGATAGGGAGAGAGAGAGAGAGAGAGAGAGAGAGAGAGAGAGAGAGAGAGTAATAAAATTAGCAAAAAAGAAAGAAAAATAACTGAGATGTAAGAAAATAAAAAAGAAGCCAATCCTAAGTCAAACAGAAAAAAAAAAAAAAAAATACATCGGAAGAAGCCGAACGTAATAAAAAATCTGAGTGAATGAAGCAATACCAGAAAAATTGCTATCATTGCCACTTGTAAATATATTCCGCTGACCTAACTCAGGATTTTAAGAAAATCAGCATCATTTAAATTAATTCAAATAAAATTCTCCCATTCCCAGTACTTTTATCTTTTGTTTTGTTTTTGCTTCAGGGTGAGGAAGGGTGTCGACCGTGAGGGAGCATAAAGTTCGAATAGGAACTAATTAGTAGGTATATGGCAAAGGGCCCTGTTGATATAACCAGAGCCATTTCTGTCGTCAAGGTGACTGACGATGTCGGCACAGGCGCAGCTGGGCTAGGTAGGGTGGCTTCCAAGCTTCATATGTTGCCAATGGTGCAGCAAACGTGTGATCGAGCGGCCCGACACTTGTCTCGGTTTTGTAAGTAACCCCTGTGGCTTGTTACTCGCGACGTGTCGGTGCTATGATAAGACAAGAGTACTGATAACGTAATAAAATGGTAATTGTGAAGAATGTACGGATTGTGTTGGAAGTGGAACTTGGTTACGGTTGGGATTTTTGCTATCAGCGTCCCCTAAGCTGTATTCTCTACTCACCTCGCCGATTCATTCTTGGGTATTCATTTATATTACTAAGTGTGTATTTCGTTTGTTTGTTTTTTTATGTTTATACTCCTACAGATTACTTATCTTTTAATGCAAATGAATGCATACAAGGAATTGAAACTGACACGCCAAAACAAAATCTAAAAAAAATATGTTGAGCCATAAGTAATTTCCATTTTTGCGAACCAATTGTAATACTGAATCTATCAACCTAACTAAGAATCACATCTGGCAGTTAAGAATAAATTTGGAGTACACGAAAATACAACAATGTTCAACGCGAAAGATATGGGTTGACAAGAATGTCTCCACAACCGATCCCGAAAGCTGAATTTTAAAGATGAAAGATAGTTTTGTGTATATCGGACAATTTTTCATTTAGAGTCTTTAAAACGCAATGAAACACTAAATGCTAATTTATACATCCAGCAGCTGCAGCGTGTCCATAAAAATTTGGTTGAAAAGCGCCTTTCACACGTCAATAAGAAAAAAATGTCATTCCACTCCATGACAACGTAAGGTCGCATATAATAATAATAATAATAATAATAATAATAATAATAATAATAATAATAATAACACAGGAAGAGATTATGGAATGGGGTTTGCATGTTCTATTCGACGTACCATATTCACCCAATCCTGCGCCTACCAATTATTAGATTTTTTTTTCGAGCACTGCAAAATGATGAGGAAAAAATTCTCTACAGGTTTGCCTATCGCCCAGTTCACACTTTACTCTAATTATATCTTAATTTTGGTACAAGCGACTTTATGTTTGAAAAATGTTCATATATGGCGTAAGGATATCATAGGTAATATTTATTACCCACGATCCAACGTTATATCGTTCGGTATTTGAGTCCATTTTGTAACCCAGAGTTCCACACGACCCACCCGTGGGTCATTGGAGAATTCCAAATATGCAAGTATTACATTGACACTCACTCTAATTTTTATATTCAAAAATAGTTATTTTTGTGGGAACAAATGTGGTTCTTGTGTACCATGATCTTTTAAAAAAAAATTGAACAGGAGTGGAGGTTTATCTTTTGTTCCCAGTTTAGGATTGGGTTCCTTCCAAAGTCTACTTTAGCTCTTTACACCTAACGTCTGCGCTTGAACATTTTTTTCTCTCCTTCACCAATAAGAGTAGATACGTTCATTTATCGTCCGGCTCAAAATCACCTAGGTTTTTGAACTGGAGTAGAAGTTTATACCTCGTTTCCGGTTTAGGATTTGGTTTCCGGTCCCTTCTTGTACAAGAGTAGAGGTTTATCCCTTTTTTCCGGTTCTTTCAAAAGTCTGTAAATAGCTCTATATTCCTAACGTTTGTTTTTCTATGCTAATATAACTCTACATAATAACCCTATATCTTGAGTGGCTCTTGTTTTTTTTTTTATTATAAATAAAAAAAGTTAAAAACTAAAACCAGTTTCAAGAGTTCACCGAAAACCTTTTCACATCAAAACCTACGCCGTCCTGGGTATGACTATAAGCTACATCCGCGTCCTGGCTAAGACGATAAACTACGTCCAACAGCGAGGTCTCTGATCAGGAGATTTTCAGGAACGCGGAACCACCTCTTAATTGCTGGTGTTTTCAGGTCCACCCTGACCCAGTATGGTAGCACCTGCTAGGGTCCCAAATATGGACAAATGATTAACTCCCAAACTGGGGTCAAAATACTATGAAAGTGTAAAAATAGTAATCATTTTTGAGGAAAAATTATTACCAGCAATAGATTTTTGAAGAAAATAAATATTATCAGCAATACATTTTTGAGGAAAAAATATTACTAGCAATATTTTTTGGGAAAAAATATTACCAGCAATAAAAATCTTGGCATTAGATAAGCCATTGAGGTTGATAAACCGAAAACCAAACCAAACGCAAACCAAACCAAAAACCTATGAAAGTGTTGGCTGGAAAATGTCAAAAAGTTATTACAAATAATGGTGTATATATTACTAAATAACAGGTCATTTTACTTTATTATTTGAAGAATGGATGTAAACAGAAAAAGAAATTATACATGACAATATGCCAATAGAATAGATACCAATTTGTGTGTTGACTTAGCTATAAACTATTCAGCATCACACATTACCTATCTTGCTCAAGTCAGATCTAAGGAATCTTTATTACTATAAATTTTAAATATTTCTTGGAGTTTACAATTAATCTGACATGTGACACATTCCGTGTATAGAAGTCGCCTATAATGGCGTACCATATTCACCCAATCCTGCGCCTACCAATTATTAGATTTTTTTTCGAGCACTGCAAAATGACCAGGAAAAAATTCTCTACAGAACATTCTCTACATAGAACTTCCATCAAATTTCAACTCATTGCGTTTTAAGGACTCTAAATGAAAAGTTGTCCGATATACACAAAACTATCTTTCATCTATAAAATTCAGCTTTCGGGATCGGTTGTGGAGACATTCTTGTCAACCCATGTCTTTCGCGTTGAACATTGTTGTATTTTCGTGTACTCCAAATTTATTCTTAATATTAGAATTCGCTAAGTAACTGTTTAATGGTCAAAAAACTATAAGGTTGGCAGAATTGATATAAACGATACAGCGTTCTACGCTTAACACAGAAAAAATAAAACGAAAAGCTAAATTCCTTTTCTTTTTAGTTGATTCTAATCAGCAGCAACTTAACATTCGTCAAGCTATTGAAAGACTTTCAGATGTTCTTCATGTTTGTTGTTAACTCACTGTCAGTGGTACCCTTTTCATTTAGGGTAACACATAAAAACATTTAAAATCGAAAAATGTGACACTGAAATACCAATAAGATAGAGATAGGAAAAAAAAATGTTATGTAATATCTATTTTTCAATATTGAAGTGAAGAATGGACAATTTCCTCACAGATAAAGAAGAGACTTGAAACGACACAGAAATAGTTCTACAGAAGGATGCTGAGAATGCTATGAACGGAGCATATGAATATAGGAATTTTTTAAGAAAAAAGTCAACAAAGAAGAGTCAGAAAGAGACAGGTGAAATTTCTGGGACACATAATGAGAAAAGAGGGCATGGAGAATTTCGTATTTACAGGACATTTTTACGGCTTATCAACCCTTTGTAGATTATTTACGCCTTATCAACCCTTTGTGGTTTATTTAAAGCCGAAACATTTTGGATTGTAAGAATAATTATTTTGCGTGTGTGTGTATGTGTGTTTGTGTGTGTGCGTGTGAATATTTCAGTAAAAACTTTTTTGAGAATAATAATTTTTCCAGATACAAGTTTAACCTCTAACTGGCGGGAGGAGATGGATTCATCCCTCTGTCAAAGGTATTTGCGCGTAAGTGAATATAACACGTACAACTGGAATTCGAACTCCATTCTCTGATTTCTCTTTATGAACCGCTATCGATTATACCACCCACCTATGAAGGTGAGTTGGGTAGAGGGAAACAGCGAGCAACCTACCTAGCAAACGTTTGTAAATGAATGGCAGAGCAAAGACTGGGAGGGATAGTAAGAGGATAAACGTTGCTTAGAGCTACAAAGGACAGAGAGATGGTGGAGGGCCATAATCACACCTGTCTTGAAAATACAAGGCACATAAACGAAATATTTAGGGTAATATATAGAAGAGTTCATATCCAGTAATTCGAGGAGGGAATACTGGCATAATCAAGATGATGACATTCCACTGTACCCCAAACAAAAGGCAAGGAAGTAAACACCCATCAATACTGGAGAGAACATTAACAGCGACCTATTTTCATGAGAAATTGCTTTAAGAGGAAGATTTAAAAAATTTCAACCGACATCAAATTTAAATGTTCAGTAAATGAATACCAACGATTTCTTTATAAGGGAAACGGCTAATATTACCATTACTATAGGTAGGGAAGCTTATTGAAAATATATAAATTCGATTGCTAAATTTGTCTCAAAGAATATATAAAAACAAAGTGAGAAAGTTTTTATAATATACTAGCAGTAGAGCCCGGCGTTGCCCGGGAATGTAACAATAAGAGATAGATCAAGTATCGACCATCATTAAGACTAAAAAATAAAATTGACAAAGATTATTGTTTAAGGTTGACGGACACGAATGTCTTAATTATTTTTTTTTTTTTTTTTTTTTTTTTTTTACGAATTGGTCAAACCCAAGCTCAAACAAAAACATTGTTTTCCATCGTTATGAGTCTACCGATTGAATAGAATTTTATTATAAACAATTGTCTTGTAAATCGAATTTTTAAATCATTCTGAATGTAAAAATAAAGAAAAAAGTGTGCAAGACAATAAGAAACACTACCTGCCAAAAAAAAAAAAAAAAGTGAAGTTTTGTTGAAATCGGTTGAAAAATGTAGGAAATCCGATCCCATATATAAACGAACACATACACACACTCACAAACAACCTGGGTTTTATAAGTATAACTCGATATGAGTTGTCCCCCTTTAATTAATGCCTCTTAATCGTGTTTTCAAATTGATTTCGTGCAAAAACAATTGTGTTTTTCCAATTTTTGGCGCTGTCAGAACCACCGCAAGGTAATTTTACGTAGTCCTGTGAAGTTTTGTTGAAATCGGTTGAAAAATGTAGGAAATCCGATCCAATACACACACACACACACACACACACACACACACACACACACACACACACACACACACACAACCTGGTTTTATAATAAGTAAGATTAATAATATAGTTAATAATAGGAAATATTATGAAATAGCCATTGGACAGACGAAATGAAACTTTTTCTTTTTTTAAACACTTAAATTCTGGGATAATCAGAAAATTTTCATGAAATGTATACGATTCGGAAAAACAAGATGAGGCCGACTGTAAGCAAAGGAAATATTTGTCGCAGATTACTTCCAGAGAACAAATCGGCAGAAAGAAATGCCGAAAACACGATTCGCAGGTATTATCTCACAAATCACCATGCACGTAACCAGTCAGAAAAATAACTCACTCACCGACGAACGTAGTAGCCAAAATACACAAATTCTTCCCCGATTCGAGAACACCAACAGCTTTTATCCGCCGAACATTTTTTCCATTCGTCGACAGCTGGGAGATGACGCCCAATTTTTGCATATCAAAATGCTTTTATAGCGACTCCTGTGACGGACTTTTTTTTTTTTTTAAATATTCCGTCTTTAGCATGTCACGCGGAATACATGCTCTTTTTTTGATAAGTAATTTTCTTTTTCGCCACATTTTCCGTCGTAGGACACACGCAACGCGCTGTCGCTTGGTTTGACGCGGTTAGTCACCGTTTTCCTCCACTATACCGATCTTACCAGAAAACGAGAGAGAGAGAGAGAGAGAGAGAGAGAGAGGGAGGTGGGGGGAGAGAGAGGAAGAGATAGAGAGAGAGTCAAAGAGAGAGAGAGAGAAGGAAGAGAGAAGGTGAGAGAGAAGGAAGAGAGAAGGTGAGAGAGAGGAAGGAAAAGAGGGTTATATATATATATATATATATATATATATATATATAGAGAGAGAGAGAGAGAGAGGGCGAGATAGATAGAGAGAGGTGAGAGAGAGAATGAGAGAAAGAGAGAGAGAGGTGGGGGAAGAGAGAGGAAGAGATAGAGAGAGAGAGTCAAAGAGAGAGAGAGAAGGAAGAGAGAAGATGAGAGAGAGGAAGGGAAAGATTGATATATATATATATATATATATATATAGAAGGCGAGATAGTTAAAGAGAGGTGAGAGAGAGAGGGGGAGAGAGTGTGAAAGCGAGATAGAGAGAGTGAAAGAGAGAGAATAGATACAATAAAAAGAAGACAAAAGAGATAAGAAAAAAGCGGAAAAAATGGTGAAAACGTTGAAAGAAAAGGAGACAGAAATTGAAACAAAAAAAATTATGTTTGTTTATTCGGCTTTGAAGTTTACATTCGGACTTTAAATTCTTTACAACAGAAACCATGATTTCTCTTAATTGGCGGTAAATATCTTGTGAATCCCTAGATAAGAATAATTGATGAAGTTTATTCAAAGTCACTTACAATATGTGTGGGTAGTACAACGGATATCGTTGCAGAAAGAAGAGGCGAGTCGAGTTCAAATTCCGGCATAGCCAGTTGCGGGCACTAATACCCTTAGGAAAGGAAGGAATCCATTTCTTCTCTCTCTTTAGCTTTGGTTGGCAATCACTCTAAGACAAGGAAAACTCAGAATTCCCAGCCGTGGAGAAAACAACATTATATTTCTCAAGAATGCACAGCAATTCACATCTTTGCCAACATCTTGAAGGGACATAGCATAAAATATCAATACATACATACATATATTAATGTGTGTGTTTGTCAGAGAGGGTATAAGATGTATGTGTGTGCCAGAGAGGATATAAGATAGAGATAGATAGAAAGAGAGAGACAGAAATTCAGATCCATCGAAACGTTCAAAATGAGCCAGTATATGAAAAAATTTTAAAATGAATTCTCCGTCCTCACAAATGAATATATATATAAGAAATGTTAAAATGAATTAAAAAAATGCTAATTATCTGAAAAGTAAAATAGAAATAAAAATAAGAATAAGAAATTCAAAACGAGAAAAACAAAAACGTAAAAATGCTGAACAGAACCGCCATATTTAATAGGTATAAGGTTAATTTGATCACCATCTTGGGAAATCATAATCGGGACCTGAATTTTTCAAAAATGGTAGCACATTCCTGAAGAACGTATGGGTTGGATTTTTAATTGGCGGTAAATATCTTGAAAATCCCTCGTTGAGAATATCAGTTAAATATTTTGACTGTCTGCTGCATTTGGTTTCGACGCCATATTGCTCAATTTCTTTTCTTTCTTCTCGCAACATCGTCTCTTCTCAACTCCTTTTTCTCTCCCTTGTGCCTTTTTGTTTTTATGTCTGCCGATCAGATTTTTATTTTTTTTTTACTTCGCTTCTCTTTTGCCTATTCCGCCATTTTCCTTTTTAGCATATTCTTTTCTTTTCTTAAAGTCGGAATCCATTCATTGTATCATTCATTGTCTTTTTTTTTTTTCTATATTTAAACTTTTTATTTAAGTCTTCTTTTTTCATTCATTTTTAAAAAAATTAAATTCTTCATTCATCTTTCTTTTATTTGCATATTGAAGTTATTTAAATCTCTTGATTTGAGACAACTACGTTTCGAAATAATCGACTTTTCATTTTTATTATACAGTGTAACCCGGATATTAAGAGAGTTGTCGGGACCGGAGAAGAAGTCTCTTATATCCGGGTTTATCTTATATCCGAGTTTGGTCTATTTTGTTTAGGTAAGTATGGCTCTAATTTGGGACCAGAGACAATCTCTCTTATATCCGGGTTTATCTTATATCCGGTTTACACTGTACTTAATCTCTCTTTTTTTCCTCCTCCAGTCAAGTTCGCGCAAATACCTTTGGGGAAAAGGTATGAATCAATCTTTTCTCCCAGCTATGGATTAAATAGTAGTACTAAATAGTAGTACTTGTATTAAATAGTAGTACTAAATAGTAGAAATCGTATTTAGAAAAATCATTACTAAAAAAAAAAAAAAAAACACTTATTCTAATAAAAAAAATTCTTATGATCCCCAAAATATGTTTTGGCTTCGAATAAAAAAAATTCTTATGATCCCCAAAATATGTTTTGGCTTCGAATAAAAAAAATTCTTATGATCCCCAAAATATGTTTTGGCTTCGAATAACCCAGAATGGGTTGATAACCCATAAAATAAAAAAAACAAGTCTAAATTATTTCCCATTCCTTCCTTTTCCTCGTTCTCCTTCTCTCGTTATTCGTTCAGTCCACATAAATTTCAGCTTCGACGTGGTATAACGGTTAACGAGAATGTCTTGCTAGGGAGGAACGGTGGAGTCATGGGTAGCGGCTCGAATTGAGGAATCGGAGAGCCGAGTTCGAATTTCAGTTTTCCCTAGGAAAGATATAAATCCTGTTTTCCTCCCCCCAGCTATGGGTAAATAACAGGTCAGACCGAGTTCTTTAGCCTTGGATGGCAACTGGTCTACCGCAGAAAGAAATGGCAACCTACTGCGGGAAAAATCTGCCTCGTCAGTCTTGTATCGAAAGATACATGATCACGTATGATCCACAACTAACTTGCTACATCAGTTACAACTGAATTGTGAGTTCTATTCTAGTTTTGTTTGTGTTTTTTTTTGTGCCATATCTAAACTACGCTTAATAAATCAAGGTTTACTTTACGATTATCCGAAATGAACAGTGCCAGCCTCTTGTTAGCCAAATGGCTGATGCTTTAAACTGAAATTACAAAACAGTTCTCATTGATTTGTGACTGTGATGTCGTTACTTGTCCCTCCAATAATCATTTTACTTCAAAAGTTTATATAACATATGTACTCTGAATGAATAAAGGAGCAAGGTTTATATAAAATATAATAATAATATAATAACGTTTATATAACACTAGCAGTAGAGCCCGGCGTTGCCCGGGGATGTAACGGTAAGAGATAGATCAAGTATCGACCATCATAAAGACTGAAAAATAAAATTGACAAAGATTATTGTTTAAGGTTGACGGACACGCATGTCTTAATTAGTTTTTTTTTTTTTTTTTTAAGAATTGGTCAAACCCAAGCTCAAACAAAAACATTGTTTTCAATCGTTATGAGTCTACCGATTGAATAGAATTTTATAATAATAATAATTATTTTATTGTCTTGTAAATGGATTTTTTAAAGCATTCTGAATGTAAAAATAAAGAAAAAGTGTGCAAGACAATAAGAAACACTACTTGCCAAAAAAAAAAGTGAAGTTTTGTTGAAATCGGTTGAAAAATGTAGGAAAATCGATCCCATACATAAACGAACACACACACACACACACAAACAACCAACCTGGGTTTTATAAGTATAACTCTATAACTCGATATTAATAAGTATAACTCGATATGAGTTGTCCCCCTTTCATTAATGTCTTAATCGTGTTTTCAAATTGATTTCGTGCAAAAACAATTTTGTTTTTCTAGTTTTGGGCGCTGTCAGAACCGCCGCAAGGTAATTTTACGTATTCCTGTGAAGTTTTGTTGAAATCGGTTGAAAAATGTAGGAGATCCGATCCAATATATAAACGAACACACACACACACACACACACACACACACACACACACACACACACACACACACACACACACACACACACACACAATCTACGTTTTATAATAAGTAAGATTATGTGCTGTGAATGAATAAAGGAACAACACAGCACACAAAACAACAACGAAATATATTTTTCTTTCTATCTTTTGCTACGATTTTTTTTTTCAGTGTCGGTTGTTTGTTTTTTGTTTTTTCCTTTCGGTATTACAAAATACCAATTTTCAAAATTACTTTCTACCATTTTAATTTTCTGAACATATAGATATAAATATAAATATCTGAAGATATTTCAGAGATAAACATATTCTGACACTCAAGGATTTCATTGAAAACAATGGAGAATCTCTGGCAGCATGAAAAAACCCAAAACTTCCGTTTCCGCTTCTTGTACACTATGTGCATAGGTTTCAGATCTGGTCGACACGTAGCAAAATAAGTGAGTAAGCCTCTCAATCGTCCGAGAAACGTAAGAGACTTCCCATTAGCATCATGCCCTGAACTCTGTAATAAATTGTTGAGTTGATAACTTACAGACAGCCAAGGCTGCCTTCAGGCTTACAAGGTCGTGAATGCATTATTTTATTTTCCAACGGTTTTTCTGAACTTCTGCTTCCGTTCAGGAAGTTTTACCTTCCAAAACCTGTCAATCTTATTTTTTACTCTCGTTTTCTTTTTCGTTATTTATTATTATTATTATTATTATTATTATTATTATTAGCCACACATCTGTATGTTTACATCAGACATCTGTATCAAATACGAACAAATTTCTAGTATCCAGTAGTTACCGCATTATCTTTTGACCTCCGGACTACTGTGAGCTGGACAGTCTCAATTCTTATTGGTATTTCCCGTATATCACCTTGAGTATTTTTGGAAACGATTCCTATCTCAGCAGTTATTGTGGACAATAACCATCATATCCTACAGTTATCACATATTTAAGTTCTCAGGGAAGGTCCTGGTCTTTTTACCCTTTTTTTCTGTTTTTGAATTGTCTCTATAGTCTGCAGTCAGTCGAATGCATTACATTTACTTACGTGCTAATACCCTTGTGAAAGGTATTAATCCTCTTCTTCTCCCTCCAGCTATAGGTAAATAGCAGGGCAGACTTGGTTCTATAGCCTTGGATGGCAACTGTTCTAGGAGACGGACAACTCTGAATTCAAAACCTGCGGAGGGTCGTTTGGGGACCTTGTGGCACTTAGTTCTCCAGGTTTCTGTATTCAGTACTTGAAAAAGTGTGGATGGTTCTACACAAAGCCTTCACCACAATAATCAAATCATATGTCCTAGTGTCTGTGCTGTCGGAACTGATCTGCTTGACCCTCATACGTCGAAGAATACGACGGGAGAGCCCACCATATATATATATATATATATATATATATATATATATATATATATATATATATATATATATATATATTACATTATTTACATTATTAAGAAGTCAGAAGATGACGATTGACATTGCATTTAAATTTTTTGAAGATCAACGTTCACACGGGAAGAAGTGCGATAGTAGAAACACTTAGTTTAGAACTTACGGTTACATTTAGTCATTTCAACTGAAAAATGATGAGACTATGGCGCTAATCTAGTACTGCGCTAATCTAGTACTGCGCTAATCTAGTACTGCGCTTAAGTTCATTAAGTCTAGGTACTATAGAAGAAAGTTCATCAGAACAATTACCATGAGGGTATTTATAGAAAATGTCTATTTTCTTTTCGTTAGTAATATTGAATTTAATTCCTGCGCGTTTTTGCTACGCCATAAATGACTTAACCAATTCATGATATATATTATTATTATTATTACATTTTATTACAAACGATTGTAATTTAGACGAACATCTTAAGGGGAAGATTTCCTATGACCTCACGATCCTTAGAAGACATGAAGATAGTTACATATGCAAACCACTAACTGGCAGAATGAACAGAAGGACAGGGAGTTCCATAGGATTTATATTAGGTTGGTGCAAAAATAGTGACGTAATAATGTCGTTTTTTGACGTTAAAAAATACGTCAAAAAACGACATTATTACATCATTATTTTTGCACCAACCTAATACTAAGCTCTGTGAGTAAATACTCTTAAAAACTAATCAACTAACAGAAAATTTCAAGAGGATCAAGATCTACATCCTATTACCCACGTTTCAGTTGCATGCCATTCATCGTGACTGTGTTTCGTTTGTTTTGATGCGCGTTGATTACCAGTGCAGCCATTTTCTGAAGACAAACGACGTTTGTATTAGGTTGGTGCAAAAATAATTTCGTTTTCTAACATATATTACTATGTGAAAAAACGAAATTATTTTTGCACCAACCTAATACAATGACAATCGTTTGTAGATTTCTTTTATATTTGTTTACTTGTTTACAATTTTTAAGCAAAACTTGAAGAAGACAAACATACTGTCGAAATATGGCTGAACATTGTTAAACACCGGGTCCTTTTTTTTCTTTTCATAAATCACGCTCTTTTGTAATTATTATTATTATTATTATTATTATTATTATTATTATTATTATTATTATTATTATTATTTTCTTTGCTTTCTGGCGTTTACACATTTCTTTCCGGGTCCCACCCAGGGACCTAAGGTTAGAAATGGCATCATGACACTTTTCACTGACAAAAAAAAAAATAAAATAAAATAAAATAAAATAAAAAAAATAAATAAAATAAAATAAAAATTACATAGATAGAGCCCTTCGTAAAGTGTGGGCTGTACTTGTCAGAACAATTTTTTGTATCTCCTTGAGGCATGGGCTTCCAGGAATCCCTGCAATTAGTCTACTGCAATCTTTTCCAACCAGTCCTAGGGCTCCTACTTTTCCGGGACCCAACCAGGGATCTAAGTTCAGAAACTGCAACATGATATTTTCTACTGAGCATGATTTGAGAAAAAAAATCAAAACACATCTAAGCTCACACATATTTTACATAGATAAAGTCCTTCTTAAGGTGTCGGCTGTATTTGTGAGTACAAGTTTTTGTATTTCTTTAACGCTTTGTTGTTGACGTCTTCATGTTCCTTATTTTGAAGATTTCGGTTTAAGGTACTTGCATTTTGATAGTTTTTGAAGATCTTTAAAGATACATTAAAATCTGCAGGGACTGCCATCACAATAAGAAGGCACATTTTGTATTTGTGGTCTCTGATCACGATGTCTAGGTGATTAGTTTTGATTGTTCCGTCTGTGTGTATTGTAAAGTTCCATAAAATCGTTACAGAACCTATCTCCGTGTCTGGACAGTGTTCATACCAATTTATTGCAGCTTTCTTTCCGTAAAAGTTGCATATTTTCCAATGCAGATATTGGCCCACTCTGTCATGCCTGGTTTTATATTCAGTAGGTACCAATACCGTGCAGCCTGATACAAGATGGTCAATTGTT
>OZ010578.1:71869466-71901966 GCA_963932145.1 Acanthosepion lycidas
TAACGATACTGTGTTGGCTCCACGCCAATAACTCTTTCTCTCAACATTGCATAAATATGTTTGCACTTGATGCACATATAAGGAAAATCGGAAAGAATTCTGTGAATATACATATCGGCACACTCTTAAACACACACAGAAACACACACACATACATACATACATACATACATATATATATATATATATATATGCATACACACACACACATATATATATATGTATGTATGTATGTATGTATGTATGTATCAATGTATTCTAACACATTGACAACGCCCAGTCTGAGATAGTCGAAAGTACTTGGGGAAAAAAAAATTAAAATCAGGGAATTTTTCCGCAACTTTGTTCATGGTGTAATCGTATTTGAAAGTTGTAAAAAAACCCCAATAAAACGTTTATTTATATATATATATATATATATATATATATATATATATATATATATATATATATATATATAAACGGTATATCTTAGTGGATACACGTGTTTGAATAGACGTTTTGTTTTCACAGAGAAACCGCCGACTTACTTTTGACCGGCGTACCTTAGACCGACCGTCCACAAAGACGATCAGAGCCCAGAAAATTTCAGTTAACCTCTTAAAGAATCTTTTCGGTTTGATCTCCTCGAAAGACTATACAAAAAGGGGCACGCAGGTTCGAACGCAGGCTGGAGGCACGTTTTCTTTATTCAAATTTTCGAATGCACAAGATCAATTCACACTGTTCAAATAAAAGAAAACAAACAGAACAAAAAATAAAACAAAATACCCCCCCCACCAAAAAACAAAACAAAAACAGGGCGTCTCTTCAAACATGTGTATCCAGTAAAATATAACGTTCAAGTAATAAGACATAATATGAGATTGAAAATAAAAATCCATTAATTTCTTAGAAATTACTATATATACATGTATGTGTGTGTGTGGGAAGGGGTGGGAATTTATTGGTTAAAAGACCAAAAATACGTTTTTCTTCGGTTCGCGAAAGACTGCTGAAATTTTTGATTGTTTTTTTTTTTACGACCCCCCACTTTTTTTAAGTTGTTTATATTTGGGAATTGTAATAATTTTTTGAAAATACTTACGATTTTCTGATACAAGTCCTACTGTTTAATCCATAGTTGGCACGAGAAGAGGTGAACTTCGACTAGTACTCGAACGCGGCTCTCCGATTTCCCATTCCGAGCAGTTATCCATTACACCACCCGCTCATCCAAGCGTACAAAACCTGGTATTCCCGAGCCGTCACCCATGTAGGTACTGAGCAGGCTCAACGTTGCTTAACTTCGGCGATCGGACAAGAACCGGTGTTCAGTTGGAATACATCTGGGTGGCAGAATGAAGGAAGGGGTTTTGGATATCTTGAAGTCAAGAGAGGGTGCTGGAAAGAGTGAGTAACATAAGAGCTAACAGGTCTTGTGTAAAAGGATGGAAAAAATGGCGTAGTCTGCGCACCCACACGTACACACCCACACGCACATACACGTATTAACATACACACATGCACACATAAACATGCATGCATACAAACATACATATATACACATACTCACATACACATATGCATATACACACATGCACACATAAACATACATACATATATACACATACGCACATAGACATATAGACATACACACATACATATACTCACATAAACATGCACACTTGCACATACACACATACACATCCATACATACACACACAATATACACTCATACATACATATACGTATACACATACCCATATGCACTTACACGCTTATACACACATGTACATACACATACATTTACAAATCGATACATACACACATACATATATACATGTATATACACACACAGACGCACATAGAAATACTCATATACACATATAGAAATACATAAATTTCAATCACGGTTGGAATGAAATCATTCGTTCAAAGGTCACATATTGAAAAATGCTACGAACTTTTGTTCCAGTCGAGTGTATTGATTTATTCGGACTACTTGTCTTTATTTTTTATCATTTTGTCCGTCTGCTTTCTGTAGTCACCAGTCCGAATTGGTAACCATTCCGAATGTCGCCCAATTCGTCGGTCTATATTTATGTGCTACGTGTTCCATAAACTGAACCCATGCCTTCAAGGGAAACAAGCTTTACCAACACTTCTATAAGTATCCAGTAAGACACTCAGGTAGTAATTAAAAAAAAATTAAGACTTAATGTCTATTTTATTTTCTTAGTGGTTGAAAAACGCACTGATTGGATGACTATTGATATATCTCAACTTATTGACTCGATGTCTATATTAGTGATTCCAGCTCATTGATTGGTTGACGTCATTGTTGTTTAGTAGCCTATTGATTGGATGACTTTTATTAGTGGTCTCAGCCTTACTGATTTTTACATCGTATATTCGTTGATTCATTTATTTCCTTATTTTATGTTCTATGTCTTTTATTTTAGCTTCAGTCCAGTGTGTTTGATGGACTTTCCACATGTAAGAGACTTGAAGTATGTCTGACGAAGAAACTGGTCTTAAAAGCTAACATCCAATATGGGCTTTATAGGGACGAGTATTAAAAAAAATACACAAAAGTGTATATATTTTATTCTCAAAGATTCTAATAAGATTCTTACGTTTCTTCAGACGAGGCATTGTAGAACGTGTTTCCAAGAAATAGATATTTAAAAAAAAAGATTTTAAATGCCATAAAGACATTTTCAGATTTCAAAACTGATAAGCTCACACTTACTTATTGACATTTGTAAGAGTCTGGGACATAAAGATAGTGTTCAGCGGCCACCCCTTTTTATACAAATGAACTCACCCAGTACATACATATACTACTGCTACGGAAGACCCGAGAGTAAGACGAGAGTAAGAGAGAGCAAGACCGAGGAGTCGAGTCGAGTCCAGAGTGACAGAGTAAAATGTTGTAGGTAACCGGAAGAGTGATGGTGACGTAACAGCGTTGTAGGTGTCACAGTGAGCGAGCACGTAGACTCAGTAAGAAGTCATACAGCGATACTTCAATACCAAAGACTGTATATATATTTTGCTACTAACCCATATTCGTGGAACTACTAACCTGCATTACCAATTTGTATTATTACGTTAATACATTATTTTCTTATATTCATTCTTGGCGTTTGTTATTTATTGGTACCGGATTTCATCCCGGAATCCACAACAGATAGTTTTTCAATAAACACAAGCAAATTATCGAGCTGACACCTTAATTTTATAATGTGGAATTCTGTAAAAATTATATCGGTTTAAGACAAGGTAGAAAGTGCCAAATCGAGCATTCGTTAAAAAAATTCCCAAATTGAAATAAAGTTGTATACTCTGGTCCACTTTTGGAATACCAACTAAAATTATAACTTTTAAACTTGGTAGAAATATATTTAGAATTGTAGCAAGAATAAAAGATTAAGAATAAAGTAATATTAAAATGAAAATAATTGGCAGAAGGAGGGAAGAAGAATTGATAGAAACGAAGTACGGTAAGGAGTTTTATGCTAATAGAAAGAATGAAAAAACTGAATGTAACAAAGACAGAACGAAAAGAAGAGACGAGGAAAGGGATAAATAGGAAGAAACAAAGATGGCAGGTAAAATGAAAAAAAAAATTAGATAGAATAAAATAAAATGGAAGATTTAATGAGAACGGGAAACAAATTTATTAAAGAAGAAAAATGAAGATGAAAAAGAATGAAAAACACGTTAAGAAAGAACAAAGAAAAGAAGGGTGAAGTGGTAAGCACGAAGTGAGAAAAAGATATTAATAAAAAAAAACAAAAAGAAAGAAAGCCATAGACGATGAAATTATGAAAGGATGAAGAAAGTAAAAAAAAAATTACAGGAAGGAAAAGAAAGAAAGAAGAAATTAAGGAAAGAAAAAGAAAAGAAAGGAAAAGTAAAAGAAAACAAAACAAAAATAAAAAAATGATAATATTAGGTTGGTGCAAAAATAATGACGTAACAATGTCGTTTTTTGACGTTAAAAAATACGTCAAAAACGACATTATTACGTCATTATTTTTGAACCAACCTAATATATAAAGCACACACTGATGCCCAGATATATACACATTCACGTGCACACAGACAAACGCATAATTACACACACACATACACATACACACACACACACACACGTTGAGGATTAACAAGGAGAGCCAAAAGCTATGAAAATTTTATTTGTCTCTAAATTTATCATGCATAAAAACGTCGTGAAAAAAAGGGCGACGAAGGAGGAGAAAATCTCGTCGGGCACGTGTCTAGGCAAAATGAAAAGAAAATGCTCAAATAGAAAATAAACGTGGAATCTTCATTTCAAGTTCTACTGATTTCGCTACTTCTTCCAGAGCCTCTTAACTCGAAGACAGGATGCAAGCACGTCAATGATTATGTATATTTGTATAATGAACGCATTAATTGCTCATATAAGCACGGATGTGGGAGTATAATTGAATACTTATAGGTTTATGCAAAATCTTTTTGCGCGTCTGTTTTTGAATGAGTCATGGGTATCAGCGCGTATATACATAGATAAAAGTATTGCCTATAATGGCATGTAGATATAATAGTCTTAATTAGTCTCAGCAGCTGAATTCACCAGGCAAAGTTTCCCCAATGAATAACATGTGCTGTAAAAAGAGTGAAGAGAAACCGTTTAATTATGAGGCGTTGTGAAATAGTGTAGAACAAGACTGGAACTGATTCTTGACTTCCATATCAGCCGCAACCGATTATTTCTTAATCCATGTAAATTGAATAAACAACATTAAAAATTCCCAACCTTTCTTACGGCAAAACTGTTTTTGATATTATTAATCTTTTTAGACTAAATTTATTTCATTCTGTTTAGTAGATAGAAGAAATATAAAGAAATAATCTTTCACAGATGGAATGGAAAATAATTGAATATTTAAAAAATGTTAAAAAGAAGCTTTGTGTATTTCATTTTTTAGATAAAAGATGCTAAATATACTTTAATTTATTCGACATATTTTCTCATCATGATTATTAGGAGTAGTTTTTATAAAAAAAAAAAAACGTTTCGGCCAAGTATCCACTGGCCATCATCAGAAGTCCATTGTTTCGCTGATATAGGATATCTTTTTGTTCATGTTTGTTCCTGCTGAACTACTTCAGTCTATATTGTTTCACTACCTATTTCAGTGTTGTATTTTAGGAGTCTTTTATATTCAATGTTGGATGCTTTATCATTTGGTTATCATCTGTCGCGTTCGTACTGCTTCTGATAATTTTGTTAGAAACGTTGTCTTTATAATAATTCTAATAATAACCAACCCAAGAGGAGAAGAATGGATTGAATAAATTAAAGTATATTGATTATTGCTAATCTAAAATATGAAATACAAAATTCAAAACGCACTGGTTTAGGAAGAAGGAGCAAGAACTGGCATCACAGTGACAGAATGATAGAATAATAAACGGATATCAACCAAAAAAGAGGAAAATGGACAAAGGGTTCCTGGCCGAAGCGTCGACGCTATAATAACATCTATAATTACCAAGACGAAATCAACCTTTCGAATAAATTCATGTATAAATAGAAGAAAGCCAGATGAAGGTTATTTTGTGTACATTGAGAGGTGAATGTTCAGCTGGAATTTACCCAGTTCTTTTGAGAAAAATTCTAGCATGCATGGAATATTGCTGCCACATCTAGTCTGCTGCGTCTGCTATGTATTTAGAGACTCTTGATATAATACAAAAAATCTGCAATGTTATTGGTCCTGACCTGGCATTTCGACTCCAGTAAGTTTCCTTATGCCATAACGCAGCTTCTCTGTACCTTTTATATAAATATTTTCATGGTAATTATTCTGTTAAATATTCCGTCATGGTAAATATTCATTAAAGTTTCATTTTTTAAAGCTTTTTATTCCCCACCTACCACAAACAAATGGTACATATGGGGACTAGTTGGAGCTTCATAGAGACTCTGAGGTACTGTGGTGGCTGTAGCAAGAACGCTAAGTAAGAAGATGTTGTTTTGGTGTATGAAATACTCTGGTATGTTTGGGTCAGTGATTTTGGCTAGCTTAGTTTAATTATAAGACATGAAAACTGGCTTTTCTCATCCCCCTTTTGACTTTGTGCCACATTTTTTGTATTCAACAAAAATGAATATAACTTTTCGTTATGGTACCTGGGTTTTATGAATTTAAGCTT
Source organism: Acanthosepion lycidas (assembly GCA_963932145.1). Taxonomy (NCBI): domain Eukaryota; kingdom Metazoa; phylum Mollusca; class Cephalopoda; order Sepiida; family Sepiidae; genus Acanthosepion; species Acanthosepion lycidas. The sequence goes on from OZ010578.1 coordinate 71,875,656, forward strand.
ATTACTAGATTGGCGGTAAGGTCTCATCATTTTACAATTGAAATAGCTAGATGCAACCGTAAGTTCTATACTAACAGTTTCTTCTACGCAATGTCAATCGTTATCTTCTGTTTTATTGTTTTCTCTCCTTAATAATATTTTATTTCCTCATATTATTCCACAGTAACCTTCTTTGCATTTTAGTAGTTTTATTGTCTTGCTTGGGGCGAAATGGTTAAAAAAAAATCATATCACGGTATAAAATATTTGGATAAGCCGTTTTCTTTTTATTTTCAGACCTTGAAATTTGTATTTTATTTCGATAGATATTGAGGTAAATTAGCGACACTTTTCGATAATCTGTGCAGATATATTTTTTGATACCTTGTGGAACATCACATATTTATGACCTTGTAGACGCACTGCTGCAATCCTGTCGAAACTATATCGCTATTTCCATGGCACATGTACGGACGAACTACATGTCACATCCAATGGAATCGAACCACCGTCATTCTCTCGATATTCCATTTGTAAGAAAGAAGTTTCATCCAGACAGCTTTCGCCCAAGAATCGCTGCTTTATGAGAAAATTACCGTGTGGGTTTTATCCCGACTACTACAATCGCAACCTATTCAAGTCAAATTGTTACCTATTCACCATATTGATGTAATCCTCAATTTCTACCTCCAACTCTTCATATCACACACATCATTAATAACCCTCTACTTTGAAAGTCTCTTGAGCCTTGTATTAGGTGAACACTAGTAAAAAGTAAATTAAATTGCTTTCTTTGTGCAATGAAGATAATTTATATTAATAAAACCACAATTATTCCCATATTGATATAAATATATATAAAACCATATCTATTGCCATATTCTCTGCTTTTATTTAAATTAAGAAGTACCTGCTGTAGCTAGGTAAGTATATCAATAAGTCCATAGCCTAATGATGAAAAAAATTATTCACTAAAATGTTCAGCATAGTTTTTCTTTTTTACTGAAACACTTAATTTAGTGTCGAATACTCACACAGATTGAACATTATACAGTGAAATTTTCAGATGAAAATTCATCTACCTGCGCACAGTGGACGTGATCAGAGCACACACACACACACACAATAAAGAATTGACAAATTAAGCAACGATAATTTTCCATGACAACAGTAGAAATTCTAATCATCATCATCATCATCATCATCATCATCATCATCATCATCATCATCATCATCATCATCAACTGTAGCAACAGCAGCAGCAGCAGACCGGGTTTGGTCTTAGGGCTGCTGCACAGCTTAGAATCTGACCATATATCTTTTTTAGATGTCAAAGAGGTATTCATGCATGCGCAGCGTGTCTTTGGAAGCTAAACCTGGCGGATCATATCCCTCTTCAGATGAAACAACATCTGAGGTCCTCCAACTTGAAGTCGCGAGACCATCGAGTGAATCCCACATCATAGCTGTTGGCCTCAGTCGAAGAAGCCCTCCACCCAGCTATGCCATATCAAGCCATAGAGTTCAGTACCCTATTGTGCTAGATATCCATTGACCCTACAATAAGGTTCATTTGTCTTTTGACTGGTCTTCGTTTTAATCTTGATTCGTGTCTAACCACCCTCTTCGTCAGAAAAAAAATTTGGTGGACGAACTGAGTTTTATCGCCGATGACTTAATCTGCAGCATTTTGTGGTGGGGGCTTACATGTTGGCAGTAGACATGAAGAAGGAATTGCAACATGTGACACGTATTTAGAGCTACCATTAATCTTTGTTTTACTTGATCTCTGTAAAATGATAAAGAACAAAACAAAATGATTTCAAATTTATATAAAATAAATTTGCTTCTATGTCATGTAAGATGCCACAAAATAAAATCAAGTGTTAAACATTGGGAGGGTGGTAAAATGAGATAGGAAGTTAAAAAGAGTTACGCTTCTCTATTTTTCCTATCCGATTCCCTCATAAAATGAACATTTTTAGACTTATACCACTGTAAAACTATTTTATTTTGCTTTTAAATACAGTGTACGGCAGAAACACAGAATGCAGCAGAAATACCATGCACATTTTAATCTGTCACCTGTGTAGTATTAGGGGCCTTAGGCAACTGGCAATGATGGCATCATCTAGCTTATGTCTTACCATTTCCTTTCAGATACCATCAATTGTCATCATGTCTTGGACCAGTACACACCGTGCATGTTCTATTGGAACGTTATTTTAAGACTGGTGAATTTGTAATTGTAATCTTTTTGTGCTCATTTACGTCGGAATCATGCTGTTATGGACAGAAAATCGATTCTGCTATGGGCTGAAAATTTTAGGGTCATAGATACTGCGCTTGAAAGAAAGCCACTTGGAAGACCTCGGAGCGCTCGAATTTCCGGGTGATGGAAAAACTTTAGAAATCGCCTACAACAGTGTATGACGGCCATTTGGAGGATGTCATTTTTAATACCAGATGAGTGAAAATTATTTTCCTTTTGTTAAGACAACAGTGTTTTTGTTTTTTAAAATAGCAGTTAACTTGTTTTTTTTTGTTAACCTTTAAGATGTAGAAAGTATTATTGCCACACCCTGTAGATATTTATCTACTCTTCATTTGTAATTATTTTATGGGATGAAACCTACAGACATTTTTCGCATATAAAATTTAAAATTTTTAAAAGCTAATATTTTAGTAAAAAAATGGAAAATGACGTTTTCTGATTGATTTTGAAAATAAAATGAACTATCACCAATCAGGACGGACTGATGTCCCCACGGTGAGGCACTGTGCCTTGAAAGACTATTAGTGCCTCAAACTTGCACCTGACCTCAAGTGGAAGTCGTACATACAATCTATTGCTAAGGGTGCAGGTAAAATGGTCAGCACCCTGTACCGCTTCAGTAAGTACCAGACTCCCCTTGCTATACTCTACGTCCTGGGTATAACGATAAACAACATCCGCTTCCTGGGTATGTCGATAAACTACATCCAACAGCAAGGCCTCAGATAATGTTTTCGGAAAAATAATGTTGCCAGCTATGCGTTTTTGAAACAATAATGTTGCCAGCTATACGTTTTTGAAACAATAATGTTGCCAGCTATGCGTTTTTTGTTAAAAATAATGTTGCCAGCTATACGTTTTTGAAACAGTGTTGCCAGCTATACGTTTTTGAAACAGTGTTGCCAGCTATGCGTTTTTTGAAACAATAATGTTGCCAGCTATAAGTTTTTGAAACAATAATGTTGCCAGCTATAAGTCTTTGAAACAATAATGTTGCCAGCTATAAGTTTTTTGTAAAGAATAATGTTGCCAGCTATACGTTTTTTGTAAAGAATAATGTTGCCAGCTATACGTTTTTTGTAAAGAATAATGTTGCCAGCTATACGTTTTTTGTAAAAAATAATGTTGCCAGCCATACATTTTTTGTAAAAATAATGTTGCCAGCTATACGTTTTTGAAACAATAATGTTGCCAGCTATACGTTTTTTATTCCATACAAAATAGGCATTTAAAATTCATATAAACTTGATTTGGCATTAAATAACCCACAGTGGTTGATATGCCATAAAACCCAAACAAACAAACAAACTTGCTATCCTCTAACTTTACAAGACCCATGTCAGGCCTAAAATGGTGTATTCTCCATCCTCAAACCTCTTTCCCCCTGGCGGGATGTGCCAAGCCTCATGCTACTCTGTTGATACTTCCATGGAAAGTATTCGGAGTAACTACATTCCCTGGTCCCTCAAATTCAAACATTCACGGAAAGGACACGTCATGCCACTCGCATTTCCTTCGTATTCCATTGGTGAGAAGTAAGTTCCGCATGAACAGCTTCTTCCCGAGAACAAATGCATTGTGGAACCGACTCCTAAGAGGATATTTCCCTGATCACTACAATCTTAACCTGTTCAAGGCTAGGGTTAACTGTTATCTTCCACTCCTAGTTTTACAAATTGCCTCTCAACGTAACACTCTATCTCGAGTGACCCCGGGCCTTTTAAAAGTAGAACCTTACTGTAAAAAAAATAAGAAAAAGAAATGATAGTAATGGGTTTAAACAAATCTTTAAGCGCAGTACTAGACTGGCGTCAAGATCTCATCAATTGATAGTTGAGCTGGTTAAATGTAGCCGTAAGTTCTATGCTAACAGTTTCTTCTCTCGCTCTTCTCGCCTGTGGAACTCCCTTCCGGTTCGTTGCTTTCCAGACAACTTTAATCTTCAAAAATTTAAATGCAATGTCGATCGCTATCTGCTGTCCTCCTGATAACTCTTACTGCCTTGCATGGGATGATAGCGATTTAAAAAAAAATGATAGAGCACAGGTAACTAACATTGTCATAGTTTGAGGCCAAGAGGACAAATTTAGTTTTCTCATTAGTTCCCAGTTTCAACAAAGAAAAAAAAGTAGGAGGTACTGAAGACTTCTATATATCGGGCCTTTGATGTTCTGTAGACATTTCTTCAAGGCTCGTCAGTTAAGGATTATTTTATAGGTGAAACCTTTCGTGCTAGAATTATTATAATCAACTGAGTTCGTTGTGTTTGTTTGTTTGTTGGTTGGGTTTTATGGCATATCAACCACTGTGGGTCATTTAATGCCAAATTAAGGTATATATATATATATATATATATATATATATATATATACATACACACACACACACACATATATATATATATATATATATATATACATATACACATATACATACATACACGTATACCTATAATTATATTAAATATGCAGTACTATTAAACATAGCTGGCAACATTATTTTTTCAAATATTCTTTCCAAAAAACGTATAGCTGGCAACATTATTGTTTCAAAAACGCATAGCAGGCAACATTATTGTTTCAAAAACGAATAGCTGGCAACATTATTTTTCCGGAAACATTATCTGAAGAGGACGTGGGTGTAGTTTATCGTCATATCCAGGACGCTGAGTTCGTTGTGCTATGTTTAAGAAAGTTATTTCTTATAAAGTTATGAATATTCTTGGACAACAGATTTTCCTTTATATTCACTGTAATGATAGGATTTATCAGGTACCCGTGCGCCTCTCGTAATTGACAAGGGTGTGGTGCTGTACATGTGCAATAAAAAGAGCGGGGATTATCAAATTGTGTAGAACATTTCCCACTGTTGAGAAGATTACGAGTTTGCCCACAATTTCCACATCTGCTACACATGTAAAGCAGTTAAAAGTAGATAATTATACAATGGGGGAAGAAGAAAAGCAGTTGATTGTGTCGGAGATGTTAATTTACTTCTATTGAGGTAACTGAGTGGGGGTGAAGCATTAGGTCGCTTTGTTTATGGAATTTTTGTTGCCATGTGTGTGTGTGTGTGTGTTTTGTATATACTCGATTTATTTTCTGTTATTTTTTCCAGTTAACATTTTTTATTATTTTTTTCCAGAAATCGTTTCTCTCAAAATGTTCACACTGAATAAATTGCCTCACACATGCAGTAATGAAAGAAATAATTTTGGTTTTGCGGGTGAAAGAGAAAACGGAGAAAAACAGAAAGAGAGAGTGATGAATGAAGAAAAAGGAAATGTAAAAAGAAAGAAAGAAAAAAAGAAAGAAATAGGGAATGCAGAATGTTGAATAATGAGATAAAAAAGGACAAAATATAAAATAATTTGATTAAGAATAATGAGAATAAAAAAGAAATCATTAGGAAAGAAAGAAAAAGAAGAAAGAAAGAGAGAAAGAATAGATATTGAATAAAGTATATAAAGAGGCGAATGAAAGAAAGAAAACCTTGGTGAAGAAAGAAAGAAAGAAAGAAAGAAAAAGAAAGAAAGAAAGAAAGAAAGAGGGAAATCGGTATGTTGAATAAAGAGATAAAAAAGTACGAAATACAAAATAATTTGATTAAGAATGATGAGAATAAAAGAAAGAAAACATTGAGAAAGAAAGAAAGAAAGAAAGAAAGAGAGTTTGTTGAAAAATATCAAAACAAAACGGCAAAGAAAGAAAATGATCAAAAGAGGTGAAATATAGTAATAGATGTAAAAGAAATAAAGAATGTACAGAAGAAAGAAAGAAAGAAAGAAAGAAAGAAAGAAAGAAAGAAAGAAAAAGCGGAGGGAAAATAGAAGAATGTACAGAAGAAAGAAAGAAAGAAAGAAAGAAAGAAAAAGCGGAGGGAAAATAGAAGAATGTACAGAAGAAAGAAAGAAAGAAAGAAAGAAAGAAAGAAAGAAAGAATAAATGTAGAATAAATATCTGAAAATGTTTTCATAGAGAAAGGGAAGAATGAAAAAATAAAACATTAAAGTTGAAAGAAAGAAAGAGTGAGAGAAAGAAAGAAATAGAAAGAAAGTAAAATAAATGAATAAAGACGGAAAGGTTAGAAAAGGTTTCCGAAGGGAATGAGGAGAATGAAGGATGAGAAGGAAAGATAAATGAAAATATGCGCAATAAAAAAAGAAAGAGTCAAAGAAAAGCAGAAATGAAGAAAAAAGACAACGTTATATTATTGAAAGAAGATAAAGATAACAGAAACTAGCTTCCTAAAAGAATGAAAAAAAAAGAAAGAAAGAAAGAACAAACATGAATTCATATAAAAGAAAGGACAAAAAAGAAAGAAAGAACAAACATGAATTCATATAAAAGAAAGGAAAAAAGAAAGAAAGAAAGAACAAACATGAATTCATATAAAAGAAAGGAAAAAGAAAAGAAAGAAAGAACAAACATGAATTCATATAAAAGAAAGGAAAAAGAAAAGAAAGAAAGAAAGAACAAACATGAATTCATATAAAAGAAAGGAAAAAAAAAAGAAAGAAAGAAAGAACAAACATGAATTCATATAAAAGAAAGAAAAAAAAACACACGAAGAAAAAAAACGAAAAAAGAACAAATAAGACGGGATGATAAACAGAAAGAATTTAAAAAAATAAGTATTAAAGAAAGAGAGAAAAAAAGAAAGCATTAAGACAGAATCGTAATGAGAAAAGAAAAAAGTGAACCAATCTAAGAGAGAGAGAGAGAGAGAGAAAGAGAGAGAAAGAGAGAGAAAGAGAAAGAGAAAGAGAGAGAGAGAAAGTGAGAGAGAGAAAGTGAGAGAGAGAAAAAGAGATAGAGATAGAGAGAAAAAGAGATAGAGAGATTAGCAGAATGAAAAAGAAAGTGTTCCAGTCCTGATGGTGATTATTTGCAGGTGCGCAAATGATGGCGGGGTTTCGCTAAAGTGTATAAGGGCGGGATATTTTCATTTTATAACGCAGTAAAATGGACAAAGATGCGAAACCTGCTTCGTCGCTACAGTCAGTGTTCTATCACTTCTTCAAGAGATAATTACAAAGAAAGCCATCTCAACTTCGACAGACTTGTCGTCAGGAGGGCAGAACGAACACGCATGCGCACGAATACGCATACAACACATACCCGCAGAGGCCTATATAAAAAAAACGTGAATACGTGTATATACGGGATCGGAAGAAAAGTTCGTATCATTTTTAAAGTTCAAAGATAATATTTAGATATTTTTACATGGATTTATTCAACCATTTATATGCCATTTTTTTTCGCTATCTTTGAAGCAACTTCTTGCTTCTATCCTCTAAGAAGTTGATATCTTTCTGGCCGATAAATTGGTCCAAGTAGTTTTTACAGTCTTTCAGGGAACTGCATTTCTTATTAAAATAATTGTGTCGGGATCGGAATAAGTGACACAAGTTCAGTTGAATAGGGTGTGTATAGTAGGAGATCATAGCCAAATTTCTGTTAGGGCTGCAAAGAGAAGTGGGCACTTGTTATGTCTTGGAAGAAGACGTCACCCTTCCGATTAGCCTGTTTCAGATGCTTTTCATCGATTGCTGCCCTTAATCGTGTTCATCATTTAACGAGCCACACACAAACCGCATAGAAAGACGCAATTGTCTCCTTTCTGATAGTCTCAATGGCATAAATTTCAGTCACGTGTGAAACGAAATCTCCTTTTAAAATGCCACCTATTGTAAAACGCTTTTGTTTCAATCTAATACATATGTAATTTGAACAGAAGTAGTGGTCTATCTTTTATTTCCTCTTTAGTAGTGTGTTTCCAGTTCCTTCGAAAGTCTTCTCATTCTCTTTCACACCCAGTAACCCCTTGCGTCTTAGTGGAATTACTACCTTGCTTGGGGTGAATTAATTAAGAATAATGTAAAGTTATTTACGTTATTTACGTTGTTCGGACTGTTGTCTTCATCTTTGTTGGCATATTCGCGACGATTTGGCCGTTGTACACTCCGGCCTTCTTCAGTTGATTGGATTTTCGAACCGAACCCTTTATTTTGGGGGGTAGTTTTTTCTAGTTCCATATGCCATGCCTCTTCATATAAAATAAAAAAATGAAAACAAATGAAAAAAAGTGAAATGTAAAATCGAGTATTATCGTATTTTGTTATATAAAAAAATTTGCGCACAAATCGAAAGGAGGAGTGTCGTTATATATATATATATTGTGTATTTAGGCAGCAATCCTTCATTTATACATGTTTCATTAAAGACGACAGACAAGAATATAAGAAAAATTAAATAAAAAGCTTAAACGTGGTGCCTTTTCTGTCGTCTTTAATGACACACACACACACACACACACACATATATATATATATATATATATATATATATATATATATATATATAAGTTTGGTTAAAGACAAATTCAAGTTGATTGTTATTTACTAAGTATGGTTAAGTTTTGGCACAATGATGCAAGTGAGGATCGAACTCGCTGATTAATGATACACTAAAGAGGTCGATATAAATTCAAATACTATATAGTGTTTCAGAAATAATATATGTGCAAATTCTGTACTCTAATGCAGCCAGTCGTATTTAAGTGAACATAGTACAAGAGGAAATGGAGACCTGAATAGCCTATGATAAACATAAACTTTAACGCTAATCTAAAACCAACATTAAATCCTGACCTTAAAGACAAAACACAACCATAACATTTAAAATTAAACTATACCCCAAATCTGTAAACATAAGATATAAGCCTAATGAGAAGACGATATCTAAACGTAAAATTAACCCTAACATAACAGACGACATGACCATAGCGCTAAATACAACACCTAACACTGATAATAACAATAACACTAGCAATAACATATAACCCTGAAATAAAAAAAAATGTTTAAGGATAACATTTAAATATAATGATAATCCTAACTATAATATGTAACCCTAACAATGAAACTAACAGAAGACATAATGCATAAGCCTAATAATAACGATAACGTAAAGTATAGCACATAATCCTAACATGAACACTAACTCATCACGTAAAACATAAAACTAACAATAAAATTCAACATGATTCATAAAGCATAAGCTTTACAATAACAATGATACATAACCCTCATAATCCTAACCATAAAACTAAACCTAACAATTACACTCCTAATCCTAACCCTAATCCAAACCATAAAACTAAACCGAACAGTAACTCTCATAATCCTAAACGTAAACATAGAACAAAACCTAACAATAACCCTTATGACCCTAACCCTAAAAACCTAACAATAACCCTTATGACCCTAACCATAAAAACCTAACAGTAACCCTTATGACCCTAACCCTAACCATAAAAACCTAACGATAACCCTTATGACCCTAACCCTAACCATAAAAACCTAACAAAAACCCTTATGACCCTAACCCTAAAAACCTAACAATAACCCTTATGACTCTAACCCTAAAAACCTAACAATAATCCTTATGACCCTAACCATAAAAACCTAAAAAGAACTCTTATGATCCTAACCCTAACTATAAAAACCTAACGATAACCCTTATGACCCTAACCATAAAAACCTAACGATAACCCTTATGACCCTAACAATAAAAACCTAACAATAACCCTAATAAACCTAACCATACAACTAAACCTAATAATAACCCTCAAAATCCTAATCCAAAATTTATAGAACTAAGCCTAATAATAATCCTGATAACCCTAAACGTGACCGTAAAACTAAACCTAACAATAACCCTTATAGTCCTAACTCTAAACATACAACTAAAATTAACAATAACCCTTAACACTATACCTAAAACCTAATACTTGAACTTTAAACTACCGCTAATGCCTAAATCTAACACTAAACCTAACTGTAATCATTAAGCCTAGCCCCTACCTAACCCTAACCCCAATATCATCTCCTAAATGTAACCCTGCAATACTAACTCTAATCATAAACCGCTAGTTCTAAAACAAAACATTAACTCTGTAGTTATAATAGTAACACTAAACATAAAACTAACAAAGAAAATTACACAATCCTAAATCTGAATAATAACGCATATCATAACCTTAAGACATAAGCGTATCATGTACCCAATCCTAACAATAAACCTAAGCATAAGAACAGCTCATAGCACTAATATTAGGCAGCAACATAACCATGACACATAATTGTAATCATAATCATAAGAAATCCTTCTAATAATGACTTTAGCACTAACCATAGTTCATAACTCTTACAATAAGTATAACCATAAAACAATAACACTAACCATAAACATGACCGTAACCATATTACAAATTCTATAATTAACCCTAACACTAGCCATAACAATGATGTTAACCCTAACACTAACTCTAGCCATAGCAATGATGTTAACCCTAGCACTAATACTAGCTATAACAATGATGTTAACCCTAACACTAACACTAGCCATAACAATGATGTTAACCCTTATACTAACCATAAACCTGACAATAACCTTAACAGTATCCCTGAAACAAACACTGTGAGTAAGATTAACCTTAATCATAACAATACCTCTGCGCCGATTTTCTTACCCCAAAATAATGCAAATTCTATCAAGAGCTATTTATGGCCACTGTCGTGCACAAGCGTGATGTTAGGCTAATTGTTCTCCAAACATTTATCTGTCAAAATGGTCGTAGCTCGCGTAAGATTCGCTCGCTCATTCTTTACTCTTATTGTTGTTCTTGCTTATTTCGTTTGCTTCGTGAAACCTCGTATCAAATCATTCAACTGAGAATAATGTAAATGAAGGTTTTCTTAGGAAGTTATTGATCATATTGAATTGAAAGAGTTTTTCGAAGTATGTGAAAAGTACTTTATTAACACAAAAGTTTGCATTTGATCTATTTCCTGGAATTGTCTTAATGTGTGCGTAAAAGTATTTCTTTGTGACTATTCATAGCGTTCCTCTAACTATTGAGACTTGTTTAAATGCCACACTCTTGTAATTTATATTTCTAGATCGTTATATTTAGAGTTTTCCAAATTATTTCGCTAATATGTTTTTTATCAGACAGTATGAAATGAACGTAGGCTCACGTGCTTGGATTGTGAAATAGATTTTAACGTTACAGGGTAAAATGACCTTACAGTTCAAAAGCAAGTTAACACCTGGATGTTAGGTTGAAACAGTAGTAGATTGTAGATAGATTTCCTTTGATTCTAATGGCCACTAAGATTTGTGATCTTCTCAAGAGAAATGTGCGATAACCAATATATATTAGTTATGTATTTTTATTCTCAACAGACACACAGTATTTTGAAGGATAAAAGAAATCTATCTCAATCATAGCACATGAACCCAGTTTAATTTCAATATATACTGCGTAATTGAATAAGAAAAGGGAAAGATTTTGTTAAGCATTTCGTCCATTTCTTCATACTAGTAGTTTTAATCGACAGAATTATAAAAATATGAAAAAGAGGGGAAACGCTGAAGGGACGATTAACTTTGTATATATATATATATATATATATATATATATATATACATATATATATATATATATATATATATATATATATATATATATATATGATAAAATATAGTTCTAAGAAATGCTATATTTATGGGTTAGTGTGGTATATAACAGGCATAGAATGTGTGTAAATATAAAAGTGAACACTGAAATCAACACCCAAAGGGGTTGGTCTGCTTCATGCTAAACGTCATGGTCTGACGATTGAGTTTAACATGAAACAGACTGTCGCCTCTGGGCGCAAACTTCAATATTCACTTTTAAGTCCGATTGCTTTAAGCCGGAATCCAAAACCACCTGATTTGACATTTGATTTATATATATATATATATATATATATATATATATATATAGGACGTATCAAAATACCTTTATAAATTTTGGAAGCGTGTTACTCACACCAAATTTAATAATGGCAGGATATTCATATCGTGAGCAGGTAGATATGATTCTTACGTACGGCCTCGCGAATAGTAACTGACGCGAGACTGCACAGCTATATTAGACTGCTTTTCCAGACCGAAAGCTAGGGCCACTTGACGGGTGCTGATACTTGGATCGTCTCGGACAGCCTGCAAAAGGTGCTCTTCGTAGTCATGCGTACGAGCGGATCTCGGTCTTTCTCGACCCCCGTCTCAGCAACGTGACGATAAACAGCAGCAAAGATAGGATGACTCGGCTGCCTTTGATCTGGAAACGCAATCTGACACATCCGTGCAGCCTCATGTCCATTACCATTCGCACGGCCATATTTAAAAATCATATCTGCCTGCTCATGATATGAATATCCTACCATTTTTAAACGGAACACTTCTCAGTTAACTGAGTGCTAAACGTAGAAGATAGACTAGTCACAAATGTACACGAATGACAAATGTAACCTAGTCTAAATGGGAAGACAGCTCTATTCACTGTAAACTTACTTTAAAATTAATATCACAAAAAGGAAGGATTTGCGCATATATGTTTATATGAACTTTTGTTCTGTTTTGGTGTGAGGAATTCAGTCCCAAAGTATTTAAAAGTATTTTTCATACACCCTATATATATATATATATATATATATATATATATATATATATATATATAATATCTTACATTACTTATACAAGTCTGAGTTTCACGCCGAAGCAATTTTCAAGTGCTGCAATTATATTTATTTTTGTATTTCATTTTAAATAAAAATAAACCTAATAATTCCAGCACTTGAAAATTGCTTCGGCATGAAACTCAGAGTTGGGCAATTAATGTAAGATGTTATCTATAATTCTTAATGTATATATTAAATAGCTCTGTTTATTAACATTGAACACTCTTTTGTTTTCTTACTCTATAGAGTATTTATATGTATACGATCGCTCGCTCGTATATATATTTACTCATTTGGTTATATATATATATATATATATATATATATATATATATATATATATATATAAAATGGAGCGAATCATGCTTGGCATCCCATTACGTGACAGTAAGTGTGACACCTTGACTCGACAGAAGGCTGGAATGAAGGACATAATCGAGGCCATCAAGAAGGGGAATCGTAGACGGGGTGACCGCGTCTCTCGTCTCAGAATCAACAGTTAGACTATTAGAGAGAACATTAGAAGGTTTTTAGAGTGGAAACCAAGGTAGTGGGAAATAATGAGAGGGTACCCAAAGACTAGGGCACAACGATCTGACCCGATATCTCGGCCCTACATCATCCAGCATGGCCAGAGTTAGGAAGTGATGGAAGTCAATCAGAGTGGGGTTCCTCTAACAGTAGGTAGATAGACAGGCATATAGATAATCGGTATGAAATTATTTATATTGTTTATAGTAAGAAATGTTGTAGTTACATATGACAGTGTTCATTTACGGATTGCGCATATTCCTATAATTTTGTGTGCATTTCTTTTACCACTCACCTAGCGCAAAATGTGACACGTGTTTTTTTTTTTGTGTGAGTTCTTGCCAATATGTTCCAGTGGTAGGTTCTTTATAATATAAGTGTAATGTGAGGTGATAATGATTTTTTTCGCGTCTGTGCGTCTGTGTATGTAGGTGTTTTGTGTGAGGTCTTCTCTTAATATATATGACTGCTTGGTTTCTGCTTCCGGTGTGTGTGCCTATCTGTAAATGAGAGACATGGAGAAGGTGTGCAGGAGATCTCATTTATAGAGGGAGAAGAAATGTAACAGAAAGGCAAATGAAGAAGAGAGAGTAAGAGAGAGAGAGAGAGAGAGAGAGAGAGAGAGCAGGTTTAGTAGCCGTTTTTCACCTATCTGCCTTCACACTTCTGTAATGAGGGGGCAGTAATTCCTCACTCACTGGTGGGTTAATGGATACCAACGTCTGCAAGAATGTGATCACGGGGACTAGGCAATTTTTGTCGTTGGCTCATATATACGCCTATGGGCAACCCACGTTAAACGGACACATATCATGTCCGTAGACGTGTGGAAGTGCACACTCCCACACGCAAACACACACGCACAAACACACGCACACACACACACACGCACACACACACACACACACTCACACGTATACACATACACACAGAATCTAAGGATTGCCTTCGTTTGTCTTCTTGTTAGTAAATTTAAGTTATTCTCACGTATATTTATTTGCATGTGCGTGAGCATCTGTAGTTGCGTCTGTCAATGGTTAAAAATAACTAAAATAAATATCACATCCAACTTGAAGACCAAATAATGCCATAATAGAGATGTTGATATTCCACGCTACTTCAAATAAAAGGTTAGGAAGGAAACACCCATCACTACTAGAAAATAGAGTTAGCAATTGCTGGATCTGAGAAACCTATTTTCCTGAAAATTGTTTTTAAAAGAAAATTTTTATAAATTTCAACCAGTGGCGGTACTGGCTGCTCGCTCAATATTATTTGTGTGTGCACGAGTTTGAGTTAACACCTCTGTTTTTATTTTCTCATAAAGTGGAATTAATCAACAGGCCTAGATCGAGAATTCCTATTAACTAAAGATGTCTCTCGACAGGAATCGAGCCTATATTCCCTTTTAGTCATTATGTGCAATGCCATGCGTGATACATGCTTAGGCGATCATGTATCTTTCAATACATGACTGACGAGGCAGATTTTTTCCCGCAGTAGGTTGCCATTTCTTTCTGCGGAAGACCAGTTACCATCCAAGGCTATAGAACTTGGTCTGTCTTGCTATTTACCCATACCTAATGGGAAGGGGGAGAGAGAGTATTCTTATCTTTCCCAAGGGTATTAGTACGTAAGTGAATGTAGGGAATTCGACTGGAATTCGAACTCGTCTGTTCGATTCCTCAATCCGAGCCGATATCCATTACTCCACCCTTTACCATCGTGGAAACCACTCCTAGAGACGATATATGTCCTTACCAATTAGGCCATCAGAAACCCTCATGATAAAATAATGTTCGGTTACCTACAAACGAAATACACAACTCTGGTTGAGACCTTTCTGCTTGTTTTATTTTCGTACCCCAAATCTCAACAAAGTAATTTTGAATTGTTTTTTTTAACTTGACATTTTTTTTTTTACTATAAACGTTAATTTTGCCTATTCATTTAATGGGTAATTATGCCTTATATGACGGTTTACTGTGGCTTAATTGGTAAGGACCCTCTTCGGCTACAGGAGTAGTTTCCCTAGAGGTTCGATTCCTGTAGGGAGTCATCTTATTCTTTATCAGGACTTCTTGATCTAGGCTGGTCGACATTGTTTTTTCATTGAATAAGAAAATAAAAATATTACGAAGTTGTCAACTCACAAACGTCTACTCACAAAAATAATATCGGATTTAAAAATCCATTTAAAATTATATCATTCTATGTAAAGGGAAATATATTCTCAATTATTTCCGTTTGAAAGCCAGTGGATAAAAGTGTATTTATTTGTGCTCGTTGTCAGATGTTTGGTTTTCTACTTTTCCACATGTGAATCTTTCTAAAATGTCCGTATGCTACACACCAATTCTTCAAATAATATATATACACGTACGTCTATAAAGGATTCTAAATGCGTACTTTCACTTGTCTCTTCATTTCGTATTTTTGTTTTTACACCCCCAACATCTCTCGTTGGCAGGCCATAAAAAGAAAAATGCACTTAGTGCTGCTGTCAGCAATGTCATGTGCAACATTTATGGTCCCCAAATTGCTGCACCTGCCGGTGGACGGGAGCGCGTTTGTGGATGTGGTTAGGGTTACAAGACAACCATCTGCAAACGATGGCTACTAATGTTTACATTTGGGGCTGAAACCTAAGAACGTTTTAACGCCGGCAATTGTTAGCAGAAGAAAAAACAAGAAAGCGACGAGCGACGCGATGCGTAGAAACCAATACATCGTTCGCGCCAGGAAAACATCAAAGAGGAAATATCAAATGCCGCCAAACTAATATTGGTTCAAAAAATCCAAGCTGCAAAGTAAATAGAATAAACGAATCTATCTATCTATCTATCTATCTATCTATCTATCTATCTATCTATCTATCTATCTGTTTTTATATATCTCCATAAATCTATCTATCTATCTGTTTTTATATATCTCCATAAATCTATCTATCTATCTATCTATCTATCTATCTATCTATCTATTAGGTTGGTGCAAAAATAATGACGTAATAATGTCGTTTTTGACGTATTTTTTAGCGTCAACAAACGACATTATTACGTCATTATTTTTGCACCAACCTAATATCTATCTATCTGTTTTTATATATCTCCATAAATCTATCTATCTATCTATCTATCTGTTTTTATATATCTCCATCTATCTATCTATCTATCTATCTATCTATCTGTTTTTATATATCTCCATAAATCTATCCATCTATCTATCTATGAACTTTTTTTGTCTTACCGAGTTTACCGCGAGCTGTACAAGACATTTTCATTGTCGGAGTAAGTGTTAAGTTTGTTTGCCCCCCACCATCATCTTGTATATGCATTGTTGCCTTTCTTTGTCGTCTAATTCGTCAGAATTGCGTGATTTGTTTCGAATTGTGTTCGGGTGATGAGGGTAGGCCGACATCATGTCTCACCCCTAATCTCTTCCTGATTCCCTTACAGAAGTAACTCCTTCGGCATGGGCAAGGCATAGGTCCCCACAAAAAGGGCCAGAATATTTAAAAAAAAATTAAATTTTTGAAATATTCGAAGTTTGATCCACATATTAATGGAAATGAGTTATTAGGTTGGTGCAAAAATAATGTCGTTTTCTCACATATGTTACTATGTGAGAAAACGACATCATTTTTTGCACCAACCTAATATTACCGGTGGCGTCTGTATTTGACACGGTGAATACAAGGACAATCTCGTTAGTAACAACAGACCCCAAGATCCGGAAGCTAAATATCGTGACTAGGGAAGTGACGGAGGAGAAAAATCTTCAAATTGCAGCCCAAATTCTAGCAAGAAGAAGTAGGTCAATGTGGGGCATCTTATTGCCGACAGAAGAGAAAGCCAAATCGTTGACAGGCTATATTCTAACTACTTCGACAGTCAGACTTCAGACAGAATACATGGAGACGAGATAGGCAAAGGTGACTCTACATAGTCTGCTACTCTTCATATCTGAAGACCATCTTGATTTTTTCTTTTCTAAATATGGGGACGTCTCCGACGTCAGCCTTTTTAAAAATAAGGCCGGTATTGCCACAGGGGATATTGAAATCGCAATTACATTAAATCGAAAGCAATTTATAGAAATACCCAACACGTTAACGTGTGAGGGTAGACTTATCTGTGTCGTTGTGGAGGGTCGTCGACCACTTTGTTGGGCTTGTGGGGCTGCAGGGCATTTGCCGAAGGCTTACCCGGGACAAAATCCTGCCCCACAGCCCCCCCCCCCCCAAAAAAAAATGAAGCAGTAACATCACAGGCAACAGCACAGACAACCAAGAAAACTAGAGAGTGGACGGAAGTCGTCAAGAAGTGACCCAAAAGTACCACCACTTCCCTTCAACAGCAGAATGAGAGTCCCCAACCAGAGCCAGAGGACCAGCAAGTAAGGGAAGTAGAAATGCAGGAGACGCCCCCACCTCGGTCGTCTTCACTGAAAAGAAGGAGAGGAAGCAGAAGAAGAAAAAGAAAAAGGGGGAAAAAAAGAAAAAAGACAAGCGAGCTGAAGCCACCAAAGACTTTGCCAAAACCAAGGCTTAATGAGCCTCGGCTTCGCCAGTCAAGGAGCCTGAAGAAAATACAAGAATCCCTTCCCTCTGAATGCACCACTGTCTGTCCTCGATTCGCAATACGCCTCCTCCTCAAACACCCCCTCTCAATACCACTGCAGCCGATGACATTTCTACTCCTCCCAACACTCCACTTTCCACCAGCACAATGCCTAGTAAATTCTCAACGCCCAGCACATCCCAGCAGAGTTCTTCACGTAAGAAGAAATTCCAGAGTGGGGTAATGTCTTGCTGTGTGGACAAGGAGTCAATAGAAGCGGGCATGTCGAAGCAAAAATAGGGCTTTGTTGAAGCTCTTGTTAAAGATGGCGTCAGTAGACGGACTTGCTACAGAAGATTCCCGAAATTCCCTGGCGTAATAACATAGATAAAGATCACAGGTCGAAATTCTAATAGCGTGGGATCCGTATGGCGGAAATAGGAACCCCGGAACTGAGAAAGCTACAGAAATATTGTGCAGGGAGGGTCCCAGTAATCCTCTATCCTTCATTATACAAGACATTAAAACTAACCTACCCTTCGGACGTTGGCGGTATTGTCCGAGATGGTCGTATAACGACAGAGATGACGTTTTTTCGGCAGTTGGGTCCGTTCCTGGTCGATTCTTCGCGCTTAGTCGTAGTGGGGGACTGGAATGCCATTCTGGACCCCACGATAGACAGGTGGCGGGGAGCTAGCGGGAAGTCATTGGGTGATCATAGCCTGGTTGATCTGATCGACGAATTCGGTATCGTCGATAGATACAGAGCCGATCACCCCGGGCAGGAGATGTGGACATGGCCGTCTACCCAGGTAGCCAGCTACCTGGATAAAATGTTAGTGAGAAGTGCCGATATAGACCTGCTAGATTGTCCAACGTTCCACTGGTTAGGCTATTCGTCTGTGCCCGGATAGCATTAGATGCTAGGCCTAGAATGTCTGGACACTGGAAGTTCAATCTTTCTTTACTGGAAAGGCAGCGGGAACTAGTGGGAGCGGTTATTGGAAATAGTGGGGGTGGTTATTAGAAATAGGCGATGGGAGAGGCTTATGAGTAGGATTAGGTCCCTCACCATCGAATATAGCCAGCGGCTCGCACTAGATAAGGTTAAAAAGGTGAAGATACTTAGATAATCTGTCCCAGGGGGTGGCTGGGGGGACACCCTAGAGATAGGTTTAGCTAATCAGGCCGTGGAGCGCGCGGCTAGCAAGCGCTCCCAGGGCCAGGTAGACATAGGTTAAACAAAATGTCTAACGAAGCAGTGAACATGGGCGCAGAATTGCGCAAAGAATAGGTCCGTCGAGGTTCCGATCGTTACATTCATGAAGTTAAAACCCCGGAAAGGGGTACTCTGAGGTCGACTGACGATATATGCGAGGCGTTTCGGCAGCATTTCGAGAGCCGTTTACCAAGGAGCCTGGTCTCAATGGCGATGAGTTTCACAGCTATTTGGCTGATTTTCCTCGGCTTTCACCGACTGAAGCGGCTAGCTGTGAGGTGAGATCACCGAGGGCGAAGTCTACTTGACATTGAAGAAGGCCGGCAGTGGCAAGTTCAACAACTGGTTCCGCCAGGAGTCCATCCTCAGTCGGATCACCAGGGGTGTGATCATGTTGAAATAGGGCAAGGATGGTGGGCGAGATTTAGAAGATTACAGACCCATACCTCTGCTAAACAGTTAAAGATTTTGGTCATGATCTTTACGGAGAATTTGCAATCAGTTGCCAAGAGTCTGTTGAGACCTGATTAGACTTGTTCTGTGAAGGGCCGAACAATTCAGAGCAACCTGCATCTGATCCGCACGATCCTAGAGGGTGTAAAAGTCGACGAGCAAGCCACGCTGATTAATTTGGATCAGTCCAAGGCATTTGATAGGATCGGCCATCAGTATCTGGCTGCTGTCCTGCAGGACGCCAGATTCCAACCCGACTTCTGCAAGTGGATTAGCCTTCTGTATCGCTTCCCCAGTGCTGTGGTACAGGTGAACGGAAAGCAGTCGCGCGCTTTTGTGCTGTATCGGTAGGTACGTCAGGGTTGCTCACTGTCGCCCCTACTTTACGCTTTGACGTTACAGTCTCTCCTTCGTCGACTGAGGGACTGGGCGTGCAGTCCGGCCCTACGTGGAATCGCTGTCCTTGGTTGGGCTCGAGCTAGGGTTTCTGCGTACGCCGATGACGTATCCATTTTCGTGTCGTGTCGTGCCGCAGCGACATTGAGGTGGTACAGAAGGCGCCTGAAAGGTACGAAACGTTCACAGGGGCCAAGATTAAACGTAACAAGTCCTCCAGCTTGCGGTTAGGTGCCTGAAAGAGGGTTTATCTTCTGGGACCCTTCAGTTGGACGGACGGTCCTGTTCGCATTCTCGGAATGTGGTTTGGACCCGACCTCTAGCTGGAGAAAAATTGGTCAGAAGTACAGGCAAAGGTCGGAGCATTGGTCCGGACTTGGCTCCGGAGGAGGTTGTCTTTGAAGGGTAGAGCTGAGGCGTGTGCCACTTACGACTTTCTTCTACCACTTGGCTGTACTTCCTCTTTGCAAGGACCATAGGAAGTGATTGAGCGCTTGTTTTCTACCCTCTTGTGTGGTGAGAGCAAGCAGAAGGTCCGTAAAGAAGCTTGTGTCCAACTTTTGTGTCATGGGGGTAGGGCTGGGCTTGTCGCACTTGGTGTGTCATCAACAGGCCTCGAGGTTGGCTTTCCTACGCCACGTTTTTACAGAGGATTTGATTTTGGTGGGGAGTGTTAGGCACGCCTTCCTTAGCCTTACTGTCACCCCTCCCATTTTCTGGGCTAAGTGCCGTCGTAGGCTCGGGAGATTGTTGACTTTCCTCAACGAGTGTCGAGCGGCCTTGAGGGCTTTTCCTCGGTCCAGTAA
Organism: Acanthosepion lycidas; assembly: GCA_963932145.1. Taxonomy (NCBI): domain Eukaryota; kingdom Metazoa; phylum Mollusca; class Cephalopoda; order Sepiida; family Sepiidae; genus Acanthosepion; species Acanthosepion lycidas. Next base: position 71,896,447 of record OZ010578.1, read on the forward strand.
CCTTTGGCCTCGAAAGGTCTTGTATCGTGAATTAGTGGAGGGGGTTGCGAAAGACCGTCTCTGTGAGCGGCTCGGCTTGTAACGACAAGCCGAGCCGCTCACAGAGACGGTCTTTCGCAACAGAGACGAGTTGCGCTCTTTCTGATCTTGGGCGCCAGCGGCGAATTACCTCAGGAACCCTGAGTTTTCGCTTACCTGGCGATTGATCCGAAACGTGCTATCTCTCAACGACATGACCTTCAGCGGCTGGGCGGATTTGCCCGACTGTTACCGGTGTGACATTGGTTTAGAAGAAACGGCTTTGCACGTCTTCTACCATTATCCTCAGGTACACCCTTTCTGGGAATATGTCGGCGAGCTGACGGCTCGTATCGCTCCCGATCAGCTTGTGCTCATCGACCTCGCATACGCGTGGGACAATGTGTCGCTCCCGTATTCTGAGGAGAAACGAATGGTGTTTCTAATGTTGCTAGCCGTGGTAAGAATGGTGATCTGTGTGACACGAAAGGAGGGGATCTTGCGACAAGAACGCCATTCTCATCAGGTTCAGATCAGATACTTTCAGCATCATCTGAAAGTGGAGATCAGAACTGATAGAAAGAGTTTGGTGTCGACAGATTTCAACGAAAGGTGGGTAAAGTAGCGAGCTTGGTTCGCGTGAAAGGGGCTATCCTTGAGTTCCTTTTTAAGTCCTCTTTCGTCACAACGGGGCGGTTTCCCGCGATTCCTCCCCCACTGGTTAAGGTAGACCCTCTTTTGTGTACCTAGTTAAAGTGAGTGAGTGTTGTTGCTGGTCTGTTCCCGGCTCCTTATTTCTGTTATGAGCCAAGTTGAGATTCCCAACATCCCAGTTTGTTTTGGGCTCCTTTTTTTTATTTTTTTATCTCGACTGGTTCAGTCTTTGATTTCCCCACACCCTACATTTATTTCCCCCCTTCATTCCGTTAGAGAGTCAGCCTCTTGATTCTGTCAGATGACAGAATATAGTGGCAACTATGATTTTTTCTGGGGTGGACTAGTCCTACTAACATCAATTATTTTCTGGTAGTTTCTGTTTTATATTTTGTTCGTATTGGGATTTAGAACCCTCCCCGTCATCTCACATCATCGTCAGATATATATATATATATATATATATATATATATATATATATATATATATATATATACGTATTATGGACATTTGTACATAAGACATTTTTAAATAATGGGGCTAATTTTTAGGTTCCCTTTGTGGATGTGGTATTGTGGTATATGTAGGAGTGAAAGGGGAAGGATGAATACTTTCGGTGAATGGTTTATTTGTATTGAATGAATGGGTCGTGAATCGGGTTAGCTAGGCATAGGATAGGTAAGGATGACCAACCTCAACAACAATCTCCACTTTTTAGGCCATGTGCCACAATCATTGTATTTTACAATAATAAATAGTATCTATCTATCTATCTATCTATCTATCTATCTATCTATCTATCTATCTATCTATCTTATTCTGTTCATTGTTTATCTGTGTATGTATGTATGTATATAAGAATGAAAAAACACACACACACACAACAGAATTAGGAACCATCTCCGTGTAATGAACAGATGTAGAAAATTTATCCCTTGTTTCTTATTCAGGACTGGCTTTTCGGATTTTCATTTTCTTTCACTTCCAGTAACACTTAGCGTCTTAGTAGTATCATCGCCTTGCTTGGTGTGAACTGATTAAAAAAAAGAAAAAACAAAAGAAAACAAAAAAAAAAAAGACTGAAGCCAAATCCCAAACGAAATTTTAACTACCTATCAGTAAAACAAGAAATATATATATATATATATATATATATATATATATATAATTTCACACCAAGCAACAATAAACCCATTAGGACGTAATATAAGAATATATTATTAAGGAGAGAAGACGATGAAAACAAGAATTAAGTAGACAGAATATAACGATTGATTTTGCATTTAAATTTTTTGAAGATCAAAGTTGACTGGAAAGCAAGAAGCTGAACGAGAGTTCCACAAGCGACAAGTGCGATAAAAGAAACTGTTAGTATAGTACTTACGGTTACATCTAGCTATTTCAGCTGTAAATTAATGAAACCTTGACGCCAATCCATAGGTACCATAGAGGAAATCAGAACAGTTAACATGAAAATATTTATAGAAGAGATACAGAGAAGCTACGTTATGGCGATGGGAAAGAGACTGAAGCCGACATGATAGGTTGTTATGGTCCAGGTTAGGACCAAGGAAGAACAACACGAACACAAGAGCAGAAATAACGAAGGTATATTACACAAAATAATAATACAAGATGTGGAAGGTGTTAGTATGACTGTCAGTCTGGTTTGGAGTGAACTACTATCGGCTCGACTCGATTCGGCTCTTTCTCTTGAGAGGCGTAGTATACATAGTGTTAGGAAGAGTTAATTCTGTAGTTATAGGTAAGGACCTATGACACAGGTCAGGACCAATAACATTGCACATTCTTTTGGGGATTTTATTAAAATATATAGCAGGAGTACCAGACCAGCAATATTCAAAACAAAGGCGAATGGTAGACTTATAAATATTCAGACGAGACAAAAGAGAGCAGTTTCGTTTCTGCAGCGTTAAAATTAACAATCCACTCCTTGCTTCTTTTAACAACAGATTGTAGGTCATTTTTGAGATCAGCTACTAATTTAACTTTATCGAACCAAGCAGACTTACTATTAAGACAGGAATAAATACTTGTATCATCAGCGTAGATACTGAGTTAAGAACTGATGCCATTATCAAGTTATTTGCGAAAATTAGAAACAACGTAGGTCCAAGGAAAGATTGCTGTGGTACACCTGAATTTAAGATCTAGAGGAGTGGCCATTCAAGATAACTTTTATTTTGCGATTTAAGAAAGACTGAATCAGTTCAAAAATCCGCCAGAAAAAACATAAACTTTCAACTTGTGAATAAAACCAGTATGCCAAACCCTATCAGTTGCAATATCCACAGCAATATCTCAAGCTTCACTATTCTAAAGCTTGACACACACTTTCATTAATAATCCTTAACACATCAGCATGTTGATTTAGAAAAGCGAAAACCATATTGCTTATCTGAAAGAAGACCCTGCGATGTGAGATGCTTAAGCTTAATCAATTCAGTGTTCGAGCATCTAGTATTTTGCCAAAAAGGAGTAGAAAGCTAATAGACCAATAGTTAGAAAGATCAGACGGTTTGCCTGAGTTCTTAAAGACAAAAATTACAGTAAGGCATTTCCAATAAGTAGGAAATCAAGAAGCAGCAAGGCATTTATTGCAGGGATAGCATGAAGTTTACATTCTTTGTGAGGATCTAGTTTAGAAATGATTTCAGAAACAATGAACGGAGTTATATGCATGTCACTCAATAGAGACGCGGTTCTAAGAGGAAAGTCAGACAATGATATTCCAGGTGAGTTAAGAATAGAATTGGAAGAGAATTTACAAGCAAAACATTCTGCCTTATATATCTACTGATAGTCCTAAATATAACGGGTCTAGAACAAGCGTGTGTTTTAGTGGCACCTGATGCTGATTTAAATTTTACCTTTGTCTTATTTTTAAAGTTAAATAAATTAATTCAATTTTTCCGCAAAGATTATAAATGGCAAATCTGATGCGAGGCTGCAAGTTTACTGATGGTAATTACGATCCTTAATCGAACCCTATAGACAGGCGTTATTTTTCATCATTGTCGGCTTCTCTTCCATCTTCATTTTCTTCATCTTTTTCTTCTTCTTATACATCTTTCTTCTACTTCATTTTCTTCTTCATTTTCTTCTTCTTCATCTTTTCTTCATCATCTTCTTCATTTTCTTTAACTTCTTCTTCTTCTTCATTTTCTTCTTCTTCATCATTTGTTCATCATCTTCTTCATGTTCTTTATCTTCTTCTTCTTCTTCTTCTCAATTTTCTTCTCCTTCTTCATCTTTTCTTCATCATCTTCTTCAATTTCTTCTTCTTCTTCTTCTTCTTCGTCTCTATTTTCTTCTCCTTCTTTATCTTTTCTTCATCATCTTCTTCATTTTTTTATCTTCTTCTTCATCGTCTTCTTCTTCTTCTTCTCCTTCTTCTCCATTTTCTTCTCCTTCTTCTACTTTTCTTCATCATCTTCATCATTTTCTTTATCTTCTTCTTCTTCATCATCTTCTTCATTTTTTATCTTCTTCTTTTTCTACTTCTTCTCCATTTTCTTCTCCTTTATCCTCTTTTGTTCATCATCTTCTTCATTTTCTTTATCTTCTTCTTCTTCTTCTTCTTCTTCTTCTTCTTCTCCTTCTTCATCTCTTCTTCATCTTCTTCTTCATCTTTTTTTCTTCTTCTTCTTCTTCTTCTTCTTCTTCTTCTTCTCCATGTTCCTCTCCTTCTTCATCTCTTCTTCATCTTCTTCTTCATCTTTTCTTCTTCTTCTTCTCCATTTACTTCTCCTTCTTCATCTTTTCTTCTTCTTCATCTTTTCTTCTTCTTCATCTTTTCTTCATCATCTTCATTTTCTTTATCTTCTTCTTCTTCTTTTTCTCCATTTTCTTTTACTTCTTCATCTTTTCTTCGTCATCTTCTTCATTTTCTTTATCTTCTTCTTCTAAATTTTCTTCTCCTTCTTCATCTTTTCTTCATCATCTTCTTCATTTTCTTCTTCTTCTTCTTCTTCTTCTTCTTCTACTTCTTTTTCTCCATTTTCCTTTCCTTCTTCATCTTTTCTTCATCATCTTCTTCATTTTCTTTATCTTCTTCTTCTTCTTCTTTTTCTTCTTCTTCTTCTTCTTCTTCTTCAGCTTCTTCATTTTTTCTTCATCATCTTCTTCATTTTCTTTATCTTATCTTCATTTTCTTCTTCTTCTCCATTTTCTCCTTCTTCATCTTTTCCTCATCAACTTCTTCATTTTCTTTATCTTCTTCTTCTCCATTTTCTTCTCCTTCTTCATCTTTTCTTCATCAATTTTCTTCATTTTCTTTATCTTCTTCTTTTTCTGCATTTTCTTCTCCTTCTTCATCTTTTCTCATCAACTTCTTCATTTTCTTTATCTTCTTCTTCTCCATTTTCTTCTCCTTCTTCATCTTTTCTTCATCAATTTTCTTCATTTTCTTTATCTTCTTCTTTTTCTGCATTTCCTTCTCCTTCTTCATCTTTTGTTCATCAACTTCTTCATTATCTTTATCTTCTTCTTCTTCCTCATTTTTTCTTCGTCATCTTCTTCATTTTCTTCATCTTTTCTTCTTCTTCTTCTTCTCCATTTTATTCTCCTTCTTCATCTTTTCTTCATCATCTTCATCATTTTCTTTTTCTTCTTCTTATTGTTCATTTTCTTCGCCTTCTTCATCTTTAATACATCAACTACTTCATTTTCTTTATCTTCTTCTTCTTCTTCTTCTTCTTCTTCTTCATTTTCTTCTCCTTCTTCATCTTTTCTTCATCATCTTCTTCATTTTCTTCTTCTTCTTCTTCTTCTTCTTCTTCTCAATTTTCTTCTCCTTCTTCATCTTTTTTTCATCATCTTCTTCA
>OZ010578.1:71906966-71909466 GCA_963932145.1 Acanthosepion lycidas
CTGCCCATGGCAATACAAACTAGCCAGAGCGTGGCTGAGAACAGAACATAATGTGGCCTCAGAGATACCTACCCATGCGTGACATGGCACTACAAATAACCCGATATTATGCGAACAGGGCCGCATTTCTAAGCGCTACCAAGGATTTCGGGGTCCTAACTGCTCGTTCAAAGAAGCAGCCAGCAAACAGTCAACCCGATAACTTCACAATGAAAAGTCACAACCACTGGTTAATTAGATCTCCAAAAAGTTATGATACTTAAATCATTGCAACCCAGGTAGAAGAAAGAAAGAAAGAAAGAAAGAAAAGAAAGAAAAGAAAGAGAACCAGTAAACCATATTCTGAACAGGGAACAAGTGATGAACTTTCTACTCCTGTTCAATAGACATGGAAGGATTGCGTGCCGGACGTTTGGTGAGCCTATCTAATACTATTATCCTGTAAAAATGTACTGTGGAAATATTTTTAAAGCTTGTTAAAAATTGTGTCTTTCCTTTTTCTTTTCTGAAAATCGGGTCCTTCTGGAAGTTTTGCATAATACAGGAATAATTACCTCAAACATTTTGATTAATAATGATAAGAAGAACAAGTACCCTGATGCTACAACATGTATGGCTTTCATGGCTTCTGATATCGATTAATTGGAGTTATTAATATGTACCTGTTTTCTATTCTTTTGTCGAATTAAGGTGGGTGATAGTAAATACCTTTTCAGTGTCACAGATTGGCTTGTCATTTGTATGATCTTAACAGGGGGTCTCATGTACTATTGCATCTCTGTTCAGGAACGAAAGTGATGCGAAAGCATATGGGCCGAGTGACATGTACTGTTAATAAATTCCTTATTTTGGAACCATTTAAAAAATAACTTGTTAAACTATAGTTCACTCAGTACAAGGCTCAAGAGTCATTCAAGGTAGAGGTTACGGAATGAGGTTTAAGATATGAACGCAGGAGGAGAAAGTAGGAAATGAAAAATATGAGAATATAGCGGAGAGATAACGGCTGAAACCAGAGGTTAAGATTTTAACGTTCGGGGAAGATTCCACACGTGAGTCTGTTCTACGATGTAGCGGTTCTTGGGAAGAAGCTTACAGGATAGAACATCATATTTGACAATGGAGATGGAAGATGACTGAGCAGAAGTGTCAGCAATTCGCCTTTTTTGGTCTCATCTTACTTTTGTAAAGTGTCAGATGTCAGTCGCCAGGGATTTTCTGGAGAGGTAAATTCAGCCGACCTTTTTCACAGTATCTTTAGCAATGGATCGTATATATGAGTTTCACTAGAAGTCTAGAGTAAGCTTAATGTGCAAAGCAAAGGACCTCATTAAGATTTCAACTAATCATCGTGTACGCCTATTGATCTGCATATGTAAACACTTACTGTAAACCTCCTACATCTCCTGTATGTGGTGCAAAGATAATGTCGTTTTCTGACATAGTAACATATGTGAGAAAACGACATTATTTTTGCACCAACCTAATACTTATTGCCAGTCAGTCAGTCAGTTATGTGCCATGCGTGATACACGCTTAGGCGATCATGTATCTTTCGATACATGACTGACGAGGCGGATTTTTCTCCCCGCAGTAGGTTGCCATTTCTTTCTGAGGTAGACCAGTTGCCATCCAAGGTTATAGAATCGGGTCTGTCCTGCTTTTTTACCCATAGCTGGGGAGAGAAGAAGAAGATTCACACTCTTTCCCAAGGGTATTAGCACGTAAGTAAATGCAATGGATTCAACTGGAATTCGAACTCGGCTCTCCGATTCCTCAATCCGAGCCGCCTCTTATTGAATAAATTGAAAAGCAATTTCAGGGTTTTATAATTTTATTTGTCCCTTAGGTAATATATATATATATATATATATATATATATATATATATTTCTAACATAATTAAAATTAATTTAAGGACGCTCAATTCTCTTCACTTTGACAGAAACAAAAACCAATATATATATATATATATATATATATATAATCGTCTTTGTTTCTGACATAATTTTAATGTTTTCTGACATTATATATATATATATATATATATATATATATATATATATATAATGGTTTTTGTTTCTGTCAAAGTGAAGAGAATTGATCGTCCTTAAATTAATTTTAATTATGTCAGAAATTAATATTTATGACATAATCATATTCCGTGAAACTCTCCAGTAGGATTTGCGGTTAGTAGAACAGCCTCAATGAAAGAGCTGTCATGAGTTCATTGCACGAAATAAAACTCAGGTTGTTTGTGTGTGTGTGTGTGTGTGTTCGTTTATATATGGGATCGGATTTCCTACATTTTTCAACCGATTTCAACAAAACTTCACTTTTTTTTGAGCAGGTAGTGTTTCTTATTGTCTTGCACACTCTTTTCTTTATTTTTTACATTCAGAATGCTTAAAAATTCCATTTGCAAGGCAATTGTTTAAAATAAAATTCTATTCAATCGATAGACTCATAACGATTGAAAACAATGTTTTTGTTTGAGTTTG
>OZ010578.1:71914466-71921966 GCA_963932145.1 Acanthosepion lycidas
TGAATATATATATATATATATATATATATATATATATATATATATATATATATATATATATATATATATATATATATATATATATATAAAATGATTTCATTTAGATTCTTTTTTCTTTTTGTTTCCAGGCATCCCTCGTTTGTGCGCATGTGTAGTCGTATCAACCTAACAAATTTATTCCGATGTTGTCCTAAAGGACGAAACACGTCACACGATAACGTTTTTCTACTTTGTCATACATCTTGCCCTCAGTATTTTTCGTGATATATAAAATTTTATATCCCATATATATGTATATATATATAAATATATATACATATATATATATATATATATATATATATATATATGGAATATAAATTTTTATATTATCAAGAAAAATGCACACACACACACACACACACACACATATATATATATATATATGTGGAGAAAGTAAAGGGTAAAGTATGAACAAGAATCAACAAAACAATCACACTGTCCTTACTTAGTTCTGTAGAAAGCAAAAAATACGTAGTACCAACAGTGATCAGGCAGTGTTGATTGTTATATCTATTCAGTCTATATGTATAAACATCCTATTCTGAACATTGTGTATTCTTCCCCTGTAAATATAACTGGTTTTAAACTAGAATAAATACGCAAAAATTCGCCTACCTCTCTACCAGGCGCTGATAGGTCAGGAGTAAAATCTCAGACTTGTTTCGACCCAGGGTTCAGGCTATCGAAATGTCTAGCCACACTGATGAGATGTGATACAGCGAAACAGTCTATCTGTGGATTACCATATATATATATATATATATATATATATATATACAAAAAATGGCAGCTGACCAGAGCACACTACCTGGGTTTCGACCTCTACGGTTTCCTCAGGTGGTTTGTTCAACCAATCAACTACACGGAGCTCTGCAACTTTAGCACATTCGAAACCGGATGTAGTCGGGTGACAAAAAAACCGGAAGTAGTGGGAAAAAAAAAACTTTAACCGGGTTGAAATTACCCCAAGCTGAACTTCTTAAAATGTCTGCATTTGGTCATGATCTCTGGTAGAGCATTTTAAGAAATTTAAAGACTAATATAATAGTCGAGAATACGTGAAGGCTACGCCAGGAAGAGAAACATATAAAAACAGAAATGAGCTGCTGAACATTTCTGTTTTTATATGTTGCTATAGCCAGTTTCTCTTCCTGGCGTACCTTACACATATTCTCGACTATTATGCTAGTCTTTAAATTTCTTCAAACGCTCCATTTAATGCTTGGAATATATATTGTTTAACACGCATCCATGTAGGCATGCTTTACTTCGTGTGAAAAGTGTAATACAATCAAAATGTTTAAACTAAATCTCTGTAGTTACTAATTGACTCAGTCATGCTATAAACCAGCGATTTTAATTGGGATTATAAAAATCCATTTAAATAATCCAGGTGGAGTTCAGAAAATTTCATTTTGTTGCTTTTTGTTAAAAATATTCTCCTCAAAACGATGCCAAGCATTTTTGTCGTTTTTGTGGAAAAAAAAATTAAAAGTTCAGGCTACCGAAATATTTTATGAAGATCTATTCTTACGCAGACTTTTCATGCTGCTATCAACTGCATTGATATTTGATAAAAACCTGAACTTCGACATGAATAGTCTAATCACACAGTCTTGCGCGCATTTATTCATTTATGTGCCTGAAAACACACACACACACGCGCGCACACACACACAGACACACACACACACAGACACACACACACATATATATATATATATATATAGGTGTATATATATATATATATATATATATATATATATTTATATATATGTAGTATAATCGGGAACAGTGAAAAGAGTGACAAGGCCTATACGCATTGAGCATTTACACTTGCAAATAATTTAGAGACAAACTAGTTATATACGAATAAGATAGTATATTATAATGTTTTAATAATATAGACAAATATACACAAACATTACTATTTCTTATTACTATAAACGTAAATCTGCTATTAGGTTGGTGTAAAAATAATGTCGTTTTTTTTTAAAGTTGAACGACAAAAAAGATTATTTTTGCACCAACCTAATATTTCTGCGTATGACGATAAACTACATCCGGCAGCAAGGCCTCTGATCGGGAGATTGGAGGTTTTGCGGAGCATGGAACCACCTATTAATTGCTGTTGTTTCCAGGTCCATTCTGACTCGAGGTGGTAGGACCTGCAAGTGTCCCAGTTATAGGCAAATAGTGAACACTCAAAAAAAAACAAACAAAAAAAAACACTATGAAAGTACTAAAAATACTGGCAATACATTTTTATATAAAATAAATTAACAACAGTACCTATTTTTTTTTTTTTTGTAAAATTAGCAACAATAACTTTTTATAGCAAAATTAGCAACCATACCTATTTATAGCGAAATTAGCAACAATAACTATTTATAGCAAAATTAGCAACAATATATTTTTGGAGTAAAATGACCAGCTATACATTTTATAGCAGAATTACAATTTCTTTTACACGTTCTGTGTAAAACTATCAATACTTTCTTTTTTTTTTAAATAATGTACGGATAAAAAGAAAATTTCTGCGTCAAAAAAAAGCAATAAAATCAAAAGAACAATCGCTTGTGGAACTCTCTTCCGGCTTTTTGCTTTCCCGTCTGAGCTTCAAAGAATTAAATGCAATGTCAATCGTTCTCTTCTGTCTTCTTAGTTCCTGTTCTCTCTCCTTAATAATGTTTTCCTTTTTCTCATATTTTCTCACACTTAACTCCTTGCGTCTTAGTGGCTTTATTGCCTTGTTTGGGGTGAAATGATTAAAAAATATATCCCACAAAACACGCTTTCTAATTTTCATGGTATTTCTTTAGTGTAAATGAAATATCTTTATTTTCTGTTCGGATACTAATTCCTACGTCATATTTCGGTTCGGACTGTGAATATGACAGTAAAAGATATCAATCCGGATAATATAAATAGTGTAATTCTTATGTGAAGATCTTTACTAACTTACAGCAAACAACACATGACAGATGTGTTTGAAAATGAACCTTGACACACATGATTAAGGAGAATAAATTTTTTATTGCCAACAAAGATTTCTGAGTTTTACATTTCATTTGTCTCGTCGCCTTGGTATGAGATTATGAAGATCTACTTTTCAAGACAAATGAATCCTTTTTGTTTGGTCATTATGGACAATTGCGATCCAAATTAATATCGTTGACGGCTACTTCAACTATGTGTGAATAATTTGTGCGTTATCTATCTATCTATCTATCTATCTATCTATCTATCTATCTATCTATCTATCTATCTATCTATCTATCTATCTATCTCAGTATGTTCATTATCTATCTATCTATCTATCTATCTATCTATCTATCTATCTATCTATCTATCTATCTATCTATCTCAGTATGTTCATTATCTATCTATCTATCTATCTATCTATCTATCTATCTCAGTATGTTCATTATCTATCTATCTATCTATCTATCTATCTATCTATCTCAGTATGTTCATTATCTATCTATCTATCTATCTATCTATCTATCTCTATCTATCTATCTATCTATCTATCTATCTATCTATCTATCTATCTCAGTATGTTCATTATCTATCTATCTATCTATCTATCTATCTATCTATCTATCTATCTATCTATCTACTTGAGTACAGTGCGAGATTATATGATTAGTTTTTACGCTAAAAATAAGGTGTCGCACGAAACACAAGTCATTTTTTTTGAAAAGGCGAAAAATCGTATTTTCCTTGACCGCTTAGGTAAAATATTTTCTGCAGGAGTTAAACTTCATGCATTTTCGGTGACCGTAACCTATCTGGTAGGCCTACATTCTCAAGATACCTTTAGTTAACATTAACGGTAGAGGCAAGAACCTGAACACGAGCCTAGATCTTTCTTTCTTTTGTATCTAAATCTTCGTATCAGATATTTTGATAAGTGGTTTTTCTCTCCATTTTCGGGTAGCTTTGTACAAAAACGAATGAAGACCATTTATTTGCTATACAATATGCCCAGGATGATGTCTAGTACTGCAATATTTGACTACGGGAGGCGGATTAGTATTGCTCAGAAGCTAGAATCGCATTATACACGAGGTATATGAAAAATCGGGTCACTACATATGTATATATATATATATATATATATATCTTCTGTGACATGTATATGTCTTCAGTGACACACACACACATACGCACACACACAATATGTATATATATATATATATATATATATATATATATATATATATATATATATATAATTATTTATTTAAAAAAAAAGTATAATATAAATATGTTATAAAATCACTACAAAAATAGCAATTTTGTTTCAACACCTCTGGTGTCTTATCAAGTGATGATTATATACTTGGTTTTATATATATATATATATATATATATATATATATATATATATATATATATATATAAAATACTATTTTCTGTTATTGCTGCTAACCTAAAATTTCTGTTCAGTACATTCATTGTGATCGTCGTAGTAGGAGGCCGTTTTTTAGAAGAAGTGAACCGGTACCCCCTCCCCCCCAATGTCAGACGGGTTCTTGTCTGGTTGATTAGGCCACTACAGAAACGTCACACTTTTATTTACTGATTACCCACTGCGATTAAACTTTATAAATTTTTTCTTGCATTCGTACAAGCGTTTTCTTTTCTGGACACAGAATATGTAAAAGTATCCAAATGTTTGGGATAATCTATTAGCCATTATCAAGGATGTGCTTTAACTCATTATATAGATTTAGTAATAATATTAAGCATTTATAATAAAAAAATGAAGAAGACAGCTTTCAATAATATGAAGTAGGTCATAACGTGCCGTTCGGAAAATTAAAAAACAAAACAATACATTTCCATCTCTATAGGTACATATATATAAAAATCTATATATTCACTTAAAATGGATCCTTGATAAAAAAAAAAGTTGAAAGTGATGTGATCCCTAGAACATTTGGGCAGATATTACACACTATGTCCAGGAAAAGAAATACTTGTACGAATCCAAGACAAACTAAGCTTTCATTAAATTTTCTTCCATTCTCCCAAGTATTAGGTTGGTGCAAAAGAATGACGTAATAATGTCGTTTTTTGACGTTAAAAATACGTCAAAAATCGACATTATTATGTCATTATTTTTGCACCAACCTAATATTTTGCGTGCGCGTGTACGTGTTTCATTGCCTTGTCAGTAGGATTTAATGAAACATGCGAACTCTCGCGCACACACACACACACACACATATATATATATGTATATATATAATGAATATATATATAGGCGAAGCCACCAAATAGCGCGGCGTGGTTTTAGACAGCTCACTCAGGAGAGCAGTGCTTTCTTATATCAGGGAAATTGAGATTTGTTTTGACGTGAAATCCTTTGTGACTGAACAGTCAAAAACATGTCTGGTTATATGATGCTTTTCTTCTAAATAAGGTGACGCAGATACGAACCTTCGCGAAGGTTACATTCTCTTTATTAAAGACTTTAGAAAAACCGAATATTACACTATTTAAAAAAAAACAATTATGTCTACTCAAACATGAGAGACCCAATAAATATAGCACATATAATAATAATAATAATAATAATAATAATAATAATAATAATAATAATAATAATCATAAAAATAATATATATGTATTATAAATTAACCGACTTAAAATATGGTTTCTTCGCTACACACTAATAACCATGTTTCAAAACCTGAAGCTAAAAAATTCAAATTTATTTATATAATTAAATTAAAAGCATTAGTTCGGTTTCATCTTCAAGCAAATTTTATAATAACTTATTTTTAAATTTACTGAGTTTTAAACGCACATATAAATTCATAATTTGGTTGTTTCCAAGGATACAGAGAAATCCAATCATTTAGACAGGGGCGGTAGCATGTTCATTTTTATTAACTATTATTGTATCAATTAGGAGTTACGTTCGAAAAAGAAAAAAATATTTTAAATCAGTTAATTTATAATATTTATGCTCTGTAAATTTACATTGAGCAGTGTTTTGTAAAAATAAAAAATGCAAATATCAATAAGAACACCGGATTATATATCTTACTGTTCTTTCTTTTTACGCACGCACACACACACACACACACACACACACACACACACACACACACACACACACACACACACACACGCATATATATATATATATATATATATATATATATATATATATATAAACTAATATTCAACCAATAGATGGCCCAAGGGCCACAGAAGGTAGAGAGTCACTGTGACGAGTCTTAGAAGTATAGTCCTGAAGCAGACTTTAGAAGGAACCGGAAACCCAATTCTAAACATGAAACAAGTTCAAAAGACCGGGGAGGAGTTTTACTTGATCCATTTCATAAAATCACTATTTAAATGCCGAAACACCAGAAACTCAAGGGAAAGGTTTAAAAAAAAAAACTACTTCAGAAACGATATGCTAAGTTTCCGTTTGAATTGCTGTAAGTAAACTCGTCCGAATCCATCTTAAATATTTTTTACTCGGGATTATATTTTAGCGACATTTGCATAACTTGATATTAAATTATTGCAAATTCTTTAATAAACTAGAATTAATAGCTTATCTTTTGTTTGTGAGTAAAAATATTGTTTAAGAAATAGCACTATTTTACTATTTATTGCAAACCAAATTAGCACATATTTTAAGACAACCGTCGGGGAAAAAATCTTTTATAACCAGTATTATAACAATAAAACGCTCAAAATAAATATGAGTTTATCATACTGACATAATTTCAGTTCATGAAATTATTTAGAAGTTAGAACATCGCTGCTTTTTAAAGATGTCTAAGATTTAAACATTCCGAACTAAAATCAAATATGAAACGCAATGACGAATTAAAATACTCTTTGCCTTACTTTACTTTGGTGGAGTGATTTATAGTGGCTCGGAATGAGGAATCGGAGAGCCGAGTTTGAATTCCAGTCGAATCCATTCACTTACTTCTTGTCCCCACCCCATAGTAAATAGCAGAACAGACCGGGTTCTATAGCCTTGGCTGGCAACTGGTCTACCGCAGAAAGAAATGGCAGCCTACAGCGGGAAAAAATCTGCCTCGTCAGTCATGTATCGAAAGATACATGATCGCATAAGTGTGTATCACGCATGGCACATAACTGACTGACATATTGATATAATTTCAGTTTATGAAACTATTTAGAAGTTATAACATCAAGAAAATTAAAATCATTGCTTTATAAAAGCTTGAGCTTATACCAGGCTAAAGTTTAATACAGCCCTGTATAATATGTTGAAACTTAAGAAGATACAGCCGAGAGTCACCGTAGATGACGACGGATTGCATTTGTAAATTTCAGTTTTGCAGAGGAGAAATGAAAACGTCTGAAATAAGACAAATAGTAGAAAAGATGCTGTGGCGATGAACACCTAGCCACAACGATACACTTTCATATGACATGGCCGAGCGAGAGTGT
>OZ010578.1:71926966-71976966 GCA_963932145.1 Acanthosepion lycidas
AAACTGATCGCAGCATTTAAATATTGCATTAATATTTAAGCTTACCTTCTAAAAGTTCAACGATAATTCTTCTACTGCCACTTAATTAAAAACATTTTGATGTACGTATGTTCTTACTTTCCGTATAATGAATTATTTTTATTTCATGGGCGATTTATGCTGGATTTCGCAATTAATTTCGATTATTTCCAAATATATTTCCGAGTTATAAAAATTGTTATCGTACAAAATCTTTTACCGCAAAAAATCATGTAAGAAAAAAAAAAAAAAAAAAAACAAAAACAAAAAAAAAACAAAAAAAGCCAAAAACAGTAGCATTAATAAAAACTTAGGAATCCAAAATTTTAGGATTGCAAGTCCGGATCCGGTCCGGAATGTTTTTAATTTGCTCACAGAGTTGGCCTGATTCCAAAATAGTATATGCTGGGCTACGGCATCTAGGGGAAAAAATGAAAGCACGTACAATTTTATTTTGAAAATTTGAGAACAGTATTTTTTTCATTTGAACAAGAGCTGTTGAAGAGTTATGTCCTTTTAATTGTTTTTATTAGTAGAAGCCAAGATGGCAGAATCCGAAAACTATCGTAAAATTAAAACTTGGGAATACAAAAAATGACACACTGACATTCGCATTTATTATATATATATATATATATATATATATATATATATATGTTATATAATTCTGCTTGTTCCTCATTTAGTTAGCACGGCCGTTACGCCCTATCAATACCTAATAAATAATTTTGATCGCGTTGAAAGACGGAAAAGGCATATCAGAGACGTTACTCGGTTTTAGTGAGAAAATGAAAGAAAGAAAGGTTTAGCGTTTGTTTCAGCGAAATGGAAACAGTTGTCAGTTACAAATCTTTTCATTTGTATCCCCTTACTTCTTTAAATAATGACCAACATTCATATTTATGATTGTTATTGCAACATTTTGCTAAAGTTATCAAGCTCAAATATTTAACAATGCGATATCGGATATTTTATTGCCGTAGAACTCGCCATGAACTTATTCAATCATTAACTTAAGAATTAAAATTCGTCAAAAAATTAAAACGTTTATTTCTAGGATTGTATATGTTTGGGAAGATGGCAGTGAAGCATGGAGACTGACAATCACCATGCTGTGTTGTTTTCTATGGTGACATCATATATATATATATATATATATATATATATATATATATATATATATATATATATATATATATATATTAATGTATATTTAGGCTGCAACCATTTTTTTAATGTTCCTTTGAATATGACAGACAAGGAAAATTTAATGAAGTACTTTATTAATTAATCAATGCTTCTACTCGTATTCAAAACAATACAAAGACACATACAATCAAACTTGAAGAAAAATGAACAAAACCCAAAAAGAAATCACCTTAAAAATGGTTTAAGAAGTGGCCGAAAGCGCTTGGGACAATGGACAATACGGACATTTTTTTGTCCTTTATTCTCAACAAACAAAAAAATGTAAGAATAATGGAAAAACTAAATAAAGAATTACTTAAATCTGTCATATTCAACGAAAAAACACACACACATATATGTGTGTGTGTATGTGTGTGTCTAACAAATATGTATTTATGCATAGTAATTTACATTATTATAAAATGTTATTTAATGACCTTTGTCAGAAAAGTCTTGACAGCATTTTGTCGATTTTTAATTTCGTATTACAAACTTCTTAATCGTTACATAGGGACAAATAAGCATCTACTTTCAGGCATTTGCTTCTATGAATAATGTATATAGATAAAATATATACCAATATGTATAACACCATCGATGAAACCATCATTAGTCTGAATAAGTTTCTTCTAGTAACGAAACATGTTTTTCCATTTTGCCAATCTCATATACCACGACCACAAGTTTCGTAATCCATTAGGGCCGTAGAGGCATTACCTATACTGTACCTTTAGCAGTATTGATGTGTTTTTGGCAAGATAAACACGACGGGGCCTAATCCACTTCAGGTTGGTTTAAATTCAGTCATTGTACTAGAATGGTTGCAAACCAAGGCTATAAATTACAGTTTGTCCTGTTATTTATTCATAAAAGCGGTGGTCAGGGAGATAAAATGGATTCACACTTTTACAAGGGTTATTTGCACGTCAGTGAATTTGCCGAATTCGACTGGAAATGGAAATGGACGCGCGTGCGCAAACACACACACACACACACACACACACACACACACACACACACACACACACACATATATATATATATATATATATATATATATATGTACCTTCGTCAGCTTCTTCAGACTAATTATGCTTTTATCGATGAAATCGGTTTTTATTTATGTAGCGGGATGATTGTAGAAATGCAACAAACACCGGTTTTAATTTTAGGGACAAAGCGGAATTTTTTATATTTTGTCATTCGCTTTACCCGCTGATGTATATCTTACACAGACACACAGACACACACACACACACACACACACACATATATATATATATATATATATATATATATATATATATATATACACACACACATATAATTTAAAACCGAACCCCTAAAGAACAGGAAACTCAGAAGTTGCGGTAAAATTAATATCTAAAAGTAATCTTAATGTATCTATCTATCTATCTATCTATTAGGTTGGTGCAAAAATAATGACGTAATAATGTCGTTTTTTGACGTCAAAAACGACATTATTACGTCATTATTTTTGCACCAACCTAATATATATATATATATATATATATATATATATTTCTTTTTGAATTTGTAGGACTGATGAATTGGATCGTAATTACGATTCCAATGTAATAAATTATAACCATGGAATATTAGGTTTTAAGGGTCTTTGTTATATTCTTACTCTGTCTTGGATATTGAGTTCTACCTGGATTGTAGCCTCTTGGAAATGTTTTATATATACAGTGTAACCCGGATATAAGAGACCCGGATATAAGATAAACCCGGATATAAGATAGATTTTATCCGGTCCCAAATTAGAGCAATACTTACCTAAACAAAATAGACCAAACACGGATATAAGAGACTTCTTCTCCGGTCCCGACAACTCTCTTATATCCGGGTTACACTGTATATGTATGTGTATGTATGTATGTATATATATTTATATATATATAAACACCTAATATTATATATATATATATATATATATATATATATATATATATATATATATATATATATATATATATATATATATATATATCATAATATTCTGGTTCATGCCTGACCGAATACGACTGTCAGTTTCTTACGTGGAAGTCTCGCATTCACCAGACCTGCAGCAGGAAATTATGATTTGCATAATTTGCTCTGTTATTACGGCAGAGAGTTTTTTTCTTTCCTATGTGTTTTTCAAGAGTTCTACTTTTGAAGCAGCTTTGATATATTTGTGTTTTTCTATATGTATGTATGTATAATTGTATATTAAGATAGATAGTTAGATATGTATATGACACACAGAATTCCACAGATATCTCTTAGTCTCTTCGCTATTTCTCAAATTATTTGTGCTTGTGTGTGTGTATGTGTGCACGTGCGTGTGTCTGTGTGCTTACACACACTTTTCTATTGTACTAAAGAGATATTATCTTGGAATTATTTTGGTTGTAAAGAGAAGATAATTTTGTAAATCCTGGCACAAATGCGCAAATGCAGCTTGCCTACACACGCATGCACGCAGAAATAAGACTTGTTTGACCTCTGTCGACTTGCTTTGATATAATGTATATATTGTTGTGTGCATATAAATAGTCCGATTAGAGTCGGAAAACTCGTGATGGAAATTCTTATAAATTTAATTAATGTAATTACGTGCATCTAAACACATAACAAGTATCTTACAATCCGACATTGATTGATTTTTACTATATTTCTTAAATGAATGTTTTCAATTTCAGATAAAGGTTTGATTAAGCTATGTCAACGAAAATTGTTCTTTTCCAGAATGAGATTATCCTCTTTATGGAAAGTGATCATTTCTTTTTCTTTGGGATTCGTTTTAGTTTTAAAATGAAAGCGAATAATGTGGATTTAAAATAGGGGTTCGATTTTCAATATACATATGATGCCACAATTGATCCTAATATTGTGTCTGAGATGATGACATCAATTTACAAATTAAACGTACTTTTCTATCGCCGTCAAGTTGTTTCTCTCCGCCTTTTCTATAAATACTTTCATGGTAATTGTTCGGGTGAGTTATTCGTGATGGTACCTAGACTTTACGAATTTAAGCGAACTACTAGTGTGGCAACAAGGTCTTATCAATTTACAGATGAATACAGAATATATGAATATATCTATAGAATAGATATAACCGTAAGTCCTATGCTAAAAGTTTCTTTTCTCGCCTTTCTCGCTTGTTGAACCATGATTTCCGGCAAAGTTTCAACAAATTTAAATACAATGTCAATCGTTATCTACTGTCTTTCTGGTTACTCTTGTATTGTTCTAGCTCTTTAGTAATGTTTCTGTTTTCTAATTCTTTCACACCCCCCTGTCTCTTAGTTTCTTTATTGCTTTGTTGGAAGTAAATTCAATTAAAAAAAACAATTTTTGGTACTCTAATTTTCTGTCAGTCTTATGCAAAGTTTCAGGTAATTTTAAGGTAGATAAAAAGAAAATAGTTAATCATCTAAGGTTTCTTGTGTGTGTATAAAGGTTACTGGCGTGGAAAGTGGAATCATCGAGTCTGTTGCATTCACTTTCGCACAATGATCCTGGGAGAAGCATGAAACTTACTCTTCTCTCACCAGCTATGTGTTAAATTGTGGAAAAATAAGTGAAATTACCTGCGTTTGTGGGGTTGCGGTCTGACGTAGGAAGCATTGTGTTTGCCATGACTTGTTTTTCAAAGCGAGGCCATTACGAGCACTGGTTTTTGTAATATTTTTACCGGAAGGAGTGGTATGTAGACTACTGCCACCTTATTACTTAAGGCCTGCCTTCCCTCCCTTCTCATCTTTTCATTGTGAGAGGGACCTTATGTGAACATAGTCGGTCCGCGCGCGCTCTCTTTTTCTTACATTATTAATTGATTGATCCCTGACTGAATTTTTGTCGCGAGTCTAAGCAGTATTTCACAAAGCTTGCTGTACCGGACCCGCTTCTGATCTACCATTTGAATCGAAGGGAATTTTCAACAAAATAGCAAGGTAGACTATCCTTGGGTGGCAACCAGTCTAAGAAAAGGAAAACTGTGAATTCAAAACCGTGGAAATGGCAACGGGAAGCCACTCCACTATATTTCCCAAAAAGTGATGGCCGTTCACAAATATTAAAAAGAAAATGGAATCTGTGGAGGGCCATGATCGAATATTTTCTAAATAGACATGGCATTTTGAAAAAGGTTGGATTTTGCGGTTAGGGTTTGCTTAACACTAGGAATTGACCCTAGTCGAAAAAAAATTGACATTAAAATTATGTATGTTATAACTGATTTATTTTTCACGGCTTATCAACCCTTACTAGGTTATTTAAATCCGAAATATACTTCAGGTTGCAGGTTGCTTGCAGTGTCAAGTGTTCTCAAGCCGTCCTCATCTAAGTACTAAACTGGATCTACTTTGGTTAACTTTGGTGATCCAACGAAAACCAAGCATGGATGTTATAACTTAAAGAAAATGACTGGTATTTTCATAAAAAATGTAAGTGTATATTTTTGAGCATTAAACTTAAATAGTAAACGAACCCACCCTAAAATCTTCTAAAAGTTAATTTCCTATAGAAGTTAAGGGCATATTAATTCAAGGCACATTAAAACACATAAAACAATATATTTTCCTATAAAAACACATTTTAGTTTAACCGAATTTTTACCTCGCTACCTTAAATATTCTCATTTAGTATCAAATAATAAATAATCTGTTTTTTTTTTGGCGAGTTTTCCGTTCTTAACCTTTCTAATACCAAAACTGTTTTCGACGCAGCAAAATAAAATAAAGCAAAATCCAGCAAACAGCAAAATTAAATGAAAAAGAAGAAACTGAACAAAGGCGGGGGTAAGCTCCCCACCTCAAACACCAGCTCTATCGTTTATTGAGTTAAACTTAGTTTGACACAAGGCCTCAAGTATTGGTGCACCGAATGAGAATCGAACTCAGCTCAATCAGACTAGATTTGCTACGCATTATCCCAAGCCGATGTGTTCCCCAAGAGTTAAACAAGAATCAACGTTGGATATTATTAAGGTATCATTTTACTATATACAGTACTATACCTTTGAAACAGCATTTTTTATAGATGAACAAGACCAGAGTGCAAACTTTTAAGCAATATGTATGGTATACTTAGGCAGCAAGAATTCATCCGAATAAGTTTTCTTAAACTCAACCGACACGGTCTGTCTGCTTAACTTTTTCACCATAGGAGACGTCATGCGTAAAACGGTTACATGGAGCTAGATCGCACCGGAAATTATTATTTTGTGTGCGTCTTAAACATTTTATACAGATTTTAGTGTATATATTTAAGATGCGCGCAAAATAGTTTCTGATGGGATCTAGCTCCGTGTAACCGTTTCACTGATAACGTGACTTTGAATCTCAGTGAAAAAAAATCCCCCTAAAAAAAAAAAAAAAAAAAGCAACAAGCAAACAAAGAAAAGATAAATTTCAGGATGTAGCTAACAAAATGTTGCATATTTCCCGGACAACACCTAGTTCCGGATAATAACTGAAACGTTTGAAAAAACTTGGACAAAAACAAAACAAAATTTGGGCAGTTTATCCACAGTTCAAAAATTATAAAAATGCGATAAAAAAATGAAACAGACCTCCTCGGATGAATTTGACTTGTTTGGATAAACAATATATATATATATATATATATATATATATATGTGTGTGTGTGTGTGTGTGTGTGTGTGTGTGTGTGTGTGTGTGTGTGTGTGTGCGCGTGTGCGCGTGTGCGCGCCTACATACGAAGATATGCTGAAATGTTCTTGGGCCAAATCTGACCAAATGACAGTAGAATTCGTTTTGTAATATTCCTTCTTGGTCAGGCCGAGAACTTTTCATCACCCTCGTATATGTTTATGACCGTTTTTATATAATTTTATTCAACTATATTATGTATGTAATTTTTTTTCTTTTTTTTAATCATAATCTTTAATTAATATAGTAAAATTTCTCAAATGTAGGCTAACAGATCCTCAGCGACGTCTCTGAAAGTCCTAGTATCTGATTGTTACTAAATAGCCTTACTAATATATGTGTACGCGTGTCTATTTACTAAATTTAATTTGATCTGGTACATGTCTGCGTGTGCTGAGCACTCAGTCAGAAATAAACTTACTACGCAGTGATAACATTTTGTTTGATTAGGTTGTTAATCATCGGAGACTCTCTCATTTTTATTCAACTTATTTTAATGTTTGGCACACAATAAAAAAAAGTGGATCACCCTGTGAAGCTCAAAACTCACTTCAATAGTATCCGAATCTTGCGCGCTAATGACTACTCCACGGCGAAGGCCCAATTGCGTTTATGAATATAAGATTTGATGTATGTATATTCTTTCATCTGTCACAGCAATTCTATAAATCTTTATCTGCTTACATTTTTTTCTTGATATCGTTTTCAACTTAAGCTACAATATCATGTAAGAGAGGATAAGTGACATCTTTTTATGTCTTGTGTGTATGCAAAGATGTATGTAATAGGTATTGTTTCTTTTTAAACACTGTTTCATGAAACACAGCTCCTGGAGAAATAGCCATTCGTATTAAATCATTCCAAATCCTTCTGGTCTTTTTATTTAGAATTTTTTTTTTTTTAATAATTTTGTCGTTGTTTTCTAAGTTTAATTCCACTCATTAACGATAATTTTTTTGCTATAGTCTTTTTCTTTCTTTTTTCTTTTTTAATTATCTTTTCTTTGTAACATAGAGAAAGCAATTCTTTCTTCAGTTTATTGTCATTAATGATTCATTTTTTTCTTGTTATATTTATGTCTTTAGCATATTCTTCCGCGTGTCAAAATTGTGCTCCGGTGTCGGTAGGGAAACTAATTCCCTTCCTTTTCGGATCTAAACTGGTTTACGACGGTTCTTCTTCTTCTTCTTCCGGCGTTTCGTCCGCTTCCTGTTTCGACGTTTCTTCTTGTTTCGTTTCTCTGTTAAAAAAGAAAAAAAAAAAAAGAAAAAAAGAGAGACATAAAGAATCAGAATGAATGGACCCAAAATGAGAAAAGGCAGATATAAATAGGGCAACAAGCAGTTATACATTATTTACATTATTCGAACTATTATCCTCATCTTTATCGCCATATTTAAACGAACATTTCGGCCGCTGTACGCTACGGCCTTCTTCAGGTGGTTGGAATGTCGAACTGAACCCTTTATTTCGCTCACTGGGGTAGACTGTTCTAGTTCCACGCGCCATGTTTTTTTTTTAATGGATGTCAGTTATCAGTTATCTCCTGTTAATTTCCCTTTGAAAGCACTCCACTGCTTTAACCAGGTATCGAACTCACAATCTTTGGGTCCCATCATTGGATCTAACCAACGTCTTTATTCACTGTGCCATGTGTCCTTCAGGACAGTTCGACATTCCAACCACCTGAAGAAGGCCGGAGCGTACAACGGCCGAAACGTGATAAATATGGCGACAAAGATGAGGACAATAGTCCGAATAATGTAAATAATGTGCATAATACCTCATCTCAGAAATATAAACAAACAAGCACTTATCTTTAAATGTCAATCGCGAAGACTCAATCCATAAACAGATTGATGCATGTGCACCTATAAAAGAACCGCATTAAGTATCCTTTGACAGGATTTGATTTTTTACGGCTTATCAATCTTTTACAGATTATTTAAAGCCAGAAAATATTTTTAGATTTTAAGCATTTTTTGCTGATAATAATAATTTACTGATACAAGTCCTACTAATTAACCCATAGCGTAGGGGAAATAGGTAGATTCATACCGTGCCGAAGGGTATTTGCGCGTAAGTGAATATAACGAAACCAATTTCCAATTTCAAGCCGTTGTTCATTGCATCATCTAAACACACAAATTTACAACAAGTATTTACAAGCGGTCACCCATCTAGGTACTGACCAAGCTCTAACTTCTGTGATCGTGCAAGAACCGGTGTTTCAACGTGATATGGCCATAAGACTTCATTAACGGGATGTTACGATATTCCACCATGAATCCATTACGGTGCTTTCGTCCACAACAGGTTGAAACCGGTTCTCGTCTGATCACCGAAGTTGAGCCTGGTCTGTACTCAGATAAGTATTGAAAGTTTGATGAATGGTTCTATTACGATTTTTGTAAAAGTTACGCAAACTTGAATAACTGCCAAACTGATGCGTATAAGAAAACAAACAATGGTATTTTATTTTTTTTTTTGGATTGTAAGCTTGAATACAATTTATTTTATCACAGGGAAATTGCTTAATCATTAATTTTTACTAATTCTCCTGACAACTGTGAGTGCAACCAAATCTAACTATAAGGGAAATCCTATTCAAAATATTAGGTTGGTGGAAAAATAATGACGTAATAATGTCGTTTTTTGACGTTAAAAAATACGTCAAAAAACGACATTATTACGTCATTGTTTTTGCACCAACCGAATAAATACCATTTCTCGTTATATAGAAGATATCACTTATTTCGAACGGAAAATTTTATTCTGGCTTTAGAATCCAAGTCTTTCAGGAAAACAGACACGATATATTTGCCAAATGGGCGAAAAAGTGAAAAACACGTCTTTACGCCCAGGATCAAGCAACATATCTCATTTTCTAACGAAACAAATGCTATATAATATGGGATATTTAAAAACAATAGCGATAAGCCAAAAAAAAAAATAAATACAAAAACAAAACAAAAAAGCAATAGCGATAAAAAAAAACAAACACACACACACACAAACAAGCAATGAAAATCTGAACGGTTAGGTAATGTATTTAGATACATTGAATACCAAACTAATTTTAATTTAAAGCTAAGTCTTTCTGCATTTGTTGATTTTCTCTCTCTCATATATATATATATATATATATATATATATATATATATATATATATATATATATATATATATATATGTACATACATAAATATATATATATATATATTTGTATTTGTATTATATATATATATATATATATATATAAGTAGACAACGTATCCGTCAGGCTATTCAGGCCTGACGATTGTGTTTAATCATGAAACAGGGTGTCGCCGCTGGGTGTTGACGTCAATGTCTACTTTTATATTTACATACGCTCTATCTCTGATATTGAGCACTTTGGCTCATAAATGTAGCTTATCTTAAAACTATAATTTTATCATATATATATATATATATATATATATATATATATATATATATATATATAGTAGCGGACTGATCAGGATGTCAGCCTAACCGATGGAGTAGACCCCAATATTAAATAAATATTCAATAAATGCAGACAAATGTAGGTAACTCTTTCAGTAATCAAAAAGAATAAGAACTTTATAAATCATTCTGCACATTATCAGTTACTCAATTCCAATGTGAGATTGTCATTTTCAAAGCTGAAAATCACAACGACAACATTAATAAATTCGCTTTCCGAGAAGAATTTGGAATCACGTTATCCATTAAAAAAGAATTCTTAGATGAACTTGATGCAGAACCAATTATTAGCAGATTCTAATGAAGACACACGATTGCGCTTAATACAGTGGACTGCATATAATAGTCTATTGTTCTCTATCTGTTAATGCGTAAATTGTACAGTAAACTTATTTTTGCTGTTATCATTATATGTTTTTACCAGAGCTCATATTGCAATATACATTGTTATTATTGCTTTTCTCTGGCACTCCTTATTACTGGTTCCCATATTGTATTCATTTCTATGCATGGTCGGCTCAGGAGATTTTGTGGCCTAGCATATGTGCTGATTCCTTACGTTTACGAATTTTTTCAATGGTGTTCTTCGTCTATGATCTCAACCTGATCCCACAGAGGGCAGTGATCTCCCTTCTCTCTCCATATGTGGTCAGCCACGCCTGATTTTTCCACTTCCCCTCGTGTTACAGCTTTCTGGTGTTCTTGAAGCCTTTCCTTAAGGGGGCGGCCCATTCTCCCCTTTATATTTCTTTCCGCAGCTGTACGTTTAGTCATGTTCTCTAGGGGGGGGTCTTACTCGGGAGAGATATCTGCGAAGTGTCGTCAAGATTTTGAAGGTTGTCCTGATGTTATATGGACCGCAGGTCCTTTGTATTTTGTCTGATAACCCGTTCACATAAGGCAGGCAGATTGTTTTCTAATGTTGTTGTCCTCCTCTTGTACCCGCCTATCCCAGTTTATTGGGGCTGCTGCCATGTACCCAGGGTAGTTGTTACTACTTATACTGACCAATTCTTTATCTAATGTCTCTGGGTCGCTACTTATGACTTTTGCTTGGTGATGTAAGCAGCGGACGATCTCTTTCTTTACGCTGTATGGACGGTGGGAGTTGAAATTGAGGTACTGTCCGGTGAATGTCGGTTTACGGTATACGGATGTATACCCCTGCTCTGTTCAAGATACTAGAACAACCAGGAATGGGAGTGTGTTGTTACTCTCTTTCTGCATTGTGAACTGTTTCGAAGGTCTTATTGAGTTCACGTGGTCCAGTAGAACCTGAACATCTTCCTGGTGTGGCCAGAGTATGAAGGTGTCATCTACGTACCATAACCATATAGTTGGCTTTAGAGATATAGATTCTAATGCCATGTCCTCAAAGTATTCCATGTATATATTTGCCATTGCTGGTGATAATGGTGAGCCCATTGCTAAGCCCTCATTTTGTCGATATATGTGTGATCCCATTCTGAAGTGTGTTGTTTGTGTACAGAAAGCCATCACAGATTATCTATTGGATAACTGGTCCATTCTTCTAGGTATGAGTCAGAGGCCAATTTGTCTCAGACTACTGAGAGTGCCTCCTCCGTGGGTACCTTGGTGAACAAACTCACCACTTCCAAGCTCACCTTCTGGTTGGATAGGATGGGAGCATCTTTGATTATTTCCACAAATTGGGCGGAGTTTCGGATATACGAAGGAGACTTTCCGATCAATGGATCAATTATATCTACAAGGAAACGACTCAGAGGGTGGCACACAGAGCCTTGGCAACTAACAATCGACCTGAGCGGAATACCGTCTTTGTGAATCTTAGGGAGACCGTATATGTGAGGTAGCTTGGTGTAACGCTGCCATAACTGCCTATACGTCTTAGGTGCAAAGTAATCCTTGTTCTTGATTAGTATCTGTGACAGTTTGCGTTCCGTTTTCATAGTAGGGTCCTTTTTCACTTTGCTGTAGCTACCATTGCTAATGAGGTCTTCCAGTTTAATCACAACAGTCGCATTGCCTTTGTCAGCCGGTGATATGATGATGTTTTTGTTCCTCTGTAGGGATCCGATCGCCAGCCTCTCCAGTTTTCTTTCTAGCCTTCTAGGAAATTTAAGCAACCCACCGACCATCGATGATGGTAGGATGCAAAAAAAGAAAATCAATCTTTCATCGGCCGATTTTTCTTCCCTTTCTGATCCTACTCACTTTCCAACTCGTGATCTGGAAAATGTCACTTGATCTTTTCTCGGGTGGAGTTGAGAGCCGACAAGTGGCGAAGTGGGAAGTGATTCTAAACAAAATTATACCAGGTGCATTTTTACTTGTCGAATGGCTACGACATGAAGTAATGATACAAAAGATGAATTGTAATTTCCCGTGCAGAGAAGCAAATTCGTCAAGGTCATTTAACAAAGAATGATTTGGATCCTTTTTCAAGTGTTCCTTTTAAGGTAGTACTGGAGATTTCTAGCCCGAACCAAGAAATACTTCCTTCCCCACAAAAAACTGATACTTGTTCAAATTTTTGGGGAAATGTGTCGGGGTGATATTTTTTCAGTACTTCATAGAAAGTTTTTTAAAAATATAACAAGAAACACTTGCACTGATATATAATTTTGAAATGGTTTTCTGTACATTCGTACATTGAAGACATTGTAGCCAGCAACTAGACCATGAGAAACATGAAGTGCGTCAGAGAAAGTAAAAATAGAAAGTTACTTACTGGCTCGCTTCCGCTTTCGTCGCTTCCGTTTCTTGTTAGGCCTCTTCTTGCGTTTCCATTTCTTTTGTTTATGGCTGCGCCGGGTTCGATCAGCGTCTGTTTTTGCTGAGTTAGACGAGAAATACAAAAAAAAAAAAAAAAAAAAAAATTGCAGAGATTAAATAAAAATTAACTCACATCTTTTGAAGACTTTTTTGTTCATTTCGAAGAATTGGCTATCGTATTTTAAAGTATTTTATTATAACGCTCCAGTTAAACCAATGTTTGCGAAACATATCAATAAAAATTAAGGATACAACATATATATATATATATATATATATATATATATATATATATATATATTATAATAATATTTTTTGTTTAAAAATATGATTCCTTCGCTACATAAGAGTTCTCATGTTTCAAAAACAAGAGCCGAAACTTAATTTTAATAATTATTTGGATGATTTCGGCTCTCGTTTTTGAAACATGAGAACTCTTATGTAGCGAAGGAATCATATTTTTAAACAAAAAAATATTATTATAATATAAGCTCTATTTCTGTATGGAGCACTGTCTTCTTAAAAATAAAAACAAAAATACTAAGGAACCCCGGATTATGCACCCACCGTGTTCTTTTCTATTTTCTGCATACCTGCACAATGATATATATATATATATATATATATATATATATATATATATATATATATATATATATATATATTGTTTAAAATGTGTTACAGGGAAAGAGTGATCAACAGCCGAGATAGAGAGTTTATAGATAAAGACTAGGGACATGAGAATCAACAACGCATGGTGACGGTCAGTTTCGCACTTCAATGCGATTTTAAAACCTGAAGTTCATGAAACTGACAATTACTATGCAGTGTCGATTCCTGTATGCACACTGTCTATACGTATGATATAGCTATATATGTGAGTGTGTATGTCTATTAACGTTATGGCTTTTCGTAAAATAATTGATTTCCAATGTCATAATTCGATGAACTTTTCTTTAAAAAAATAATGAAGAAGGGTTTAATTCAGTATTATCCAATAACATCATTAACAATTTGAAAAATAAAGATTCTGAAATATAGAGATTTTTTTACCCATATTGCATATATAGTAAAATCGAATTTCCGGTTCAGGGTGACTAAAACAATTTAACGACTTTTTCATTATTTTCGAGAGAGAGGTTCATTAATTTATGACACAGAAACATACAGTTACAAAAATGTTATAATCCTACTGCCTATGTATATATAGCCCATATTATCTCATATATATATATGTGCGTCTATCCATGTGTGTAGGTATATATATTTCTGTATTATCTTATATATGTATGTGTATGCGTATGTATATATAGCTCCAGATTATCTCATATATATATATATATATATATATATATATATATATATATATATATATATATATATATATATATATATATATATATATATAGTTAAATTCCCAGATCAATTCTGTGGACAAGACAGATTGGTATTAAATGACAATTGGAAAAAAATCTCTTACTATAAAGGTAATTTACATTAACCAGAAAAAAATGCTTAGACAGAAGCGTCTATCTTTTTAAATTTGGATTTTTTAATGTAACTATAACAACAAGAACATTTCGATTTCATTTTTGCCTTGAAAAAGTCGGAAGACGAAACGCGTCGGCAAAATCTAAGATCTTTTTTCCAACTGTCATTTTATACCATATATATTTATATATATATATGTGTGTGTGTGTCTATCCATGTGTGTATGTATATATACTTCTATATTATATATGTAGGTGTATGCGTATGTATATATAGCTCCAGATTATATCACATATATAGTACTGTTGTTATTTACTCATTTTATCTTAGTTGGTACAATTAGTATGGGGCTTCCAGTGAGAGTCAATGCTGAATAGTAATAGTAAACAAAACTAGTCAAGTAATCATTACTTGACATTGATGTCCAAAATAAAATGCTGCTCGTTGCGGTGAAAATCTCATGAATTTGATTTTTTAACTGATTCATTTTTAAGACTGATCAATCCATTGGAGATTATTTAAAGCCAGTAATTTTTTTTTAGATTGTAAGAATTCATTTTTTTTGAGATAACAATGGTGTAGTCCTACTAATTAACTGGGAGAAGAAGGGGTTGATTCATACATTTTCCAAGGGTATTTTGCCGTAAATAATTATGACAAACCCAACGGTAATTGGAACTCGGCTCTCCGATTAACAATTTCGAGCCATTATCCATTACACCACCGGCGCATCCAAGCTTACAGCATCTGGTATACCCAAACGGTCACCCATCTAGCTATTGACCAAGACCAACATTGTTTAACTTCAGCGTGATATTGTCGTAAGTTCTCATGAATTTGGGTTCAGGAATGTTCAAATTTTTTTTCTCTATAAATGAATTTTGATTGCTGAACCCAATTTCGACATTGATAAGATTCATATCAACGTTATTCGGGAATTTTTGATGATGTTTGAGAACAGATTGTCAGTGAGTCATATATTTAAATTGTTTTAAAATCTTTCTTATTTCTCCTTTAGACGTATCGGGAACATTAACCTAACAGTTTCCAGTCAGTTCGTTTTACTAGTCTCCAACCACAGCGACTCTGAGAGTCTATGTTATATTGCAAGTTTATCACGACTTTATAGCTATTTCCATGGCAAATGTTCGTACGGGCTCCATTCGTTAGTTCCTCCATTTCATGCCTTTGCAACTTAGACCGCCATATTACGCCCACGGACTTGAACCCTCGTCATTCCCTCCATATTCCAACTGTAAGGAGGAAGTGCGACTTAGCTTTTCACCAATAAACGCTGATTTGTAGAACATTGCGTGGATATTTCCCCGAACGCTACAATATTAACCTCTTCAGTCAAGAGCCAATCTTGTTATATCATCCATTGTCTTCAATTCTTACTTCCTAGATTGTCATCCTGTGTCGTTATCGTATAGTGTAATCTGTAACAAGTTGGCTTAACAGACGGTTACTTTGTAGTGAGTCCAATTCTCTCTGGTTGGTGCCATATGTTGTGACCTTGCGTGACACTAAGTGTCATTGATAGTAGTTGGAAGGAATGTGACATCCATTTAAATAAAGGTTTTATGTGTGAACCCCGGATAGAATTGGAGCGTAAGAAGGGCTGCAATGTAGAAATTACTGAAATGAAAACATTGTGATATAAGGTCGAGGAAAATGAATGCTAATGAATCTAAATACGTGGTCAGAGTTATGCGTGGTGCATATAAACCGTACGTCACGTGAGAGATTTTGGAGCGAAGAGTTGGAGCAGTAGCAGTTGAGTGAGAAGCGTCCGAGCACGGCGATGGACCGGAGATGCCGGAAGAAGTCAATGTCCTGCTGTTGAAGAGTATTACTGACGTCGAGCCGGACAAGAGAATGGCTGACGTGAAGATTTGATAACGCGAAGTCCCTCTTGTGAATGACTTAGTAAAACAGAAGATTCCTTGTCACTAGGTTCCAGGGGAGGTATCGTTGTTCTTTGGTTTTCATGGCACGGTTCCGCCAACCGGATTCAGCGCTTAAGTGCGGACGAAAATTCGATCTTCACTACACTGTGATCAATCAGTCGCAACGTGGGACAGAGCAGATGAAGAAACGAAGCGGCCATTAGTTGACTGGTGCCAGTTCTGATCAGCGTGAGAACGATCTCGGATCGAGTCGGGCCGACCGCGTTATACTTGTAACAAGTTAAGCTTAGAAAATAATACTAGAAAAAGCTTTTTAATCTGATATATTTTTTTCAATTTTTCTATAAATTTTTGTCCATATGGATATCGTTTTGTTAATTGGAGATTTCAATCAGTATAATGTCAGACTATCATCAACTGGCGGGTAACATTCATAATGTTGCATTAGGAATCATATATCTCATTCCGTAACCCTCTATCTTGAGTGGATCTTGAGCCTTGTGTTAGTGAACGTTAGTAAACAAAATACACTACACAATCTTTATTCGTCTTGGCAGTGTACGACAATATTATTGGGCTTTAAGCGTTTGTCTCTCTCTCTCTCTTTTTTTTCATAATTTCATTTTAGATAGCTTAAAGAGCAGCAAATGTTTTAAATATCCTCATTGTTGGCCATGGCAGGCATATGTAACTTATGTCGTCATCGTATTTTTCTCTCCAGATAGAAATATATGACAACATTTTCTGCCGATATGTCTTAGACATACACAACCCAACTTTGATAATCACGCGCATAATAATTCCTACATATAACTGTTTTTATTTTTTAAGATTTATATCTGTGTGTAAATTTGTATCTTTTTATTAAACTTTTCTCATTCACACACACACGCACACAAATACACACAGATATTCGGAAACTTAAACATTAAGTAGAGCAACTGAACGTAGCTGACTTTTGCTGTTAACCCCTGGGTACAGTGGGCTTTCAGCGGGCAAGAGACTATTTCGAAGGAGAGGGTGGAAAGTAGGTGTTAGAGTAAGTATATTTATGGTTATAATCCACAAAACTTTTTGACGTACCTCGTATACCTGTGTGCGTGTACGTGTGTGTGTGTCTAGAGAGAGAGAGAGAGAGAGAGAGAGAGAGAGAGAGAGAGCGGCGGCGGCGGCCAGAGATGTAGATATGTGAATAAATATGTGTGCGTGTAAAAATTAGAAAAATATGCATATACACCCATATAAATATACATGCATACATACATACATACATACATACATACATATATATATATATATATATATATATATATATATATATATATAAATTCCAATGTGTCGGTGAGATTGTACATGAACACATATTCTTTTCAATTTTATGTTTTATGTTTCGTTTTCTTAATTTTTTTGCTATTTTCCAACCGATGGGAAAGGAGAATTCTAAGTTTTTTTTTTTTTTTTTTTTCAGATATTTTTTTGTAATTTTCCTGGTGTTGTATTTTTTTTCCTTTTCTCTAAGAAGACTTCCGATGGAAATAACACGGAGGAATAGGCGACCTCCGCAGACGTCTGATGTTTTCTTAGCAAAAATGAGGTACATTCTAAGTGCATACAACACATATTTGATGGATTTTTTTTTGACACAACCAAAGGCGAAATGTATCCAGAGACGATGCCTCGGCTTTCTTGGCAATATGCATATTTATAACTCATTGAAGTCGCAGACATTTTTGTTAAGTACGCCGATGAACTGGCGAATGGGTGCGCAAAATTTCATCAAGGTTTAAAAGATTGACCTTTAAACAATTGCAACTATTGTAGATAACGTGAAAATGAGATTCTTGCAAACAAAAAATAAATTTTCTATTTAAATAGTTATACATATGTGTATTTACATATACACTCATACCTCGTTTTAGCGGATAAAATGGCGGAAACATCGATCCAATAATACCGATTGTCCGTAATTACCGACACTAAATCTGTAGTAACTAATATCAGCGATTACATAACGAAAGAAAGAGTAATTATATAGTAGTGTAAATTAAATCAAGCATACTATCCAATTTGAGGATAATTTCTGTTTAATTCACCTTAATATATATATATATATATATATATATATATATATATATATATATACATTAAAGTTCGCACCAAATTCTCTTAGAGCGAGGTCCTTCCATTGCACAACGGTTGAGTAGAGCTTTGCGATCGCCCCAAATATAAGCGACTCGTGTGCGTTATTTCTAAGTGTGGGGTTTACGTTCGCGCTCACACCGATAAACAAGCCAAAAATAGATGTTTCTCTTTTTTTTTTAATTGTAAAACAATCCTTGTAAGTACCTCGAATACCATCCGTACTTAGGAAATGTGAATAACTCCGTGATTTTTGATAATTTTTCATTTTGAGGGTTGAAGTTGTGTGTGTCTGTGTGTGTAAGAGAGAGAGAGAGAGAGAGAGAGAGAGAGAGAGAGAGAGTCTGGGAAACACACACAAACACACACATATACGTATATTTTTTTTTTAGTTAAATTGGAGTAGATTTGAATAGCGAAATTAAATCAGAGCATTTTGTTTTTACTGATGGGGAAATCTGATCTAGGGCAGAAGTTGTACCCATTGAATCTGGGTCATCAGGAGACAATGGAAATGTTCGAAATAATATTTATCGATTAAAAATTGAAATGGAGCTGAGTAAGCTAGAAGGAACTTTGGAATTCACATGATTTTGGTTGAAGCAGCCAGAACCCCGTGATAATCGCGTGCGAAGTAGTAGGGCCGAGGGTCAGTTATAATCAGCCGGGTTTATCTATATAAACGCGTAATTATACTGAAAAAGACAGACGGGAAAAATTCTTGAAGAGAGAAGAGATAATTGGCCCGGGCAAGCGTTGGGGGGAGGAACGCCACTATAACTTTATATAATATAACTTTTATATTTGTTCGTTTTTCACATGTTCATTTGGGAAGGTTTTACGTACATATCATCTGTTTTAAATAAACATGTTAGCTTCTTTAATAATAGATTCAATTAATACTGGCGATGTAATATAATATTTTTAACGTGTGTTTATAGTTGGTAATATTATTATTATTAGGCTCTCCAAGTAATTTCTCCGTAAAGGATTATGCCATTTTTTTTTATTAGGGTGGCATTAGTAAAATCAAAAGTATATCCAGTTTTCTTCCTTTGTATTACGAGAAAGTTTGAATGGGTGTCTAAACGTAAATCGTTTTTGTATTCGTACATACGAGCTTTTAGATCAAGTGATGTTTTTCCGATATATTTTTAGGTAGGTTTTGAATCTGTTAATTTCTTGAAACTTCGGACAGATGCGTCATCTCTCCTTAAATTCGGAATGTCACAAATTTATCTCATCATACTCTCCATATTTGATCCCATCTATGATATATATACATACATACATATATATATATATATATATATATATATATATATATATATATATATTATGAAATGGACAAAGTCCGACAATTATTTAAAGACATTTTTATGTTTAACATTCTTATGTATGTATATATATATATATATATATATATATATATATATATATATATATACACATTATACATAAATATATATATTTATATATATACACATTATACATAAATATATATATTTATATACATTCACATTATACATATATATATTTGTGTGTGTGTGTGTTAATTTCGTGTGTGTGCAGGTATTTGCTTGATTGTGTCAAACATAACCTCTTCGAAAGAATCTATAGTGTAATTATAATATTAGGTTCGTGCGAAAATAATGACGGTTTGACGATACATAAATTTGGATGGATGCCAAGCTGGGAAAAGTTTTTGTGAAGCTTTTTATCGATTACGACTTAATCAAGCAACATAAACAAACCCAGTCCGATGAAGTCATAACAGATGAAACGTGTCACAAAAATTATTTCAAAATTATCATATATATATATATATATATATATATATATATATATATATATATATATATATATATATATATAATATATATTATATATATATATATATATATATATAATTCGACATTTTTATTACTTCAAACGTTATTACAGAGAGCACTTCGTATTTGAAATAGACGCTTTATCCTTGAAACAATATTTTATGTATGAGCGGTGAACAAGGAGTTCTGACCTAACACACTGAATTTTTTTTCTTTGAGCTTGCTTAAAGGAACAAGTCTACTATACCAAATCAAGACCTCGGAAGAACTTGCAAGGCGAATACAAGAAGTTACGTCTTCCATACTACTAGAGTTCCTACTGAAATCGGTTGACGCGATTCCTGAGCGGCTCGGAAGACTGGTAACGAAATGTGGTGCTCATATGGAATTTTAAATAAAATCTCATGCTAAACGCTTTTCTTCATACCCATGTCTTGTAAACTAGTAGTTAATAAATAAATTACAAATATTTTCAAATGGAGAGTTACTTTTCAATCACTATATATATATATATATATATATATATATATATATATATATATATATAATTATTTATTTAAAAATATGATTCCAACACGCTACATAAGAGTTCTCATGTTTCAAAACAAGAGCCGAAAACTTCAGTATAATTATTTGAATTAAATTGAATTAAAGTAAGCTCTGTTCCATCTTCAAGCGAAATTTTTTTTTGAATAACTTATTTCTGAAATTTACGTGTTTTAATAGCAAATTCATTATTGAAATCAAAATTTCCATGGTGACGGCCAGCGCGATTGAAGATGGATGTAGATGTATGCATTCCGACATTAACCACTAAGTATTGGAGAAACGCAAAGGTCAGCGTAGGATTTGCCTCGGCTTGCTGAACTAGATGTCTACTTGCTGTTACTGTTACTTTTCGCGAACGGCCACTTCTTGATCGTGGTACCATCCATCATAAAAGCCTTCCATTCATAAATAATTTGTTGTACGGTGGAGTAGTGCACTTCAAACCGTTTTCATAACTATTTGGAGCCTTTCTCCATCATTATAGGTTTTAAGTATGCGATTTTTAAACCTTCAGGAATTTCTTTTGATATTTGCATATATATATTTTTTTAATTTAGTCTCTAACTGCACACTTTTGCATACACAATGAGTTATATTGTTTAACTGCAGTATACACTGCTTACCAAAAAAATGAACAGGTGAATTTTTACATGCGCAGAAATATTATTTACACCGACAAACACGTAAAACAAAACTACAGAATGTAAATGTAATGGTTTACTTTTGAAATTTTTAATTTTTAATTAATATTTTTTTCCAGTTTGATAAAAATCTTTGAAAGTGGTTGTAATTGATTTAATAAAAATTTTTGTTAATGAATATACAGGTTAATTAAGATTTGTTAATCATCTGGAAAAAGAGACAATTTTATAAAATACTATCTTTATGGTTCACTTACCTTTACACCACTGTATATATATATATATATATATATATATATATATATATATATATATATATATATATATATATATATATATATATATAGAAAGAACAGTAAGATATATAATCCGTTGTTCTTATAGATAATTTTTATTTTTACAAAATAGTGCTCAATGTAAATTTACAGAGCATTAATATTATAAATAGCGGAAAAACCATATTTTAAATCAATTAATTTATAATATATATATATATATATATATATATATATATATATATATATATATATATATATATATATATATATATGTATGTGTGTGTTTGTGTGTGCGTGCGTACGTGCGTGCGTGCGTGCATATATCGTACGGGAGGCCTGCAAATGGCTAAAACATGTCTGAATACAGATGTCGAAGGGTTTTCGCTACTGATATCCAGATTTACGTTATTTTTTCCGCTATTCTTGGGGGTGGGGGAGAGGAGACAAGATGCCCACAAGAATCTCCGAGGTCATATTTGTCATTAGATGAAATGGAAAACGCGCACAATATCCTACCAAAGTCCTCATTGACTCACTCTGTTCCGGTGGATCCTCACTTGACAGCATTAAGTTGTCATTTTCCAATCAAAATTTGATATCTTGCATGATATGAATGTGACAGGATCCCACAGAAGAAGGGCTGGGTCTATAATCAGACAACACAGACGTCAACAATAGCGAACATAAATTGTTTCAATGATGCTCAATAGAAATGGAGGGGGTCACTGATAAAAGAAAATTTACAAAAAACAGAACGAAAATGGAAGAATTTGTCAAACAGCGTGACAATTTTCAGTTCAATTGAGTGGCAATTATCAATATTATTATTGTTGTCACCATGTATTTCTTTCGTTCCTCTTTACGCTCTTTCTTTCATCAAGCTACAACTTAGTCCTTCTTTCTTTCTTTCTTTCGTTCTTTCGTTCTTTCTTTCTTCATGCTATTTCTTTCATAACGCTAATATTTAGTCGGTGTTTCTTTGTTTCTCATTCTATCTCTTTGTTTTTCTTTCTTTCATTCTTTCATCAAGCTATCACTTAGTCGGTCTTTCTTTCTTTCATCAAATTATCACTTAGTGGCCTTTCTTTCTTTCTTTCTTTCTTTCGTTCTTTCGTTCTTTCTTTCTTCATGCTATATCTTTCATAACGCTAATATTTAGTCGGTGTTTCTTTGTTTCTCATTCTATCTCTTTGTTTTTCTTTCTTTCATTCTTTCATCAAGCTATCACTTAGTCGGTCTTTCTTTCTTTCATCAAATTATCACTTAGTGGCCTTTCTTTCTTTCTTTCGTTCTTTCGTTCTTTCTTTCTTCATGCTATTTCTTTCATAACGCTAATATTTAGTCGGTGTTTCTTTGTTTCTCATTCTATCTCTTTGTTTTTCTTTCTTTCATTCTTTCATCAAGCTATCACTTAGTCGGTCTTTCTTTCTTTCATCAAATTATCACTTAGTGGCCTTTCTTTCTTTCTTTCGTTCTTTCGTTCTTTCTTTCTTCATGCTATTTCTTTCATAACGCTAATATTTAGTCGGTGTTTCTTTGTTTCTCATTCTATCTCTTTGTTTTTCTTTCTTTCATTCTTTCATCAAGCTATCACTTAGTCGGTCTTTCTTTCTTTCATCAAATTATCACTTAGTGGCCTTTCTTTCTTTCTTTCGTTCTTTCGTTCTTTCTTTCTTCATGCTATTTCTTTCATAACGCTAATATTTAGTCGGTGTTTCTTTGTTTCTCATTCTATCTCTTTGTTTTTCTTTCTTTCATTCTTTCATCAAGCTATCACTTAGTCGGTCTTTCTTTCTTTCATCAAATTATCACTTAGTGGCCTTTCTTTCTTTCTTTCGTTCTTTCGTTCTTTCTTTCTTCATGCTATTTCTTTCATAACGCTAATATTTAGTCGGTGTTTCTTTGTTTCTCATTCTATCTCTTTGTTTTTCTTTCTTTCATTCTTTCATCAAGCTATCACTTAGTCGGTCTTTCTTTCATCAAATTATCACTTAGTGGCCTTTCTTTCTTTCTTTCTTTCTTTCGTTCTTTCGTTCTTTCTTTCTTCATGCTATTTCTTTCATAACGCTAATATTTAGTCGGTGTTTCTTTGTTTCTCATTCTATCTCTTTGTTTTTCTTTCTTTCATTCTTTCATCAAGCTATCACTTAGTCGGTCTTTCTTTCTTTCATCAAATTATCACTTAGTGGCCTTTCTTTCTTTCTTTCTTTCTTTCGTTCTTTCGTTCTTTCTTTCTTCATGCTATTTCTTTCATAACGCTAATATTTAGTCGGTGTTTCTTTGTTTCTCATTCTATCTCTTTGTTTTTCTTTCTTTCATTCTTTCATCAAACTATCACTTAGTCGGTCTTTCTTTCTTTCTTTCTTTCTTTCTTTCTTTCATATTCTATTTCTTTGCCTTTATTTCTTTCTTTCATCAAGCTATCACTTGGTCGGCCTTTCTTTCTCATTCTATCTCTTTGCCACTCTTTCTTTCTTTCTTTCTTTATTCACGTTATCAGTTAGTCAGTCTTTCTTCCTTTCGTTTTTTTCTCTTTGTCTTTCGTTCTTGCTCTCTTTCTTTCACCAAGCAATCACTTCGTCAGTATTTATTTATTTATTTCTCAGTCTATATCTTTGTCTTTCTTTCTTTCTTTCTTTCTTTCTTTCATCAAGCTATTACTTGGTCTTTCTTTATTTTTCTTTCTTTTTATCTTTTTATCTTTCTTTCTTTTTTCCTTGCTTTCATCAAGCTTTCACTTAGTCGATATTTCTTTCTTTCTTTCTCAGTCTATCTATTTTTCTTTATTGCTTTCTTTCTTTCATGAAGCTATCGCATAGTACGGGCTTATGGCCACATCACGATGAAACATCGGTTTCCGTACGATGACTGAAGTTAAGCAACGTCGAGCCTGGTCAGTACCTAGATGAGTGACCGCTTGGGTATGCCAGGTGCTGTAAACTTGGATGGTGTAATGGATAATGGCTTGGAATTGCTAAACGAAGAGTAGAGTTCAAATTCCATTTGGATTCATTATATTCACTTACGTGCAAATACCCTTGTGAAAAGTATGAATCCACCTCTTCTCCCCATCTATGGGTTAATTAGTAAAACTTGCATCACTAAAACCATTATTATCTACCACCCTCACCTCACCTCCAAAATTTGCGTACGGAATATTTAGATTTCGGCATTAAATAATCCATAGAGACTGATATGCCACTAAATAATAATAATAATAAAAAAAAAAACTTAGTCGTTCTGTCTTTCTCTCTCGTTGTTTCCTATTTATTTATTTATTTTTCTTTTTTTTTTGCCAATTTGATATCTATCTATCTATCTATCTATCTATCTATCTATCTATCTATCTATCTATCTCAGTCTCTTCATTCTATCTATCTATCTATCTATCTATCTATCTATCTATCTATCTATCTATCTATCTATCTATCTATCTATCTCAGTCTCTTCATTCTATCTATCTATCTATCTATCTATCTATCTATCTATCTATCCCAGGCTCTTCATTCTATCTATCTATCTATCTATCTATCTATCTATCTATCTATCACAGTCTCTTCATTCTATCTATCTATCTATCTATCTATCTATCTATCTATCTATCTATCTATCTATCTATCTATCTATCTATCTCAGTCTCTTCATTCTATCTATCTATCTATCTATCTATCTATCTATCTATCTATCTATCTATCTATCCCAGGCTCTTCATTCTATCTATCTATCTATCTATCTATCTATCTATCTATCTATCTATCTATCTATCTATCTATCTATCTATCTATCACAGTCTCTTCATTCTATCTATCTATCTATCTATCTATTAGGTTGGTGCAAAAATAATGACGTAATAATGTCGTTTTTGACGTATTTTTAACGTCAAAAAACGACATTATTACGTCATTATTTTTGCACCAACCTAATATCTATCTATCTATCTCTTTTAGCATTTTATTATATTTCTCAATATATCAACTGAAGTGAACATGGTTTTACTTTATATTGTCTACATATTTTCAATATCCATCTCCTTAACTATTCTTCCAGTGCCATATTTTCTCTCACTTTTTGAACATTTCTTCATTATTTTTTCGTTGTCGAAACATGTTTTCATAGAAAATACAATATCGGTACATTGCTTCATTTTATTTTTATAATAAATTTGAAGTAATTAAAAATGAGAAAATCACTTTTAAAAGCTATTTTAACAATTAATGGATTTTTTTTAATGCGACTTTATTTCTGATTTATATAAGTGTTATATTTAGTGGCTAAATATTAGGTTGGTGCAAAAATAATGCCATTATTTTTGCACCAACCTAATAAGAAAAAATGCAGGATTAAGACCCCAATAATTGCATAAAAATATTAGGTTGTTGCAAAAATAATGACGTTATAATGTCGTTTTTTGACGTTAAAAATACGTCAAAAAACGACATTATTACGTCATTATTTTTGCACCAACCTAATACTTTGTTTTACATTTTATGTACGAAAATAAAGTTAGCAGATATAGACTTGGAAATGTCCCAACGAGAGGTGAGCATTTATTAAACATGGTAATTGAGGCCATTCTTCCCGTTATGGCTTCCAGTAGCTTAATGGTAAAGCACGCCTGGCTTGAAGGTGTTTTTACTGATTAAAAAGAAATACAGATTTGATTTCTGTGGGGAAGTATTTTATGCTTTTATAAGACTTTAGGTATCTTGAATTATATTTTAAAAATTTACTGTTTAAAAACTAAGGATGTCCAAACATGTGTACTCACTAAATTTACATTAACATTTAAATTAACTTAAAATTATTTAATTTAAATTAAATTTACATTAATTAACATTAAAATTAACATTTACACAATAAATAAAGTAGGTAGCTATAAA
This sequence comes from Acanthosepion lycidas, assembly GCA_963932145.1. Taxonomy (NCBI): domain Eukaryota; kingdom Metazoa; phylum Mollusca; class Cephalopoda; order Sepiida; family Sepiidae; genus Acanthosepion; species Acanthosepion lycidas. The sequence goes on from OZ010578.1 coordinate 71,953,821, forward strand.
AAATCAATATCCTCTACCAAGTGTTCCAAGAAAAAGGACTTAAGATAAACGTTTCCAAGATAAAAACTCTGTTGGATATTGGAATGAAAGCAATGATAGCACATACACTGAATCCATAATAAAAGTTCAGGATGTGAATTTAGTAAATACTAAGTACTTCAAATACCTCGGTGTATTGATCAGTTATAACAGATTTAGTATAGGGGATTAGGAAATTGAACATAGAATAAACTGCACTAGAGGTAGTTTCACCCAATACCGCAAATTGCTACATAACCAAAACATAAACATGAAAACTTGAGTCATGTTCTTAAATAACCTTGTCAGATCGTGACTTTCATATAGATGCCATGCATGGCGCTAAACTCGTTCAGAAATATCTGTATAACCGCTTTCTCAAATCAATGCTTGAAATAGATTTGAGCGGATGAATCTTATGTGTCTTGGCGAAGACCACACTACTTCGAACCTTGTGGACTAGAGCTACAGAATCAGAAATAAAGAACAGTACCAAATAACAGAATCCACATCGCTTGAGTGCCATTTAACAGCAGCAACAGAAAAAAATGGATATCACTTGTAACCCGAAAATAAGCTAATGATATAATCAAGATATTGACATTCCACACTACTTCAAATAAAAGGCTAGGAAGGAAACCCTCATCAATACTAGAATGAGCGATAACAGCTACTGAAGTTGAGAAACCTATTTTCTTAACAAATTGTTTTAAGAGAAACATTTTATAAATTTCAACCGGTAGCAGTACTGGCTTCTTGGTTAATGAATGCCGAATGTTTCCTTATAAGGAAACGGCTAATATTACCTTTACCATTATAGTATTTTAAATCAAAATCTATATAGGATTCATTGCTAAAAGACACATTTTCACCTCGTATACATATGTGTGTGTGTATGTTCGTCTGTGTATGTGTAGACGCATGAAAATGTTTTCATACCTATATACATTAGTGTATACATTCCTTTTTGCACGAACAAATTGTCTACTCCCACCTGTCTTGTAACCATCCAACCTCCTCCTCCTCTTCCATCTCAGCCTGATTGCTGGCAGCGATAGGGGATTATTTCCCACTATCAATTTTTAATTCGGCCATTAACAAAATTGGTCTCTTTCCTCCATTTTCTCCATCCGTTTATTCGTTTCAGTATTTGCTAAAAGACGCCTAATGGGCCACATATGTTTAGTCACTAATGGACAAGCCCATCCACATTCAGTGCTTGGCTCTCGTTAGGAAATTGGTCCTATTTGGCAGTGACGTATATACGAACAATATACGGCAGCCATTTTCTCTGTTGTATATATTCGAACTACCACTTAGTTGAACTTTGAACTCTACATATTTGTTTGATTGTATACTCAAGTGTTATGTATTTATTTTTTTACTTAGTTATTCGATCTCTTGTTTATAATTATCACCAGCAGCCATAAAAGTTTCGTGTTAAATCAAGATAAGTCAACTCAACTCATCCATAAATTATTGACTTCAGGTTTTAACTTCAATCAACTTCTGCACTCGATGTAAAAGTAACATTATCTCTTTAATTTAACTATACCACTTTCTGATGTTTGCAATAAGTTCCTGATTGTAGTAGTGAGTTACCTGTTCCTCTGCATGTTTATAAGGAATGCAGTAGATTTAGAATTATTTGCAGAGGCTGGTAGTAAATTTCGAATTGTAAATTTTCCGATTTTAACATATATAAAAAGAACTGAATTTTGACCAAACAGAGATAAACGGATGCTTACTTTCTATTTGTTGTAACCTAGAGAAGGTTACTGAATAGAATAATCACACGAAGGTTGGTAATGAACGATAATATTTAGGACACGAAAGAAACATATTAGATTCGTCACCGGCACGTAGTAGTAGTCAACTGCTAGAAGAACTCAAGTGAACTCTACAATGAATCTCCGATTGCAGGATATCTACCAACCACCCCGCGCGGTGAGATGTGGCACAAGGCCGAATATAATGTCGGGTATCCGAGCCCGTAGGCTCGACCAAAAGTTCCCCGTAGACCCCCATATAAACCGGGGTCGGGTAGCTGTTTCCCGAGACGAGACTCTGACCTTCGACATATCTTCGTCTAGGGATCCTCTCTGCACGGAGGCAGAGAGTTTGACCAGCACAACCGGAGACGAATCTCCAACTGCAGACTAATTACTATTGTGTTTATGTGAATGGGGACATACCCATTATCGTCTGTAAATATTCTACAACACTATCTCTTAGTTTTATGCTTATTTTCGCTTTAATGAAATAAAAAAATAATATTAAAATTATATTTTAACTTTTTCCTTTATAAGAAAGAAAAAACTGAAAACTGAACAAATATTAAGTTCCTAAATTTAATATTTTAAGTGTATGATAATCCTTAAAGTATTACTTTAATTACTACCATTTTTCATACAGACATAACGCTGTACTCGGCTTGTACTTCTAACTTTATTTGTACGCAAATAATCCAGGAAATTAATGATTTCTAGAAAATAGTATTTTCATGAATCCTAGAGTTGTCAATTAGCCATTCAAATTGAAATCATGAAAGAATGATGGAAAAAGTTTACATCATCAATTGGTCGTCCACTGATCGCCAATGAAACATCAGTTTAAGAGTATATACACCACATATTGCGGTATTGCATCCATTACTGGTTTGCTAGTAGCTCACAGCGCCTGGTATTCATCAGTAGACACCCATCTAAGTAATGACCAGACTCAACCTTTCTTAGATTCGGTGATCGAACGAGAATTGGTCTTAAAACGTGATATGCACACTTTTGAGATACGTTTACAATGGCGCTTGAATTATACATTTTTCATGAATTTTTAGCAAGGGAGTTAACTCTTGCATTTGAAATTATTAATAAGCACAGAAAAGATCACCAAATGTTCATTTCCTTTTCCCATGTGGGAGCTTATTGTTGATTTTTCCTCTTCACTTACTCTCAGCTTGTTTCATTGTCGTTTCTTTTCTTTTTTGATTAATGTGCTTTATTTCCTTCAAAACATGACACACCATTAATGTAGGCTCCTCGTGTTTTTTCAATCTGCTGCGTACACAAAACGCATGCAATATTTCCATTAGTAAACCTATTTTTGAAAAAAGGAATAATAATCTCTTTTCTTCTTGATGACATTATAGTTCACGAATTTCTACCAACTCGTTTAATCGTAGACTTCATGGCCTCCTATCCAATGCTCTACCATCTGGCCACATCAGAGAGACGCATCTTGTTCACTGTGACTGCATTATTTTCCAGTCTTGTTTTTTGTTTACTGGAGCCTTTGAAGTCAACGCACCATTTGCTGGGCTGGGCAGCGGGTGGTGGCACATCCAATAACAGCTTGGGGGGACATTGTATAAGGTGAGGCCACCTGTTTCTCATTAACTCACCCCAAACTCCGTTCCAAAACAGGGCCCAAAATTATTTTCTTCTCTGGCGTGTACCGTCGATGGGCACACAAATGGATGGGCGACGCACTTCCCATTTTGTCAACATTCATTTTTCGATTTACCCCCCCCCCACACACACTTCACTCCTACCCCTTCTTTTGCTTTCCGGCATTCCTTTTTCTTCTCTAGAAAATGGACGTATGCACGACCACATCTATCTATCTATCTATCTATCTATCTATCTATCTATCTATCTATCTATCAGGAGAAGAAGAAGAATAGGGATGGAGATTTAAAGAGAAAGAAGGAGGAGAAATAGATGGAGGAATAAATTAATATAGCGATAAAAGCTTTAAATTTTTACGCAAAAAAGTGGAATTGATGATGTTGTATTTTCGATTTGTGTCAAGAGACAACACTGGAGGACATATCGGATGGCAACACCTGCGCAACATAGGTTACTGCTCTAGTAGTTCTACTACTAATACTACTAATTTTATAGTAGTATTAATAATAGTAATCAGAGTAATGATTATAATAACATTAATGAATTATATTTTACAACTTAATTAATTTAAATCAGTGATTCTCAACGTGGTCCATGTGGACCACCGGTAGCCCACAGAGCATTTCTAGTGGTCAACAGAGAATTCGTAACCATAAAAAAATCGCAGCCATTTCCCAAAAATGTATCTAAATTATTCATATTTTGATGAATTAAAAAAATATAATAACTGCGAAGAAGAGTTGAAGAAGATGAAGGTGTCTTTGTCTACACATCGATAAAGGACACATACAAATATTTTTCATCATGTAGAAGCAAGCATCATTTTGTTGTTTCCCTAATACATGGATGGTGGAATCTGGATTTTCGGTTGTTGTGAATGTTTTCAGTTGAAAAAGAAATAAATTAAATCTCAACAGCAGATGAACAATTAGAATAAGACTGAATGGTACCATGAAAATAGGTTATGATATCATGTATCAGAAACACTAATATCCAGGTAGTTACTAACTGTATAGACTAAGACTGAATGGTACCATCAAAATAAGTTATGGTATTATGTATCAGAAATACCAAAATCAAGGTAGTCACTAGCTGAATTGACTAAGACTGTTTATTGAAGGTGTTGACAGCTTAACTAACAGACGGAAATTTATCTGTTTTTTCTACGGTGGATACATCTGTAAAATTACTTGAAGAATATAAGGTGAGCCTCTTTTTTATATAATTTATTTTAGTAAGTTAAGCTTGCTAACCCTTAAATCCTGTTGAGGTGCTAAAATGGTTTAATAAGCGTATATTAGATGCGGTACAAGTTCGAATATGTGGACCACCCAGTGAGAATCAATCTCGTTAATCAATTGAAATTAATCTACCGAGACAGTCTTGCTGACCATTACACCATGTGGAAGTGACCCTTTTGTTTTCAATCTGTTCTGCAAGTATCAACATTTCCAAACCACTTTCTTCATTTTGTGCCCTTGAAATGTCCTTTTTTTCTTTTCTTTTTGTTTCCATTTTCTCTAAAAGTTCGCCGTTGCTCGCATGTACAACTACATTTTTGTTGCTTCAAGTCTCTTCTTCAACTCTGAGGAGAATTCACAACTATAACTTCACTGCGTTTCATCCCCTGAGGGAATTTTCCAAGACAATTTTGCCTTGATAATGTATCCGTATCATTTGCCACGTGTGCAGGGTCTTTCGTGCACTGATCACTTACCACGATGGTTTATTCCACAAACTGCCGAGCCTGTGTTTGTCACTTCTGTCTTGTTTACATTTTCCATTGTTTTAGTGTCAGAAACCCGCTCCCAAAGTTTGTAAAAGTATTTTTGGATTGTATCTTGTATTGTACATTTAACAGCGTCTACCGTAAACTTTAAACTTAACAGAAAAACGAAGGATTAGAGGACATATGTTTATATGGACTTTTGTCTTTGTTTGGTGTGAGGAACCAGACCCAAAATTTTGTAAAAGTATTTTTGATAAACCCTATTTATATATGCTTTAATTCATAAATATAGCTTAGCTTAACACTAGTTTATCATGAAGTTTTGAACAGTTCAATACAATCTTCAAACTATCTCTACTTACAGACCTCGTGTCTGTCAGAATGAAAGGAAACGTATGTTTTCATTCCGACTAGAGACAGCGATCTCCAGCCATTACTCATATAGCCACGTTTCATGACAGTTTTGATCATCAGACTATATATATGGAGAAATGGATAACGGCTCGGCTTGAGGAATCGGAGAGCTGAGTTCGAATCCCAGGTATCAGCATACATCAAGTAGCTCTGACATGTATATCTCATAGTACCGCATGGAGGGTAATGCAAGAGCATTTCCTGTATTCTATATCATTTGCAACGTGTGAAGGGTTTTTCGCCCTTTGATCACTAACCACGTGTACTTTTGCCGATGGTTTATTGCACAAACTGCCGAGCCATTGTTTGTCTCTCCGGTCTTGTTTACAGATGAGAAAACATTACGGAAGAGATGGAAAAAATAAATTTGCACAACCTGCATTTGTGGGCGGATCGGAATGCCCATGGTACAATACATGCTAGACACTAGCTTACGATTAATGTATAGGTAACTGTCTGGTAGGTCCATATGTTATCCCATGACGTCTTACAGAAGCTTTTTAAAAGGACTTTATTTTGGACACACTTACAGAGTTGGTAGAGGATGTACCCCTGCTAATAAGAAGACGCATGTGGTTCACCCATGATGGGGTTCCAGCACATTTTAGTTACATTGTTCGCTATGCACTGGCTGACATCTACCATAAAAGATGGATTGGTGGGAAGGACCGATTCCATGGCCTGCATGTTTTCCCGACCTCAATCGTTTGCATCTGTGTGACCACCTAAAATAATTGATTTATGCAGGAAATGTTAATAATGTAGAGACGCTTCATGAACGTGTCATTGAACCTGCGAAATCATTGAATACTGTGTACGAGTATTTGAAGTTGTCCGCCAGTCAATTATACGACGGGCGGATGCGAGCAGAAGCAAGCAGACGACATTTTGAACATTTGTTATTTGTTGTGTTGTGCTACAATCATGGCCTTGTTTTGATGTTAGGAAATTTTGTAAAAGTATTTTTGATATACCCTGTATAGATTTATCAACAGTTGAACCAGCGGGTGAAGAGGGCTACGCATGACGGTCAAGCTACAGAAGGCGCCATTCGATGTTATAACAGTTTTATCGGAAGTCCGTTACAGATGTATAACTAGATTCTGCATGTCTCATTCCATATGTGCCGCAGAGGAAGGTCATGAAATCAAGTGTATGGGTCACTTCCTGTCAAGTTGAGGTCCACTTTAAACAAATTCACGCCATCAACACTTTCTTCTATTCTCATGTTCTTTCATCTTCAACCAACTCTTGCAAAGCAAGACGGCGATAGGGAATGAATGACGCGAGCAGGTATTGGTGAAAGTGGAAGCTTCTAGTCCTGAACCTGCACATTGGAGGCGAATTTAGTCATGAACGCTATCACCATAAAGGAACTGATCCACAAAGAAGAAATTAAAATTTTGGATACGAGATAAAGCCGCCGGCGACGACACACACACATATATATATATATATATATATACATATCCATCCACAGACAGACTGTTTCGTTGTTTCATAGCTGATTGCCTCAAGTCGAGATCGAAACCCGACTGATTTGTTATTAGTCGGAGACTCTACACCTAAGCCATTGGTGAAGAAAGTGAAACTAGACGCATTTATTTTTAGATAAACACGCCAGTTTCTGGAGAACTTAACGGAGATTCTTGCATCAGCAGCAATAATAGTTACTGTTTACAAATTCACTTTTCATATATATATATATATATATATATATATATATATATATATATATATATATATATATATATATATATATATATATATATGAAGAAAAATATACGGAAAAAGCAAACAAAAATCCTTATATGCAATTATGCTGTTTTAATGTTAATATAATGTCAACGTCGGACGTTTCGGTCTAATAAACCGTCCGACGTTGACATTATATTAACATTAAAACAGCATAATTGCATATAAGGATTTTTGTTTGTTTTTTTCCGTATATTTTTCTTCATACTGTCGGATCTATATGCATATATTTGCTTACATATACATATATATATATATATATATATATATATATATATATATATATATATATATATATATATATATATATATACACACAGAAACATGTATATATTGAGAGAGCAAAAACATTGAAAGTATTAGCAACGATAAATAATGAGAAAGCAATGATATGGATTAAACACTTATAAAAATTATTATAACATAATGAATAAAATCAATGTTTGTGTGTGTGTGTGTTTGTGTGCGCATGCGCGAGCTGTGGATGAGGTTATTGATGAAGTCATGATGATTTTCGTTGTAATATCTGATGTACTGTTTAAAAAAAAGACGAAATTACTATAAAAAATGAACTAAATTCTGATTTCAACGAATTGTATTTACTATGAGCTACATCTTTATTCTTGTCGATGCCAGTGAAGAGGATTTTATTAAAATTAAAGAAAGATAATCGACTGTATTAATATGTCTTCCAAATAGAGTTTGTTTTTCTCTTTCATCTTAGTTCACTTGTAAACCCATTTTCCTTTCTCTCTATTTCTCTGTATCTCTCTCTCTCTCACTCCATCTATCTATCTATCTATCTATCTATCTATCTATCTATCTATCTATCTAAAGACATATATATAGAGTCCACCAAAAATGTATATAGACTTCAGGAAATGAAAACCTTGTATTGATATTGTAATGCAAAATTTATTCAAACCTCACGGGATTAATACAAGTTACCTTTTGACTCTACAATAACAAGAGATGCTCAAAATATTGGCCTTTAGCTTCCAGACCTTTATTAATATGGCGAACTATTGCTTGAGCAACGTTGACCTAAGTGTCTAGTGGTATTGCAGCATATGCATTTTCAATTGATTGTCTAAGGGATAGAAATGTAATAATTTTTTTTTGTCTGGATTTACTTCCATAGCACTTTCAGTGTATGGTTAGATATGACAGCAAGGCATTGGTGGCTTATAATTAGGGTTATCCTTCACCTAGATGGACTGCCTTCAAAGGGCTGTCGAGCTTCATCTATCCGAAGCATCTGGTTTTGAGAACAGCATAACGATATAGTCACAAATAGGTTTGAAACATTACCATAGACCACTAACAGAATGTAGTGAACTGAATGCTTCGAACTGTTATCCTTGTGCCAGACTAGGCTAATCTTAATAAATATCTCGGTTTAAGATTGTCATTATTCTTGTATATGGGTTTTGAATCGTGTTTTGTTTTGTTTTATTTACCGACTCGGTTATATTCAAATAATTATTATTATATTCATCTGCACTTCCACAAACACATAAGTACATCCCCATACATAGTTAGATACACTTCCAACTGAAAATATATACGAACACTTATTCGTAGATTTGTAAAGTAAGATTGATGCGCGATAAAAATAGGTAGACACTCGGGTACAAAACGACACCAAGCGCGCCCACGCGCATGCGCACACAATTAACACTTCCCTTGTCATTTTCCTTTTTCAGCCGCGCGGGCGAGATATGATTTATCTATAATGTCAGGAAAAGAGAAAGATTGAACGAATAGTAAATGAAAGGAAGTAAAACGTTTTTTCAAACGAATGTCATACACCGAGTTTCGTGTTTCCAAATGGAAACATCACAGTGACTATTACCCCCCTCTCTCTCTTTCTCTCTCCTCTCTCTTTTTCATATACACACATACGCACTCTCACAGCACCAGCAATAGTGAAGAAATTAGTCTTCACCTGTACAAGTAAAACAACGTTCTTACTTTAAAAGCTGACATTAAATTTGGATCCACTGGCTTTGATAAATATGTCACTATCAATGTTTCATGATAATTAAAGAGAATGGTCATTGCAATAAAGGATTTTCAAAATCACAACACTATAACAAGTATATATATATATATATATATATATATATATATATATATATATATATATATAAAGAAACGTTATTTAATAGTTGTAAAAACCTCTCAGTTTAACATATAAAAATTTCTACATAAAATATATAACAACTCCTAGATACTCTTATGTGTCTATTAGAAAACATTAACTAATTTAACTATTTTTAATTATTTTAATGAACTTCCTCTCTCTTTTTTATTTATTATATACTGTGAATTATTATGACCTGCGCAATTATTAAGAGTTCTCTTGTATTTGGTACCTAAAATAGTACCTCCCTGTTGCACAAAAAGGAGTGTCGTAGGTTACTCTGACGCCTTTGTAGCACTCGTAACTTTTGTCCTTACACATAAGCGTGTTGGACACCACATTAAACCAAGGTTGTATTACGTTTGACCTCGTGGGGAGAAGAAAAATATTAGGACCATTCGTATTTTGACTTCAGAGAATACAAGGTATAAAAATTAAAACATGTTGCTATTCTCTCTCAACGTTTTTATCGCGACACTTTTATCCAGACGTCCATATCTATGTCAAATCCTTTATCTTTAAAAATCCTTATTATTGCTTTTCTAGTTTTGTCTGTGTCTTGTTTGTTGTAGTTTCTTAAGATTATGAGACCGTCGTCCCTGTAGAGTCCTGTGTCATCTTTATCTATTATTTCGTTTAGTTCATGTGGTAAATATATACCTATGATTTCGCAGGTCTCTGCACAAATAATAAACAAATTAACAAACCACGCCCGTTAGAATAGACGAAATAGAATAAATAAAAATAAAAAATAAAATACATAAAAAACAAGTAAAATCAATCAACCCAAATAAGTAAATAAAGTAAATAATAATAAACAAATTAACAAACCAATCCCACCAAAATAACCGCCAGAATCGACTACAACAACCAATCCAAAAACTGGACGTAAAAATAGCTATAACTGCTATATATCGATAAAAAAACATCAATGTATTACTCAAAAATCGAAAACCAAATAGAATAAATAAAAATATAGAAAATAAAAAATGAGTAAATAAATAAAAAAAACTAATAAAAATTAATCCAAATAAATAAATAAATTAACAAATCGCCACCTCTAAAATAACCGTTAGAACTAATAAAAATAAGCATAAATAAGCAAAACAGGCAAAAATAATAAAAAAAATATTCAATCCAAATATTAAAAACTGTCCGCCCGCCAAAATAACAGTATAGACAACGGCAAGCAATCTAAACATTTGATGATTAGATAGCTTTAATTATCCTACCGAATCAAAACAAACTATTACATAAGCGACCTAAGCAAATCCCTCCCAATTTTTTACTACGTTAATAAAACATCAAAAAAGGAAAAGAATAAATAATACAAAATGAAAAACAAATAAAATAAATTAACCCAAACAAATAAATAAATAAACAAGACACTCCAGCAAAAACAACCGCCAGAATAGATTACCCACAATGCAACATTGGTCCATATATATATAGATAGCCGAGGAAATATCCAGCATTCGCAGCCTGACGATTGCGTCCAGCATGAAACAGCCTGTCGCCTCTGAGTGTTGACTTGAATGTTCATTTAAATTTATATTTACATACGCTCTATCTCTGATATTGAACACTTTATCCCATAAATATAGCACACCTTAAAACTATATTTTTCATATATATATATATATATATATATATATATATATATATATATATATATATATATATATATATATATTTGGTTGTATATATATATATATATATATATATATATATATATTTGGTTAGATAGATGTGAGTTTGTGACTCTGGGTTTCACGCTCTATCTCTGATATTGAGCGCTTTCTAATAAGTACCGCGCATATAATATAATATATAAATAATTATACATATATATAATTATTTATATTTATACACACACACACACACTGTATATATATATAATTCATACAAATATAAATTTGTCACTTAGCTGATTGATGCTATATTATAGCCTTTCGTGTATATACGGTGGAGTAGTGGATTAGGAATCGAAGACAGCCGAGTTCGAATTCCACTCGAATACATTACATTCAATTACGTGCTAATACCCTTGGGAAAAGTTTTAATCTTCTTCTCTCTACAGCTATGAGTAAATAGTAAGACAGAGTCGACTCTATAACCAACTAGTTCTAGAAGGACAACTCTGAATTCAAAACCAGCGAAGAACTGTTGGGTACCTTGTGGTACGTAGTTCCCCATGTCTCTGTATTTGGCTATTCAAAAAGTGTGGTTGACTCTGCTATAATCAAATCATATGTGCTGGTGTCTTGCTCAGTTCCTAGGAAGTGAGACGTTTGACCCTCATACGTCGAATACGACGGGAGAGTCCAATACATATATATATATGCAAAGGATCGATAATTAACTTGCAACTTTTAAAACCATTTATTTTACATTCAACATCATCATTTGATAAGACACCGGAGGTGTTGAAACAAAATGGCTATTTTTGTAGTGATTTTATAACATATTTATGTTATAAATTTTTAAAAAAATAAATAATTATATCTGCTCTACTCTGTATTGAGCACTCTTTTAAGAATAGTAATTGTTGGTTATTGGAATTCATTCCGTACACACCAATTATATACTTGTATATATATATATATATATATATATATATATATATATTAAAGACATTTTTTTATGTTTAACGTTCTTTTTATAAAAAATGTCTTTAATAGATAAATTGTCGGACTTTGTCCATTTCTTAATATATATATATATATATATATATATATATATATATATATATGTGTGTGTGTGTGTGTGTGTGTATGTGTGTGTACTTGCGTGCGAGCGCGTGTGTGTACTTGCGTGTGTGCGTGTGTCTTAATTGTTCAGAGTTAATATAACAACAATGAAAAACTTTACAATAGAAAATGGTGGAAAGAAAAAAAAATGGATATATGTCATAAGAATGCCGTTGGCTTTAATCGATCCATGAAAAGAAAATATTTTCAATAATAAAGCATTAAAAATGGCCTGCGTCATTATAACTTTAGTTTTCCGACCATGAGACCCAGGTTCAAAAGTAACAACAGCCGTTTTTTTCAAATGCGTGAAATTTGATAGACGGAACTATTTGGAAGCTGTCGACGGCTCTGTTAGCATGAACTTGCAAGTCATCGTGACTGAGGTTTCGAGCGAACTGGTTTTGTTCATCTATTGATCACGCCAGATTATTAAATCCTCTCAGAACCTCTAAGGTTCGCTCAGCATAGATGCAGATAAAGCACTCTATGTGTGTGTCGAACAAACCCAGATGTGCAGAGAATGTGTCTGTCATAGGTATTAACTGGTCCCCCTATCAGGGGAGCATTCGCCGTAACGGGCTGCCAGCTATTATAGATGTATTAAAACCAATGTTATATAGTAAATGTTTTGTAAATATTCATACTCTTCAGATGACAGTCGTGTTACATTAATTAATTATAATCGTCGTCGGCTTTATTTCGTATCCAAGAATTTAATTATTTCTTTGCTAATCTCTTTCTTTATGATGATGGAGTTGATCATTACATTCATCGCCAACGTTGCAGATTCAAGACGGGAAACTTCTAGTTTCATCAAAATCTGTTCATGTCATCCATTCCCTATCGCCATTTTGCTTTGCAAGAGTTGGTTAAAGGTGAAAGAAAATCAGAGTAGAAGAAAGTGTCGATGGCGTAAATTTGTTTAAGGTGAACCTCAACTTGCCAGGAAGTGACTGACACACTTGATTTCATGATCTTTCTCTGCGACACATATGGAATGAGACATGCAGAATCCAGTCATGAAACTGCAACGGACTGCTGTTGAATCGAATGTCGCCTTCTGGGGCATGTTCTGTTCTGTGTTGTTGGTCAAACCACCCTCCATCCATAATTAAACATATACCCTCATCAACAGAAAATAGAATCAGCATTAACTCAGCTAACAAAGAAATATTCCAACAACACAGTAGCTTTTATAACGCTGCCCTAAAAAATAGTGGATACAAAAATGCAAACATTAATTATAGAAACAATTGTACTAACCAGAAGAAAAAAAAAACAGGAAAAGAAAAATCATTTGGTATTCCCCTCCGTTCAACCAAATGGTTAGTATTAAACTAGGACAGAAATTCCTAGCTTTAATTGAAAAACACTTCCCTCCCAATAGTAGGCTTAGTAATATATTTAATAAGAACACCCTAAAATTGAGTTACAGCTGCACTGAAAATCTAGAAAGTATAATAAAAAAGCAGAATAATAAAATCCTGAACAAACCCCTATGCCTGAATAGTATTAATAAAAACCCTACACTTAAATTAGACAAAAACAGTGAAAAATTATGTGATTGTAGAAACCCAGAAGACTGCCCATTGGAAAATAAATGCTGCGTCAAATCTGTGGTATACCAATGTACTATCTCATCCACTGAGAGTCCTAATACAAATATGATATACATTGGGTCTACGAAGAATGAATTTAAAGCTAGATGGAGGCAGCATAAGTGCTCTTTCAACAAAATAAATAAAAGAAATCAGACATCTCTATCTAAATATTTTTGGCATTTGAAGGAAATGAATAAAACACCAAAAGTAAAATGGAAAATTATAAACAAAACTAGAACTTGTAAAACTTGGGATGATCCATGCCCTTTATGCCTACATGAGAAACTACACATTAAGTTTCTAAATAATAAAAATCTATTAAACAATAGACATGAGTTAACGGTTTTTTTCCCGACATCATCGAATCTTTGCATTGAATAATTAGCATATAATTTTTTTAAATCCATAGTCCTAATAAATAACTTAAATACCCTACAAAAAAAGATAACCCTTTATGAAGTCGTCAAAAAACAAATGATACGGCAGTTTTTTTATATACACAAAACCCTTTCAGAAAAAATAAAATAAAATAAAAAAATAAATAAACACGTAAACCAGACTAGACGAAATCATCTTCCGTTTTTAAATTTAGACACCCCAACCTTACCCTGACTTGACATCTATGAATGTAACTCTATACTGATACAAATTATTAACACCCTGCGCCCCTTTCTATATGAACAATCGCGCTGGCCGTTACCATGGAAATTTTGATTTCAATAAGGAATATGATATTAAAACACGTAAATTTCAGAAATAAGTTATTACAAAAAAAAAAAAAAATTCGATTGAAGATGGAACAGAGCTTACTTTAATTCAATTTAATTCAAATAATTATATTGAAGTTTTCGGCTCTTGTTTTGAAACATGAGAACTCTTATGTAGCGTGTTGGAATCATATTTTTAAATAAATAATTATATATATATATATATATATATATATATGACATTACAATATTGCTAAACTTTCAAATCCGTAACCTTAAACGTTTAAAATTATAATTCACCTGCTTTTATATACTTTCTACTCTCTTATATACCTTTCTACTGATCGTAGATTATGGTTCTTAAATGATTTTTACACATATATAATACTAGTAATAATTTATAATCAGATAAATTGATTTACATCCATACTTATTCTACAAGTTATACAGTTCTACAATAGTTCCAAATTTGCTTATAAAAGTTATATAAATATCCCATACTTTTATGTACCTTTCTACTTGTATCTTAAATTCTGAACTAAAAGTTATTGTTAAAAAACAAACAAACAAATAACTTATGTATTCAACATCCCATGAAAAGAATCTCCACCTCTTAATTTATTAATTTACAAAATACATTCCTTGATTACAAAACGAATAGCAATAATTCCAGCCTAATATACGCAATTCAGCTCTGGCTTTGTTTTAAAGTTGTCAAAAACATTTCCGATTACTACTGTAACCATCGTTAGTTCTTATATCCTTCTTTCTCTTTCCTCTTCTTACTCTCTCCTATTCCCACCTTTCCTACCTCACCCCTCACTCTCAGGAGGCTTGTAAATGGTGCGCCTAAACCCTTGACCGTTGTTTTTAATATATATATATATATATATATATATATATATATATATATATATATATATATAATTATTTATTTATTTAAAAATATGATTCCAACACGCTACATAAGAGTTCTCATGTTTCAAAACAAGGCTCTTGTTTTGAAACATGAGAAGTCTTATGTAGCGTGTTGGAATCATATTTTTAAATAAATAATTATATTTATGCTCTACTTTTGTATCGAGCACTATTTTTTTAAAAATAATATAATGAAATACTAAAGAACTTTGGATTATTTACCTAACCAGTTCTTTCCTATTTTCTATATATTTTCACACACACACACACACACACACACACACACACACACATATATATATATATATATATATATATATATATATATATATATGTGTGTGTGTGTGTGTGTGCACACATCTATAGAGCTGAAAGAAGATAGATTCATGGTTTTTCCAAATCACTCAATTCAAAAGATATGGGAGCTGCTGTTACAGCAAACCCTACCACTACGGCATCGGAACTAAGTGAGAAATTTAATGTTACTCATACGGCTAGGGCCTGTGCAAGGGTCGTGTGCCACCCCCGAAACTATGATACGGAGTCCCCACTCCATTACATCACAATTTTGATAATGTACTATTATGTATAAAATTCATATAATAATGTACTATTCATATAAAATTCATTAATGTACGATTCATATAAAATACAAATTTTATTTTAACCTAATTATGTACAATATAAGTGAGCAATTCAATTAGAGAAACTGAAAAGGAATACAGTGTATCTGAATACAAATTAGAGACATGTCATAATAGATCATTCCATCTTAAATAAGTCAGAAATGTTTTGCAGCAACTTTTAACATCAACATGAGTTTTTTCTTGTTAGAAAGTTGAATAATTTCCACACATTCAACATTGTGGATCAACAATTGTGAATTTTATGCAGTGTATTTTCGGGAATTAGCATAAGTAAAAAAAAAAAAATAAAAAAAATAACGAATTTATATAAAAAGTTCCCAGAATGAAGTAAAAATTTCGCGAAAATTTTTTACTCCTCCTCTAATAGACAGTTGTGCTTAAGAATTTAATCTGTAACTTATATAAATGTAAGTAGAAAAAGCAAATATCAATAAAATAGCGAGGGTCAGAAACCACTATCCCGAGCCCCCAATCAGGCCTGGACTCTTTCCTCCAGTCTTAGTGGTCTTACGCACCGGAGTTGCACACGACAGTCCGACGAGAACTAAAAAAGATTGCAATGTTTGCACTGGTTGGAAAATGGGTCGCACGCGGAACATAGTATCGATTGTTACGAGTCATTGCTTACATGACAATTTCAAGCGCCCTTTTTGGACAGGCTTATTTACACCATAATTACACCATCGTCAGTGGATCAGTCATCTGCACCCCAAATCGAACCATCTTATAATTCAAAAAATTGTCCATCTCCTAGACTTGCCCATCTCATAGACTTTTTGACAAAGAGGGCTAGAGAGCCCGGTCTGCCCTACTATTTAACCCATAGCTGAATCTTTTTCCAGGTTGAAGTTTCGTCCCGCTACAGCATTTTAAATACTACACGCCATACAAGTCTTGTCACAGCTGACTGCTTCTATAATGCAGTCTGAACGTGAAAACAACTTGGAGGTTCAATATGTGCTAAGATTTATGTTAAGCTAAGCAAAACACCGTAGAAACCTATGAAATGGTCGCTTAAGGATTAACCTTACGCTGGCACACGAGGTTCCAGGAGGACAGGGAGCATGTGAGGAACGACTGGAGGTGTGACAAGCAGAGGGACAACAGTTGGTCGACAAAATTCGCAAATTTTTGGGCAATGAGCATCGCGCATATCTTCTGACGATTGTTAAACAATTTGAAGTCGATGAGGGCACCATGCACAGAGTCATCCATAACGATCTGAACATGAACAAACTTTGTTCCCAGGGTGCTCAGTGAAGATGAAAGGTAGAGCTACGTAGATGACAGCAGGAAGATGGTCAAGTGGAATGTTTCGAATCCAAGTGTTCTTGAGTCTCTGGTGACATGTAAGGAGAGCTGGGTCTATTATGAGCCAGAGTCCAAAAGGCAAAATGTCCAGTGGAAGCATTCTCGAAGGCCAGACATCATCTACAGCCACTGGGTTTCCCACGGCCAGATAGTAAACAAAGAGTACTATGCAGAGGTTTTGTGGCATGTTCAGAAAAAAGATTTTGTTGCAAGAGACCAGAACTCTTCAATGAACCTGCACCTGGTGACCAACTACTTGACCGATATGGGGATCAGGACTGTCACTCATCCTCCCTACAGTCCAAATATAATCCCATACGATTTTCGGGATGTTCCCGAGATTGAAGGAGAAGCTCAGCGATGTCAGTTTTGAGGAGGTGCATGAGAAACGCCCTGGACACCTTCACTTTGGAGGACGATAAGGCGGCCTTCCTGAAGTGGTTGGAGTTCTAAAACAAGTGCATTGAAATTAGAGGATCCTACTTTGAGAGAGAGTAGAAATTTGTGTTGATCTGTGTTCAAGCGCCCTTTTTGGACAGGCTTATTTACACCATAATTACACCATCGTCAGTGGATCAGGACTGTCACTCATCCTCCCTACATGGAACAGAGCTTACTTTAATTCAATTTAATTCAAATAATTGTATTGAAGTTTTCGGTTCTTGTTTTGAAACATGAGAACTCTTATGTAGCGTGTTGGAATTATATTTTTAAATAAATAATTATATATATATATATATATATATATATATATATATATATAACATTACAATATTGCTAAACTTTCAAATCCATAACCTTAAACGTTTAAAATTATAATTTTTTGGGATGTTCCCGAGATTGAAGAAGCTCAGCGATGTCAGTTTTGAGGAGGTGCATGAGTTGAAGGAGGCTTTGAGAAACGCCCTGGACACCTTCACTTTGGAGGACGATATAAATGTCTCTCTGATAAAAAATATCGAAAAATTATAGAAAATGCCATGTTTGCAAAATCGTCCACGTTAAATTTACCTTCTGCTTTTTATGACATTTCAACATTATTTATTTCATCCGCTTAACTCGTTCTTATAATTATTATTTACATACACTATTATTATTATTATTAACAATAATAATAATAATATTTCCAGATTTTTAACGAAATCGCCATGTTTGTTTATATTTGTTTTCGATGAGATCGTTAAGGTTGTTACTTATGATTTTGAAATGCTGTTTCCACTTTAAAAGACATGACGTGACATGTCACTGTGTAACAGTTTAGAAAGAAAGTGGGAAGGAGAAACAGAAAAGAGATGAAGAGAGAGAAAGCGAGGAAGAGAGAAGAAGAAGAAGAAGAAGAAGAAGAAGAAGAAGAAGAAGAAGAAGAAGAAGAAGAAGAAGAGTGAGTCAAACGACTGGACAGGAAAGTGAGAATTTTAAAAGAGGACGAAAGAGAGGGAAAATTAGAGATAGGAAAGAAGAAGAGAAAGAGAGGGAAAGAAAGAGAGCGAGAGATAACGGAAGACAAAGAAAGGCAAGGAGAGAAATAATAATAATAATAATAATAATAATAATAATAATAATAATAAAATACAGTCCGAAAGACAGAATGAGAGAAAAGAATTTAAACAGAGAAAGCGTCTTTTAAATTCAAAGGAGTGGGATTGTACCGACATATTTTTTCTATACCATTTTTAAAGATGACGATTTAAACAGCTGAGACTAAACATTCAGTTGAGAGGCTTGTCAACCCACCCCACTTCACCCCAAGAAAACAAAACAAAACAAATTTCAACATCTACGCCCATTTGCCCCATCTAGAAACTGGTCAGTTTCCGTGTGTCTACTTCCTCAGTAAAAAAGAGTTCGGAGATGAAGTTTCATGCGTTCAAAGAGATCCCGCCACTTTCATGCTAACATAAAAATCACATAGATTAAAGTTCTCTCTCTCTCTCACACACACATATAAATCGTACATGAATAAGCACAAACTCTATCTCTTTATTTCACTCACATATATATTTACATGTGTATGTACACGACAACTAACGAACGCAGATTCAGTCAGAATTTTGTTAGACGATGCTTTGTAATCTTTATATTTTGGTTGATTTGAACTCATTGTCATGCAATATTTCGGAAACTTCCGGACTTTCTTAGAACACAACCGACACACGAAGATACCGAAAGTTACACCATCGAAATACTGTGATAAAACCTGATCAGCTTAGTAGTAAATATACACGCTGATATGCATGGTAATTGCCATATATTAGATAGATGAGAGCCACCACTAGGATTTTTTGTAATGGTTCCCGTTTCATTTCGGCGTCTATGGCTCCGTAGATGACTCTTAAGACCAGTACTCCATTTCATAGATATCAGGCATATATGATAGATCTGACTGTAACTTTGATTAGGTTGACTAGATCTGTATGTCCTATACCGTACCTGTGTATCACAATGCGCCTTTTCAGTCGAGATGATGATCTACAAGCCTTGTTGCAAACAACACGGTCATTGCCAACAGGACGATGGGGTAAGTTGCCACAGCAGGTTGTCATGATGACCTTTCAGGTGGTTTACATAACTTGCCCACCGACAAAAACATGCGCTCACACACACCACATATACAAGTCTGCAGATGAGTTGTCAGATCTGATTAAGTGCCTATCTGGAGACCACGCCTGAGACATTCATCCTCAAAGGTGTTGCGTGACCTTTCAGGTGGTTTACATAACTTTCCCACCGACAAAAACATGCGCTCACACACACCACATATACAAGTCTGCAGATGAGTTTTCAGATCTGATTAAGTGCCTATCTGGAGACCACGCCTGAGACATTCATCCTCAAAGGTGTTGCGTGACCTTTCAGGTGGTTTACATAACTTGCCCACCGACAAAAACATGCGCTCACACACACCACATATACAAGTCTGCAGATGAGTTTTCAGATGTGAGTAAGTGCCTATCTGGAGACCACGCCTGAGACATTCATCCTCAAAGGTTTTGCGTGACCTTTCAGATGGTTTACATAACATGCCCACCGACAAAAACATGCGCTCACACACACCACATATACAAGTCTGCAGATGAGTTGGCAGATCTGATTAAGTGCCTATCTGGAGACCACGCCTGAGACATTCATCCTCAAAGGTGTTGCGTGACCTTTCAGGTGGTTTACATAACTTGCCCACCGACAAAAACATGCGCTCACACACACCACATATACAAGTCTGCAGATGAGTTTTCAGATGTGAGTAAGTGCCTATCTGGAGACCACGCCTGAGACATTCATCCTCAAAGGTGTTGCGTGACCTTTCAGGTGGTTTACATAACTTGCCCACCGACAAAAACATGCGCTCACACACACCACATATACAAGTCTGCAGATGAGTTGTCAGATCTGATTAAGTGCCTATCTGGAGACCACGCCTGAGACATTCATCCTCAAAGGTGTTGCGTGACCTTTCAGGTGGTTTACATAACTTGCCCACCGACAAAAACATGCGCTCACACACACCACATATACAAGTCTGCAGATGAGTTTTCAGATGTGAGTAAGTGCCTATCTGGAGACCACGCCTGAGACATTCATCCTCAAAGGTTTTGCGTGACCTTTCAGATGGTTTACATAACATGCCCACCGACAAAAACATGCGCTCACACACACCACATATACAAGTCTGCAGATGAGTTGGCAGATCTGATTAAGTGCCTATCTGGAGACCACGCCTGAGACATTCATCCTCAAAGGTGTTGCGTGACCTTTCAGGTGGTTTACATAACTTGCCCACCGACAAAAACATGCGCTCACACACACCACATATACAAATCTGCAGATGAGTTTTCAGATGTGAGTAAGTGCCTATCTGGAGACCACGCCTGAGACATTCATCCTCAAAGGTTTTGCGTGACCTTTCAGATGGTTTACATAACATGCCCACCGACAAAAACATGCGCTCACACACACCACATATACAAGTCTGCAGATGAGTTGGCAGATCTGATTAAGTGCCTATCTGGAGACCACGCCTGAGACATTCATCCTCAAAGGTGTTGCGTGACCTTTCAGGTGGTTTACATAACTTGCCCACCGACAAAAACATGCGCTCACACACACCACATATACAAGTCTGCAGATGAGTTTTCAGATGTGAGTAAGTGCCTATCTGGAGACCACGCCTGAGACATTCATCCTCAAAGGTTTTGCGTGACCTTTCAGGTGGTTTACATAACTTGCCCACCGACAAAAACATGCGCTCACACACACCACATATACAAGTCTGCAGATGAGTTGTCAGATCTGATTAAGTGCCTATCTGGAGACCACGCCTGAGACATTCATCCTCAAAGGTGTTGCGTGACCTTTCAGGTGGTTTACATAACTTGCCCACCGACAAAAACATGCGCTCACACACACCACATATACAAGTCAGCAGATGAGTTTTCAGATCTGAGTAAGTGCCTATCTGGAGACCACGCCTGAGACATTCATCCTCAAAGGTTTTGCGTGACCTTTCAGGTGGTTTACATAACTTGCCCACCGACAAAAACATGCGCTCACACACACCACATATACAAGTCTGCAGATGAGTTTTCAGATGTGAGTAAGTGCCTATCTGGAGACCACGCCTGAGACATTCATCCTCAAAGGTGTTGCGTGACCTTTCAGGTGGTTTACATAACTTGCCCACCGACAAAATCATGCGCTCACACACACCACATATACAAGTCTGCAGATGAGTTTTCAGATCTGAGTAAGTGCCTATCTGGAGACCACGCCTGAGACATTCATCCTCAAAGGTGTTGCGTGACCTTTCAGGTGGTTTACATAACTTGCCCACCGACAAAAACATGCGCTCACACACACCACATATACAAGTCTGCAGATGAGTTGTCAGATCTGATTAAGTGCCTATTTGGAGGCCACGCCTGAGACATTCATCCTCAAAGGTGTTGCGTTTATCCCTTATGAAGTGCCTCTACTTTGTACGATTTAAAGTCAGTTCTTTTTAATACAATGCATTCAGATCATCCTTCAGATTATGTAAAAAAGACATAACTACATACATACGCCTGCAAGCAAACGTACACGCAAACACCAACATATTTATACGCACATGTTTCTCCTGTTACTTACTCTCTCTCTCTCTCTCTTTCTTTCTTTCTTTCTGTCTCTGTTTTTCTGTTTCTCTTTGTGAATCTACTTAAACTTAAGTGATCGGAACTACAGAGAAAGGCAAATTTGGCTTTTACTCGGGTGATGTTTTGTTCCCAACTTAGCCAAGAACAGACAAGTATTAAGATCAAGTAACAGGAAACTTATGCATAAAATCAGGAAGAGACAGTTGAAATTTCTGGGGCACATAACGAGGAAGGAGGGCTTGGAAAATCTGTTCCTCACAGGCCAGATTGAGAGCAAGGGAAAAGGACGCATGACATATTTAACGGTCTTGAGAAAATGGAAGACGGAACAGAGATTCGAAATAACAAAAGGACAGACTCTATTTAGAGCTGCAAGGGACAGGAAATTGTAGAGAGCCATGATCGTTTATGTCCTGAGGGGATACGACATATATATAAGACATTTTTATACATTCTTTTTATAGATACAAATATTTAAGTATATGCTCTGTTTATAACAAATAGTATTAAACAACATTTACCGGCCTGAATGTCCGAGAAATTTTCACAGAAATTATTCGTCCTCCGACAGGATTAGAACCTGAATTCTATACGGAACCGTCATTTAGCTT
>OZ010578.1:71981966-72011966 GCA_963932145.1 Acanthosepion lycidas
CACACACATATGTTCATAGAAATTCATCAGGATTCCTCAGCGCACAGTTATGTGCCATGCGTGATACACGCTTAGGCGATCATGTATCTTTCGATACATGACTGAAGAAGCAGATTTTTTTCCCGCAGTAGGTTGCTATTTCTTTCTGCAGTAGACCAGTTGCCATCTAAGGCTATAAAACCCGGCCTGGTGGGAGGATTCATATCTTTCCCAAGATTATTAGAATGGATTCGACTGGAATTCAAACTCGGTTCTCCGAATTATCAATCCGAGCCTCTATCCATTACTCCAACGTGCCTCCTTACACACACACACACACACACACACACACACACACACTTGCAGAATAGCACTGTTTCGTTTCGTTCATTTTATACCATCTTATTTTTATGACTAACCACCATTACGTATTCATCTACCGACTTCGAGAGACCGCTCCCTTCTCCTTGGTATGACGGTAAACTACATCCGAATCCTGAGTAAGACGATAAACAACATTCAACGGCAAGGCCTCTGATCAGGAGGTTTTGAGGAGCGTGGAACCACCTCTTAATTGCTGGTGTTCCCAGGTCCACCATGACCCGGGGTGGTAGCACCTGTTAGGGTCCCAGCTATGGGCAAATACTTAACCCCCAAACTGGGGTCAAAACACTATAAAAGTGTAAAAATAGGTTTTAATACATACCAGAAATACTTTGTAAAAAAAATTACCAGCAATACATTTTTAGAAAAAAAGATATTACCAACTATAGTTTATTTTGAAAGAAAATATTACAGCAATAAAAAAATTGTCGGCATTAAATAACCCATTGGGGATGATATGACGTAAAACCAACCAAACCAACCAGACTACTCGCATAGGACGCAGTATCATACCACAAGGTCAACGGGCCACGGGTGAAAGGAGGAGACTAAATTAGTAAACATAATATAGTGCAGCATACATACAGAGTTTCTAATGCTCTGAGTCGGGCAGCTCGGTGAAGGAAGGCTAAGGTCTTGTCCTGTGGATTATGTATGCTTGGAGAGTGTCACCACTAGAAAGGATGACCTGTGCTATATAATGTCTGGTAACGTAGTTCCCTCATCGGCACCGTAGCCCAATGGTATGAGGTTTGCATTGTATAGGAGTAGTCAGTGTTCGACACACAGAATTTTTAGGCACAC
The DNA here is from genome assembly GCA_963932145.1 of Acanthosepion lycidas. Lineage (NCBI taxonomy): Eukaryota > Metazoa > Mollusca > Cephalopoda > Sepiida > Sepiidae > Acanthosepion > Acanthosepion lycidas. The sequence goes on from OZ010578.1 coordinate 71,983,134, forward strand.
ATACACATGTATGGTCTCTGACGAAATGCGTCGTTAAAAAAAATTTACACTTTGTCTCATTATATATATATATATATATATATATATATATATATTACTTCAAATGTAATTTTTACCGTATATATATATATATATATATATATATATATATATATATAATGAGGACTCGGAGAGCCCAGTTCGAATTTCAGTCAAACCCATATTATTCACTTACATGCTAATACCCTTGGGAAAGGTGTAAATCCACTTCTTCTCCCTCCAGCTATGGGTAAATAGCAGGACAGTCTTGGATGGCAACTAGACTAGGAGAACAACAGCTCTGAATTCAAAACCTGCGGAGGGTCGTTTGGGGACCTTGTGGCACGTAGTGCACCAGGTCTCTGTATTCGGCCCTTCAAAAAGTGTGAATGATTCTGCACAAAACCTTCATCACTATAATCAAATCTCATATGCTGTTGTCTGGCTGTCTGTTTCCTTGGGACGGGAGAGTTGAGTATATATATATATATATATATATATATATATATATATATATATATATATATATATATTCTATATTCTATTACACCCAACGTTGTACGTTTGTTTATTATTATAGCGTTCTTTAATTTTATTAAAAAATAAAAAAGTGTTAGGTAGTCATTTGATAAAAATCGCCTGCGGATAACAGAGGGTTGAAACCAGGGTAGCGGATTCAACTGATGTCCTGATTTTTAAAGTACACACACACACACACACACACACACACACACACACACACACACACATCTATCTCTCTCTCTCTCTCTATATATATATATATATATATATATATATATATATATACGGCAGTTTTTTTATATACACAAAACCCTTTCAGAAAAAATAAAATAAATAAATAAATAAATCTCCATAGACACGTAAACCAGACTAGACGAAATCAGCTTCCGTTTTAAATTTAGACACTCTAACCTTACCCTGACTTGACACCTATGAATGTAACTCTATACTGATTAATTATTAACACCCTCCGCCCCTTTCTATATGAACAATCGCGCTGGCCGTCACCATGGAAATTTTGATTTCAATAATGAATCTGCTATTAAAACACGTAAATTTCAGAAATGTTATTCCAAAAAAAAAAAAAAGAAAAAATTTCGATTTAAGATGGAACAGATCTTACTTTAATTCAGTTTAATTCAAATAATTATATTGAAGTTTTCGGCTCTTGTTTTGAAACATGAGAACTCTTATGTAGCGTGTTGGAATCATATTTTTAAATAAATAATTATATATATATATATATATATATATATATATATATATATATATGTTTGTGAGTTGTAGCGCACATTTTCTGTAATCTTGAGTGAGCAGGCTGGTAGACCAAATAAATACTATAATATTTAAAATAAAACGTAACGTCTACTCAAATTCGGGTATTCGCTAAAAATTACATTTGAAGTAATATATATATATATATATATTCAGTTTCATACCCAATATATATATATATATATATATATATATATATATATATATATATATATATATATATATATATATATATATAATTTCATACCCAAACGCAAAAAAGCAATTTCTGAAGCATGAATAGTTGACATAAGCTTGTTGGATCTAACGACGGTTTATCGTACACAGGACAGAGGAAATACTGCCAGAGACCACAAATTTTTCTTTAATAAGTTCTCTCGAGTGTGCAGGCCGGTGGGCGGAGTAAATTCTACTTAAAATAAAACAGAACATCTACTCAAATATGGGTATCTGCTAAATATGACGTTTGGTGTAATATATATATATATATATATATATATATATATATATATATAATTGCTTCTCCAGTCGGTTTCGACGTATGATGATCTGACAGCTTAATTCATTCAGTTATGAAATTTTGTGCGATAATCTTAAGTGGCACTTAAGACCCGCTAGTGATTTACAACGCAGGCGACGCATGGATCAAGAGTGAGGATGAGATCACTGTCAGATTTGCTGACCTTTTAGATTGTGCTCTCGCTTCTTGAAGAGGATTCAGACAAGCAGATTGAAAAATGCCGACTTTGACCTATTTAATCGGTCAACTCAACGGAAATGATATGGGAAAAGGAAAAGGAGAAAAAGGGAAAAGAAAAAAGGGGGAAGTAAAGAGATAAGAGATATACGTAGGGTTTTTGAAGGAAGAAGAGGGGTGGTATAGCTTTAGCAGTTTAGATAAAAACAGATTTTAACGTTTGATAGTAATTTAAATGAATTTAACTCGACCAATGAAATAAATTTGATGCTTGTTAGCAATTTAAATATTCAACTTCTCTACGATTAAATTAGGGATTTAATATAAGTTGAATACTTTATTAACAAACAACAATAATAAAAAAATAAAAATTTACTAATAGTAATATTTTAATATTGTGAATGACTTTTAAGGTAAAATCTTTATAAGTTAGAGTCTAATTCAAGAATTTAATTTGTAGCTATTTTTAGATGGGTAATATTTCTTAATTAAAGTTTAGGTTTTAAATCAAGATGGAGTAAGATTTGAAGGTAATAGTAAAAAAATGACTATTTTTTTATACATACACCACACACATTCCGTTGAGTTGACCGATTAAATAGGTCAATGTCTGATCCTTACCTCCCACTTCCTCAATATTAAATATTATAAAAAGAAATATAAAAATAAATTTTAAAACTCTCCCTTACCTCTCTAAAATCGGCCATGTCTCTCATACCATTCCTCAACACCCTCTATGTCAACTTATATAAGCTTAATACTGCCCGACAAAAGTGTAAATTTTAATTCCATTTTTCGTTTCAGCTTTTGAAAGTGAAGTCTGAGGATCCAGAGAAGGATAAAATTCTCTGGTGAAATAAATTATTACAATGGATCCTTAAAGTGGTCTGTTTTTCTTTAGATTAATATATATATATATATATATATATATCTATCTATCTATATATATATATATATATATATATATATATATATATATATATAAAACAGTAATAATAGAGGGGGTTAACGACTAAAACAATACGTAGTCCGTTACTGTAGTTTAACACGTTTAAAGGCGAGCATATATAGTAAAACAAAATACACATTATTAAAAAATAAACCCAAAAAAATGAACAAAAAAAATAAAAAATTCTAAAATAAACGTCAGAAGACTTATTGGAATCAAGTTACGCAGGTCTCTTCATCCTTAGATAAATCTCTCTCTCTCTCTCTCTCTCTCTCTCTCTCTATATATATATATATATATATATATATATATATATATATATATATATATATGTATACACATATATATGTGTGTGTGTGCTCATTGCTTCAGACCAGAATATTCAAAACAGTTCAGAAAAGAGCGGAAAGAAATTTCAATGGCATGTGATCTTTTTCTACGATGGATCGGTTTTGCGCGTGAACTTTTCTGTAAAATCACGTGTCTCTTCGGTCTTGATATAGATGAATTGAGAACTCTGATAGCCGGTAATGCTTATATCTCGTATATAATCCGTTAAAAATCCCCTTTCTCTTCTGCGTGCGCTGATAGCCTGATGCCAAATCGGTCGTGTTTAGATCATGGCTTGAAGCAACCACATGTCTAGCCACACTGATGAGTTGTCATACAGCGAAACAGTCCGTGGATGACTATATATATATATATATATATATATATATATATATATATATATATATATTAGGTTGGTGCAAAAATAATGACGTAATAATGTCGTTTTTTGACGTTAAAAAATACGTCAAAAAACGACATTATTACGTTATTATTTTTGCACCAACCTAATATATATATGTATGTTTGTGTTTGTGTGTGTGGAACTCTGTTACAGAAATGTAGAAAAATGCAATAGTTAAAACTTAAACTCAGAAACTAATTCATTTTTGTGCTTTTCGTCGGCTTAAAATTTGAATTTCTATATTCATATTATAAATAATGTCGTTTTCTAACATAGTAACATATGTGAGAAAACGATATTATTTTGTACCAACCTAATAACCAATCAGTGACGTCATATGCAGTATCCTTTGAATTTGGAGACAATTAATATTTGCTGTTTGCTACGAAATTTTAGAGTATCATTTTAGAATATAATCAAGAATATTTGCCCTCTTTATATGGATATATAAAAATTGGGAAAATATTTATTAACCAATAAACTTGAGATTAATATATCTAATTTTTGTTTTTTCAGGAGTCGATTTTTCGTTATAAATGTGATCAGTTTTTAGTTTGCTAATTAGTTTTCCAGTTAACCTTTGACCAGAGGTCGTTCGCTTGTTATACAAAACTAAAATTCTCACACCTTAATTAATTACTCACATATTTTTTTCGCATATTTATTCGAGTATACTAGATTATTATCACAAGAATGCTTATTCAGCTGCCGACTGCTACAATTTATACGCATATATGAAACAACGTAAATACGTCTCACAGGCATTTTCTCATGTAGACGCTTTCCATTTCTTCTATACTAATGCAGTTGGTTCAGTTGTACCGTAAAGAAGATACACAAAATATTTTCTGTGAAGTTGTTTCACAAAGAATCTTTGTAATTCATTTCTTTCGAAAGAAAATTAATACTCAAATAATTATTAAAATTAATTAATACTCAAATAATTATTAAAATCTTTAGAGCCGTATTGAAGATGTCTTCTTTGTTTTATTCACGCATATTTCACTACAGGTCAAAAAGCTCCTTAACTTGATGTTACCTCACTGTTGTAATGAAGAAACGTTGACAAAGACACTTTCAATTGATTCGTTTATGTAATGTTCAAAATAATAGAAAAATCGTGTTTAAAATAAAAAATAAAAAGTATAATGAGACAGACTTACCGATTTCACAGAGGGCCCCACTAAAACCAGCTGGGCAGCGGCACATATTTGAACCCACGCAGGTACCTCCATTTTTGCATGGCGATTTACTACAATGTTCTGTCAAGGACAAACCATTAAAAGAAAAAAAAAAAAACATCATAAATATACATGATTCCAACAAATATTTATAAGATCCATATTTCTGAAAATTACACAGATATAATTAATATTAATAAATCTTGTTTTCTTTTTTCTGTTCTTGTTCAAAATTTTCTCTTGATTAGAATGTTAGGTCTTTTGGCTTTTGGTTCCATCAATGTTTTTGGTTTTTCTTTAACACACACACACACATATATATATATATTACTTCAGATATTATTTTAGTGCATAGCTGTTTTAATATATGCGTATTCACTAAAATAACGTTTGAAGTAATAAAAATATATCGTATTAAAAATATAGCACACACATACATACATACATATATATATATATATATATATATATATATTGTGTTTAGGCAGCAATCCTTCATTTATGCTTGTTTCATTAAAGATGACAAAGTACTGCGATTAACCTTTTTATTTATTTTCTTCATGTGTTCGAACAAGTGTTTTCTTTTTTGGACACAGAGTGTGTCGGAACTATTCAAATGTTCTGTAATTCCTAACGCTTTCGGCTATACTTTTAACCATTATCAAGGATGATTTTATTTTTACTTTTTAATTGAATGAAGCAGTTCTGTGTGTGTTTCTAGAGTTATATGGATGTTTTATTTTACGATCACTGTCAGCACATTGTGGCCGTCTTCGTAGTTAATATTATTGAGTGTTGGCTTTTTCTTTATTTATTATTAAGGCTTCCATTATATTTAATCTTTTTTTTTTTTTTTGATGAGGTTATTATGCTTGTATTTTCTATTAACATGTTTCGGATGAAGTCTGGTACATTTCTGTATGTGTTTAAATGGGTTTTGATGGAGCTATTGACGGATAGGTGTAACGTAAGTCGTCTGGATAGGCATGTAGTAATGAGACCAATGTTAATATTTATGAAATCGGTTTGATCAGGAACACAGTTCTTTAAGGGGCATTTGAACTCGTAAATAATGGATAGTTTCTACACGCACTGTGTCCAGAAAAGAAAACACTTGTTCGAACACAAGAAAAATTGAATAAAAAGCTTAATCACATTATCTTGTCTATCGTTTTTAATGAAATATGTATATATACATACATACATACATACATACACACACACACACATATATATATATATATATATATATATATATATATATATATATATATATATATATATATATATATGGTATGAAACGCCATTGAGGTAATGATTTGAGCAACATTTTCCCGGTTTTATTTTAATGACTTCTTTATCCTTGTTTGGTGGAGGAATTGATATAATTTTTCAGCACTTTCTAATAGTCGCATATCTCGCTTTATCGCATTACTGATTAGGTAACGAAAGCTAACTAGTAGGAGTCATTCAAAATTAGCTATATCGTTCCATTTGGTCATTCCTCACTCATCATAACACTGTATTATCTGTTTATAAAGATGGTTTTCGTATGCAGCTCGCTAAGGTGTTGTGACAGTTGGACGGGATCGTAATCTAAAGAGATCTAAGTTCAAATATCGCTTAAAGATTACTCGATTTTTTCGGCTTACTTAACGGTCCTAGAATCGGGATCTTTTTGTTCCGATACAAGTTGCGAAAAGAAGATAAAAAAAATACTTGTAATAACATAAATATATTTTCATTACATCCAAATTTCCCTTTTGTTTTCTGGAAAACTTTCTACGCTTACTGCAGCACGGGGATAAATAGTGAGAAGTAGTCGGGACCTTTTCTTTTACTTACGAACAAATACGATTAGGAAAGATATAAATCCATCTCTTCTCCCCCTAGCTATGGGTTGAATAGCAGGACAAGACTGGGCAACCAATCTACCGCACAAAGAAACGGTAACCTACTGCGGGAAAATCTTCTGCCTAGCCAGTCATGAATCAAAAGAAACATGATCGCCCAAACTTGTATCACGTATGACACTTAGCTGACAGACTGTCCCTCTCAAATTGTCCATGAAGCAGTATTGCCTCTCTTACTTTTAACCTCTCTTTCTGTATTCTTTTCTTTTTGATACTTTCTATTATAAGGTTTATGAACTTCGCCACATATTTTAAGAATATCTCTTCACTCTTTACCAAGTACCAGCAAATCATCTAGCTCCTTTTTGAGGAGTGTACAACTTTATCACATATAAATTTTGGTGCAGGGAACCAGTCTCAAAAAACAATATTCGTGTCTTTCTGTTCGGGGTTTGTAACCCCTCCTTTGTCAACTCAACCAACCATTCGCTATACCGTAACACAGGTACATCCCAGGTATTAACGGCAGTTATAAGATTACGGGCATTCAACACAGACTTCAGGAGATGCAGTGACTTTTTCATGTATGTCTCTGTTATTACTATTATTGTGTGTGATATCATCTTGCCAGAGAGTAATATTGAGTGCTTAATTACTAAGTCCCTCTTCGGCGTCTATGAGTAAAAGGGCACAGGAGGTGAGTTATCTATGCACATTTGTGACGTTTCGTTTAGATGAAGAGGATTTTATAGCGTTGATTGGCATCTTGTCTAGAAAAAGAAAGACACGGCAAACTACTGCGAAAAAATCTTCTACATTTTCAGTCATGAATCAAAAGAGACATGATCAACCAAGCGCGTATCATGTATGGACTTAAATGTCTGACTGAAGATTGTATTAGGTCAATTCTCGGGATTTGAAGTGCTTGTCTCCTTTGAAAATCCACATAAAAAACACTGTTTTTCATCTGAGCTCGAACACCGAGCACTGGCACTGGTGTGAAATATACTACAATCGAGGCAGACTACTTCGATATTTTTCAAGGTAGTCTATGATAAAAAATATGGCACACAGGAACAAATTCAATATAATAGAATTGTTAAAGGAATCTGGCTCGTTAAGTTCACGGTAAGATTATCTGAGAGAAAGATTTTTACCTTCTATCAGTATGGCTGGTCCTAACATCCAGAAAAGTTAACAAATGAGCCTTCTCGGGTTAACGTTTCCAGCTGACATGAACTGGAAAGAGTATATTGAATCAATTGCTAAGTCTGTAGCTAAGAAAGTTGGTTCACTATGTCGTACTAGACAATATTTCTTTCCAAAATCTATCTTTGAATATTCCTGTCACATCTGGTCTGACGCTCCTGCTATATATTTAGAGATTCTTGATAAAATCCCAAAAAAGAATCTACAATGTTTCGAATTCAGTCACTTTCCCACCACTGTAAAGTTGCTTCCCTGTGCCTTTTCTATAAATACTTTTATGGTAATTATTCAGATGAACTTTCCTTTTGTGGTTAGTTAAGTTTAAAATAAGACAGATTGATGACCAGCTTTCCGCTTCTCCACCTTTTGATCTTGTGCCATTTTTTTTTGTATTAAAAGAAAATAAATATTACTTTACTCTGTGATACCTAGATTTTATGAATTTAAACGCAGTACGAGTTTGGCGGCAAGGTCTACATTTTACAGGTGAAATGGCTAGATGCAACCGTAAGTTCTATACAAACAGTTTCTTCTATCACACTTCTCGCTTGTGGAACTCTCATCCAGTTTCTTGCTTCCCAGTTAACTTTGATCTTCAAACATTTGAATGAAATGGCAACCGTTAGTGTCTCTATTATTAATTCTTATTCGTTTATTGTCCTCTCTCCCTAATAATATATTTTCTCATATTGTCTAACACTCAGTAACCTCCTTTCGTCCTAGTGGATTCATTGCTTTGCTTAAATGATTAAAAAGAGAAAAGAAAAAAGACACCCCAGTTTATTTACCGGACATGAGATGTAGTAACTCTTGCATAAATCTACGAATTTGCTGACTTGTTTTTTCGTTCAAAACTCATATAATACAAGAATTACATTGGTCTGAATATTAACAATCTAATTAGCATTCTTATAGAATTTGTATGAATTATACAACATGTGTTTGAGACCATCGTGGTTGAGTGGTTTAGCGTTTGAATCACGACACGCATCACATCTATTTATATAATATTACCGCGAGGTGACGATCTCAGCATTTAGCATCGCAGCAAAGTACCTGAAAACGATACCAGAAGTTAAGTGAAATTAGGTAGAGGGAAGTGTTCGGAAGCCGGCGTATGCCACAAATCATTGATGACTACTGATCACACCAGATTATGCGCTGTCTTCCAGTAACTGTAACTAAGGTTTTTCAGCATAGTTGCTGTATAAACCAGGGCTTGGATTTGTAGGTGTCGAAGGAACACAGATTTACCTGACAATGCGTCTGCAATAGGAATTAAATAAACATTGTAGAACATTCCACAATCCCCCAAAACTGACAGATATTTTATATATATGTATATATATATATATATATTCTGAAAATTACACATATGTAATTAATATTAATAGGCCTTTTTCTTGTTTTCTTTTTTTCTGTTTTTCTTCAAGATTTTCTCTTGATTAGGTCTTTTGCCAAGTTTCAGGTGGTTCCACTAACGTTTTTGTTTTTTTCTTTTACATATATATATATATATATATATATATATATATATATATATATATATATATATATATATATATATATATATTGTGTGTATTTAGGCAGCATCTTTTCATTCATACACGTTTCATTAAATAATATAGACAAGTGTTGTCTATTTTATGTAAATTTTTTTCGTAACGTCTGATAAGTTTAATAACATTATCGTTGAAAGAAGAAAGAAATTCACAGTAGTGATCCATATTTTTTTAATACAATCTAAGCTTTCGGCTTGCTTAAGCCATTATCAAAGATGTCAATTACAACATATTAAACAATATACGGACAAGACAGTGATGATAGTCTGTCAATGTTTACATAGAAGATTTCTAAGCAACGATAAACACGTGCATATAAGACGCTAGAAGCGAAAATCGCACCGCATCTTATGACGTCACACATGACCACTTCCGTGAGTCTATGTGTAATTTCCTCCAGTTGGTCCGAGGTAGTTATATCCTGTAGTTTATCGTAAATGTCCTGTTTGTTGCTGTTAAGGTTTTTCAATTTTTCTTTTGCTATTTCAATTTACCTTTTCACAAGGCTACATTTGTAATTCCAAGTATTGATAGTATTGTGGGCTGCTGGATCATGTAATTTAAATTGTGCGTATTTAGGCAGCATCTTTTCATTCGTACACGTTTCATTAAATAATATAGACAAGTGTTGTCTATTTATTTTATGTAAATTTTTTTCGTAACTTTTGATAATGGCTTAATATATATATATATATATATATATATATATATATATATATATATATATATATATATATATATATATATATATATATATATATATATATATATATATATATATATATATATATATATATATACCTCATGGTGGTGTAATTGTTAGCAAGCTTGTATTGCAAGAACAATTACGACTGATTAGAGTTCGATACTCACTGGGTGCCCCCTATTTTCGGCCTTCTGCCATAGCTAAGCTACGCTTGGAAAATCACCATTGGGAACCCCGAGGCGGTGTAATGGTTAGTAAATTTGTCTCGCTAAAACAATTACGTCTGAGTAGTGTATTCGATCCTCACAAAAGACACAATCATATATTTAAAGATATAAACAATTAATGACTTGAGTCATTTACTGGCACATCACGTGTTTCTATGGAGAGGAGGGTTTTTTTCCCCAAATACAGGGGATACCTCGTCAGGTGTCTTTTTATACTGAAGTTCATTCAATAGAAGTTTCAAGAACCACTCAAAGAAGGTTACAGTTAAAATGATTATTACGAAAGATTTATTGATATATTTACCAATTTTAACAATCAGTTGTGGGTTATTTAAAACCGATACATACTTTGGATTTTAAGAATACAAAATATTTTTATGAACGAGATTTCTCCAGATACAACAAATATTAGGTTGGTGCAAAAATAATGTCGTTTTCTCACATATGTTACTATGTGAGAAAACGACATTATTTTTGCACCAACCTAATATTATTTTTAGAGATGCAACTACTACTATTTAACTTATAGCATTCCTACATTTTCCACGGGTATTTACACGGAAGTAAATGTAAAGAATTTGAGTGGAATTCGAACTTGTCTCTCCGATTTATCATTCCGAACCATTATCCACAACACAACACTACCCACATATTGTATTATGAATGAGATGCGTAATATTAATAAAAGAATAGGTTTTAGTAAGGGAAGATAAATAACACTTGAGCCGTGGCTTGAAGATTGTAATGTTCAGGTAATCATCACACCCAGTTGTTTGTTCTACAAAGAAGTAATTTTTGTGAAAAAAGCTCTCTGGGTTGAAATTTCTCTTTACATTTAGAATACGGCGGAAGTGGGGTTGATTCGAGTCCGTGGAAGTAAATAACTGAATTGGTGGAACTCATCTGAATATTAGCAAAGAAAATAGCGAAAGAGTAACAATTGGATTGGTACGTATAACAGGAATATTGCAAATCTGCCTCGTCAATCATGCATCATTTGGAAGATTACAATCTTCAAAAATTTAAATGCAATATCAACCGCCATCTTCTCGAGGTCAGTCAGTTATGTGTCAGGATTAGGTGACGAGGCAGATTTTTTCCCGAAGTAGGTTGCCGTTTCTTTCAGCGGTTGCCATCCAAGGCTATAGAATCTGGTCTGTCCTGCTATTTACCCATAGCTGGTGGGAGGGGATTCATACCTTTCCCAAGGGTATTAGCATGTAAGTGAATGTAATGGATTTAACTGGAATTCGACTCTCCGATTCCTCAAGCCAAACTGCTATCCATTGCTCCACCGTGACTCCACTAGGTATCAGATACTTGCTGGGGCAACAGAATGAGACAATAAGTCTTCTAACCTCTTTGACAATAGATTGAATATAAGAGTTCATTTGAGGTTTGGAGCTATTTGCTATTTGGTATATCAAAACAATCTCACGAGTTGACCCAATATTTGTAAGTGAAATTGGGTAGAAAGAATGGTTCGAAACCAGTTGATAATTGTACTAGCTGTTGATCCCATCAGATTATGTGGTTTCTCAGAAACTTCCACTCAGCATAGTTGCTGTATAAACCAAAAGTTGGCTGTATGGGTGTTGAAAAAACACGCCTGAACATCATCAGCATCAAGGATTAGGAAATTCAAAGAATGATCTGCAATATAACAGATCCTGACTTGGCATCTCGACATCAGTCACTTTCTCACAGACGTAATATTGTTTCCCTCTGTCTTTTCTACAAATATTTTTATGGCAACTGCTTTGACGATCTTCTTACCCTAGTTCCAAGACTACATGAATTTAAGCATGCTACTATAGTGGTATCTAGGTTCCACCGTTTTTACTGTCGAAATAGTTAAAATATAACCACCACTTCTATTCCAACAGTCTCTTTTCTCGCACTTCCCGCCCGCCTTCATCTTCCTTGCTTCCCTGATAATTACAATCTCCAAAAGTTTAAATGCAATATTGAGCACCATCTTCTGTCTTCTTGAATCCCGTCCAACTTTTATACTTTTCTCAATTCTCCTATACCTAGTCTTTTCTTTCAACTTCACTCTCTATAACACCCCCCGCGTACTAGTGCTCCCCTGCGCCTAGCTTGGGGTGAAATGATTAGGAAAAAAAAACTCTAGTAAACAATGTATGTAGTCTCTCGAGATTGATGGTTGGTCATATGTAACGAAAATGAAAATAATTTCTAACGTTCACAGCATTAATTAAAAGAGGGCTCAATATAGAGCACTAATTATTTATTATAATTTTTTCATATAGAAAAAACAATTTACTCACTCATTAATTCAACAGAGGGATTTGTAGTGAGTAAATTGATTTTGTCTATATGAAAAAATTATATATATATATATATATATATATATATATATATATATATATAAATCTAGATATAATAATATAATCGTATATCAAATTTAACAGAATTTCTGCAGATAAAGTGCTTAATATTAAATTAAGCCGATAAATAATATTAAACTAGATATAATAACGTTGAATAACTAAATTCTTGTCGAGGGTGATTTTGAGTGATTGAAAATTACGAATTTCGGAGTCGGACTTCGATATGTATTGAACATTATTATATTTAATAATAATAATAATAATAATAATAATAATAATAATAATAATAATAATATATCTGTGTATGAGTGCGTGAGAGAGATAGAGAGACAATTCGGGATTCTGTGAATGTAATCGAACGGAAGTAGTAACATGCTAAATAAAGTATAAAAATGAATTTCTTCTTGGTAAATAACTGTCAATTCTGACGAGGTATCCCCTGTATTTGGGGAAAAAAAAACCCTCCTCTCCATAGAAACACGTGATGTGCCAGTAAATGACTCAAACGTTTGATGGTGAACGAAGAAATGTTGTAATGTCATGTCAAGAGCCAGGTGCCTGTCACTTGAAATCTTATTAACGTCGAATATTTTTCGTGGCACAGTGAATAGTTTATTGTCTTCTTTGTTTACATTTTTCATGCCTAAAACGTCATTTCTTTTAGTCGTTTTACAGTATGGATGCCCTCAAGTAACAAAACTAAAACTGTCATTTGAAAAATTGTAATTCCGCTTGTTTTTTTTTTTTTGTTTTTTTTGTTTTTTTTAAATAATTATTAAATTTTGGTATTTCCTCAATTTGTTTTGCAATCAAATAAGTAAACTTTGCATAAAATTTTCAGACTGAATTTTCGTTCAATAAAATAGTTCAAATACAACTGTAGTTTGTTTTCCAAAACGTTGTATTCAAAATAAGTGTGCGTTTTGTACACTGGTGCGTTTTCTATTCTATTTAGAAATAAATCTGATCATGAGCCGGGTCGTATTTATACACATTCAAACTCTGATATATGTTTGCCTATGTGTGTATATATCTATGGGTATAGGTAGATCAATAAATCCGTAGCCTAATAAAGAAAAACAATATTGAATTTTTAACTTGTTAATATCTTCAATTCACTGGTCAGTTATCAAATATTATACTGTGTAAAATTAACATTAAAATTCAAAGAAAAATAAGTGTGAAACTGTGAATATTGATCCAGCTTCATGCATAAACCATAATCTGATTGTAGGCTACAGGCCAAGTCAATGAAAAATGAAATTATACCCCAATATACAGGCGTCTTCAAGCCTCTTTCTGGCTTCAGCTAAAATATTCATGATGTTTAAAACAATGCAGTGTTTTCTATAACAATCACTTTTATCTTATTTCTTAACTCTGAAGTTGGAGGGAAGTTAGTATTATATTATTATTATTTAGGAAATTTATTTACAACCCACTTTTAGATTAATTTCACATTCAGAATAGCTTTCTTTCATTATGTACAACCACACGTCATTAGCTGCGGTGCGATTTTCGCTTCCAGCATTTTATATGCACGTGTTTATCGTTGCTTGGAAATCATCCATGTAAACAGAAACAGACTATCATCACATTCTTGTCCGTGTATTGCTTAATATATTGTACAGTAATTGTCATCTTTGATAATGGGTTATGTAAGCCGAAAACTTAGATTGGATTAAAAAAATATGTATCAATATTGTGATTTTCTTTCTTCGTTTAATGATAATATTATTAAGCTTATAAGACGTTATGAAAAGAATTTACATAAAATAAATAAACAACACTTGTCTATATTATTTAATGAAACATGTATGAATGAAAAAATGCTGGCTAAATACACACACAATATATATATATATATATATATATATATATATATATATATGATGTTTGGTTACTCTCGTTCTCCGAGTACAAGCGACTGCTTGGACGGCTACTCAATCCCTCCTGCAGGCACCTTCCTGGGTACATTCGCGTTTGTTCACAGAGACCTTACAGGTTTATATTGTAACTATGCTGAGTGGAATTTGGTTATAGTTATTGGGAGAGAGCGTATAATCTATCATGATCTACAGTTTGAACCACGTCGTGCGCTCAAACTCTCGGTCACAATGACAAGTGACTTCATGTTAGTAAAACCATCGACGGCTCTGGAACAGTTCCGTATACACAACTTTATTGACAAGGCTTGGGTCAACCCGTGGTATACTTTTCAGGCATTTTTCAAAGGCGTCGTAAGCTTATAAACTGACTATGAGGAGTTCGGTTTTCAGCGTCTGGAAGTAAGTGTTGTAACCACTACTCGGTCATATATATACATACATATATATATATATATATATATATATATATATATATATATATATATATATATATATGAATTATTATATCTGTTCGCTTATGACTGTCTTCAATCTTTAGGATAATTCATGGTTAATATTATATATATATATATATATATATATATATATATATATATATAATTATTTATTTAAAAATATGATTCCATCGCTACATAAGAGTTCTCATGTTTCAAAACAAGAGCCGAAAACTTTAATATAATTATTTGAATTAAATTGAATTAAAGCACCAAGCTCTGTTCCATCTTCAAGCGAAATTTTTTGGGGAATAACTTATTCCTGAAATTTACGCGTTTTATAAGCATATTCATTATTGGAAATTAAGATTACTATGGTAACGGCTAGAGCAATTGTTTAAAGAAAGGGTTAATAATTAGTATCAATATCTCAGTAACATTCACAGACGTCAAGTCAGGGTAAGGTTGGGGGTGTCTAAATTTAAAGCGGAAGATGATATCGTCTTGTCTGGTTAAGTGTCTATGGAGATTTATTTATTTATTTTTTTTATTTTTATTTTTTTCATAGGACACTTAACCAGACTACAAAACAATTTCAGAGTTCCATTTTAATAGTTTATTCTATTGCTCTTCTAGCCTCATTAACACTTCCACTGCTACTCATTTGCCCAGTGCTGCCGCCCCATCCGGCCAGCCATTTTAAAAGAAAATGCCAAATTTCAACCTACATATTTTATTATACAGAAAACTGGCACCAGTGTGTTTTACAGCATTCCATTTTCGTGGATATACCTGGGAATGAATTACCAGATCAGTAATGGGTATACACATGATATCTTTTGAAGCATTGTCCTTTGTGATTTGACGATAGATGGCGCCGCAACAGGACACTCATACCAGCGGTATGCAAAAAACGTAGGTTTCCGTACTTAGCCAGCTGGAGCAAGATAAGAAAAACGAAGATCTCCGTAGTTAGCAGCGGATGTGTTAAAACTCTTTTCTAATTTCTTACCTCCCAGCCACCTAAAATCTTCAAAAATTTAAATGCAACGTCATCCGCCATCTTCTCTCTTCCTGATACCTTTTTTTTATTGTCCTTTTATTGTCTGTTTCCCGCACTAAAGTATTCTCAATTTCTTTCACTCCAAGTAACCCATTCCGTCTTAGTGGCATTATAGCCTTACTTGGGATGAAATTAACTTAAAAAGTCTATAAATAGTCAATAAAGTACATTACTCTAAACATTTTAATCGTCTCTCTAATATCGATTTTCTTACAAAAAATTGCTATTTTGATCATTTTTTATTCTCATTATCAACTAACATTTTAATTGACTTACTGCATTTTTGTCACACGGAATATTTTTTTTCTTTTATCGATCTTTATTTGCATCATTGAATAAACGTTATATATGCTATAATTGAGATTAAAATGGACGTATTAAAACAACAATAACATTTTTTAAAAAAAAAGTAAACACGACCCGGACGTGGTAGTATTAAAAAGAAAATACATTTACAAAAGCAAAAAGCAGTTTAACCGGTTTGTCGTTCTCCTCTCATCAGAATTCAATGGAGGGAGAAAAATGTGCACAGCGACTAAAATCAAAAACCCCAGAGAACACGTATTATATAATAAATATATAAAGCAACGTCGATATTGGAAATCGGAGAGTTGAGTTCGAATTCCAGTCGGGTTTGTTATATTCTCTTACGCACATATACTTTTGGGAAAGGTATAATGCCACCTCTTCTCCCCCAGCTATTGGTTAATTAGTAGGAATTGTATCAATAAATCATTATTATCTTAAATAAATTCTTACGCTTTAAACATATTTTCTGGCTTTAAATAATTTGAAAAAGTTTAATGGGCAGTAAAAAAATTAAACAATCACTCAAAAGTCTACTTGCTGAGGGATGGCTGGAAGGGCTCGATATAAATTAACCCTTAAGGTGAAAATCATTTAACTGTTCTTATCAATTATAACAATTCTACCATATTTCTCAGTTATATAGATACATAAAAGCGCTTGGTTGGTTGGTTGGGTTTTATGGTATATCAACCACTGTGGGTCATTTAATGCCAAATTAATATATATATATATATATATATATATATATATATATATATATATATATATATATATATACATATATATATATATATATATATAAAGAAATATAGTCTTAAGGTGTGCTATATTTATGGAATAAAGTGCTCAATATCAGAGATAGAGCGTGTGTGAATATAAAAGTGAACATAGAAGTCAACACTTAGAGGCGACAGATGTGGCCTGACGATTGCATATAGCATGAAACAGACTGTCGCCTCTAAGTGTTGACTTCTATGTTCACTTTTATATATATATATATATATATATATATATATATATATATATATACACACACATTATATATATATATATATATATATATATATATATATTTATGCATACATACATACATACATACATACACATACCTATATATATATTAAATATACAGTACTATTAAACATAGAGCTGGCAACATTATTTTTTCAAAAACGCATAGCTGGCAACATTATTGTTTCAAAAGCGTATAGCTGGCAACATTATTGTTTCCAAAAAGCGTATAGCTGGCAACATTATTGTTTCAAAAAACGCATAGCTGGCAACATTATTGTTTCAAAAATGTATAGCTGGCAACATTATTTTTCCGAAAACATTATCTGAAGCCTTGTTGTTGGACGCAGTTTATCGTCATACCCAGGACGCGGATGTAGTTTATCGTCATACCCAGGACGAATAAAAGCGCTTGAAAATTTAAATAAAACATAAGAGCATAATACATTAAAATTTGCCTGATATTAATATATTGATATTGTGCTGTTCTGATAAAGGAAGAAGAATTTTTATCATTGATAATGAAATAAATTTGCTCAATGGTACAAACCTTTATGAAAAAGAAAGGATAAACAAAAAATAATTCACGAAACACAAATATTTAACAAATCAATTAAAACAGTTAATAATGAGAATAAGAAAAATAGTTAAATTTTACGTCAGGAGTTAAAAAAAAAATCAACATTAATTATTAATCAAGTCAATGAATGCAAATATCATAATTGTTTTTTAGTAAAAAACATTGAAAGTGTTAGCAACGATAAATAGTGAGAAAGGAATGATATGGATTGAACACTTATAAAAATAATTATAACATTATGAATAAAATAAGTGTACGTGCGCGAATGTGTATGCGTGCGCGCGCGTGTGTTGTGTGTGTCAGTGCGTGCGCGCGCGTGTGTTGTGTGTGTCAGTGCGTGCGCAATTGGGATGAGGTCATGAGCATGGCAATTTTCGCTGTATTATCTAGTGGATTATGTAAAACAAAGACGAAATTTCTGTAAAAATAAACTAAACTTTGATTTCCCTGAATTGTATTTACTATGAACTAAGAAACTATCTTTCTCCTTGTCGATGTCAATGAAGAGAATTTTGTTAAAATTAAGAAGATAATCGACTGAATGAACATGCCTTTTAATTATAGTTTACCATTTGTCTATTTTATTTCGCATGTAAACCTATCTATCTATCTATCTATCTATCTATCTATCTATCTATCTATCTATCTATATACAGTGTAACCCGGATATAAGAGACCCGGTTATAAAAGAAATCCGGATATAAGAGAGATTTTCTCTGGTCTCAAATTAGAGCCATACTTACCTAAACAAAATAGACCAAACCCGGATATAAGAGAAACCCGGGTATGAGGCTTCTTCTCCGGTCCCGACAACTCTCTTATATCCGGGTTGCACTGTATATATATATATATATATATATATATATATATATATATATATATATATATATAACAATAAGCAGACATGTTTGTAATTTGTAAAATCTGTTTTAGGCATCTTTGATTGAATAAATTACAAACATGTCTGCTTATTGTTTTCATAAACGTTTCATATTCAGAATATAAAAAAATATTCGTAAATATGAAAGGATTATGATAAAAATAAGCAGACATAATGTTTGTAATATATATATATATATATATATATATATATATATATATATGTGTGTGTGTGTGTGTGTGTGTGTGTGTGTGTGCGGGCGTGTGTGTGTATCTATGAATATTTAGGCAGAATATTTTCATTCAAATATGTTTCATTAAATAAGACAGACATATTATGTCTATTTTAATACTGAGCCTTTCCAGTTGTCTAATCAGTTTCTTGATGGTAAGATGAAATTCATCAAGGAAGGTGCTGTAGTTTGTTCTAACCTAAGTACTTTCGATTTTTTCCAAGATCATCTTCAGGAGTGAATTACAGAGCGCGTTCCCGCGTGATTTTAAACCTCGCCATCACAACGGAATGCAGATTTTATGCCAGTTACAATAAGTTTGTTTTCGTAATTTGCTCCTATTCAAATCTTTACATAGTATTTCAAGCGTTCGACTGAGTTGATTTATATGAGGATCAAAAATACTAAAATGTGCAAAGTTCATTTTTATACAGTCGAGTACTTTCAACTATCAGTATAGTCGTTATTAATTGCGAGTGATGAGGATATTTAACACAATTTCGGCATTTTTAGCTGGAATTAAAATTTATCAGATACAGGGGACACCAACTGCAACGGTGAAATTGCATTTATACATCCATTCTATCTTTCTTCCTATGCCTACACACACACACACACACACACACACATATATATATATATATATATATATATAGTTTTAAGGTGTGCTATATTTATGTGATAAACTGCTCATCTGAGATAGAGCGTATGTAAATATAAAAGTGAACATTGTAGTCAACACTCAGAGGACACAGGCTGTTTCATGCTAGACGCATGATATATATATATATATATATATATATATATATATATATATATATATATATATATATATATGTATGTATGTATGCGCGCGCGTTTGTGTGCGTCCTTTCATAATTTGTCATTTTTAGACCAAGATTCCTCAACACACACAAATGCAGAAAAGCACTGGACGGCACCTTTTTCCGTTTTGTGACCCGTGAGATGTGCTCATCCCCTACCTACACTGAGAAAACAAACCGTACCAATATGACGCAAAATGACGAAGAGCAAACTACGTTACTAGACACAATATATATATATATATATATATATATATATATATATATATATATATATATATATATAATACCCTCCTGATTAGTGGACGGCGTGATTCCCGGAGGGCTCGTCTACGAACTCTGGTGTCTGGATGCTGTAGGTAACATCACCCAGCTATATATATATATATATATATATAATTAAATTTATTTATGAAATTCAGAGTTGCGTCGAACAATGAAGAATAAATGTATACTTATTCTTATTATAAATCCTAGCTTTGTTTTACATCAAGCACTGTTTTATTATTGCTACCAGTACTCACTGCGCATTAACACACACACACACATATATATATATATATATATATATATATGAGATTCAAAGCTAATATTACAGACGGGAGTGAGAAGAAACTGTAGCTGATCAAGTATGATGGTGGAAGTAGTAAGAGAGAATTCTGAATATGACTCGAAGAAAATCACGAAAAGTGTGGACGCGATGCTGGAAAGGGCCCTGTACGCGATACTGCCAGTAAATGCGGGTGGCGTGCGATGAATTTGGGAGTGTCTGATTCAGCAGAACGGGAATGAAAAATCACAAAAGAACAAGTACAGAGAGTTCTTAGATTACGCCACACCAAGATACTGTGGTTTATAGTGCAATTATGCTGAACAGACATTATTTACTGTTTCTGGGACAGCGCATGATCTTACACGATTAGCGGTTTGAACAACATCCGTGAACTTAAATCCTCGTTTACTATGTCTTGTGACTTTGAACTAGCACGGCCATCAAAGACTTTCGAACAGTTCCGTCTACCCAATTTAATTCACAAGGTTTGGGTGAAAGCACTTCCCAAACGTTCCGCGCACTAGATCGTCTCATTAGATCGATACCTTCAAGAAATCAACTTTCTGACAAATCAACCATGGTAAGATTCGAAACAGGGTCACATCGTCGGAAAGAGAACTTTCCAAAGTTTTCAGGCACATTTCAAAGGTCCCTTCCACTGGAATCGCCTCATCAGACTATTAACATCAACAAGGTCACCTTCCTAACAAATCAACCATGATTAGACTCGAACCCGGGTTCGCATGTCCGGAATGCGAACATTCTAAAGCACTCACACTTACATACATACATACAAACTTGGTTAAAGACCAATGAACGTCCTGTGTTTATTATTTCTATATTTCATAACTTTTTACTGACTTCCGGTAAAAATTTGAATATAAATTTTCCGTCGTGTAAATATTTTTGCTTTCTATTAGGTCGTTGCAAAAATAATGTCGTTTTCTCACATATGTTACTATGTGAGAAAACGACATTATTTTTGCACCAACCTAATATATGCCATTATCTTATGTGATGTGCTCATTCAGGGCATAGGGATCAGTGCTCTCCACAACTTCCTATCCTTTATATCTCCAAACAATATATCTCTCGTTACTATCCCTCCAAGTTTTATTTGCCATCCATTTATACAAGTTCTTTAGGGAGTTTACTCGCTCTTTTCTCCTACTCCCTCTTATCTTCTTATTTTCCTCTTTCCACCTACTCCCTCATACCTTCTTACTTTCCTCTTTCCACCAACTCCCTCTTACCTTATTACTTTCCTCTTTCCACCTACTCTCTCTTACCTTATTACTTCCCTCTTTCCACCTACTCCCTCTTACCTTCTTACTTTCCTCCTTTCCACCTACTCCCTCTTACCTTCTTACTTCCCTCTTTCCACCTACTCCTTCTTACCTTTAGTATATCATATGATTTCCAAATTCTCCAAGCGCTCTTTCCTCATTATGTGTCCCAGAAATTTCAGTTGTCTCCTACTGATTGTAAGTGCTCTTTCTGTTAAAACTTCGTCGTTGCTCACATGTTCAGTCCATGGTATTCTCCACATTCTCCCATAGAAACACATCTCAGTTGCTTCAAATCTTCTCTTCATCTGTGCACTCACGGCTATATAAGAGGATTGATATTACATAGCATTTCAGCAACCTTCTCTTTGTTTCTAACGAAATATTTCTCGATATTTTGTTTAGTTTTGGAAAGGCATCTTCCGCTATTCCAATGCGCCTTTGTTTTTCGGTGTTCCAAGTTGCCCGTTAAAATACATCCCAGATATATTTAAATTTCGGTACTAGCTTGATTTTGACATTCCCAATACGTATTTTGCACCTTCGGCTATTGTATTTCATTTTATCCGTGTCTAGAATATGATATCCCTTTTTAGGGATAATATTGTGATTAATATTATGTTTGAATAAAGGTTCGTAATGTTTTAAGTGCATTTCAAGGATGCTATTCAGATGTGTATTTGTTCAATGACATATGTGGCATATTGTTTTACTAACTTTCACCATCTTTGAGACAGCTTTATGATTCCATCTTCCCCAAGCTTTGTACCTTTTTGGGTAAGGAATTCGTCTAAATACTTCTTCCTATTAAGAGAATGATGTAAGAATCGAAATAAGTGGTAATCGGAAGGTGAAAAGTCAGGTCATTTTGGTGGGAGCAAGTACGATAACTCAGCCAAGCTCGATCCATTTTTGTCGGCTCTGCAAAGAGACGTGATGTCTAGTGCTGTTTTGAAAGGCGGCACCTTTCCGATTGATCAATTTCGAAAGTTTTTCATCGATTGCTGCCTTTAACTGGTTCAACTTGGAACAATACTTGTTCGAATTCATCATCTGATTTTGCGGAAGGAGTTTGTAATACACAATGTCCTTCTAATTCCACCAGAAACATAGTATCACTTTTGTTGGATACAGAGGAGTTTTTCATATTCCTCCGGACATTTTTACACTCCACATCGTTGTAAATAAATCGTTGGGACATTTTTTTACATGATGATTTTTATTATTCTTGGAAAGTAAATACTGGAAGACTTTCTTAAAGACTACATATGTGAAACAATCATTTATATAAACGTTATATTCAAGTCGTCTTCGAATTTCATT
Source organism: Acanthosepion lycidas (assembly GCA_963932145.1). NCBI lineage: Eukaryota > Metazoa > Mollusca > Cephalopoda > Sepiida > Sepiidae > Acanthosepion > Acanthosepion lycidas. The sequence continues at coordinate 72,006,303 of OZ010578.1, forward strand.
TCTTCTTTGTTGATTGCTTCCTTTATAATGATAGCGTTGATGACTAAATTCGCCTCCAATGTGCAGGTTAAGGACTAGAAGCTTCCAGTTTCACCAAAAACTGTTCCTATCATCCATTCCATATAGCCGTTTTGCTTTGTAAGAGTTGGTTAAAGGTAAAAGAAAATCAGTGTAGAAGAAAATTTCGATGTCGTGAATTTGTTTAAGGTGGACCTCAACTTGCCATGATCTTCTGCTACACATATGGAATGAGACATGCAGAATCCAGTTATGAATTTGTAACGGACTGCCGCTGACACTGTTATAACTTCGAGTGGCACCTTCTGTAGCATGTCGGTCATGCGTAGCCCTCTTCATCCTCTGGTTCAACCGTTAAGATCTCTTGTAATCATGATACACTTGTTCCATCGTTGGGGGTCTTTGTGATTGGGCGCGCTTAGTCTGAATCCTCGTCTTAGACCTGACGGCCAAGGGCGGCCTAAGAATTTAGAACTCCCGACGGGATCGCTCTCAAAGTCAGTGGACGACGCAAACTCATCCACCACAACAAGGAGCAACCACGACAGATACGCAATATTCAAGTAAATGTCATATATATATATATATATATATATATATATATATATATATATATGTAATATATATGAACTATTTGAACCTGGTAAATCCAAAAAGTTACTAAATTCATAGATTTTCATAACAGCAAAAATTGATGTGTAAAATACATTCTACGTCATAAAATGACTACTTGAATAACAGTTTCTTAAAAATCTATTCCTCCTGACTTTAAATTAACCGTCACGGTCAGGAAAACAGAGCAAGTAGAGAGTTCTACCTTCACTGGGTTATCCTTGCTTGTGACCTTGTACCAAATCTAACATAAGGATAGTAAATTGCTATTTAGGACGTCCGCCATGAGCTAATAATTATGACGCTAATTTTGCCGATCATAACTACTTGAACATTACTCCTTGTGTAGTCTTAGATAAGCCAACGAAATACTTCTTTCCTGCAAAACTATCAACCATCGCTAAAGAAGAGGAAGAGAATAATGAATTAGCCGATAGTAGAAATGTATTTTTCTTGAATAATTCAAGTGACTGTGTTGAACTACAATTGTACCATATTATTAAATGCCGACGTTTCTGTCATATCCGTAAACTTGCAGTTCAAAGGTGAATAATTCTGGCCTTTCATAAATCCAAGTTCGTGCCAAGAATTTGCGGGTAATTCGTCTAATGTTATTTGTTTTCTTCAATTTTTTGGTTTGTTTAATGACTTACCGTCACTCTGGATCTCTCGGAAGGATCTATCTAAAATAGATAAGAAAAAATGAACTGATGTAAATCACGGGCAAAATGGCGGAAGAGAATGGAGCCTCTACTCTGAGAACACTCAGTGCCGGGCGAAGAAAAACCAACAAAATTACCAAGTGAGAGAGAGAGAGAGAGAGAGAGAGAGAGAGAAGGAAATGAAGAAAGAAAGTAAATATGAATAAGAAAATGAAGAGAAATGCAGTTAGAGAAGGGGAAAAAAAAGAAGTTCAAGATGTAAACTGAGACCTAAGGGAAATGGTTGATATAAAAATAGTAAACAAAAAAATAAAAAGAAAAGAGTTTTTGACAAAAGAAGGAAAAGGAGAAAAATTCCGAAATAGCAAAAAAAAAAAAAAAAAAAAAAAAAAAATCAAAAGTAAATGCAAACAAAGCAATCAAATGACAAAGAAAAATACATTAATAATAAATGAACGAAAATTCATTTCACTTTCCCTGTCTTTTTTTTTTGCATATATATAACGGTTTCCGACATCATCAAATCTTTGCATTGAATAATTAGCATATAATTTTTTTTAAATCCATAGTCCTAATAAATAGCTTAAATAACCTACAAAAAAAGATAACCCTTTATGAAGTCGTCAAAAAAATGTTACGTCAGTTTATTTTTTTTTTTTTTTATATACACAAAACCCTTTCAGAAAAAATAAAATAAAAAATAAATAAACACGTAAAGCAGACTAGACGAAATCATCTTCCGTTTTAAATTTAGACACCCCAACCTTACCCTGACTTGACATCTATGAATATAACTCTATACTGATACAAATTATCAACACCATGCGCCCCTCTCTATATGAACAATCGCGCTGGCCGTTACCATGGAAATTTTGATTTCAATAATGAATATGCTATTAAAACACGTAAATTTCAGAAATAAGTTATTCCAAAAAAAAAAAAAAAATTTCCCTTGAAGATGGAACAGAGCTTACTTTAATTCAATTTAATTCAAATAATTATATTGAAGTTTTCGGCTCTTGTTTTGAAACATGAGAACTCTTATGTAGCGTGCTGGAATCATATTTTTAAATAAATAATTATATTTATGCTCTACTTTTGTATCAAGAACTATTTTTTTTTAAAATAATAACAAAAATACTAAAGAACTTTGGATTATTTACCTAATCAGTTCTTTCCTATTTTCTATATATTTTCACACACACACACACACACACACACACACACACACACACACACACACAGATATATATAATGTATATTGCTGGAGGGCGATGAATATTGGGAAGTTAACTTTTGAAGAAATATCTTTTAGGATGGAGTTAGATGCGCCCAAGAAGTGATTGCAAAAAAGTCATTTTCTTATTAAAAATATCTGTTTAGATGCATGTACACATGTACAAGATATGCCCATATGAGATTGATGTACACACACACACATATGTATAAAAATGTGTGCGTGTGCTTTCGAAGATTATACATATGCACGCATGTGAATATATTTTTCTCTTCACATATCTAACGATACCTCCAAAAGTAAACATACACACACGCATATATATACACACATACACGCCCTCCACATATGCATATATACATACACATGCACACACAGACACACACACACACATTTATATTAGGTTGGTGCAAAAATAAGGTCGTTTTCTCACATATGTTACTTTTATATATGATTTCTGAATTAATTCATTGATATATATATAGCCATGTTATATATCATTTTGAAGCGCGTTTTTCGCTCTATCGAATCGTGTTAATCGTTACCGTTCTCAATCTCTTCATTCATTTTTTTGAAGGCTTTTCGACAGCATGGACAAAATTCGATTTTCTTGTTCCAGTTCAAACTAGGCCGAAAAGCTGCCGAGACAGCTCGTGATATCAATGATGCGTTTGGCCCAGGAACCACTAACGAACGTGTGGCACAACGGTGGTTCAAGAAATTTCGCAATGGTGACGAGAGCCTCGAAGATGAAGACGGTCGCGGCCGGCCGACTGCGGTTGATAACGAACATTTGAAAGCCTTAATTGAAGCCGATCCCTCGCAAAACCACACGAGAAGTTCCTGTTGAACTCGAGGTCGACCACTCAACAGTCGTTCGCCATTTAAAGCAAATAGGGAAGTCAAAAAAGTTGGATAAATGGGTGAACGATAATCAAAAAAATCGTCAAAAAACGACATTATTTTTGCACCAACCTAATATATATATATATATATATATATATATATATATATATATATATATAGCTCAATTATGATCTATTTAAACACTTCGTTCACAACATACTTGTAGAAAATACAATCATAATAGTCTCGTCCACATGTAAAAAACATCTAAAAATAATGGAAGGGTTAATAATAAAATTCTATTATATCAACTATGAACACGGCCACAACATGCTAACCGTATTTGAAACATAAAAAAAAAAAAACATTCTAATCACTATAGATACACATTTTTAAAAAAAAAATCAGTTTCATTCCATGCAAGGCAGTAAAGCCACTAAAACACAAGGGGTTACAGGGTGTCGAAGATTTAGGAACAGAAGAATTCATTAATAATCACGATCAGAGAGAGAAAGAGAGAGAGAGAGAGAAGGGAGGGGAGGCAGAGGGGGAGAGGGAGAGAGAAGAGTAATCAGGAGGACAGTGGATAGCGATTGACATTGCATTTAAATATTTGCTAATTAAATTTGGCTGGAAAGCATGGAGCCAGAATGGAGTTCTACAAGCGAGAACTGCGAGAAAAAGAAACAGTTAGCATAAAATTAACGGTTACCTCTAACCAGCTCAACTGTAAATTGATGAGTTTTCAACGCCAGTCTAGTATTGCGCTTAAATTAAAAAAATATCTAGGTACCAAAGCGAAGAGCGCATTTGAACAATTACCTTGAAAGTATTTATCGAAAAGACATAGAGAGGCAACCTTACGACGGTGGGAAAGTGACTGACGCCGAGCCGCCAGATCAGGACCAATAATATTGGCAATTCTTCCTTGGATCTTATCAATGAGCTCAAGGTGGATAGCACGTATACCGGACCATATTTGCCAGCAGCATATGTAAGCATGGAATAGTAGGCTTATAGATTTATAAGATAGATTCTCGCTCGACACAGTGAACCAAGTTTCTTAGCAGTTGACCTAGTAACGGATTCAATATAGTCTTTCCACTTCATATTAGCAGAGAACGTGAGCTCGAGAATGAATCACTTTCCTGGAGGTTAGCATTAGCCATGCTGACGGAAGGGAACGAGAAGTCTCTCAGATGATTAATGGCGATAAGTTTAGTTTAGAAGGCGTTAAAATAATAAAAAAAAATTTGGCCACAGTTAATGACGGACTTGAGGCCATCTTGGACATCGGCTACCATTTTGAAGTTGTCAGACTGATCAGCCTTACTGTCGAGGCAGGAGTAAATGGTTGTTTTCAGCAAAGATAACAAGTTGAGAGCTGATGTCATCAGGAAGGTCATTAATGAAAATTAAAAAAACAGAGTAAAACCAAAGATAGACAACTGGGGAACACCAGAGTTAGTATGAAAAGATCTAGAAGAATGGCCGTTAAGGATAACTTCCATTTCAAGAGTTGATAGGAAAGACTGGATCAGTTTCAAGAGGTGTCGGTGACACCCGAATTTTCCAGCTTGTGGAGAAAACCTTATTTATCTATCCATCTACCTACCCCTGTTTGTTCATATCTATCTATCTATCTATCTATCTATCTTCATTAAAATCCGATAATTATTTGATTTTGTAAGAATTTCCAAAACAATGTGTTTTATCTGCAAAAAAACGCTAAATTTCCTGATATTGTATTAATCTTGACCGAGCCGCTGTCTAAAAAAAAAAACGAAAAAAAGAACAAAACAAGACAAGATATTTAACCAAAATTTTGAAATTGCTAGAAAGGATTAAAAAATTTAATAAAACAATCAAAAAATACTTTTGTATTTCCTCTTAATAATGATATAGACATTTTGACGATATAAAAGTTTATTTTCATTAAGTTTGGGGAATTTTTTAACATGGTATGCAGACATTTTAGCGATTTCGTGGAGACACCTAATTACCAACAATATATTTTTGTAGTAAAATTACTAGCAATACATTTAAAAAATACCAACAGTACATTCTATCATTTACAAACTGCATATAAAAAGTCTGTTTACCCTGAAAGTATAAAATTATGTGCAAAATATCTGTAGTGGTAGGTATACAATTTCGTAAAAAATCGTAGTTCTGTAACTAAACAAAACAAACAAAATCAACCATCTATCTATCTATCTATCTAGCTAGCTAGCTAGCTACAGAATGTGGCATTTAATAAATGGTATAAAAAAGCTGATATTTATTAAG
>OZ010578.1:72016966-72044466 GCA_963932145.1 Acanthosepion lycidas
CGTCGAGCACACAAGATGCATAAACGTACATATGTACGCGTCAAGACACTTTACAAAACCGTCAGTAGCCCTGGCAAAGAACAGAATATGCAGCCGTCGAAAGGATGGGGGAGTTCGTAAATTAGATCATGAACCCGACAAGGGTCCACGTAATAGATAAAATAGAAATATATATAGATGATTATATCTCTCTCTCTCTCTCTCTCTCTCTCTCTCTATATATATATATATATATATATATATATATATATATATATATATATATATATAATACCCTATGTTGATTGCACATATCGGAGTTTCATGCTTTTTGCCATTGCAGTCAACGTAGGGTATTATGTATATTTTTTTATATTTTAAATACCTCTGTTATTCAACATTAAGCACCGTTTTTTTGCATTATAGGGCATATATATATATATATATATATATATATATATATATATATATATATATATATATATATATATATATATATATATTACAATAATAAAAAAGAACATTAAGATTTATAATCCAGTGTTCTTATCAGTTATTTCTATTTAAAAAAAAAGCAAAAAACAAAACAAAATACAAAAAAAACTTATATCATAATTCTTTTTAAAAATATGATTCTATCGGGACAGAGAAAATTTCCTTGTTTCAAAACTGAAACTAAATTTATAAATAAAAATATAAATTTATATATACATACATATATATATATATATATATATATATATATATATATATATATATATATGTGTGTGTGTGTGTGTGTGTGTGTGTGTGTGTAGCGAGAGAGAAAGAGAAAGGGTCCACTGAAAAATATGCATACACTTGACGGAAGAAAAAACTAAATACTAATACTAAATTGTAATACTAAATTTATTCAAATACCACGAGATTAATACAAGTTATATTTAGACTTTGCAATCACAAGAGATGCTCAAAATGGCGGCCTTTAAATCCCAGGCACTTATTGGTACGGTGATATATAGCTTGGGCAACGTTGGCCAAAGTATCCAGTGGGATTGCTGAACATGCATTTTCAATTTCTCCTCTTAAGGGCAGCCAATGTAGTCAGTTTTCTGCGATACACAACATACTTTAGGGTCCTCATAGGTAAAAGTCTAAAAAATATGAAAGGCAAGTTTTTCTTTTCCTGAACTGTGCTTTCGGACGGTCTATATATATATATATATATATAAATTTCATGGTTCATGGTAGATAACTGGCAAGGTACTGCGATTTTTTCGTCCACATACAAAATCGGTTTAAAATAATAGTAGCGTTAAAATCTCAGAACTCTCAATAATATCCATTATGAACACGGACACAACGTTCTGACCGTGTTCAGAAATAAAAAAAAATTCTCACCCCTTTATCTATATACGTATAACAAATATACATACTAGATTAAGCAAAACAATATCATTGATAATGGCTAATAACTCTCGGATACGCAAATCATTTGGACAGTTTTACACACTATGCGCAGATAAGAAATGAACGAATTCAAGAAACAGTTAATAAAAAGCTTAATCGCAGTGTCTTATCAGTCGTCTTCAATGAAACTTATATAAAAGTGGGGTTGCTGCCCAAATACACACACACACACACACACACATATATACATATATATATATATATATATATTACTTATTATAAAACGTAGATTGTGTGTGTGTGTGTGTGTCTGTACGTTTATATATTGGATCGGATTTCCTACATTTTCAACCGATTTCAACAAAACTTCACAGGACTACGTAAAATTACCTTGCGGTGGTTCTGACAATTCCAAAAATTGGAAAAACACAGTTGTTTTTGCACGAAATCAATTTGAAAACACGATTAAGAGGCATCACGAGAATGAAAGGGGGACAACTCATATCGAGTTATACTTGTTATAAAACCCAGGTTGTTTGTGTGTGTGTGTGTGTCTGTACGTTTATATATTGGGTCGGATTTCCTACATTTTTCAACCGATTTCAACAAAACTTCACTTTTTTTTTGGCAGGTAGTGTTTCTTATTGTCTTGCACACTTTTTTCTTTATTTTTACATTCAGAATGCTTTAAAAATTCCATTTACAAGACAATTGTTTATAATAAAATTCTATTCAATCGGTAGACTCATAACGATTGAAAACAATGTTTTTGTTTGAGTTTGGGTTTGACCAATTTGTAAAAAAAAAAAAAAAAAAAAAACTGATTAAGACATGCGTGTCCGTCAACCTTAAACAATAATCTTTGTCAATTTTATTTTTCAGTCTTTTTCAGTCTTTATACTTGATCTATCTCTTACTGTTACATCCCCGGGCAACGGCGGGATCTCCTGCTAGTATATAATAAATCGATGGATTTATTTCTCAATTAAATCGCCATTGGCTTCAAGCGCGGACTCAAACGACTTCGGAATCGTTTGGTGAATGCTGCCATAATCCTTGCCTTCAGTTTATCTTTGGTGTTACAAGACGTTTTGTTGGTTTCTTGCTCACCTGCACCTCACACATAATAATCATCAAGGTGGTTGAAGTCTGAGGAGTTGAGCGGTTTGATGTAAGGGGCGGAAAATGTTAATCCGAGAGCCGAGTTCGAATTCCATTCGTGTTCGTTATATTCACATATTCGCAAATACTCCTGGGAAAGGGGTATAAATCCACCGCTTCTCCCACAATTATGGGTTTATTAGTATGACATCTATCAGTAAATCATTATTACCTCCAAAAAAATTATTACAATGTAAAAATATTTCCTGGCTTTAAATAAACTGTAAATTATTGATAAGCCGTAAAAAACAAATTTTGACTGAACCTCTGATATATACAGAGTGCGACGGATAAATTGCCGTCTAAATTACACAAAAATCAAAATAACACTGACATCTCATTTTAACAGATATATTTACCAAAATTATGCAAAAATACCTTGAAATACTAAAGAGTAAATTTATTCAATAAAGTCGCCATTGGCTTCAGCCGCGGCCTGCCAACTCAGAATCAGAGTTGTTGAATGTTGCCATAATCTTTGCCCTCAGTTCATCTTTGTACATATAAAGTGAATTTTTAAGCACTCGTGGCCTGACGATTGCATCTAGCATAAAACAGACTGTTGATTTCTATGTTCACTTTTATATTTACACACTCTCTATCTCTGATATTGAGCACTTTATCCCATAAATATTGCATATCTTAAGACTATATTTCTTCATATATATATATATATATATATATATATATATATATATATATATATATATATATATTAGGTTGGTGCAAAAATAATGACGTAATAATGTCGTTTTTTGACGTTAAAAAATACGTCAAAAAACGACATTATTACGTCATTGTTATATATATATATATATATATATATATATATATATATATATATATATATATAGATAGATAGATAGATAGATAGATAGATAAGTGTATGATACCAAAAATTTAAGGGAGTTGACAAAAGGGAAAAATTATTTACCCTAACATCTTCTGGAGTAACTTATCCGGTCCTAAGCCAAGTATAAACTGATCTCACAAGGTTTACTTTTCACAAAGGGTAGAGGCAAAGATCCATACTACATACAGTTTACGCGCGCTGTTCGAATTCTCCTGACTTTTCGGTAGCACATCGTGCGCGCACACCTACAGATGTGTCGTGTGTGTACATGCTAGTTAGATTTGTAACTTTATATTTTCATTAAAAGGCAGTTGGCAATTTACATTCATTTATTCCCAAACCATTTCTCATCGTCTTGCTGCACCTTTGTTGATATTCGTTATTACATATTATTGATGTTAATTATAGCGTTTTTGGAGTGTATCGGCCCGTGAATTTGTAAGCATTTCGCGCGCGCTCGCACACACACACACACACACACACATGTGCGCATTTGAGTAGATATCACACTAATTATAAATTTTATAATGAGGAATAATAATTTTTAAATCCATTGTGTACGGGACTAAACACCACAATCCAACTTAATTTTATTAATTATTTGGATGATTTCGGCTCTCGTTTTTGAAACATGAAAACTCTTATGTAGCGAAGGAATCATATTTTTAAACAAAAAATATTATTATAATATAAGCTCTACTTCTGCATGGAGCACTGTCTTCTTAAAAATAAAAACAAAAATACTAAGGAACCTCGGATTATGCACCCAACGTGTTCTTTTCTATTTTCTGCATACCTGCACAAGGATACATATATATATATACATATATATACATATATATATATATATATATATATATATATATATATATATATATATATATATATATATATACTTGGTGCGATGGATAAACTGTTATCTAAATTACGCAAAAATTAAAATAATACTGACATCTCATTTTATCAGATATATTTACCAAAATTACACAAAAATATCTTGAAATGTTATAGAGTAAATTTATTCAAAAAAATCGCCATTGGCTTCACACACATACATACACACACATACATACACACACGCACATACATATATATATATATATATATATATATATATATATATATATATATAAACTACTGGTAGATTAAGGGAAGTACCAGTTGCTTTATTACACAACTTACCTTAATTCCCCAGTGTATTATATGTAGAGCCTGCAAAATGAGTAGTGATACATGGTCTGACAATCCCTTGAGCTATAAAACTGACTGACGTATGTATCATTGATTCCTATGTGTCTATCTATTGTTGCTAAAAACATTATTTTTAACGGGTAATTGTAAACACATCCCTGCTTTTCTGTAAAACAGAAATTAACTCCTAAATCAGACATGGGCAAACTTTTTCGAATAGTGAGCAGAACGAAGTGAAGTAAATCATAAGGCGTATCCTACTATAAAAGGAAAAAAATCAACGTGATTTTCTATTAAAGATACTAGCATCATTTTCCAGGCAAAAAACATTCCCAGAATTATCTGTCATGAAAACGAGGAATTTTTTTTTTCTTTGGAGAAAAGATTCTTTCTATCTTGAATATTATACTTTTGGATATAACATTATCATTGATGAAAGAGTGATTAATAATATGTTTCTGATTTATTCATATGAATAAACAAAGATATTTTTAAACAAAGTAAATCTACTCCCTAGAGAAAAATAATTATCATTTACGATTCCTGTTTCTGAAGGAAAAGATGTTTTATACGTATTATATTCCTTAGTTACAATTGACAATGGTTTAAAATGCTGACAACTTTACCTTTAACGAAAAGTTACAAAATTTACGAAATATTTCTTACACATTGTTTATATATTTTTGAAAAAAATCATTTGACCCAAGCAATGCGATGATGCCACTAAGATGCAAGGGGGTCATTGGGAGTGAAAGAGAATGAGAAGACTAAAAGGAACCAGAAACAAAATCCTAAACAGGAAACAAGGTATAAAAGTCTACTGTCCAATAGACGGTGAAGGAGTGTGAACAGGGCGATTGAGAGTTTGTGAGTGAACAATTAATAAGGAAAAGAAACAAACATTTTAATAAACGTTATTTTCCTCAGATTTTCTCAATTTTCCACAAATTAGGTGTGCTTTTCAGAAAATAAAATGGCCGCAGTTTGCCCACAATATATGATATAGATAGCATGGCCGTAGTAATCAATGCCGTTAGTTTCATGAAGACTGCATTAAGGTGTGAAACTGACAGTTCCCGTGCAGTGTTGATCCATATGGTCACAATCCGTCTATGTATCTATGTATCTATCTATCTATCTATCTATCTATCTATCTATCTATGTTCATACCTATCTAATCAGTCGACTTTTTTTTCTTTGGACAAGAGATTCATTCTATAATTAAAAAACAACAACTTCTGTCTTGGTATAATATTATTATTGATGAGAGATCGACTAATACACACTGCTACACGCGATTTGTTTCTAATTTATTCATTTTACTATACAAAAAATATTTGTAAAATAAGAAGTATGTTTCGAAAAAAGGAATTATCATTGACGCTTCCAGTTTCTGAAGCAAAAGATGTTTACACGAACGATCTTCCGTAGTGAAAAAAGCCAATGGTTTAAAATGACGAAAACGATATCTTCAAGGAAAACTTACAAAATTCAAGGCACATTGTACTTTGTTTATGTATTTGGTTAGGCATAAGAGTGTGTGTGCATGCGTGTGTGTGTGCGTGTGTGTGTGTGGACAAGTGAGAACGAAAGGAAACAAACGACATTTTAAAAAACGTTATTTTCCTCATGAAATTAGTAGTGCCATTCACAAAGGCAACCAGGCCGTATGTGATCGCAGTTTGCCTATGACTTGTCTAGACCAGAAGTCATATTAGAGAAAATATGCCTCGCGATGGGAATCGAACCTGTGTTCTCTTTAACCTGAAGAACCTTACAGTAATGCATCACTCAGTTAAGCTTCTCATATAACGCGTATCACTCGCCGGGACAGTTTCGGTGTCTATATCTGATAGTTTATATTTCCCTACTTTAAACGTAAAATAAATAATTTAAGTAATTAATGGGTTGTTTAATCCGATATTTCTTCGTAATATTCTTTTAATATTTTCTCGAGGGAAGAAGCAATTTGTATTTAGGGATTTATCATCCTTGGAAATAGCAATAACTTTTCGTCTTTTTTTCAAATGAAACATGTAGCGTTGTGCAACAAAATATGTAAATCGAATGAAATGTGAATTTTATTTGTGTCTAAATGATGCTAAACTAATCTAAATTCTCATTTTACTAAGTAATATTTAAGTGCTTGAAACATAGCAAATGTTAAATCTTTTGAAGTTCTTGATAAAACCTCTGGTGCCTATTATATATTCAGAAGTTACAGAAAAACTGTGAACTAATATTTTTTTAATTTGTTGCTTAACTCTAAATGTATTAAATATAGACTAATAATTTGTAATACACTTGACATAAACCTTTCTAGATTATATATATATATATATATATATATATATATATATATATATATATATATATATATATATAAAGAGAGAGAAAGACGTGTGTGTTTGTGTGTGTGTTTGTGTGTGTGTTTGTGTGTGTGTTTGTGTGTGTGTTTGTGTGGAGATTTTATGACAAAGTGGAAATATATATATAAAGAGAAAGAGAGAAAGACATGTATATGTGTGTGTGTGTGTGTGTGTGTGTGTGTGTCTGTGTGCGTGTGTGTGCGTGGACATTTTATGACAAAGTGGAAAATTTTAGTTGTGACGCGTTACATCCTCAGGACGTCATCGGACTAAATTTATTATGTTGGTACGAGTACACATGCGCACGAACGAGGGGTGCTGGAAATTATAGATTACGTCTTTATTCATATATATATATATATATATATATATATATATATATATATATATATATATATATATATATATATATATATATGCACATTTCACTGAATACGACAGACAAGGTGCTTTTATTTAGTTTTTGATACAATTTCTCATGCGATCTAATATTTTTTTCTTTTCAGATGATAAATTATATAAAAACTGCCCGAATGTTCTTTTTATCTACACTTTTCTGACCATAGCTCATTTAAGTTTTCATGGATACCTACCTATTCGTAAAATACTTGTTGACAACACAACTATAATAGCATCATCTACATGCAAAAAAAAGCTAAAGATAATGGAAGCCTCATTAATAATAATAATAAAAAGCACTTAACAGTATCAACTATGAACATGGACACAATATCTTGACCGTGTTTTGAAAAATGAAAACATTTTATAAAACATATATGCAACAAACTATTTCTTATTTAACAGTTAAAATATTTAATCCTTGAAAATGGCTAAATGTATAGCCGAAATCGCTCGGATAAAAAGAACATTCGGACAGTTTTTATATAATTTATCATCTGAAAAGAAAAAAAAATATTAGATTGCATGAGAAATTGTATGAAAACTAAATAAAAAAAAACATGTCTGTGGTATTTATTGAAATTTGTACTAAAGAAGGATTGCTGCCTAAATACAAACACATACATACATACATATATATATATATATATATATATATATATATATATATATATATGAATAAAGACGTAATAAAAACTTATCTTAGCCGACATATTTCTCTAATGGACTTTATCAAGGCAAATGTAAGGATTTTATTTTGCACCAAGTAATCTTAAACAAAAATAAAAACCTTTTTAAATTTAAGAGACGGTCATAAACATTAATCAGGTTAATTGAAAAGTGTAGGTGACTAATGAAGAATCCTAAGTGACGTAATTTAATGTCTAATCAACGTGAGTAACTCATGTTGTTGAATTTTTATTTATGTAATTTTTATTAGTAAAATATTAAACTACTAAAATTAATCTAGTATGGGAGAAATTATATGTATTATATATATGTATTATATATTTTAAATAAGATGTGGTTATGTTTTCTTTTCTTTATTTTAACATTTTCATAGTCATGTATGTTGCTTGGAAAAAAGTAATTCTTTCAGGAATGAAGATATTTGAAAAAAATCAGGGGCGCAGATTTATATTTTGATAATATTCGATAGCGTCACTCTTGAGAATTTTCCGTCTAAGTCACTTTCTCCTTTAATAAGTGTAGCATTCTTTAGATCAAAGTTGTAGTTAAATTTATTTCTATGTATAAATAATGCATATGATCAATTGTTGTGTATAAGATCCTTTTTGTTTTCATAGATACGTGTTATTGATTACAAAACTTTCTTGTGAAGAGAACTTGTAATAGTCTATTTTATATATTCCTGCTCCAAAATTATTATTGTTATGAGGATTTGGGGACTTGATCATATCCATAATAGTTTTGGATGTGATTGTAATATTAGGTCGGTGCAAAAATAATGTCGTTTTCTCACATATTAACATATGTGAGAAAACGACATTATTTTTGCACCAACCTAATAATTTTGATATTGTTAAGATTAGATAATTTTTGGGGGATAGTAAATAATAAGGAGTTAGTAGGTAGTATTACATGATTGCTTTTATTTAGTTTATTGCCATTGTTAGTTTTGTTGATAATGCTATCTTTTTTGTTGTTGCATATTTTGCATGCCTTTCTTTTAGCATTGTATGTATATAAATAGTGGATATTTAAGTTAACACTGAACAGCGAGAGTCTGGTTTATACTTGAACGGAATCTTCTGGGCATCTTTACATACCCTCTATCCTGATATTGAGCACTTTTAACCATAAATATGACATAGCGTAAAACTATATATTTATATCGTTATATATATATGTATATATATGCCTGTGTGTGAGTGAGTATGTGTGTGGATTAACTGGATGTCATATTTAAACTCTTAACGAGGAAGGTGTCACCATACAGAAAAGCTGACAATAAATAAGTCTAACGTCTAACCAATCACCTACTACAAAGCAGTCTATAAACTCTAGCAATAAAGAAATTTTCAACAAGATAAAATGCGAATACGAGAAGGTGCTAAAAATAGCGGCTACCATTGAAGTTATCATTCATAGCCGGGTGTGAAAACAATGATAGTATCAACTGTGGTAGCAATATCAATAACAAAATCTAAAAAAAAAATAAAAGAAAATGAAACATCCGCTCCTCAATAATGCATTAAAATAAGGTAGGAAGAACGTTTATCAATTTAATACACAAACACTTCCCTAAAAATCATATATTTTAAAAAATATTTGGTAGAAATAAAACAAAATTAAGTTAAAGATGCACCGATAATATTACACTTAATAAAAAGGCATAATAGCAAGATACTAAACTTAAACAAAAATATATGTCTGCCGACGAAAATATGAATGCCCCATTAGCGGTAAATGATTGACAGAAAGTGTTGTTTATCAAGTCACTGTGAAAACTATCACCGACCCAAATATGGTGCATTTAGGATCCATCGAACGACACTGGAATTATTTCTAGTGTCGTTCGATGGATCTATAAAACATCTTTTTACAATAGATGCCATGTTCACAGCTGGACGTTGACTAAATATATACCCCCCCCTTTTAAAATGATAAATTCTAAGAAGGCCGAAAACATGTTGGGCATGTGAAGCAGGTATTGCGTATTGTATTTGGAGGTAAAATTAAACATCATTACTATCCTTGAACAAGACCGTCATCTTAATAAGAAATACAAGTTTATTAGCAAGTGTAGTCACGAGGACAAGTAATTGTTGACACAGCACCCGATTGTGAATAAAAAATAAAAGGCGGGTAACGTGTAAATGTTGTCATTTTTTTTGTAAGTGCCAAGTGTAACTATTACCGCCTCCACCTTAACGATGGAGTGACTGGTGTTCACAGTCGGGGCTTACAAATTAACAAAAATAATTATCATCGTCACAATCATCTGACAATCGATTTTCATATCGGGAAACTGACAGTTACGCTCAATGGTTTGTGACTATGATGATTTTAAACATTTTCAAAAGTTTAAAAAGTTTGGTATATGATTTTCCTGTGACTCTATGTTAGATATTGAGCCCTGTAGAAGGAACAAATTAAATTGCATTAATTTTTACGTTGCAAATATTATTAGGTTGGTGCAAAAATAATGTCGTTTTCTCACACGTGAGAAAACGACATTATTTTTGCACCAACCTAACAGCTTCACACGCGCGCGCACACACACACATATATATATATATAAGTAAGTTTGGTAATCCTAAGGATGATGTAATCCAGAGAGCTCAATGCCAAATCAGAGCAATTATTAATTCAATTTAAATAGAAAACAGACAACCTTTTCACAAGGGAGAAAAATTGTTTAAATTTACTAATAGTTTTTATACACTTTTGAGGGGTAGTTTTAAGTTGATGTAAGGTGATACAGAGAGAGGCGGAGGAGGAGGAAAGACATGGTCGAAATTAGAGAGGAATATATATATATATATATATATATATATATATATATATGTGGAAATTATTTTCAGATAGTGTGTATCTGTAAAGAAAAATGTATAAAAATACAATACAAACTATATTTAAACGATACGTTTTGTTCTCTGAGGGATTTTATCAAGGCGAATGTAAGGATTTATTTTTGAACGTGTTTATATACAGGAGCAAGGATGTCATTATATGATTTATGCTCTTGCTGTCACTCCCCATGACATTTCTGGATTTACCACACTATTTGTCCCTTATTTGTGGACAATACATTGAGAAGAGCGCATTATTTTTATATTTTCGTTATTTAAGCTTAAATTGTGTTTGAAAAAAATTGCTTCCACTCTCTTCCCGTCGATTTTTTTTAATTTAGTTATGTTCAACAGTATGTTTATATACTATATCAATAGTTAAGCACTCACCATTGAGGTGAGATGTATTTCCATCCCCGTAGTTGCATTTCTGTTTTTTTTTAATTTTAACATTATCATAATTTTTTGGTAATTGTCATTATTATTAGGTTGGTGCAAAAATAATGACGTAATGATGTCGTTTTTTGACGTTAAAAAATACGACAAAAAACGACATTATTACGTCATTATTTTTGCACCAACCTAATATATTTATTAAACAACTTCTTTAAAATCTTATGATATTTCAAAATATGACTAAGCCTAATATATTAAATAAAAGAAGTGAATTAATTGCTTCCTGTATACACAAAAACAAATACCTATTGAAAAACATCGAATCGGGATGATAATACAAACCCTAAATGAACCACTATCGCACCTTAAGGGAATAGTGTACTTCGGAAATTCTTATAAATTTTGTGTACTTTTATTCTTTTTTCCCGCCAATTTTATATGGATATGGATAGTCCTAGTTTCCCCCATAAACATTAAATCCGGGAGAGTTATGGCAAACTATACAAAGTTAATACTTGTTGATTGTGTAATGTATGTAACTTTGAATAGAATCTTTCGATAAGAAACAAACACATAGACGTTCTAATATATATTGAAGCTTTGTCCTTTGCATTAAGAACCCTTGCTTTTTACTTTTCGACCTCCCTGTGAACTATCAAATATTTTACATTAATATATATGTATGTGTGTGTGTACAGGGTGCGATGGAAAAATTGTCGACATTTTACATTTTTAATATCACGTGATTGTTCTTAGCGAATGCACAATATATTAGGGTCAGCTGGACACCGTCTGTTTGAAAAAGAGCACCATGACGTAATTCACTCCGCCAAAAATTTCGAAACAGCATGCTGTGCTGCTTGGCATTCGCACGGGAAACTCTAATACGAACATTTCAGAGTATTTCTGAGGACAGTGCAGAGGATTTGGAAAGAGTCTAATAGTGATTACGAATGTACGGCAGCTCGGAAAACTCATTCTGATCGTTCCGATAAGAAAAGAATACACGAATTTGTTGGTGAGGACTTCAGACTCAATACGAAGGCCTACATATGTAACCTTGAGGAGGTAATGCTGAAAGAGGGTGGATGCTGGAAGACCCGATATCTGGCAACAGGACTCTGCACCATGATACACAAGCAGGAGAACCCAGTCATGGCTCTCAGACAATAACTGCAACCATATCACCCCTTACATCTGGCCGCCCAACTTCCCAGACTGCAAACTCTTTGATTATTATGAGTGGGTCGCAGTTGAGCGAGAGAACAACAAAACTCTTGTAACACCAAAGATGAAATGAAGGCAAGGATTATGGCAGCATTTACCATCTTAAACAAAGAGACCGCCCAGAAGATATGCATGAGATTCCGAAGTTGTCTGAAGGCCGTGATTGAAGACTGGAGATTTTATTGAATAAATTTACTCTTTAATGTTTCAAGATAGATTTATGTAATTTTGGTAAATATATCTGTCAAAATGAGATGGCAGTATTATTTTCATTTTTGCGTAGACGGCAATTTATCCATCGCACTCTATATATATTCGAGGGTCAGTCAAAATGTAATGCATATGCTAATTTTAAAAGTATCAGAATTTCTAGGACTATTTAAAGCTATAAACCATAACATTTGTGGCATTACATTCATTTTTTCTATAATTCTCTTTCAAATTGGTTGTTCACCTGGGCATCATGACATAGAAAAACAAAAAAGGGAATGGGCTGTCATAGAATTGTTTAACGTAAGGTTTCAGTGATTTGTTTTTTACGGCTTATCAATCTTTTGCGTGTTATTTAAAGCCAGAAAATATTTTTAGATTGTAATAATTTTTTGGGAGATAATAATGATTTACTGATAGATGTTATACTAATTAAACCATGGCTGGGGGAGAAGCGGGGGATTCATACCTTTCCCAGGGGTATTTGCGAATATGTGAATATAACGAACTCTACTGGAATTCGAACTCAGCTCTTCGAATAACATTTTCCGAGCCATTATCCACTACACCATTTGCATGCCAAAGATTACGGCAGCTTATATTCCCATTTAGGTTCGACCTTACTTACCTTTGGTGATCTGCTTATGGGAAGGAGGAAATATATTCAAAGTTAAATAGAAAATCAACAATACATTCCTTGCTTTTGGTGTTTACTCAAACATGTAAGCAGGTCTTAATATAAGAATATTCACTAAGTACGTTCATACACATGCACATCATATATATATATATATATATATATATATATATATATATATATATATATATATATATATATATATATGAACGTTCACTTTCTGACCATGAAACCCAGGTTTGAATCTCAACAGGGTCAATTTGTCAGGAAGAAGACTTCTTGATGTTATTGGTCTAAAAGCGAGGACGATCCCAGTGTGTGGAACTTTCGGAAATTGCCTAAAAACCATACCACGGGTTGACCCAAGCCTTGTGAGTGAATCTGAGTAGATGGCACGAAATCAAGAGTCATCGTGCCCGAGGGTTTGAGTGTGCTGGTGTTGTTCAGATGTTGATCATTCTAGATAACACGCTCTCTCCCAGAAATTCTAACTAAGGTCTGCTCAACATAGTTGCTGTATAAACCACAGGTTGGCTGTGAATGTTTAACAAACACAAATATGCCTGAGTGAGAGTCTTCAATAGGGATTGGTTAGTTGACGGGTATCCTCAAATACCAGTGGCCAGGTATATATATATATATATATATATATATATATATATATAGTCAAACCTAGAGAGCCAGACAAACCTAACAAGGTTTCAACTAAGCGGATCGTCAGGGAAAGCTGGTTCGGTTTTTTTTTTCTTTGGGCCTTGGACCTGTATGCTGACGATTATTTTCGTCAGACGTTCCTGTTCATAGCTCTTTCTTTTTTTTTAAAAAAACCTTTTTTTCCTTCGAGATTGATTTGACCATTGGCAAATCAAGAAACCGAAGGTTTTCCGAGACGAGTGTAGTTACCTATATATATATATATATGTGTGTGGGGGGGGATATAAACTAAATAAAGATATATTATCAACTGTATATGCATGCGATAGCGGGCATATAGAACTAAGCAAATAAGTATTTATTTAATTTATGTTGTAAACACAACCGTGCTTAATGTAGTTAAACAGAACTATAAAGTATTAGGTTGGTGCAAAAATAATGACGTAATAATGTCGTTTTTTGACGTAAAAAATACGTCAAAAAACGACATTATTACGTCATTATTTTTGCACCAACCTAATATATTAAGAAATGCACATATACCTACGCTTACCGTTGCACAATATATATATATATATATATATATATATATATATATATATATATATATGCATGTAGTGAAAGAAAGAAAGAAAGAAACAAAATGTGTTCATATGAGTCTGAGCATACCTATATATATTCCCTACCAAGGCTGGATGTGACACATGGTCTTTTTAACATGGGGAGCACCATTCACATACTTATGCATATGGGCAAAGAACAAAAATTGATTACTAATGAGACCACTGTCACGCTAACATCGGAATTACACCGACTCAACATCTTTAGTGCAATGAGGAAGGTGCTGCCGTAGGAATACCCACGAGGCTTAGCTATTTCTCCCATCTAAAATGAGGAAAATCATAGCTCCAGTAAAGCCCCATTGACAGTTGTTAACTCCTATACCAGGTAAGCACACCGATGTCATATATTTCTAGTTGCCTTTGAGTATAGGCAGTATTTACTCTGTTCCCCCACTAGGACGAGATGTGACACAAGGCCTATTTTTAGGTGGGAACCCGAACTCGTACGCCTGGGACAGATATTTTAATAAATCAAAGCGGTTTCAAATTCTCAAGGTGTTACCACATTTTGAGACTGAGAAATTTGCATATGTATTTAATTAAAATAAAAACTTTATTCTCACATTCTATTCTTTATTTTGGTATAATGGACATTAGCAGAATGACTGGCGATGGGATAAGATAGCAGACAAATTGTGTTACCGTCTTTTGTAATAATTGTCCTATTTGGATTGTTGGGGTGACTCATGTACTGAAGTAGGTGTGTCTAGAGCAAGACGGTGCCCATCAATCTTCAAGGCGGTACTGAATACTGTTTTCATTTTACTAGACTGGTTGCCAAGCAATGCTAGAGAGTAACGAGGTGAGATAGATACGTGACTTTCCAGCGGTATTTTGGTGGAAGTTAACCTAACAGCCTTGACTGAAACTTATTAGGATAATTCCACTTTCCCCGTCAATAACCCACAATGCAACGCACACATCCGAAAATAATACGAGCAAACGTCAAATAGATTTTTATTGCCATAGTTGTATTTTGTGATATCCAACTTTCTGGTTTTTATGTTCGGATGCTCCGAGCGTAGAGTTATGTCACTGTAGCCTTGGGCCAGACTAAATTATGCTAGATAAATGCTTATATCTATTCGCTTTTATTACTGTTCACCATGAAATTTGAGAATTGAAACATTGAGCTTCGGAGGAAAACATTTGTGAAACATGCATATGTTTGATTGTGAACATCTGGCTCTTGGTATATGTATGTAGATATTTACTAGACGTAGCTTAATTTACCTCAAGGCTATAATCACGGAGGTCTTTGTGAGGATCTAACACATGATTAAAAGGATACATACATACATACATATATATATGTGTGTGTGTGTGAAAGGCAATGAAATGTTCTCGTCTAAACCAAGCAGAGATTCCCCACACTAATAAAAATATTCACCTTCTAATTATAATATATATATATATATAATATGGATTAATTCCGATAATTATTTTAATATATTTTCCGTTTATACGTTCTTTTTATAGATATAATTTATTTAAGTAAATGCTTTGTTTTTTTTTTAATTAAACATTTACCGCCCTGAATGTCCGAGAAATTTTGTTGAAAATATGTACTTCTCTGACAGGAATCGAACCTTAATGGGAGCCATCATTTGGTCTGATGTGCTGTTAGACCGTTAGGCTACAAAGAAGTGTCTGGTTAGCAGAGTCCAAATTTCTGGTTATTATAATTATTCTCCTTTCACACACGTATATATATATATATATATATATATATATATATATATATATATATATATATATATATATATATATATATATATATATATATATATATATATATATATATATATATATATATATATATATATATATATATATATATATATATATATATATATATATTACGAAATGGACAAAGTCCGACAATTTATTTATTAAAGATATTTTTATGTTTAACGTTATAGATACAAGTATTTAAGTAAATGCTCTGTTTATAATAAACAGTATTAAATAACATTTATTTATTATAAACAGAGCATTTACTTAAATACTTGTATCTATAACGTTAAACATAAAAATGTCTTTAATAAATAAATTGTCGGACTTTGTCCATTTCGTAATATATGACGTCATTTGTTTACATTTGATACGCCATGAGCAGTTATGAATATTCGAGATTCATGGAAGATTGAAGTTTATAAGCAGTAAATTCGACCTTGCCTACCGAACGCTTCTTTGTAGCCTAACGGTAAGGAACGTCAGCGTAAATGACGGTTCCGTATAGGATGCAGGTTCGAATCCTGTCAAAGAACGAATATTTTCTATGAAAATTTCTCGGACATTCCGGCCGGTAAATGTTATTTAATACTGTTTATTATAAACAGAGCATTTACTTAAATACTTGTATCTATAAAAAGAACGTTAAACATAAAAATGTCTTTAATAAATAAATATATATATGAATGATAAAAAGATGGTAAAAGTATATTTTAAAGGAATGCTATATTTAAAGGTAATAGTGCGCAATATCAGAGACAGAGCGTATGTTGTTTTTTTTTTTTAATCCAAGCAAAGGCAGTAAAGTTACTAAGGCATAGGGAGTTACTAAGGGTGGAAGAATTTGACATTACACTTAAATTTTTGAAGATTAAAGTTGACTGGAAAGCATGGAGCCGGAAGGGATTTCCACAACCAAGAAGTACGAGAAAATAAACTGTTAGCATAGAAATACTGTTACATCTAGCTAACTCAAACTGTAAATTGGTGAGGTCTCGTCGCCAATCTCGTGCCACACTTAAATTCAAAAAGGCTAGGTACCATAGCGAAGAGCTCATCCGAGCAGTTCTCATGAAGGTATTTGTAGAAAAGGCACGGGGATGCAACGTTAAATCGGCGAGAAAGTAAGTGAAGCCGAGACGCCACATCAGGACCAATAATATTGCTGATTTTCTTTGGATTTTATCAAGGATCTCTAAATAAATAGTCGGAGCACCGGACTATATATGGCAGCAATATTCGAAGAATTGCCGAATGGTAGACATATAAGATAGATTCAAGACTGAAAAACTGTTCGAGTACAACAGGGTGTATTTTTTAGCAACTGACCTAGCAATGGATACAATATAGTTTTTCCACTTCATGTCAGCCTAGAACGTTAGCCTTAGAAGGAGCAATGAGTCACTCTCCTGGTGGTTCGCCTCAGCAAGGCATGTCTCAGATGATTAATGGAGAGCCGTAAAGGCGTTAAAATTAACAAGAGATCCTTTGCCCAGACTTAAAGTCATTTCGGACATCAGCTGCCAATTTGACCTTATCGGCTTACTATCGAGGGAGTAAAGGGTTGTATCATCAGTATAGATACTAAGTTGAGAGATGTAATTATGAAAATTGCGTTCAAGCATGAAACAGACTGTCAGCGCTCGGTGTTGTTCCCAGTGAATCTCTATCTGGATTACATTGAATCTCAATTTTTTTAACCCAGCATTACGTGTTAACGTTTGATGCTGTTTTATAATAATACTCCCATGCTATTATCAATCATATCATTATATATCTATCTCTCTTTCTCTCTCTCTCTCTCTCTTATATATACAACGATATGGTTTATATATAAATCTCGGGCTAATACATCAGCCCATATGACGGTTAACCCTTCACTATTCCCTTCGTATGGATTTGTTTAAAAAAATCCGTGAAGGATTGTCGTCTCATACGAAACCTAAACTTTAAAACGGACACTCATACGTCGAAAACGACGGGAGAGCCCATCATCATCATCATCATCATCATCATCATCATCATTATATATATATATATATATATATATATATATATATATATATATATATATATATATATAAATGTGGTTGAATACGATCTTAGATTAATAGTGGGTAGTTCAATGAGAAAATATGGAGAACAATAAAAAGTCAATAGCGATAAAAAAAAAGTTGAACGAGATGGGTTATATTGTGTATATGTAAAGACATCGGACACCAGAAATTTAAATTTTACATTTAAACCTAAGCGTTTTTGTATCTTCATTGACATCTACTGTATTTCGTTCCTTTCCTCTACATATATATATATATATATATATATATATATATATATATATATATATATATATATATATATATATATATATATGATTTTATCGACGAAAATGTTATTTAGTTCGTAGAAGTCCTTTCGAAGGACGAAACGAGTAACGTAGTGTTTTTTCAGTTTGTTATTCTATTATCCAAAATACACACACGCGCAACGTTTTCTCGATCAATCTCGAAGTCATTAAAAGCCGTATTCTTTTCTTGAGAAAAACTATTAGGACAATTTTCTTCGAAGTGTAATACCTAACATTTACCATGGAATTCGGTATAGTTTATAGGTCGATAGCAACTGCAAGCCCATAGCCGAGGAAAACGCAGTCATCGTAACGAATGTTATCAAAACTATTTTCAGTTGATAATAATAATTTTCGAGATCAGATTCGACAAACATTTTATCAGTAATGGATGAATAAATTAGTAGAAAGAATTCTAAGACGAATAAAAAGCAGTTCATAAATAAACCCTATAGTTTTAAATCAGGTATGCTAAAATTAAACAAGGGGAAAAATTTAAATGTATGTGAACTTTTCAGAGGACGGAAAGTACGACACAGAGATCCGAAGACGTATTGGAATGGCCAAAGATGCCTTCCAAAAGCTAAGCAGAGTATTAAGAGACAGAAAAATTATTAGAAACAAAGAAAAGTGTACTGAACTGTTACGTGATACCCGTCGTCTTGTACGGCAGCAAAAGTTGGACAATCCTCTCAAAGAAGAGGATGAGCCTTGAAGCAACAGAAATGTGGTTCTACAGAAAAATATTGAGGATACCAGGGACCGAACATGTGAGGTTTTGGACAAAATGGAAACAAAAAGAAAACTTATGCATCGCACCAGGAAGAAGTAGTCGAAATTTCTGGGGCATATAATGAGGAAGGAAGGTTTGGAAAATCTGATACTCACAGGACAGGTTGAAGGAAAGAGGGCCATAGGAAAGCAGCCAGTAACATGGATGGGAGAACAGGGTTTGGGAGAAATAACAAAAATTAAAAACTTATACGATAAGAGCTACAAGGGACAGGAAGATGTGGAGGTCTATGAACGCCTACGCTCTGAAGGGACATAGCACATAAAAGAAGTCTTGATGATAGCAGCAATTTATGGGACGCATTTTATGAAATATCTAGCACACTTGGGTATTGTTTCGGAGACAAAATCTTTTACATAAAACAGAATTGAGTTTGACCATTTTTTCATCATTTTACCGATAAGGCGATAAAGTCACTAAGACGCAAAGTTTTACCGAGAAGACGAAAGATAATAATAGATGTTGCATTTAAATTTTTGATACTGCTTGATACTAATATATTGTAATTGAAAAATTTGATACTCCCAGGACAGGTCGAAGGTAAGGAAACCAGAGAAAAAGCAGCGCACAATCTACCTGACAAGCATGAGCAAACGGATGGCAGAGCAGGGTTGGGGAGAGATGAGAAAAGGACAAAGGTTATTAAGATATACAAATGATAGGAAATTGTGGAGAACCATGATCGCAATGTCCTGTAGGGACACAGCACATAGAAGAAGTTGACAAGAAGGCATGAAACCAGAAGAGATTTGCACAGGTAATGTTCGAGAGAAGAAATTATTAGCATACAACTTACGGTTACATCTAGTGCCATGAGTAATACAGGCTTAGGCGATCATGTATCTTTCGATACATAACTGACTAAGCAGATTTTTGTCCTGCAGTAGGTTGCCATTTCTTTCTGCGGTAGACCAGACTATAAAATCGGGTCTGTCCTGCTAATTATCAATAGCTAGGGGGAGAAGAAGAGGATTCATAGCTTTCCCAAGGGAATTAGCACGTAAGTGAATGTAATGCATTCGACTGGAATTCGAACTCGTCTCTCCGATTTCTCAACCCGAGGCGCTATCCATCACTCCACTCTGTACTATGGTTAAATGCATGAAGTCAGGATATCAAAGATTAACGCTCATCAAAACAATTGGGATGAAAATATTTTTAGAAAAGGCTGAGTAAAGCTAGAGTGGGAAAGTGATTGATGCCAAGATGCAATGACAGGACCAATAACATTGCAGATTCGTCTTTGGCTTTTGTCAAGAATCTCTAGATAAAGAAGCATCATACCAGATGTCGCAAAAATATTCAGACGAATCATAGATTTATAAAGCTGAAAGATAGATTTGGAGGAGAAAAATGGTTTCAAACGACGCAGTAAACCAACCAACTTTCCTAAGAAAAGAGTTAGCAATTGTCTCAATATAATCGTTCCAATTCATATCAATGGGAAACTATAGACCGCGAAGGTGCAACAAGTTTCTCTTTTGCAGTTTAGCATCAGCCATTCTGATGGAAAGCAAAAAAAGGGTTTCTAATACGATTAAAAGAGATCAGTCTAGTTTTGGACAATAACAATTTATTTTTCTCTAGTTCACGATGGATTTAAGGTCATTTCCGAGACCAACTACCAATTTGATTTTATCAAACCTGTTAGTCTTACCTTTAAGACGGGGGTAAATATTTGTGTCATCAGCATAGACACCGAATCGGGAACTGATAATCAGTACTTTTTCCAGTATAGAAAAAATTGTGTCTTATTCTGTACCGTAATAGGATTTTTTTGTTTCTTTTCTTCAGTGGGTATCAGCAATATATATGTATATATACATACATGCATATATATATATATATATATATATATATATATATATATATATATATATATATATATATATATATATATACATATACAAACAAACAAACTCTTTCTGGTTTCGGAAACCAGAGCATGATTGATTTATTTGTTTAACGTCATTTAATTTTCTTGGGAGCTTTGAAGTAATATAAATGTTATTTTGCTTCCACAATTGAGTACATGGTAGATGATACTCAGCTTTTTGTGTGGACATAATTACTAGAGGCGATGATATGTGTATTTTATGTTGTAGTTTTTTTGAAGTTATATTTTGGAATACAGTTTGATCTCTTTATGAAATTGTAGGATATTATATAGATTAATGTCATGAAAGATTTCTTTCATGTTGTTTGATTTTGTTTGTGGGTTATTCAATGCCGAAATTTAAATATTTTGGACCCAACTGGATGCTAAAATGTATTTTTCGTCATTTAGCTTTAAAAATGAATCCTGCTCATTTTACTATAAAAATTTATTTTTATACTTTCATAGTATTTTAATTTTTGTTTTAGGGTCACTATTTGCCCATAGCTAGGACCCTAACAGGGGCTACCACCCTGGATCATGGTGGAGCTGAGGACAACAGATGTTAGGAGATGGATCCATGGTCCTCAAGATTTCTAATCTCTCGATCAGTGGTTTTGCTGCCTGATGTAGTTTATTGCCACACCCAGGATTTATGTTCAAATTTCAAAGGTAAAGTGTCGTCTTTTAAAATTCTTGTCTAATTTCTCTTTCATCTTTTTCCTGACGTTTTTTATGGCGACCGTAGGTCGTTTTTACATTCTAAGACTGTCCCTTAATATGCACAGATTAAAAATAACCTTTGTCAAGATTTGAACTTGCGCGTATTATTCTTATTTCCAATCAAGCCGCGATTGTCAATAAGAAGTCACCTTTCAAATTGAATCCTATAGCTACACTTGTGTTTGTCTGATTTAATACTGTTTGTTTACATTTAATGACAGTAGAGATAATTGTCTTAAGTTCCCTAAATTTGTTAAAATATTTTCATATCTGTCCTAAAAACAGAAAAATAAAGTTCTCTTACCCCTCTAAAATGTTTGTATAGGCAACATTTTCAGCAAAGCATCTATTTTCAAAGGTTATTTTTGCCATTATACTAAATTCACTTGAGTTCCATACTCTGGACATAGCTATATAGAGCTAACCACGAGAGAAACATTTGAATAATATTCTAAAATTTATATTGATAATAATAATAATGATAAATATTAATAAAAATTAACCCAGTAAAATATATTTTACTTGTTTAAATAATTATTTACATTTATAAATTTATTTATATAATTCAATTCACCAGATTATTTTTTACTTATTTAGATAATTCCATGCATTTTTCAGTTTCTATCCTCCAAATGGAAAATAGCAGACGACAGCAATGTTTATTTTTACGACTAAATTTTGACAAGGCAGATATAAATTATTTCTATACAAACACGAAGAATTTAAAAATAAAACTATCAACATTGCTTATTTGTGACAATTTAAAAAAATTAAAATTAAACAACTCAAGACTCAACTTATTAAAACATGCTTTTAAACATTGTTATGCAAATTAAATATAATCGCTAATGTTGTAAACACTATTTGTTAGTAATGTCGGGAAAGTTTCATCTCTACCCTGATGTGACGCCTGTCGGCACCTAACATGCCTCATTCACTCAAGGGAGTGTGGTGCTGCAGCCCCCGGGGATCTTTCAGTATTTTTCATTCAGCTGCAGACATAGGCACAACTGAGAGATGATAGTTCATGCTCCGTATGCGTATGGCATTCTCCACTTCAAAGACGACGTTGTGTCACATCCTGCCTTAGAGGTGAGGCCCGGTGAATATGTCAGAGGCTAGGCAGGGCATCTCCTTCTGGAGTGTAATTACTCTGCTCGTGAGGTGTCCCGAGAAGGGGAAGTGTCGTGGGAGCTTGAGCAATATTTATGCGGTATTGCCGCGTAAATATTGACCTTGTGTGGTAGAGTGTAGGTACACTAAAAAGTACCCCTTTCAAGCAATTGTATATATGAACGTGCAAACAGTATTGGTAGTTTTGTTCCTTTTGTGTAAGATGAGGATATGCTACTACTGTAGCAGTCTGACACAGTTATTACTTAGATGGTGGACGGATTTTGATTTGAAATTATATTTATATAGCGTGATTAATATTCACCGAATTAAGCCACTGAAAAGGAATAATATTCTGTTCTTAAGTGGTGTGTTGCGTGAAATAAATGTATTTTTCATTATTAAGCCACAAATTTATTGATTCTCCTTCACACATACATATATAGAGATGTATTTATGCATGTGTGTGTAAAATCGAGAAGAAAGAACTAAACATCTATTGCAGGAAGGCAGACTATACGTGTGTCAGCAAAAGGAATATTCCAACATGCAAATTACCAATTGGAAATACCAAAGTTTTGTGATGTCAGCGAACACTCGTTGCCACTTTTGTAATCCTCGTTGTAGTAAAGACTTTGTAATAGCTGATACAACTTATGCTGGTGTCAGAGGCTTTCGAATGACACTCGCAGTAATAATATTAGGTTGGCGCAAAAATAATGTCGTTTTCTCACATAGTAACATATGTGAGAAAACGACATTATTTTTGCACGAACCTAATAGTTGCTCGACAAGTTACCCGTATAGTGATCTAAACAGAGAAATAGTATAGTGGAAAGAGTAGAGAATAGTGGTCCGTATAGTAATCATACTTATTATAAAACCCAGGTTGTGTGTATGTGTGTGTGTGTCTGTACGTTTATATATTGGATCGGATTTCCTACATTTTTCAATCGATTTCAACAAAACTTCACAGGACGACGTAAAATTACCTTGCGGTGGTTCTGACAGTGCCAAAAATTGGAAAAACACAATTGTTTTTGCACGAAATCAATTTGAAAACACTATTAAGAGGCATCACGAGAATGAAAGGGGGACAACTCATATCGAGTTATACTTATTATAAAATCCAGGTTATTTGTGTGTGTGTGTTTGTTCATTTATATATGGGATCGGATTTCCTACATTTTTCAACCGAGTTCTACAAAACTTCACTTTTTTTGGCAGGTAGTGTTTCTTATTGTCTTGCACACTTTTTTCTTTATTTTTACATTCAGAATGCTTTAAAAATTCCATTTACAAGACAATTGTTTATAATAAAATTCTATTCAATCGGTAGACTCATAACGATTGAAAACAATGTTTTTGTTTGAGTTTGGGTTTGACCAATTCTTTAAAAAAAAAAACAAAAAAAAAAACTAATTATGACATGCGTGTCCGTCAACCTTAAACAATAATCTTTGTCAATTTTATTTTTCAGTCTTTATGATGGTCGATACTTGATATATCTCTTTTTGTTACATCCCCGGGCTCTACTGCTAGTGGAGGATAAAGTAGAAATGGTGATCCATATAGTATGGAGGATAGACTAGAGATAGCGATCGTTTAGACGTCACGCAACTTCCTACTTATGCGTTTCCTCTATGGCCACGTGGTCTACTTAATTTAATAATGGGATCGCCTATGTTTGCTCACTGGCGATCTATGTTCAAACTCAAGTGTCGGCATAAAGTCAAGCAAGAACAACAATTTAAATATCTTTGGAAGTGCTTTAACAAAAGATGAAAAGGTGTAACACCAAAATCCGAAGGCGCATTGGGATGACGAAAAATACCTTTCAAAAGCTAAGCAACGTATTAAGAAACAGGAAACTTTCGTTAGAAACAAAGAAAAGAATACTGAACGGCTATATAATATCAGTCGGCGCATATGACACTGAATGCAGGAGAATTTCTTTAGAGATGAAGAGAGACTGAAATGTGATCCAACAGAACGATGCTGAGAATGACACAAACCGAACATGTGTGCAATGACGAAGGGTACATAATATGATATTGACACTCACAGAATGAAGGCAAATGAGACAGGGGAATACAACGCATAAGTCCTATCCTACCGAGCGTGAGTAAATGGATGGTGGAACAAGGTTTAGAGGAGATAAAAGGATAAATAGCTTACAAAAGCAGAGGAAATTGTGGAGAGTCAGGATCGCCAACGTCCTGTAGGGACATGGCACATAAAAGAAAATGTCTAAGTGGACGGCAGAGCAGGGTTTAAGAGAGATATCAAAAAGACAAAATTTACTGCGAACCATAATCAGCAATGCCATGAAGGAGTATAGCACATAGAAGAAGAATTGTTGGTGTTTGCATAGAAAAATGTAAATCCAATATATATATATATATATATATATATATATATATATATATATATATATATATATAAAGTCTGATGATCCATAGCCCTGTTAAAGGAGTTGTGGTGAAATAACTTATTACATGGAACCTAAAGTGGTCTGTTTTTATTCAAACATATCTGCTCTGAATCTTACATTGAGCTCTCTGGATATCATCCGCCTTGGGTCTACCCATGCGGATTACCTAGTTTTGCATAAACTATATATATATATATATATATAAAGAAAGAAAAGTAAGATATATAATCCGGTGTTCTTATAGGTATTTTTATTTTTACAAAATAGTGCTCAATGTAAATTTACAGAGCATTAATACTATAAATTAATTGATTTAAAATATGGTTTTTCCGCTACACAGTTCTAACCATGTTTCAAAAATGGAAGCTAAAAGACCCACATTTAATTTTGTAATTAAATTAAAGACATTAGTTCCATTTCATCCTCAAGCGAATTTTGGCGTAACTTTTAAAATTACTGAGTTTTAAAAGTTACTCCAAAATTCGCTTGAGGATGAAATGGAACTAATGTCTTTAATTTAATTACAAAATTAAATTCGAACCTTCCATTTTTGAAACATGGTTAGAACTGTGTAGCGGAAAAACCATATTTTAAATCAATTAATTTATAATATATATATATATATATATATATATATATATATATATATATGTGTGTGTGTGTGTGTGTGTGTGTGTGAGTGTGTATATATATGTATATATATATATATTTATGTATGTATATATATAGTATGTATGTATATATATATATAGTATGTATGTATATATATAGTATGTATATATATATAGTATGTATGTATATATATAGTATGTATATATATATATATAGTATGTATGTATATATATATGTATATATATGTAGTATGTATGTATATATAGTATGTATGTATATATAGTATGTAGTATATATAGTATGTATATATATATATAGTATGTATATATATGTGTGTATATATAGTATGTATTTATATATAGTATGTATGTATATATATATATTATGTATATATATATATATATATAGTATGTATGTATATATATATAGTTATGTATATATATATATATATAGTTATGTATGTGGGTATGTGTGCGTGTGCATACATTAAACTAAATCTCGAAAATTAATTTGAGTCTATGAAAAATAAACTTGATGTAGAAAAAGTAGAAAAACTGCAAGATTCAACTCAAACTAAAGGGAATGAAAAAGAGGAAAAAAAGAAAGAAGGATGTAAAAAGGGAAAAAAGGGGAAAGCAGTGAAAAAGAAAGAAACAAAGACAAGAAAAGCAAAAAATAAATAAATAAATATAAGAAAGAAAGAAAGAAAGAAAGAAAGAAATATGATCTGATGTAGTTTTGAGTGTTTCTATTACCCTTCAACCCGACCTGGAAAGAACGTTTGTTTGTTGCTTCGGCCGTCTATTGCTTGTTTCTATCCGTCTGTATGTCAGTTCTGCTTGTCGGTCTGTCACATTCTGTGCCTCTTGCGCTTATGTCGTCTTCGCTGGCGATGTTATTGTTACCATAGGTGGCGCTGCTGCCAGGAGGCGGCCACGTTTATTTGTTTATCGCGCATGCTCAAAAGCAAGTGTTATTTTGTATTGTGAAATCAGCTGCACGGAGAGACACTTAATGGCAGAACGTTTCCCGTTCTCAATGTATTAAGTACAAACATTGTAGCTCAGTGGTCAAATTACCGAAATAGCTGTTTAAGATTGCAAGATTTGAACAAAAATGTACTCGCTGCTATAATTTTATATTAAAGTATTGATAATCTGTGTTTAATCGATTCTAGGTATAATCTTTTTTTTTTGTTTCAAAAACAATCCGAAGGAAGATATTTTTTGAGAAGAAACGTCTAA
>OZ010578.1:72049466-72061966 GCA_963932145.1 Acanthosepion lycidas
CACGGCAAAGAGGTATATTTGCTTCGATGCCTAATATATATATATATATATATATATTTGTTTCGATACCTAATATAAGCACCTCATCAAGTGGTGAGAAAAAATCTTTATTCACCACATGATGAGATGCTTATATTAGGCATCGAAATAAATATGCATCTTTGTTCTAGTGATTACTTGTTTGTTCGTATGTAATAACTTATATATATATATATATATATATATATATATATATATATATATATATATAAGCTATTACGTACGAACAAACAAGTAATAACTTATGTATATATATATATATATATATATATATATATATATATATATATATATATATATAAGCTATTACATACGAACAAACAAGTAATCACTACAACACACACACACACACACACACACACATATATATATATATATATATATATATATATATATATATATGGTAAATAAATAAACTAAAAGTTCACAAGACTCATATTCGGATTACAACATTTTGCAGAAATAAATCCGCTTTTCAAGTTCAAAATTATTCAATTGCATTTATTAACAGATATCATATTTAATTTGACATACGTTACATAAAAAACTTTCATTTTTTATGTCAACTTAATTTTTAATTTATTTTAATTTCTTAAGGACATTATTACATTTCACAGTATATATTAAAAATTTTCAAAATATTTATATTTTATTGATTTTTAAACCCATATCGTAATATTCAAAATAACAACTTATTTCATTGGGCAGACATAATTATTTATTTTTTTCAATTTTTATTTAACTAATTCTTTTCTTTTTTTAAGTAGTTTAATTTTTTATTTTATATAATGACAACTTTATTTTTTCAGTGACGTTCGTATTAATGTCTGACAATTCTTCTGGTCTTGAATTTCACTGCATCAAAAAAAGAGATGAGAAGAGGCAGACTCTATTAATGTGGTCATTACTGTGAGGTCAACATACCAGGGATACCATTTTTCCGCAATCTTTAACCTTAGTGCCTGTAAAAAAAAAAGGAAGGTTTTTCCCTTGACACTGCTATTATTTTAACTGCCTTCACTCATTGGTAATGTTTATTGTTTTAAAAAGCGTTTTTAATAAAACCTAAACTTATGAAAGTGAATTTATACATTTTTTGTTCTTGCGAAATGACAATAGAAATACTGGGAACGAGGCTGTACAAAAAGAATGCAATTTATTTATTTACATATATATATATATCGTACTTATTATAAAACCCAGGTTGTGTGCGTGTGTGTCTGTACGTTTATATATTGGATCGGATTTCCTACATTTTTCAACCGATTTCAACAAAACTTCACAGGACTACGTAAAATTACCTTGCGGTGGTTCTGACAGCGCCAAAATTTAGAAAAACACAATTGTTTTTGCACGAAATCAATTTGAAAACACGATTAAGAGGCATCCCGAAAGGGAGACAACTCATATCGAGTTATAATTATTATAAAACCCAGGTTGTTTGTGTGTGTGTGTGTGTTCGTTTATATATGGGATTGGATTTCTTACATTTTTCAACCGAGTTCAACAAAACTTCACTTTTTTTGGCAGGTAGTGTTTCTTATTGTCTTGGACACTTTTTTCTTTATTTTTACATTCAGAATGCTTTAAAAATTCCATTTACAAGACAATTGTTTATAAAAAATTTCTATTCAATCGGTAGATTCATAACGATTGAAAACAATGCTTTTGTTTGAGTTTGGGTTTGACCAATACGTAAAAAAAAAAAAAAAATAATTAAGACATGCGTGTCTGTCAACCTTAAACAATAATCTTTGTCAATTTTATTTTTCAGTCTTTATGATGGTCGATACTTGATCTATCTCTTACTGTTACATCCCCGGGCAACGCCGGGCTCTACTGCTAGTATATATATATATATATATATATATATATTTAATATATCGCATTCTTTTTGTGCGGCCTCGTTCCAAGTAGCCGTTCCAAGTAGACGTCATGATAGTCCATTTCAAACGTTCAGCTCCCTAAAAAATACCAGGTTGCACACAAAGAAATTCTATCTACCACAGAGACAGACAACACATCGATTCTTGATAATGACTGCGAAAGTCGAAAGTACTTGAACAAAATACGAAATTTGTAAAGTTTATCCACAACCTCGAGCACAAAGCTAAACACGTTATTGGAAAAATAATAAAAATGTAAACTGATCTTTTCTGTTCTTAATCAAACTTGTTTCGATTAATATTTGCTGCCTAAATATATCACATATATATATATATATATATATATATATATATATATATATATATATATATATATACGAGGAAAAACTACTTATTTTACACAATAAATGTATATTTTCCAACATAATTCCCTTCCTTGTGAATTCACTAAATTAAGTGTTGAATATTAATTACATAGATTAAATTTTATACAGTTGATACTTCAAATCAAAATCCGGCTTAAATGTACACATCCAGTTGTGGATTTATTGATCCATCTTTATATATAAAAACTCTGTATGCATCTATATTATCGGGAATATAATGAATTGATATGACTTGCTTGATTTATTCGAACTATTGAAACACTACTTTTCGGTAGTTTATCGACTGGTCATCTTCAGGTATTCATTATTTTGGGCTGATATGTAATATCTTCTATGCGTTGGTTAATGCATTGCTTTTGGCATTGATTCTTGTTAGTATATTGGTTTCACTGATAGAAAAATTGAATCTAGTTTTGGATCCATTAAATCCAATGTCAGATAGATTAGACATTTGGTTATCGTGATGGCTTCCCTATCAGCCAAATAATGAACAACAGAAGATGACTTAGCTGAAAAGTTCTCTACAATGACAGCCGAAACAATAAAAAATGATCCCAATATTTCGAATAAATCAACCAGGAATTCTATCTACCACACAGACACATCTTTTTGTGTGGCCTCGTTCCAAGTAGACGCCAGGATATATTGACAATTATTCATCTAAAAAAATAAGTAAAGATTATCTATTTAAAATAAGATCTATTCAGGCCATATATTATATCGGCACAACTTGTAGCAAGTTAATTCTGCAAGTCATTTATTATGAAACCGTTGCTCTCTATTGTGCAGATGCTAATAATGGCTTCGTTTAATAAATATCTTGCATAATCATCATATGTGTAAATATGTGCAATGACGATCAACAGTTTCTGAGACGAGCACTTAAATAAAAACGCCAATTACTTAAACTCGTTTCTGGAGAAACTATTAGGTTGGTGCAAAAATAATGACGTAATAATGTCGTTTTTTGACGTATTTTTAATGTCAAAAAACGACATTATTACGTCATTATTTTTGCACCAACCTAATAGCATGGTGGTGAGACACTTACAAGAAAAATCCACTCGTCAACAAGCATATCTCTACGGCTTTATGATGACGGTTCTATACAGATTCTTTCTGAATGTGATGGTTTCAGATAGAACATTTACTGTCAAAATCAAACAATTTTTTCTGATTTATATACATTGACTTCTGTACTTAAATCCTTTCATACACATATTCCAGCGAAAACTTGAAGTAGGAATTTACTCTATTTCCTGCAATATTTGCCACAATGAAAAGATCAGGGTGACCTCAAGAAATTTAGATAAAAGATTATATAAACACAAAAGAACTATTTTAAAAAACAACACATTAAACGATCAACGTTGCTCAACGTAACGAAACCACAATTTTGATATAAAAATCCCACTCTAATTAAAAGAGGAAACAATTTACTAAGACGAAAATATTTAGGAACTACTTTAATCGCTACATCAGCCACTGTAAATTTACATTCAAGTTCTTACAACGTTTCACGTTTCTTGGCAGATCTATTAACACAGTGTGTGATAATTTGATAACAAGATGATGGAAGCAAAAAGTAAAAGAAAAAAAAAGAAAATAAATAAGGTCGGTTAGATTATATATTCAAAACCCATAAAAAAAATTAAATTTTAAAAAAGTATTTTTAAATTTAAAATTTCCAGCGTCTCTCGTTCGTGCGAATGCGTAGTCACATCATCGTAAGAAAACTTATTACGATGAATGGATGAAATGCGTCATCCCCCAAAATTGTTTTCCATTTTGTCATACATATTCCCCCCAAAATTTTTATTATTATATAAAAAATAGCAGCATGGCCCGGCGTTGCCGGTGCTTGATTCAAAAATCGTACGGCTGATACAGCAATCGCTATCATTTGACTTAAAATATTTTTGCCCTTCCTTGCCTTTAAAGGAGTGCCCTTTGCCGTGCTGATGTTGCTACATACCTTACTTCTTGCCTATCTCACACTGCGAATTTTTTCTAAGCTCTATACTAAACATTAAATCTATTACGAAAAAAGAACTAAACAAAATGAACACAAAACGATCAGCTTTAAAAAAGGACTCGTAACTGGAAAAACCGAATGAAAAAAGAATGTTAACAACAAATACTTTTTCACACACAACCCAGTTCTGCGGAATCAGAATCAACGTTGATTTTAAGCAAGCGAATGAGCCAATTTGAGTAAAGTGCCATGCAGATTTAAAATTTTTCCCACTTGTGACGAATGCAGCTATCGATTTTTTTGCATGCTAGAATGCTAGTTAACATTCGTGTCAGTCAGTTGTTGGCTCTCACGCTGGCCAATAGAATCTTCCTGCCTATTTGTGGCAGCCAACTATAGGCTCTCACTCTGGCCAGTAGAAAATGGCCGCAAACTAAATGAAAACTGTCGTAGAAGCATGAAAAATCGATTATTTCCACTATCGATGGGAGTTGGGAAATGTAAATTTGGTCTTGGCCTTCCCGCTAAGTTGGAGCATGTGCATGTAAATTTTGGTGCAAATCCGTCGAAAATTACGGCCGTGCATTCGTTACGCACACACACACACACACACATACACACACACACATCCTGCTTTTTATCGATAGAGATTTATATATTTATATATCGTTATCTGATATATTGCATCTGTAGACAGATACTATTTACTCCATGTTTTCAGCAGTGATACAAATGTTTGCTTTTACACACGCACACACACACACACATACGCACACACACACACATATATATATGTATGTGT
The DNA here is from genome assembly GCA_963932145.1 of Acanthosepion lycidas. Classification (NCBI taxonomy): domain Eukaryota; kingdom Metazoa; phylum Mollusca; class Cephalopoda; order Sepiida; family Sepiidae; genus Acanthosepion; species Acanthosepion lycidas. The sequence goes on from OZ010578.1 coordinate 72,054,555, forward strand.
GTTTGTGTATCAATATAATTATACATTGACATATAAATATATTTCTATATAAGCATGTATTTACATATAAAGGTGTATATTGGAATATATCTCCCATGTAAATATTTAGCATACATACATACAAAATGGCCGCTTGCTTGTTTTCCCACCACATCCGTCTGGTATGGCGACTGGCAGACACACTATGCTTCTTCAGCACCCATAGAACCCACATTGGATTTATACTCCAGCTATACTGAGTGGACCATAGTTACATTTTTGGGGCGAGAGGGTGCATGATCAGCAGTTTAAATAACACCAGTAGACTCAAACCCTCGATGACGTTTGAATTCGTGCTAGGACAGCCATCAACGGCTCTCGAAGATTTGAGTTTAGCCAGTTTGACTTACAAGGCTTGGGTCAGTCCATGGTATGGTTTTCCAGGTACTTTCCAAATGTAACGTATGCTTGGATCTTCTGTTCAGATTGATAACATCATGGTCACCTTACTGACACCATGATATCATTCCAAGCTTAGGTCTCATTATCGGAAAGTAAATATTCTAAGAACGCGATCACGATTATACATCGCTGATCCATGGTTTTAGTTCACATGATGATGATAGTGGCTCATGAAGTCATCAAGTGTCTTGCAACGCTTATTGCACACGCGGCAAACTAAGTTGATTTGCACAGGGCCTTGCCTTCTTTTGTAAATTCTATTCACAATAATACTTTTTCTTGTGACGAGAGAGATTTATGCAGGTTTTCAGGCTAGCATCGCATATTACGTTATTCCTAGGGTTGTATTTATCGTAATCTGTCTACCAATATGACTCATCTTTTGGGTAACAACGCCTGTATTGGAGAAACATACTTTGCCACATTAATCATATTGATAGATCGCTGGATCATTGATTTCTCGTATATGCTTGATATTTGCCCGACTCATTGCATGTCCTTGGAAACTCTTGCAACAATATTGGAAAGTGTCTGAAAATCATGCTACGGGTTGATCCAAAACTTGTAACTAAAACTGGGCAGAGAGAACTTTTTGGAAGCTGTCGATGGTCGTGTTAGCACGAAGTTACAAGTCATCGTGATCGAGGGTTTGAGCACCCAGGCGTTGTCCAAATTGCTGCTCATGCCAGATTATGCTAGATTATGTGCTCTCTTCCAGAAACTGTAACTATGGTCCGCTCAGCATAGTTGCAAAATAAAATACAGGCGGGATCTTTGGGTGATGAAAAATGTGCCTGAGCATGCGTCTGCAAGAGGGATTGGCTAACATCCCTAGTAGATGGGTATACTCGGAAAACCAGTATCCGGTCATTATATATATATATATATATATATATATATATATATATATATATATATATATATATATATATATGTAGTCTATGTTTATATTGTTATGTATTATATTGTTTATACTTGTTTATGAATTCAGTAGATTTATATGACCCTGCCGAGTGGTTTATTCGGTTGCCTAAATGAATTGATATATATATATATATATATATATATATATATAAAAGTGAACATAGAAGTCAACACTTAGAGGCGACAGTCTGTTTCATGCTATATGCAATCGTCAGGCCACATGTGCTGTTATTTTTCTCGGCTATTTATATATATACTGGTCAGTGGTGCATTGTGGGTAGTCTATTATGGTGGTTATATTACCGGAAGTCGTTTATTTATTTATTTGGGTTAAATTATATTGCTTGTTTTTATTTTTTGTTTCTTATTTTATTTATTTATTTATTTTTCTTTTAAAATTTATTATTTACACACGCTCTATCTCTGACATTGAGCACTTTATCCCATAAATATAGCACACCTTAAGACTATATTTCTTTATATATATATATAAACTTGTATACACATATACCTGAATATAACAATACATAGGAGAGTATATATATATATATATATACATATATATATATATATAGTTGATATCCAAGATTTCAGGAAGATTGAACGTAATTTACCCCACTATCCTTTCTGAGCAGAACTCATAGAGAGCCAGTATTCAAACACCAGATAGAGGAACTACTTCAAAAAAGAACGTTAAAAACTAGTGGGTAGGGTGAATCATTTTCTTTATGGTACGTTCTCGAACTTCCTGGTGGCATTGTATATATATATAGTTGTCTGGGTCTTATTTTTTCATTCTTTCTCTCTGTACAAACACACACAGTCACACACACACACACACACATGCGCGCGCAAACACACACAAACACACACACACACATATATATATACATACATATAATATTAGTTGGTTATCTATGCATCCATATATGTGTGTGTCTATGTACATCTTTTTAAACATATCGGTATAAAATGTTATGAGCTCGTATTTTTGGCTCAAATAATTTATATCTGTTTTATTTATTTAATTTTTCTAGAAAGAAATCGAGTCTGCGAGCTCTTGCTAAAGACTAAGAAACTCTCATATTTTGGACTGAAACCAAGTTTTGTAAGTAGTTCTTCGGTACTGTCTGGGCAAGAGTTTCAGTTTAGAACCCACCTGGAAAAATTGCCTGTAAACTATCCTGATGCATATTTGCACTAACACCTGTGACTGTTTTCCACATTCTACAAAACTGGCACATGCGCAAATTCTGATTAGTTGCTTTGTTAATCACCGATTCTTGCCATTTTTGATCTGAATTATTTTGAGCAACTTTCGGCATTCAAGTCTTCACGTTGTGCATTGAAGAAAGTGGGAGGTAGGAATCAACGCAAGCTACTGGGAAAATAAAGATATTAAATGAATCATTTGGACTTTTTAATTTGATTAAATTTTCTTTGGTTTTTTTGAAATACTTGAGATGTGAAATACTTGAAATAACTGGAGATAGATGGGCACCAAGACACACCACTGCTGCGCTATGGGTGCATTACATATGTCTTTAAGACCAGAATGAATTACGGAATTCGTGACGTAACATAGACCTTTTTTGTCTAGAATAGAATGTTTCTATTGAAAAAATAATTACCCATTTTACAATAAACGCTAAGCGAAAAAAAAAACAAAAAAAAACGGATTATACTATATTAATTACCTGGGAGGAAACAATGAAAATTCCTGGCAGAATTACGATATTAAATGAATAATTTGTGATTTGATTATATATATATATTTGTTTTTGTCATGCGTAATAAATTTTTGTTCAGATCGAACGTTTCCAGTAAAAAAAAAATGAAAGATTTTGTGGAAACACGACAATAAGCGTCAAACGAAGGAAAAAATACATATACAAAAGCTTGCAATGTATTAGCAAAATATCGTCTTTAGGAGAAAAGGACAAAGTTTGTGGACAAGAATGACAGAGCATGTTCTTAAAATGCGCTAATTCCCTTCTCGTACGAAAGTTTTCCTCCAGACCCATCGAAAAGTTTTATGAACGAACGAGATGAACGATAAACTCCACGAAGACGGTAGAAATTATAGAAAGGATTCTCAAATCGAGAGAGAGATTCAAAGAGGGAGAGAGAGAGAGAAAGATAGAGAAAGAGAGTTTTTTTTTCTTAAATCAACAGGAAAGAAATGAAAGTTTTAAAACAATAAAAATGGCAAACATATGTTTATGCAGGTATGACTACTTACGATACTGGCAGGCTTCACCATAATAGTCTGGAGCGCACCAACAATGGCCTCTTTTGACGCATCGTCCGCCATTTTGGCATCGTTCTTTGCAAAGGGCTTCAAAAAGAAGGGAAAAAGAAGAATTCTTCAGTGGGATTATTTGTTTTAGAAAAACCGTCAAATTTTTATAATAAAATAACTCTTATTCAATCATTCGTGTATATTTTGTACACACAGACATGCGCACATACACGGGCGTACACACATCAATATATTTATATATGCAGCCATTTTAATTATAGATTTTTTTTCTTCTTAATCTAAAAAATAGGTTGATTTTTCAGTTGACAGGAAAATTAGTCAAAAGACATTTATTATTCTTTCTTAGATTACATCTCTTTTTTGCAAATTAAAAGACGTCAAATGAAAACTGTGTGGACATAAAAATACTTAGCATATTTAATTGTATGCACACACAGACACACACAGACACACACACACACACACACATATATATATATATATATATATATATATATATGCGTGATGCGTGTGTGTGTCTTTATGCCTATATATGTATATATGTGTGTATATGATTGGGTGCGGTAGATAATTATAATATTAGGTTGGTAAAAAAATAAGGTCGTTTTCTCACATATGTTACTTTTATATATGATTTCTGAATTAATTCATTGATATATATAGCAATGTTATATATCATTTTGAAGCGCGTTTTTCGCTCTATCGAATCGTGTTATTTGTTACCGTTCTCAATCTCTTCATTCATTTTTTTTGCAGGCTTTTCAACAGCATGGACAAAATTCAAATCCGCACGATTTTCTTGTTCCAGTTCAAACTAGGCCGAAAAGCTGCCGAGACAGCTCGTGATATCAATGATGCGTTTGGCCCAAGAACCACTAACGAACGTGTGGCACAACAGTAGTTCAAGAAATTTCGCAATGGTGACGAGAGCCTCGAAGATGAAGACGGTCGCGGCCGACAGACTGCGGTTGATAACGAACATTTGACAGCCTTAATTGAAGCCGATCCTCGCGAAACCACACGAGAAGTTTCTGTTGAACTCGAGGTCGACCACTCAACAGTCGTTCGCCGTTTAAAGCAAATAGGGAAGTCAAAAAAATTGGATAAATGGGTGCCACATGAATTGAACGATAATCAAAAAAAATCGTCGTTTTGAGGTGTCTTCTACGCTCCTTCTGCGCAACAAAAACGACCCATTTCTCGAGCGGATTGTGAGGTGTGATGAGAAGTGGATCCTTTACGACAACCGGCGACATTCGGCACAGTGGTTGGATGCCGGAGAAGCTCCACAACACTTCCCGAAGCCGAAATTCCACCAAAAAAAGGTTATGGTGACTGTTTGGTGGTCTGCGGCCGGTCTCATCCATCACAGCTTCTTGAATCCGGGCGAAACGATTACGGCGGAGAAGCATTGCCGACAATTTGACGAAATGCACCAGAAGCTCCAACGTATGTGGCCGAGATTGGTCAATATGAAGGGACCAATTCTCCTCCATGACAACGCTCGCCCGCATGTTGCTCAACTGACCCTGCATAAGCTGAACGAATTGGGCTACGAGACTCTGCCTCATCCGCCATATTCACCGGACCTCTCGCCCACCGATTATCACTTTTTCAAGCATCTCGACAACTTCCTGCGCGAAAAATGCTTCAAAAGCCGAGATGATGCCGAATCGGCCTTCAATGACTTCATCGCTTCCAGAACTCCGGATTTCTATGCTAATTGGATAAATAAACTTGTTTCTTGTTGGCAAAAATGTGTCGATTATAATGGTTCTTATTTCGATTAATAAAGTTTATTATGAAAGGAGTTATGATCTTTTGAAGTTGAACGTCAAAAAACGACATTATTTTTGCAACAACCTAATATTAAGATTTTATTCGTGTAGGAAGTTAGATTCATTCCTTTTCTAAGGACATTAACTCAAAGTGGACTAAACAAAATCGAGCTGGAATTAAACTTGACTCTCTTTGAGTTTCCACGTCGATAACTGCGTTACTCACTGGTTTGTCCAAAAAATTGAACAAAATGAATGAAAAAGCTTACTAAACGTGAGGTTTGAATTCGTAACTACATCGACCAATTCTGATTCGTTAACGTTTCTGAATTCCTATGAAAGTTGCAGTGCCCAAGTAGATTTTAATTTGTAAAATAATAAATTATAAGGAAGTAATATTTAGTTAATTGTTTATCCAATCTTCATAGACAGACCAAATATTTGAATGTATGCACACATGTCTTCATTGCTCCTGTTTTTAACACTTAATCATCTCAAAAATAGCATAAACCACACAAAGGACTTGTAGGAATCATCAAGACAACTGCGTTTGGTGTTGGGTAATCGGTAATTGTTTGCCATCTAGATGTATACCAAAACAAGCCAGATGATATTATGTTGGTGCAAAAATAATGACGTAATAATGTCGTTAAAAATACGTCAAAAAACGACATTATTACGTCATTATTTTTGCACCAACCTAATATTTAGTCTTGCAACAGAGCCGCTATATATTCTTACCCTTTGACCATTGTAGGAAAATACACGGGTTTTAGCGTGTATGGAAATAAACACAAACAAGGATTATAGGAATTGTATTATAGAACGCATTCCAGAACACTTTAACAAATCTTTTGATTGCAGAAATAAAGATAACATGACTTAGAGAATCATTCGTTTAGGCAAAATGTTTCTAAGCAACAATGCTAGCAGTAATGAAGCATTAATGTTAGCAGCGGTAGCAGTGACAGCAGCAGCAATATTAATAATAGTGAAAAAGAAAATAATACAAACATTCTCAATATCGTCAGCATCAGAATCATAATTGGTGTATCTTTTGCTATATTTTCAAGTAAAACAATTAAGTTTATTTTGCATCGATTTATCAAGTAATACCGCGAGGTCATCACTATGTTCTAGCACTGGACAGCGTGAAAGAGTTTTATAAAGGTAGGGATCACTTTTTTCTTTTTACAGTGTTTCACACTTTACAAGGTCCAGAGCCACTCGAGGTAGAGGGTGACGTTAGGAGGCAATTTGTACAGATAGGAGTGGAAGATATAGCCTTGAAGTGTTTAAGTTTGTAGTGATCAGTGAAACGACTCCCAAGAGCATGTGTCGAGGGAAGAAACCTTTCTAAAGAAGATTAAAATAATGCCCAGGAAAAACTGGGCTTTGAATTTTAGGAGTTTCTAGGATACATCTGATTGTGTGTATCAGTGGGAGTCACGATTGCGAACAAATTTGATAGCTTCATTCAGCGATAATGCTATGACAAGTTTTCCCTCTGGTTACATCGGACGAGAGTCTGTTCCCTGTTTTATGAGATAGGAACATAAAACATCAAAAGTCATCAATGTAATCCTAATATTCTTATTAGAAAGGATGTCATAATGTTTGCGCTCATCAGTACACACACACACACACACACACACACACATATATATATATATATATATATATATATATATATATATATATATATATATATATATATATATATATATATATATATTCTAGGTTGGTGCAAAAATAATGCCGTTTTCTCACATAGTAACCTATGTGAGAAAACGGCATTATTTTTGCACCAACATAATATATATATACCATCATATACTATCATATACTATATATATATATATATATATATATATATATATATACATATACCATCATATACTATCACCATACAGTGTTGATTCATTTGTCTAAGCAGTCTATATCTGTAAACGGTAAACGCTCTATTTCTGATTCTTCTACAATATATATATATATATATATATATA